>CM028131.1:1014517500-1015117500 GCA_016271365.2 Neoceratodus forsteri | reverse complement strand
CAGCAGAACTGCCAGAGTGTGGCTGTAAACTGACTATATCTAGTAGAAAGTAAAGTTACGTAAGAACTTACTGTAACAGTAGATCTTCGAAAGAGGCACTTGCAGTAGATAATCACTTGTAGGACTGTGCCCTCTGGCGTCGGGACCGCATGGAAACTTTTGCTAACAGTGTCTGAGGGGGGACCACCCACCACATATGATAACACTATATAGTGAGCGGTCCCCATGTCCGCCCTCCAGTTCTCCCACTGGAGACCTCCAAGGGTCATGACAAGAGAATGGGAAGAGGCTCCTGAATCCAAACAAGGGCTTTCTGGAAAGACAGCTGTAAGTAAAGAGGAGGAAGGTGGGTGGGAAAAAAGGTTACCTACTGCAAGAGCCTCTCTCGAAGATCTACTGTTACGGTAAGTTCTTACGTTACTGCACTGTCTTACTTCGAGAGGGCTCTTGCAGTAGGTAATCACTTGTAGGACTGAGTCCCAAGTAGTAAATAGTCTAAGGGACAAGAAAAAACATGGGAGGCTGGAACATAATCCCAGTGGAAAACCAGAAAATTAGGATAGGAGTCCCTGAAGGACTGCTAGTCCAACACCGGCCTACACCTCGAGGCAATGTCCAAACTGTAGTGTTTCGTGAAAGTGTGAACAGAACTCCAAGTAGCTGCTGTACAGATATCTGTGGCAGATATGTTCCTGAACCAGGCTGTGGAAGCAGCCATTCCCCTGGTAGAATTTCCTTTTACCTGCCCCGGAAGGGCTTTACCATACTTCTGGTAACAAAAAAATAATGCTGTTTGCCAGCCATTTTGAAAGGTACTGTTCGGAAACTGCTGCACCTTCCCTTTTTGGTGTGAAAGAAACAAAAAGGTGATCCGACATTTTTTGTCCTGCTCATGTTATAACATGAAATTCTGTGAATGTCTAACGTATGCAGGATGGCTTCCCCCTGATTAGAATGCTCGGGGTAGTATACCGGCAATTCTAGAGACTGATTAAGGGTAGTCTCCAAAACAACCTTAGGATTTGTGTGCAGAGCCACCCGGTCTCTGTGAAAAATCAAATAAGCCACCTTACACATCAGGGCCTGAAGCTTGGAAATTCTATGAGCAGAGGTAACTGCAACCAAAAAGAGCGCTTTCCAGGGCAAAAAGCACATATCACAAGTACTTGCTGGCTCGAAGGGAGGTAAGGTCAATTTCTGTAAAAGACAATTAAGGTCCCACAGTGGAGCAGGGTTATGCACCGGGAGTTTCAGATGAAAAATACCTTTCAAAAAGGTTTTGGAGACCTCTAAGTGAGCCATTGTCTTGCATACCACTGGATCATGGTAGGCAGAGACCGCTGCTACATGCGCCTTCAGTGACGAATAGCTCAAGCCCAGATCTGACAGATGTAGAAGATACTCCATGACCTGGGGAGCGGGGCACGAGAAAGGATCCAGATCTTTCGAGGTGGCCCAAATGGAAATGCACTTCCACCTCATGGCGTAGGTAGTTCGGGTAGATGGCTTTTGTACCTCTACCAAAATCTGCCTTTGGGGAAACCCCATACCTAGAAGCAGCTATGTCTTGAGGTGCCACGCATGTAGATGATGGGACTTTAGTCCTAGATGTACCAGTGTGCCCCCTCCTGGGTCAGGAGATCATAAGACAGAGGTAGAGGGATCCGAGGCTCCGCTGCTAGCTGCTGAAGCAGCGGGAACCAGATCTGTTGAGGCCAAAACGGAGCTATCAGAATCATTTGTGCTCCTTCTGATTGAAGCTTGATCAACACGCTCTGTAATATTGGAAAGGGAGGGAATGCGTACAGAAATCTCCCTGTCCAAGAAAGCAACAGTGCATCTTGCCAGAAAGCACCATGCCTGGGATTGAGCGAGCAAGACTTGGGAAGCTTTGCATTTGATGGAGCTGCGAACAGATCTACTTCCAGATGACCCCAAAGGTCAAAGATGTGATCTAGAACTTCTTGCTTTAGCTCCCATTCGTGGGCTCTTACCCTTTTGTGACTGAGACTGTCTGCGAGAACGTTCTGCACACCTGGGACATGGACTGCCAGGAGATGGACTCTGTGCAGAACCACCCAGTTCCAGACCCACATCGCTTCCCCTGCAAAGAGGATACAAACTGGTGCTCCCCTGCTTGTTGATGTACCACACCACGCACGTGTTCATGGTTTCTTGTAGAAGGATGTGCTGAAAAACCTAAAGAGCATAAAGCACTGCTCTCATCTCTAGCACATTTATGTGCAGGTGTGCTTCTACAGTTGTCCTCCCTCTGATCCCATTCAGACCTTGGAGTCCACTGTGAGATATGCATGTGGAGTTTGGCCAGTGGGTCCATAGGAATAGCTGCTGCCATGAGGCCAAGAAGACTGAGAACCGCTCTGGCCGAGATGTGTCAGTTGGAAGATACCAGCTTGGCCTGTCTCTCCAGGGTGTCCACCCTGTCTGGAGGAGAAAGGCCATACCCTTACACTGTGTCCAGCACTGCCCCAATAAATTGAAGGCATAGGGAAGGAGCAAGCTGGGACTTGGGGTAATTGACCATGATACCCAGGCACTCAAAAAGATGCAGAGTAGCTGATAAGGAAGTTTCTAACCCCTCCCTCGGTGGTGCTGCGAGGAGCCAATCATCGAGGTAAGAAAAGACAATAGTGCCCCTGACTCCTCAAGGTACCTGCCACTACCACTAGGCATTCGGTAAAAACCCGCGGAGCGGAGGACAGGCCAAAAGGGAGAGCTCTGAACTCATAGTGCTCCCCTTGGAAAGAAAACCTGAGGAATTAGCCATGTGGACGGAATATTGGGATGTGTAGATATGCATCCTTCATGTCCAGGGCACAAAGTCATAGTCCTTTGAAGTTTGAAGAGGAAAGGCAGAAGGCTTTGCAATGTCAGCATCCAGAACCTCTTGTACTCCATGAAGAAGTTTAGGGTACTGAGATCTAGAATCTGGCGTAAACTCCTTGTCTTTTTAGGTACCAGAAAGAAGTGGGAGTAGAATCCCTTCCCGATCTGGTTTGTCGGCACTGGCTCTATTGCTTCTTTTTGAAGAAGAGCTGTAATCTCCTCCCTTAGATGGGGGATATGCGCCCTTGGGTAATGAGAAGACCTCGGTGGATTGTTTGGAGGTTTTTCTCAAAATTCGAGAATGTGACCAAGTTTTATTAACTGAAGCACCCAGGCATCTGTTGTGATGGACTTCCAGGCTCCCAGATGCTTTGCAAATTTTCAGCCCACCTGTTCCTCCGACAGACGAGGAGGAGGGAGGGTGGTCAGGAATTGGTCCATTTGTCTGGACTCCTTGTCGGAGGGGAAGTACTGAGGTGCTTAGGCTTAGCAGATGGATCATTGACTGCTGTGATGACCACCGAGTTAGCCTTAGGGTGCACGCTGAGGTGGTCCTTGTCCTCAGGGGTCCTGTAAACCAGGTCAGCTTTCTTTGCCATGGCCAGGATGGAGGAAGGTCTCTGCCATATGGTCGAGGACAAATCTTTGTGGGGTTCCAGCCATGGGGGAGTGAGTACCGGACTCGTATCCGGAAAGTCCAGATGCTCTGCCAACTATTGTCTTTTAGGGTCCAGAGCCTCCGACTTCCATCCTTGGGCCTCCGCCATGTGCTTGAGGAGGTCCACAAAGGAGGGATCTTCTGGTAGTGATTTTGGGGATTCTCGAGGAACTAGTTCCTCAGGGGGAGGGGTCTCAAAACCTGAACTGGCGGATGAGGAATCAGAGTCCACTTTGGAATCTTCCAAATCCTCCAGAAGTTTTTCTGGAATCAGAGGATCTGGCTTCCTGTTGATCCCCTCAGATGTCAGGGGTTGTGTTGGAGCCGATGGACAGCTTTACAGGGAAGTACCAAAGAGGGCGCCCTAGGGGAAGGAGATGGGTGTCCTGCATCCGGAAGAACAGGCTGCCTACTGTCTAGTTCTGAGACCAACTGGGTTTTGGTCTCAGACCACCAAGATTTTAGGATCTACCTAAAATCCACCTGAGGTTGAGGAGGAGGAGGTTGAGTAAATCTAGTTCTAGGGACATGGATATGTTGTTCATCCACACTCATTGGCAGGTATCCTTGCCGCTTTAAATCTTGCCGGAAGGTCTTCAAGCTTACTCCTCCCACCCACCCGGGTGGTATAACTCTCGGCTCCGCCCCATGACGCCAGATCTTCCTTACCGCTTGGAAGCTCAGGTTCCCTCCTTAACGCTCTGCGTTTGAGACTGGTTCCTATTTCTCCGTTTGCGGATTTAAAATAAATTTTAAAAAAGACTTCAGTCTTCTATCCCTCCTGACTCACGATGGACCAATCGACTCCAGTTCGGAGATGCCCATGCGGGCAGAAGATGTCTCGGACGGATCCACACTCCACGGTGTCTACTGCTTAGGCCTTGAGCACGACCCGCAGGCTTGCGACCTGTGCTCATCTTTCTCGGCCTCGTCCTCGAAGACGTGCTGCCCGATTGCAACTGGGCGTCCGAGAAGCGTTTCCCTCGGTGAAGTCCAAGGAGGCCGGTTGGCGGTGTCCGCGGCGGGCGCCGGCGGATCAGCTCGGGCGGATGGTCGCCCTCGAAGAGGCGGCACGGACGTATCTTCCTCGGCCGCGGCATTTATCCCGCTCTCTCTGGGTTCTTCCTACACGGCTTCTTTTAAGGAGCTTTGTCTGTCCCTCTCCACTAAAGGAGAAGGGCCTGCGTCTGCTGGACCTTATTCTCGGTCCAAAAAGAGGGACAGGGTAAGTCCCTCCGTCGACGCTCTTGGGAGCGGGAAAGGTCCCTCTCCCCGGGCCGTCGACCGTCGGCTTCGGTCGACCGCTCGGCTTCGGCCACTGGCCTCACGGTGTCCCCGTCAGGTCAGTTGACCGAGACTCCCACTGATGAAGTCGAGATTTTTCGACCCATTGACGGGCTGTCGCCTTAGCAGCCGAGATTCCCTCTCCCGGTTCCCCGGAGGAGTTGAGGATCCCGTGGGCTCGCCTGTGCCTCCGGTTCCGGGCCCTCGGATGGACCATCCGAGCGAAGGGGTGCGGTTCGGCCGACACCTCCCGCACCGACCTCGGAAATTCCGGGACTCTCGGTCTCGGTCTCGGACCTCTTCGCGGTCCAGCCGATCCCACCGTCATAGGCGGTCTCGGTCTCGGCACCGCGGTAAGCGGCGTCGCCGCTCGTCCTCGTCCTCCTCCTCGGATGAGGGGAGGCTTCGGCGTAAATTACGTCGACGGTACGAGGACCTTATGTTGCAACAGCTCCTCCGGGCCGGGAATAAGCCGACCCCGTCGCCTTCCCCGGCCATTAAGTGGCTGTCACCGGAACGGCCGACACAACCCCTCGACTTATCCGAGGAGCCTATACCCAGGCCGGTTGTTCGGCCAAAACCAGCTGCTCCACCGATTCCGGTGGAACCTCCGCCTCCACAGCCACCAATTGGGGCTCCGACCAAGGATTCTCAGTCGGCTAAGGGTCTACCCCATCGGCTGTCAGTTACCCTCACTCCCGACCGACCTCGGCAGGTGAAGGGTGGCTCAGGCCAGAGGCAGCTCTTCGAGGACTCTTCCGAGTCCGAAGATGATTCCTCCTTTTTCTCCAAGCGACTGGACTTGGAGTCTTCAGGAGGTCAGTCAATGGACGATAGCCCGTCGTCCTTCCTAGGACTGCTTCGGCTCATCTCGGAGTCCACGGGATGGAGCTCGAACCCGTTCCAAAGCGGGCCAGGTATCCCCTCACGGAGATTCTGGACCGAGGGGATTCTCCGACGGAGGCCTTTCCGGTGGCCGAGGCCATAGTGGGTCCGGCACTGGAGCTTTGGCAGCGCCCTGCTTCCTGCCCTGCGCCTTCGGCCAGGATGGCCAGGAAGTATGCGGTCCCTACCGGTTCCTTGTCCGGTTTTTCGGAACACCCCTCTGCTGAGGGGTTGGTTACCGACAGCGTTTTCCGGCGCGCCGGCAACGCCAGGGATGTGGACAAACCTCCTGACAAGGAGTCCAAGAAATTGGACTATGTCGGGCGAAAAGTCTCGCTGCGTCCTCTCGGCTTCTCCAGGCCAGTGCCGCCTCATGGCACATTTTCTCATGCCCTGTTGGGCTCCCTGGATGAGGTCATCCCTCATCTTCCCCCGATCTGCAGACTACGGTTAAGCAGGTGCGGGACCAGGGCAGGCAGTGGCCAAACAGCAGCTCAGACTGCTTTGGATATAGGGACTCATGTGCCAGATCGGTGGCGGCCGCAGTGGCTATGCGTCGGCGGGCTTGGCTGAGGATATCCACCTTTACTTCGGATACCCAGCACAAGTTGGCGGATGTTCCCTTTTTGGGGACTGACCTCTTCGGCCCTGGGGTGGAAGGTCACCTGCAGAGGATCGAGAAGTCCAATGCCACCTTGGACTCGGTCTCTTCCGCTCAGAAGGACAAAGGCCGCAAACCACAGCCTAAGCCCTTTCGTCCTTCTGTGCCCCCGGCGCGCCCGGCCCAGCAACGTCAGGGCCAGCAGGCTCGGCCTTGGCATCCCAAACCCAAGCCGCCGGCTTCCTCTAACAGGAGGCAGGGAGGAAAGGGCCCAGGAGGTCCCTCGGCCGGTCCCTCCTCCAAGCCTGCCCAGTGACGGGCTGAGGGGTGTCGCCCCCATTCCCGTCACCTTACCCCTGGGTCCCCCCGTGGGGGGACGGCTCCGGCACTTCCGTTCCGCCTGGTCCGCTGTTACCACGGACAGGTGGGTCTTGGAGGTGGTGGGAAGAGGCCTGCCTCTGGAATCGAGCAGGCACCACCCTTCAGAGCCGCCGCCTCGGGGCTTCGGATCCCCAGCCTCACTGGCGGCTCGTCGAGAGCTTATCGCCTCCTCCTCCAGAAGGAGGTGGTAAGAGAGGTGGTGGACCCTCCTTCAGACCCAGGGTTTGTGTCCAGGTACTTCCTGGTTCCGAAGCGGACGGGGCTGGCGCCCCATTCTCGACCTACGACCTAAACAAGTTCCTAAGGTCTCGAACCTTCAGGTGGTCACTCTGGCTCAGATAATACCATCCTTGGAGCAGCGTGTGGTTCTGCTCTCTGGACTTGTAGGGACGCGTTTTTCACGTCCCTATCCGTCCGTCTCACCAGAGATTCCTTCGCTTCGGCGGAAGGATCCCTCTTGAGTTCCAAGCCATGCCCTTGGCTTGTCTCCAGCTCCAGGGTCTTCACCAAATGCATGGCAGTGGTGACAGCATTCCTGCGGGCGCCGAGGGGTCCGGTGTACCCTTACCTGACGACTGGCTGATAGCAGCTCCTCCAGGAAGGAGGCGGAGTGGTCCAGAGATCTGGCCCTCCAGGTCTGCTCTCAACTGGGCCTCCTTATCAACGAGGCCAAGTCGGAACTCGAGCCGAAGCAGGTGATTCTATTCATCGGGGCGCAGCTCGACTCTCTTCGAGCCAGAGCGCGGCTCCCGGCTGACAGGGCCGAGGTTCTTTCCTCCTTTGCCCGATCATTTCTGGTTGGGCAATTGCGCCCTGCCCGGGACTTCCTGCGCCTCCTGGGTCTCATGGCGGCCTGCACCAGCGTGGTCCGTTGGGCCCGCTGGAACATGCGTCCCCTTCAGTGAGGACTGGCCAGCCAGTGGTCTAGCGCTGCGATCCTTGGACCAGCTTGTAGTCGGTGACACAGGGATGTGGGCAGCTCTCCAGTGGTGGACCGTTCCAGATCATTTGCAGGAGGGCATCCGTTCGGTCCGCCCGAGCCGACGGTCTCTCTGTCGACCGATGCCTCTCTGATGGGTTGGGGTGCCCATCTGGGGGAACACCGGGCTCATGGCCTCTGGTCCCCGCGGGAGTCCCGATGCCACATCAACCTGCTGGAGCTCCGAGCGGTCCGCCTAGCTCTCACCGCCTTTGCTCCGTTCCTCCGGGGTCAAGTGGTCCAGTCAGGACGGACATACCACGACCATGTACTATCTAAACCGCCAGGGCGGGGCCGCGCTCCATGCTTCTATGCAAGGAAGCTCTCCGCATTTGGTCACTCGTTGCGCAGCCTGGAGGCGGATCTCTAGCCATTCACGTGGCAGGAGCCTCCAACACCCTGGCCGATGCCCTGAGCCGGATAGGGGCTGCATCCCACGAGTGGTCTCTCCTGCCGGAGGTAGTACAGCATCTGTTCTCCCTTTGGGGCACACCTCAGGTGGACCTGTTTGCCTCCAGGAGGCAGCAGCTGAGTCTGTTCCATGCCGCCCCCTCAGCAGGGCTCGCTGCAGGGGGATGCCTTCTCGAGGCAATGGACCCCGGGCCTCTTTTACGCCTTTCCCCCATTTCCCTTGATCCACAAGGTACTTCTCAAGGCGAGGAGGGACAAGGCGCAGGTGATTCTATAGCCCCAGACTGGCCTCGCCAGTTCTGGTACCCAGATCTCCTCAGTCTCAGCTCCAGGACTCCGCGGCAGCTTCCAGCTCGCCCGGACCTGCTCTCAGTCAATCAGGGAAGGTGTTCCATCCGGACCTTCAATCCCTGCACCTGACGGCCTGGTTCCTGAGCTGCAGAGTTCCAGGCCTTGGGTCTTTCCGACGAGGTCCTCAATGTAGTTGAGGCGTCCGTAGAGTCGACCAGAAAATGCTATGCCTTCAAATGGAAAGGTTTTCCATTTGGTGTCAGAACAAGGCTTGGATCCTTCCTCCTGTTCCTTGGCAAGCATCTTGGACTATTTATGGTCCCTTTCAGTCAAGGGCTTAGGTCGGCGACCCTAAGGGTGCACCTGGCAGCCATCTCTGCTTACAGGCGTGGGCGGGAAGCAGTCGGTGGCGCAGGAGAAAGGTGGTCTGGCGCTTTTCAAAGGCCTTGATCACATTTCCTCCAGTGCAGGAACCCCACCTCCGTGGGATCTACTGCTGGTACTGGCAAAGCTCATGGGCAAGCCATTCGAACCTATGCACAGGTGTGCTTCTCTCACCTGTCGTGGAAGACCGCCTTTGGTGGCTAATACGTCAGCCAGAAGGATGGGAGAGCTCCAGGCGCCCATCGAGTCTCCTTACCTGGTCTTCCACAGGACAAGGTTGTCCTGCGCCTCCACCCGAAATTCCTTCCGAAGGTGGTGTCGGAGTTTCACCTAACCAGGTGTTGACTCTGCGGTGTTCTACCCCAATCACACCTCGGAGGCGGAATATAGGCTCCATACTCTGACCCTAGAAGGCGCCGCTTATTATAAAGGAGCGCACGGCTGAAATTGGGAGAGGTTCGCCAGCTGTTTGTCACCCACGCTGAAGCCGATCTGGCAGACCTGCAGCCAAGGGACGATAAGCAGGTGGGTAACCTCCTGCATAGATCTCTGCTATAAGTTGGCGGGCATGGAGCCTCCCAGAGGATAAGAGCTCATTCTACCCGCCATACTGCTGCAACGGTGGCTGCTTCCAGGGACGTCCCTATCCAGGAAATCTGCAGGGCTGCTACCTGGAAGTCAGCAAACACCTTCATTACCCACTACCACATCGACCTTGAGTCACGCCGCGATGCTGGTTTTGGGGCCTCGGTTCTCCAGTCTCTATTTCCCAAGTAAGTATCTGGGGTGTGCGTCTTGCCTCCCTCCTCCCGGAGAACTGCTAGGAGTCTGCCAATGAGTGTGGATGAACAACATATCCATGTCCCTAGAAATACAGGTTACTCACCTGTAACAGGAGTTCTAGGAATGGTATATGTTGTTCATCCACGACCCACCCGACCTCCCCGCTCACGCACAACCTGAGCTTCCAGCCGGGCCAGATCTGGCGTCATGGGGCGGAGCCGAGAGTTATACCACCCGGGTGGGTGGGAGGAGCAAGCTTGAAGACCTTCCGGCAAGATTTAAAGCGGCAAGGATACCTGCCAATGAGTGTGGATGAACAACATATACCATTCCTAGAACTCCTGTTACAGGTGAGTAACCTGTATATCCAGGCCCATGTCCCCCAAAGCTGGAGGACGGATAACGGTGTGGGGAACCTGGTGGAGGACAGTAACCAGGGTAGCCTGAGTAATAAAAGGCCGACAAAAAGGGGATCCGACATCAGGGCTGACGGAGGATAGCCCAACAGTTGATTTCCTGGCAGGGCGTCGTAAAGCCTAACGTCAGACCTGAATGAGGGTACCCAGATGGCTGCCCCGACAGAGGGTATCCTGATGGTGGCTCCGATGGAGGGTAACCTAGCGGCAGCCCCAACAAGGGATAGCCTGATGGCGGCCTCGATGGAGGGATGCCTGACAGTCCTACAGGACGGCCCAAAGGACCTGCGGGAGGAAGACTTGGCAAAGGTCCTGAGGGGTGAAGTCCCAAGGGTGGAATTCCCATTGGGAGCCCTGATGCGGGAAGGCCCAATGGCGGTCCCGGCAGAGGTAAGGGGACCTGTGGGCGTTGAGGAGGAGCAGGGTCTAGCACTACTATAGGTGGCATCGGAGCCACCATAAGGCCTGTTGGCACCCCTTCATCTGGTAAACCCGGCAAAAGGTGTTCGTCTGGGACCTGCGGGTCCGGCAACAGTGGATGAATCTCCAACAGAGTAGGAGATGGGGGTTCTCCATGGAGGGAACCCTAGGGAGACCCTTGTCCTCCAGCCTGGGTGAAGCTAATGTCCGGCAGCGCCTCATCAGAGCCTGACTGACGTGAAGAGGTTGTACGATCATCAGATGGTCCGATGATCAACTGATCGACCTGGGTTGTGCAGGAGTTGGGGGCTCTGACTCCTGACTTACCAACCCCGGCAAGGCACTCGTCGGAGGGTCCGACAAACAGCTTATGAGCCCTGCCTGCCGATTTAGAGCCCGGGGTAGAAATGGGCCCAAGAGCGGCGGCAGTCTTGGATGGATCCGAGGGCCCTCCATCACCAGTGGAGGCGGGGTTGCAGGCTTGGTCACCGTTGAAGGGCCTGTGGGTGGCTTTATTGGGGGGGGGGATGCTCCTGGTCTCGATGCTTTTCTTTATCCCTCTTCTTTTTCTTGGGTGTATCAGTTGGTGAGCAAGATGTGCTTTTCAGCTTTTTTAGCTCTTTCTCCATCTAAGCCATTTTTTGTTTCAGGAGATGGACCTCAAGAGACTGTTGGCACAGTTTCCGCCTGGCCTAGTTGAACTGGGCACACGCCTCGCACTCCTTGACTTTGTGGTTAGGACCCAGGCAGAAGAGGCAAATGGTATGGCAAAGGGTATGCTGGTCCTTGTGCGGTAGCTGGACGCTGCATGAACCACACTTGTTTTTATGCGAATCCGTAGGTGTAGAGGATGACATACAACTGATTATATTAGAAATGAGAAAAAATGGATACTCCTCCGTAAAAGGCGTTCAAACTGCTGCAACAAGCTTCAGTCGGTCCGACGTGCACAGGTCGATGGTGGGAAAGAACTGGAGGGTGAACATAGGGACCACCCACTATATAGTGTCACGCTGACGTCAGTCATGTGACGTGCAGCGGGTGGTCCCCCATCAGACACTGCTAGAAAAAGTTTCCGTGTGGTCCTGATGCCAGAGGGCACAGTCCTATAACTGATTACCTACTGTAAGAGCCCTCTCGGAGTAAGATCTATGGATACAGGTGAGCATCCTCTATTTTTGAAACAGCGGTGCCTTGGTTTATTTATTTTATTATTTTTTTATTTAAATATTTGTGACCAGGAAGGCACACTGAGACCAAAATAGTCCCTTTTTCAGTGGTGACCTGGGATTAATTACATACAACACAGAAAACATCAGGAATATCAATAAATATTGAACAGTACTGTCATCATGAACATACAGCACAACTTTGAGGTAGAGCGATAAGGTTAAGGTTAATTACAATTAACACTGACAGAAGAAGCAGTACATAATTACACAGTACAATCAGAAATCAGGTGAAGGTCGCAGTTAGGGTGCAGAGTCTGCAAAGAAACCAGCATGGCCATAAGAGTAGCCACCTACAATGTCACTTTAAACCTCAGCGGTAGCAGGTACAGTGACTCAGCTCCAAAAGGTGTGCCTCAAAGCCCCCAAGGGAGGTACATTCCTGGAGACTACTAGGGAGGTTGTTCCAGATGGATGAGATGAATGCCATGGAAGATCGGTGTCCTTGGGAAGTCCTGACCTGGGGACATGGAGAAGCTGGTGACCAGAGGACCTTAGTCTTCTTCCATCCTGCTTGGCTGTTATTGTGCTAATTAGGCTGGGGGGTTGGGGGCACATTGTTTTGCTGGAGTTTAAAAGCAAGGCACAGAGATGAATACCCTAATCTGCCTTTGAGAGAAGGCGAGTTTAGGGAAAGTAATACTTTAAAATGATGTTCCAGCAGTGAGGCCTCTGCAGTGAAGCGTCCCATCCTGTCATACAGGGTTCTCAGCCTTTGCATCTCAGAGCTTCTGACCAAATGTAGCAAAGGGGACCTATATAATAGGATGGGTAGGAGTGTTCCAGTGGCTACCTTCAGTTTGGAATCCTAAGTGAGGAATGTGCTCAGGTGGTACAGAAGACCTACCTTTTGGTTTAAAGTCTTGGTTAGGTGGTCACTGTGACCGTTGAAGGTACAGTCTTGCTCTATGTACACACCTAAATACTTGATGAATACCTGTTTGTAGTAATATAGTATGGCCTTGATCTTTTTGTCATTAAGAACTAATCTATTGGTGTGAAACAAATTCCCAAGCGTTATGAGGTCTTAACCGAGTAGGTGGTTCAGTTGGACAGTGTATTGGGGGATCTACAGCGTACGGCATCGTCCGCATATAGGGTCACCTTGGCCCCTCCACAGTGTTGAAGCATGTTCTTAATGAATATTGAAAATAGAAGTAGTCCCAGTATCGAACCCCATGGGACTCCGTCCAGGATGGGGCATTTATCAGAATTAGCACCATGCCATCTGACGATCTGTGACCTTTCATATAGGCAGTCTGTGAACCACTGTGCTGACAGACTATCTAGACCAAGGGATATCAGTTTCGTGATAAGCAGCTGACGGTTCACCAAATAAAAGACCTTGGTGAGGTCTGTAAAGACCGCACCCATTTGTAGGCCATTATCTAGGGCTATGAAGATATCAATGGTGAGGCTAACCAGGGCTGTGCCGGTACCATGATTTTTTCTGAAACCCTGTTGCCGTGTTACTAGTTTCTGCTGCTTGAAGTATTCTTGGACCTGCTGATAACACAGTCCTCTCTAACACTTTGCTTAGAGTGCAGAGGATGGATATTGGTTTACAATGGTGGACTCTATAACATAAACCCTAACATGGACTGTCGCTGGTGATCCCAGAATATGGTGTCACAAAGCTCAAGCAGAAATGAAAAACAGAATTCATAGAATGTGTCGGCAAATGGGGTCCATTTGGACCATCTAGTCTGCCCATGTATACTACTCCCAGTGAACAAACAACCACAGTGTGCTAGTTTACACTGTCAAATGTGTACTCAACAGGTAAGAGAAAAAAAAAAACTAACTGTAGTGTTTCGGAGCCACACACTTACAGGTGATGCCAGGGCATTTGACATCATATGTGTGGACATCATCATGGGTGGCCCCAGGTATTAAAGGTCTCCTGTATGCTCCAGACCCCAACTTTTGTTTATTTTTTTTAATTTAATGCACTTTATTAGAAAATGTTGTACAAGAAAAACAAAACTCACAAATATAACAGTTTTAATTAAGAGAGGAAGAAAAGGAAAGGTGAAAATAAAAAAATACTAGCAAGCAAAAAGTACAGTTACGTAAGAACTTATTGTAACAGTAGATCTTCGAGAGAGGCTCTTGCAGTAGGTAATTACAGATAGGACTGAAGCCGGCAGGCGTCAGGACCCCACGGAAAAATTTCTAGCTAGCAGTCTCTGGCGGGGGACCGCCCCCACGTCAGGTGACTGACGTCAGTATAAAGGGGCGGTCCCCCACGCCTGCCTTCCAGTTCTTTCCCGCCAAAGGCCAAAAAGGCAAGACGGGAGAGAAGCAGATATTTTCTTCCCTGGAAAAGGAGCTGAAAAAAGCTTGGGATGGAGGGCGGGAAGGCACTGCCTACTGCAAGAGCCTCTCTTGAAGATCTACTGTTACGGTAAGTTCTTATGTAACTGTACTATCTTACTTTGAGAGGGCTCTTGCAGTAGGTAATTACAGATAGGACCGAGTCCCAAGCAGTCTGGAACAAGAAGCAGCAAACGGGAGGAGGAAACTACCCAAATGTAGACCCTCAGGCTGTGAAGGTCTTAAGAAAGAAGACCTTGCAGAACAGCCAACCCGAAGCCAGCACTACGGCGAGAGGCAATGTCCAAACTGTAATGTTTCGTAAAGGTATGGACAGAAGTCCAAGTTGCGGATGCACAGATGTCTGCCACTGACACATGCTTGAAACAAGCAGCAGAGGCAGCGACCCCTCTGGTGGAGTGGCCTCTGACTTGACCCGGCAAGGTCTTGTTGTAACAGAAAGTGATACAATGAGCCAACCATTTAGAGAGGCATTGCTTGGAAACAGCATTGCCTTCTCTTTTACGAGCAAAAGAGACAAACAGTTGATCAGTCTTTCTGAGATCCTTCACCCTAGTGGTGTAGTATCTCAGAATTCGGTGAACATCCAAAGTATGCAAGAGGTACTCCCCTTGATTGGAGTGCTGCATAAAGAAAGCAGGCAACTCAATGGATTGATTCAGCATAGATTCCACTACCACCTTAGGGAGAAACTTTGGGTTGGTACAGAGAACCACACATTCCTTGTGGAAAATCAAGTACAGGATTTTGCACATGAGGGCCTGGAGCTCGGAAATCCTTTGAGCAGAATTAATGGCCACTAGGAAGAGAGTCTTCCATGAAAGGAACTTTAGGTCTGCTGAGGCTTCCGGCTCGAAAGGAGGCAGAGTAAGCTTCTCAAGAATAAAATTCAAATCCCAAGGAAGAGCAGAACTCGAGTAGGGGGTCTCAAGTGGAGAACCCCTCTCAGAAAAGTCTTAGAGACTTCCAACTGCACAAAGATTCTGTCCCCAAAAGGAACATGGTAAGCGGAGATGGCCGCCATGTGAACCTTCAGAGAGGAATGACTGAGACCCAGATCAAAGAGTTGGCACAAGTAATCCAGAAGCCGCCCAACAGAGCAAGAGAAAGGCTCAAAATCTTTGGAAGTGGCCAAAATAGAAAACCGTTTCCACTTCATGGCATAGGTAGATCTAGTGGAGGGCTTTCTGGCCTCCACCAGAATCTCTGCCACCAGTGGGGAAACCCCGATCCAGGCTTGAGCTACGTCTGGAGGAGCCACATGTGCAACTGAAGGGACCTGAGGCCTGGATGAACCAGGGTCCCCTGATCCTGGGTCAGCAAAAGCTGCGACAGAGGAAGAGGAGGTTCCTCTGAATACTGTTGCAGAAGAGAGAACCAAACTTTGCTGGGCCAGAAAGGAGTGATTAGGATCATGCAAGCTCCTTCTGAGCCGAGTTTCTGTAAGACCCTCAGAATCAATGGAATTGAGGGGAAGGCATAGACAAATCTGCCCCTCCAGTCTAGAGACAGAGCGTCTGTCCAAAAATTGCCACACCCTGGAGCGATCAAGCAGAAGGTGGGAAGTTTTGTGTTGTGAGGAGACACAAACAGGTCTACCTGTGGCGTTCCCCAGCGTAGGAAGATATCGTCTGCCACCCTCTGATCCAGTTCCCACTTGTGAGCATGAGCAGACGACTGCCTGAGGTGGTCTGCCAACGTGTTCTCGACCCCCGGGACATGAATTGCTGTGATGTGAAGGTTGTGCTGCACTGCCCAATCCCAAAACCGCATTGCCTCCCTACAGAGAAGGTATGAACAAGTTCCTCCCTGTTTGTTGATGTACCAGACTACACACCTGTTGTCCGTCTGGGCAGCCAGATGCCTGGGGAGCAGATACAGATGCAGAGCCTGAAGAGCATACAGCATGGCCTGAATCTTGAGTACATTGATGTGAAGAGTCTGAGCCAGGACCAGGAGCCCTGGGTCCTGTCAGACCCCAGATGGGCTCCCCAACCCTCGCCCGAGGTGTCTGTTGTCAGCGTCTGGGAGGGGGGAGAAAGGCAGAAGGGAACCCCCCGGCAAAGGTTCTCCTGAACCATCCACCATTGCAAGTCCCGAACCATGGGGTTGGAGACCAGAACTTGTTGATCTAGGTCATCAACCAACTGATCCCACTGAGACCGAAGGGTCCACTGAGAGATTCTCATGTGGAGCCGAGCGCGATGGACTGTCGAAATAGCAGCCGCCATGAGCCTGAGGAGGTGAAGGACTGACCAGGTACTGATACATCTGCGGCTGGACAACAGGCTGGCCTAAGCCAGGAGTGTGGCCGCCCTGTCCAGTGGTGGGAATGCCATGCCGGAGGTCGTGTCCAGGATCGCCCTGATAAACTGGAGCCTCTGGGACGGGATCAGATGGGACTTGGTCTGGTTGATGGTAATACCCAGGCTGGTGAAAATTTGCAGAAGGTAAGGGAAAGGAAGCACAGGAGCTCCCCCTGGACAGGGCCGCCAGGAGCCAGTCATCAAGGTACAGGAAAACCTGAACCCCTTGGGTATGCAGATAGGCCGCTACCACCGAAAGGCATTTGGTGAACACTCGGGGCGCCGAGGAAAGACCAGATGGGAGGGCCTTGAACTGGTAGTAGTCCCCCTGGAACGAAAGACGTAGGCATTTGCGGTGGGAAGGGCGAATAGGGATATGCAGGTAAGCATCTTGCATGTCCAGAGCGCACAGCCACTGTCCCAGTCAAAGGAAGGGCAGAATACCCTGCAGAGAGGGCATTCTGAACCTTTTGTACTCCATGAACAAGTTCAGGGAACTGAGCTTGAAAATCGGTCTCACGTCTCCTGACTTCTTCGGGACCAGGAAAAAATAGGAATAGTAACCTGTCCCCCTAAGATGGGGTGGGACGGGCTCTATCACCTCCTTCAGAAGAAGAGAGGATATTTCTTCCCAGGCCAAAAGATAATGTTCTGGGGAGTAAGACAACCTGGGGGGAAGGGAGGTTTTGAGGTGGTTTCTGAAGAAACTCTATTGAGTGTCCTTCTGCAGTCAGCTAGAGCACCCAAGTGTCTGAAGTGATCCTCTCCCAACCCGGTAGATGGAAGGAAAATCTCCCTCCTACCGGTTCATTTGGGAGGCCCAGAGGCTGTGGGAGAGGGGAGGAGTTGGGAGGTGTGAGGCAGCGTTGCGGCTGAAGCTCCGGCTGCTTTTCTGGGCAGGGGGGGGTTTGACAGCTGGAGGGGCCCGACGTTTGTTGGCCCGCTTTCCCTGAGGTTTTGCTTTGGGCTGAGAACATCTGCAAAAGGGACAACACTGAGCTTGAGGGGGCCTGTACAAGGAGTCAACAGACAAGTGCAGTACCCTTCTCCTGCAAATTGGTGATGATGTCCTTGACATCGCCACCGAACAGCACTGAACCCCTGAAGGGCACGTCCTGGATATTAGACTGCACCTCCGAGACCAAACCTGATACCCGGAGTGAGGCATGACGCCACAATCCTATGGTGAAAGCCGAGCTCAGACCAGCAGCATCCACTGCGTCATATGTGGCATAAAGCATGTGCCAACTGGCCAAATGCGCAGACCGGACTAGGTCAGCCACTTCCTGCTTCATCTGAGATTCAGGAAGGGAGTCCAACTTAGTTTCCACATCACTAAGGATCGCCTTCTGGTAATCCCCATGTGAGCAATGTAATTCAGGGCCCTGATTCCCAGAGTGGAAGAAGTGTAGACCTTCTTCCAGTACTGGTCCAGAAGGTGGGATTCCTTGTTGGGTGGTGACAAACTCAAGTGCTTGGGGTTAGCCATCCGGCCGTGAGCGGCGCTAATCATGACCGAATCAGCTCTGGGGTGTGAATTCAAAGAGTCAACACCCTCTGGAGCCTGGTATAGCCTATCTGACTTCCTAGGAAGGGGGGCTAATGCCAACGGTTGTTTCCAAATGGTGGACACAAGGTCGGCATGAGGCTCAGTCCAGGGTGGAACTAGAGTAGGAGCAGTCTTGGGCAGATCCGGGTGTGCAGCGAGTTTCTTACACTGTGGATCCGGCTCCAAGGATTGCCATGGATGAACAGCCTGGATTTTATACACCAATTCCGTAAAAGAAGGATCCTCCGGAGGAGACTTCAGAGGAGTCCTTGGTCTGGGCTTGTCTGCAGTGCATGGCTCATCATCCGGATCGGAATGACCGTCAGAGTCATCCGAGGTCTCCAAGGAGGATGAAGAAGAGGACTCCTCCTCCCAGCACGAGGGAGGAACACACCACTTGGGAAGCCCTCGGGAAAGCGTATCCTGCCCCGCCCTGGAACCGGAGGGTTCGCTTCTGGTATCTGGAGGGGGGGGGAAGGAGTCTCCTTCAAATCCACAGGTGGCTGAGGGGGTGGTGGAGGAGGAGGAGGGGGGTACGGATACTGGGGTATCTGTACGGCGCGTATCCTGATGGCGGGAAGCCCGGCGTCGGGTACTGGGGCATCATGTACTGCAGCATCGAGTAGGCCAGCGTCGGGTACTGGGGTGCCGCATACTGAGGGCCTGGGTAGGACGGTGTCGGATACGACAGGGTTGGATACCCAGGTACTAGGGGCTCTGAAGGAGCAGAGGGTCCTGTAAACCGCCCAGCGGGTGGGTCCGGAATGGGAGGCCAGGCGGGCAGCAGGCCCGGCATAGGGGCGGCGTCCGGCAAGGGGATATTGCGGGGCATTGGATAGGCCGGCGCTGGCGTCTGAGGATCTGACGTCAGGTCATCCGGCCCAGCGGGAGGGAGCCCTGATGGCAGCATGCCAATATCCTCCTTGTTGCCCGGGGAAGAAGGGTTACCATCCCTGGGGTCCAGTAGAGGAGACACTGGGGCCTCATAATGCAATGAGCGTTGCGGCAAGCTCAGGATGATGGAGAGGCCTGAAGGGTCCAGCAGCGGCTCTAACGCCGAGCGGATGTCCGGTTGACTGGCAGGATCCGGGCGGGCGTCGGAGGAGCCGACGTCTGACTTATCGGACCAGTGGCTCGAAGAGGCTGCGATGGAGGTTGCAGCTTGGCGGGCACTTTGAGGCCGCTGCCCTCAAAGGTCAGGGCATCGGAGAAGCCGACACCGGCTTACCGGGCAGCTCGAACCAGGTAAGGCGCACGGGCGGCGGCCTTACTGGGAATGGCTGCCTTTGACCCAGAGGCCCGAGCCGAGCTCGACGGGAGGGTTGACGCTGCCTTGGAAGCCTCCAAGATGGCCGCTATGGAACTGTCTCCCGGGAGACGTTACTCGCTGCACTGCGGATTCCCAGCTGAGGTCGCGCGACCGTAGAAGAGGAGTCCCGATCCCGGTGCTTCGTTTGGCAGTGGCCCTCCAGAAAAGTAGAGGCCCGCCTGAGTTTTTTCCAACTCCTTTTCCATGGAGGTCATCTTGAGTTTGAGAATGTGGGCCTCCAGGGACTGCTGCCTCCGCTTTCAGGTGGCCGCGTTGAACTGTTGGCAGAGCTGGCACTTCTCCACAGGGTGGTCAGGGCCTAGGCAAAAAAGGCACTGGGAGTGTCCGTCCTTGTGCGGGAGCTGGCCGCCGCAGGAATCGCACTTATTTTTGTGCTCGGAGAGAGTCGGGGACGACATGCGCGGCAGCTGTAGGTAAAGGCTGATGAATTTTGAAGAAAAAGTTCGAGAAAGGTGGTAAAACTACCAGCGATTGACTGCAAAGCAGTGAACTTAACTGTGAGGTGCTACACGAGCTAACGGCGGGAAAGAACTGGAAGGCATGGGGGCGGTCCCCCGCCAGAGACTGCTAGCTAGAAAGTTTTCTGTGGGGTCCTGACGCCTGTCGGCTTAAGTCCTATCTGTAATTACCTACTGCAAGAGCCCTCTCGAAGTAAGATCATATACTTCATGAAAATAGAATCATAACCCCCCTACACCCCACCCAATCCAGATCGGCCACAGACATGGTGCACAGGTAATATGCCTACTAAATTTAGCTCCCCATTCATGTCTAGACATCCAGATCTTTAGATACAATCCAAGAAAATGGAGTGGCCTAAATTGAATAAATAATGAATGCTCCCAAAAAATCAATACCATAGTCTGACAAGTGAGTTATTTCCTAAGTACTAGTCAATAAGGCATACAAGGGTTCCTATCTTTTTTGAAACACAGAGTGGTGACCGGACATATTTGCAATAATCTTCTCAGTATTTAACATACTAAGAATTTCTTTATGCCACTCTTCCTTAGTTGGGGTGTGGGTATCCAGCCAGTGTCACAGGATAACTAATTTTGCTGCTGCTAAGGCTGTGTACCCCTTCCTGGGTCCAAAAATTTGATCATGATACAACCGTAAAATACATATTGAAGTAAAGACACAGAAAAGGATCAAGGGAAGCCTGAATCTCTCTCTCCAAAAACTGAATTTTGGTAAATAGCCATAAGTTGTTATAGAGAGTACCTTCAGCATCCCCACATTTTATACATAAATTACAGGTCCCTTTACCTAGTGTATGTAATTTGCTGGGGGTGAAATAGAGATTGTGCAAAATGTAGAATCATTGTAACTGAAGTTTGTCCTGTTTCGCATAGACATATAAATCACACACTATGCCAGCCTGCTAGTCTAGAGA
This sequence comes from Neoceratodus forsteri, assembly GCA_016271365.2. NCBI lineage: Eukaryota > Metazoa > Chordata > Ceratodontiformes > Ceratodontidae > Neoceratodus > Neoceratodus forsteri. The sequence goes on along the minus strand of CM028131.1, from coordinate 1,015,097,013 downwards.
AAGGTCCAGGGTATATTCCCAGTATGAGCAACTAACAGCACGGGGTCAACAGTCCCAGGTTTGAAGGGCAGAGTTTATCTGTGAAATGGGATGGGGTGATCTTACCAGTGTAACTAATCATTGAAAAGCCTTTCCTGTCACCTTAGACCACAGTGGCTGTCCCAAGGAGCCAGAAATTCAGTGACACAGCTGCATAAACTTAAAGCAAGCCCGAGTCAGCCTATTAAGGGCCCGCTGAAAAGCCTGAAAGGAGAAAAAGGAATATCCAGTTATGACATCTGACACCATAAGCGTAGAAAATCCTCACCAATGATATGGCTGAAGGGGCTTACCAGCAGTTTGAAAATTAGGATTGTCAAAAACTGGTTGGCCAAGGTCTTTGCCTATTTCAAGGTGAAGTAATCAGCACAGTTGTTCATGTGCCTTCAGAAACCATTTAAGTGGAGCCCGGCGCAACCTCGCAGTCACTCTGGACAACAGAATAAAAAGTAATGAAACTGGATTAATGCCTGACTAAGTACAATGACACTTCTCAATTTATAAACATTCTGGGACATAATCCAGTGACATATTCTCCTGCAAAGCCCCCAGTGAAAATATTTATTAGCATGTGAAGCAGAATAATATAGTTGAAAGGCAGGCAATGGTCCCCTGTCTCTTTGGGAAGAGTAAGTTTGGAATAGGCTTGATGTTGGGCCTTCCCTTTCCATAAAATGCAGATAAGGTTGAATGAAGTGCTTTAAACCAGGATGAGGGTATATAAATATTAAGGATTTGCATGGGGTATAATAAACAGGGCAAAACATTCATTTTTTAGTATATTTATTCGACCCCATAAGGTGAGTGGCAATGATTTCCACCACATAAGATCTTTGGTAATCAACTTAAGGGGTTAAAGTTCAGTTTATAAAGAAAATGAGATAAGTGTATACCCAAATAAGATAACTGAGAGGGAGACCACCAAAGACCTCATTTGAAAATCTGTTGTTTGCAGTCTTGTGTATTAATGGGAAAAACACTCATTGTACTGATATTTAACTTATATCCTGCAAAATGACCAAAATCGGAAACAGTATTCAAAATCATAGGGATAGAATTCTAAGGGTATACAACACGAAAAAGAATATCATCCACATAAGCCGATAATTGAAATTAATTTCCCGGATACCAGGTGCCATTTTCAGTTTTAATAAAGGGGGCTCCAAATAAAAGTTAAATAAAAATGAGGACAGGGGACGGTCACAAACGCACTCTGCAGGTCAGGCTCTCTGCTCCCACAGTGCCAACCTCAGAGCGCAATAGTGTGAACAGGTAACAGACAGGGTAACCATCCTGTCTGCTTTGGGTCCGAATCACCTGTTAGCCTCAAGTTCTGGGGGGCATTCAAACTGTGAACCTTATGCTAGCATACCCAATGTACAGACTCAGATATGTACCCTCTTCGGGGATTGTGGTACAATCCTTTGCCAGGGGCATCTAGCCAGGTCTCCAAAATGAACCCTTAAAACTCTATAAGAGACCTTAGGTATATTCTTACCTTTTCCAAGCTTAGTAACACCATCAAGCCTTTTAAACAGTTGTCAGACTTAAAAATACAGGCACTTCACATGCAAAAAGAAACTGAGAAGACACCCAGGCAGTATTTCAAGAAAATGATTATTTACTAAAAATTGTAAAATAAGTAAATTTTTAACATGGCCTTTTTGGGACCCCACCTCATGAAGACTGGTGGTGAAATTTTTGTTATACAGTCCTGAAAGGTGACTTCACACAGTGACCACAAAATCACTTTCAGGGCCCGATTAATGAAATGAAAGTGACAGTGTTCATGAGGCAGGATCCCAAAACGGCCATGTTAAAAATTTGGTCAAAAAATACCTAAAGGTGGCAGAGTTACGAGCGTTCGTTCAGAATTTTCTAAAAATGGCAAAGTTGTGAACATAAGTTCAAAACGCCATTGAAATACATTATAAGGCACTTAACCTTTATTCCTCAGTTCGAGGTTCAGCTTTGAAGAGTGCAGGCGTGTCCTGATCCACAGAAGAGGACAGCTTATGACCTCTGATGGTAAGTATGGGGTAAGGGGGTGGTGGGTGCTCAGTGGGAGGGCCGGGATGGGGGAGGGGCCGGGGACATGGGGAGATGACGAGGACCGATTTCTTTTCAGGATTAAAAAAAGTTGGGGGACTATTTTCTTTTTTCAGGTCCTATTAAAGAAAATAAGTATATCAGGACACTGGGGATGGGCTCCCCAGTGCCCCACACTGCTGGGGAGGGTGGCACTGAATGTTGACACAGGGATTGGGCCCCCCGATGTTGGCTTATTGAGTTTTTATGTACTTATGTATTGTAAAGTTGTTAACTGGAAAAGGCACGATGAGCTAAGGCTCATTTCCAGGAGCAATCTGGGGGTTAACAGATGGGAACGGAGGGTGGGGGCAGCACAGAGGGAGGGTGGCCAAGGACAATGCAAGCCCAGGATTACAAATTGACAGAGACATGCAAGTTGCTTATATGAAGCTTTACTGAGGAACTGAGATAGCAAGTTATACTCATGGCAAGGAAGTGCTGCAACTATAAGTGCTCCAGAAGAACAAATGGAGCGTCATGGGCCACTGTAAACATTCAAGTGAGATTCAACACTGGTAACACTAAGCTGTGACTTTTACAAACATGCAAGTCAAATTGAAGGGTGGTAACATCAAAGTCTGAATAGGAGGGTGTCATCGGAGAAGAAGAATAGGCTGGTGAAAGCATTGGTGTGCAGCATGCGGGGACATTGATATGTACCTGCACATCGAGGAAGGGATTACAAGTAGGGTTTGCATGTGGGCTGCACTTTCGGCACTTATCAGACACTGTCTGCTGAAAGCCGAAGTCTAAGAAAACAGTTCAGTTGCGGGACCTTCTGCGGCTCATGGGCATGGGTTTGCATGTGGGCTGCACTTTCAGCACTTGCCATACACTGTCTGCTGGAAGCCAAAGTCGAAGAAAACACTTCAGTTGTGGGACCTTCTGCGACTCATGGAGATAAGAACGGACTTCTCTCACACACACACACAGAGTCTGCTACATTGAGAAGGTGATTACAACTTGGATTTGCCTGTCTGGTGCAACTTGCGGGACGTTATTTGATTCACGGGAACATGGGACACTCAGGTACGGAACAAACTGGAGGTCGCATACAACAATGCACTTGAGGGACGTTGGGGTGGTCACCTGATGACTCACCACTACAAACACAGCATTGTCCCTGGCCATGGTATAAATATGCTTCTCTACGGCTGCTACTTTGGGGCTGCTTGTTGTTACTTCTGGTTGTACGGGTAAGCCAAACGCTGGTCCTGCGCTCAGCTGCTTGACGCAAATGAAAGTACTGAAGCACTGTCTCATTGGAGCACTTCATTTCTTTCAAGTACACAAAGTTTACTCTCATGAAACTGTGACCACTGTCATACTCTGCTTGCGTGGTCACTGGTCTGTCAGGGATGAGCCCAATGTAGACTGATCTGCATTGGGCTAGTCTGTGACACACCTCTCAAATGCCGTTCTCTGAAGCAAAGCAAAATGTGTATTGCCTGTGTGCAAGGAAACATAAAAATAACTAAAACTAAACTGAAGAAACTCTGGGGAGCTAAAACTCCGTCCAAGTCTGGTGCCATCTGGTCTGGAACCTCTCCCTTCTATACTATCCAAAAACAGCTAACAAAAAAAAAAAAGAATTACAAAACAAAAAAGTTCCCACAAAGAAAATACAAAGAACACTGTCCCATTCAATTGTACAAATGCCCCTGGTCCCGCAGACTGTCTCCTAACTTCAATAGTCCATGATTGACCAGTGATATCCATTAGCCAGCTCCAGAAGAAAAGGGAGTCTCAGAGAACAATGAACAACACATATATATATATATATATTTATATTTATTTATTTATTATAGAGAGCCCCCCACTAGGAGCTCAAAGTCAAACAGGAAAATTACTAGGAAAGTAACGCAGACCAACAGAGAAATAGCATATAGACAAAATTGCATATGTCACTACCACTCAGAAACAGCTGATTCTATGAGCCTGTAAAAGAACATTACAAACAACGTTGAATACAGAAACGAGAACTGATTTACAGACACCCCCCCACTCCACAGGAGGTGGAGAACAAACTTCCACATGGGGGGTCCACACGCCAATCGCATTAGACCCAGTTCCAACAGGAGTTTGAACAGTCCCATCACAATGAAACCAGGAAGGTTGGGAAAGGCCACCAGATAAATGTGTCACTGTAACTTTAAAGTTACAACAAGTATGACAGTTCAGGTTTTGTACTCACTAAACAACAGGGAAGTCAGTAAACAGATCAATCTTCTCCTATGCGCTCTACTCCACCGGTCGAGTCCTCCGTAGCTGCACTCCCAGCAAACTCTTAAAGAAGGAAGGGATGGTCACTTTTACCACTCTTGGTCAGCTGAGCTGTCAGGCCTTTTGTGTTCTCGGCACCTGCGCTTCTTGGCAAGCCACCCCCAAAGATCATGGCTGCCTGCTGGACATGAACCACACCGCAAGGTTAAAAAAAAAAAAATGTTCTTTATGGCAGTTGCACATGTGCAAAGCTGGAAAATCTGTGTATGCCCAGACTGCCGAAAATAACTGTTTATTATTGTGGTTGTCTGGTGGGCAGTTAAATATTAAAAGTTGGTTGTCGGGGCAGGGTATTCTATTGTCCCGGGCTGCCGGGCAATAGGATTTTTCTCAACCTGGCCCCAGCAGTATGAGCATGGATCTGGCAATGACCATATCACTGGGGAGCAACCATGCATGCCTGAGCAATCAGGGTAGAGGCATAGTTCTCTAGAAGGAATGTGTCCTGTGCCGTATTCAAGATAGCACCTAGGGCTCAGAACTGATTTGGGTTCATTGACCGGAGTTTCTAATTAAACAACTGGCGAGTCCAGTGTAACATCTGTATTGCCAGATCCCTGGAAGAGTCCTTAAGTAGCTAGTCATGCAGATACAGGAATATATATATACAGGGTCTCTTAAAGGGACACAGTTACCACAGCAAACCACTTGGCAAAGACTCACAGTGCTGAGGACAAGCCAAAGGAAAAGACATGAAATTGGTAATACTGGCCCTTCAGAGGAAAACCTAGCTACGTTCGGTGACTATGCTTGATCTTGACGTGCAGGTAAGCATCCTACATATCCAGGGCACAGAGCAAGTCCCGCTCCAATAATTGGTGGGGGGGGGGGGGGGTGGAGACTGAAAAGAAGCCATTGCAACATTTTATGCTTTATGTACTTGTTCAGTTCTCAGAGGTCAAAGACTGTATGTTGATCGCTTATTTTGCCAAAGTTGGCATGTCGGCCTGCATGATCAATAAGTGTGCTGAAGTGTAAATCAAGGGCTGGGAGGATGCACAGAGGGGTGTGTTACTAATTCCAAAGCATGTCCTTTATAAATAATATCCAAGATCCACCTGTCTGACACAATCTCCTGCCATTTGGGCAGACACAAGGATACTGCCCCAGTAGCAAGGGGGAAGGGAGTCAGAAGGCGAGGAGTGGAAGGCACGAGCACCACACTACCTATCACCTTTGGGGTCCATAAAAGGGCACACAAGGATAGCTGCCTCTGGAAAGCCATGGGGGCAGCTGGTCTACCCACACCCCAGGAATGGGAGCCCGTACGAACTAAGCTGCCACTTCTTCCATAAGAAAGCTGGGGGACCAAGGGCTTTACGAGAACAGAGAGTCATCTTGGACAACTGGAAGTCTCAGAGGGTTATTTACACTTCATGACCAAATATTTTATAGCCATAGAGGGGAGAGTTCGGCAAAGATTTTTACAGAGCAGTGGCAAAACCAAGAACACACAGGCAGGAGTATCGATGGAGGCAGATACCAGAGGCTGTGGCTTGAGTGGAAGCATCAGAGATGTCATAAGCAGAACACAACAAATGCTTGCCAGTCTCCAACCCATAGGTAACACATTGTTCATCATCATCTTGGAGGCACTATCAGGCATGCTGTGCACAGTTGTAGACACTGGCTTTCACAGACCCTTCTCATATTTAATCTTGTATGTCTGATAGTTGGCAATAACGAGACTTTAATGAAGAAGAGGTGAAAGTCCATTTGCCTCTGGTATCCAACTTCTTTGATTCCTTGTCAGGAGGATTACTGTTCTTACAGTGAGGTGTCTTGGACCTACCATGAGCAACTGTAATGACCACTGAGTCCATTTCAAGCTGGTTGGTATAAGAATTTTTTTTGTTTTTGGTAAAGTGGATTGGGGGCGTATTATTAATGTGTTATTTTTAGTGGTATTAATAGGTTTTAATGTGTTGGGTTGGTGAAAGCACAGTCAGGCGGTACTCCCCCTCAAGACTAAAGGATCTCCGACCTTTTGAATGTCCCGCACTCCCATTAGAAGTGTATAGGAAATGCGAATACTTGGCATTCCGAGGGCGTGGAGTGGTGGGAATAGGAGATCCTGGAATCTTGGGGGATGGGAAAAGGTGAGGCGGATAGGAACAGTTAGAACCAGGAGCGCGGGGTGAGGAAATGGATGCAGGGCGTGGTCCGTCATATCTTGCGTCCATACCAAGGGCACTGACTTGATCAGGCAGGAAGCGGAGTCATCCTTGGAGTCTCCTCCCTTTGAGGCGGTGTTAAGCAATGCTAGGTCTATTAAAACAAGACTGCTTTAGTAGCAGATCTTGTTGCTTCTGTGGACTTAGCTTGCATCACCAAGACCACAACGCGAGAAAATGCAGGCCCCATTTGAGATCTGCGGTTCGGACGGGTTCTCGGTGATTCACCGCCCGAGAGTGGACCGTAGGGGCGGGGGAGTTGCAGTCTGTTTTAGACAGGAACTGGACCTCAGGGAGGAGCCGGTTGGATATAGCAACTCCTTTGAATGTATTGTGGGTGCAGGTGCAGGATTCAGGATACTCCTCATTTACCGTCCACCAGGTGATGGGAGAGAATTCCTGAGGGAGGTGGCGGATTTCATCGCCGAGAGGGTTTTGGAATTCCCCCGATGGATAATTCTGGGGGATTTCAATGCCTGGGTCGACGATGAACTCACGCTTTTTGGACAAAATCTCCTCCAATTGACTGATTCATTGGGCCTGACACGGGTTATTACCACTGCAACCCACCAGGGGGGGACATTCATTGGACTTGATATTCCATCTGGGGATGGAAATCTCCGATGTGGAAGTGGAGCCCATCGGTTGGTCTGACCATCATGCCCTGAGGTTCAGTTTCATGGCCCCCCGGAAGAGGCCTGCCCCTAAGGAGATAGTACAGTTCCGTCCTTTGAGAGGTTACCTCAGAAGGCCTAATGGCGGAGCTGGACTTCTCGGGTTTTCCAATAGATAGCATGGATCCAGGGTCTTTAGTGCTGGCCTATAATAGGGCAGTTGTGGGGGCCCTGGATGTCATTGCTCCTTTCCGAGTTCGCCCCTGTACTCTTCACCCCGAGTCCCCGTGAGTTGAAGAGACAGGGCCGAAGAGTGGAGAGACGCTGGCGGAAGACTCACCTGGAAGTTGACAGGCTTAGACTGCTAGATCATTATAAAATCTACCAGTTAGCAATCTCCCATAAGAAGGCAGAGTTCCTGTCCAGGAGATTGCTACAGCAAGAATAGACTGGCCCAGCTCTTCCGGACTGTGGACAGACTGTGCAATCCAGTCTGTCTTCATGCGTCGAGCATTATCACAGTTACAGTGTGAGGAGTTTGCGTTATCTTGCTGATAAGGTGTCTGCTATCAGAGATGAGATCAGCCGGGCCTCCCCATTGGGTCTTGCAGTGACCAATCGAGGACACAAGTACCCATTTGACCTGGTCCACGTTCAGTCAACCGGTAGTTATGGATATAGTGAGAATCATCAGACTCTAAGCCCAACCTTCTGTGGGCTGGATCCAGCCACTGCGCCTACTTGTGGGATGTGTAGAGGTTATCGGGCCGATCCTTACTGGGATAATAGTGGCATCATTGGAGAGAGGATCTTTCTTGATCCTTTGAAGGAGGCAATAGTATGTCCCCTTCTGAAAAACCCCTCCCTTGATCCTGACTGCCAAGGAAACTACAGACCAATCTCGAAACTTCCCTTTTTGGGGAAGATTATTGAGAAGGTGGTCGCTTTGCAGCTGGAAGATTATTTAAACATCCACAATATCTATGACCCTCTCCAGTCTGGCTTCAGGAAACAGCACAGTACTGAGACTGCTCTTGTTTGGGTATTGAATGATCTCCTGATGGCAAGAGATTGGAGAACTCGTTCTATCTTGGTTCTCCTTGATCTTTCAGCTGCATTTAACACTGTGGATCATGGGGTGCTGCTTGAACGCCTGTGGTCTCTCTGTGGACTAAGGGGGGTGGTCCACAGTTGGTTTAAATTTTTTCTGCAGGGTAGGACTCAGAGAGTAGTGTTGGGGATTTATTCCTCAACCTCTCGCTGTCTACACTGTGGAGTGCCACAGGGTTCAATGTTGTCCCCCATGCTATTTGCGGTGTATATGCTTCCATTAGGGGACATTATAAGACATATTGGTTTGAGTTTCCATTGCTATGCCGATGATTCTCAACTCTATATGTCTTTTGTGCTCAAAAGAGTCTGAGTCAGTACATTGTTTAACAACTGCCTCCAGGAGATACAGAACTGGATGAGTGCTAATTGGCTGAGGGTTAAACCCGGGAAAACAGAGGTATTGGTGGTGGAACCGGGGTAAGGATATCAAGTCCATGGGTGAGAAAACTCTCAGGTTTATTTCTGGGAGGAACCCGCTCATGGCATCTGGTCAGGTCGTAACCTTGGTGTTATATTTGATGGCGCTTGACCCTGAGGCACAGGTGTCAGCCGTAGTCAAATCATCCTTTTTCACCTAAGGAATATAGCTGGGTGAAACACTTGATTCCATCAGAGGACCTTCCTACCCTGGTCCACGCCTTTGTGTCCAATCGTCTTGATGTGCAACGCCCTTTATCTAGGGCTGCGGGAGTGGATATCCGTTGCTTAGCTGGTGCAAAGCAGCGGCAGCTAGGTTGTTGACTGGAAGCCGAGGGTCCAACCATATAACACCTGTGTAACTGCGAATGCACTGGCTGCCTGTACAGTGGCGGATCACTGTCAAGGTCATGTTGATGACCTATAAAGCCCTACATGGTTTGGGACCTCGCTACCTGAAAGAACTCCTGACTTCTTACTGTCCCTCCCGCTCCCTCCGATCCTCTGGTGAGGATTGCTGAAATTCCCAGGGTAACCTTAAAACATCTGGTGGAAGAACATTTGCCTTTATGGCCCCTACCCTGTGGAATTCTCTACCTTGCCAGATACGCAATTGCCTGACTGTGGAGAGCTTTAAAAAGCTTTAAAAACCTTCCTTTTTAACCAAGTATTTTTTTAGTGATTTAAATTATACTGGATTGTTTTTGAATTTGATGTTGTTTATAGTTGTGGTTTCGATTTGTATGACTGATATTGTAAAGGCGCCCTGAGCTTTGGAAGGGTGCCTTAAAGAAATAAAAATTTACTTACTTACTTACTTGAGGGGGTGAGATATTGTTTCTCTACCTTCAGAGAGACCGCTGGCAGAGTGCTAGGCCTGTGCAAGCTGCCATGGTAGCATCCTCCAAAGCAAGACAGGAAAAATTATCATGGAAGAGGCAGCCGGGACTTCTAAGAATTCACATCATCATCATCATCATCAAATCTTTATTTATTCAGGCGAACATCATTGAGCAAGGCTCATTTACAAGATGGACCTGATAAGGTCAAGGTTCAATAGTTGATACACAACAGATAGATCATACACTTATATAAGACAGTTATACATACAGGGGAAAATAATGTTTATAAACACAGCGATGTACAGTAAATTCACATGATAAAAAACGGTTACAGGAAAGTTAAGCTAATATTTACAGTATGTACAGTATATACATATCCCAGTGGGGGGGCATGGCAGACACTCAACATAATGTAATACTAGGATGGTGAAAGGTATTACTGGGTGCCATAAGATGGGTGTCTGTCTGGAAGGAATATACCATATATGGTTTGGAAGGAGATTTGTGAGATGACAGTGCTAGCTCTAGTGATTACCTGGTGCATTTCTCTTTGAAGAAGACTGTGCAATGCTGTTTAAAGGATGCAAATGGAATGATATTGGACAGTTTAGGGATTTTTGTAGGGTGTTCCATGCTATAGCTAGAGAATAGCTGATTCTGCCCTCCTAGCCTGGTGTTGAATTTGGGCAATTTGAGCAGGATGATGTTGTTGCTTCTTAGGGCATAGGAGCTAGGAGAGGTCTGGGTGAAGCAGTCCAGGATATAGTTTGGAAGTTTTTTTGACAACGCTCTGTAAATCCATAGTGCTGCATTTCTGTTCCTTCTGAGGTGACGGGGAAACCCACCCAACTGCAGCATAAAGAGAGCAATGATGAGTATTAGATGGCAGACCTGTAATGAACCATATTGCTCTATGATATAAAGTATCCAACTTGTGATGGTAGGAGATGGGGCAGTGACTATAAAGGAAGTCTGCATAGTCAACAACTGATAGAAAAATGGCCTGGACTAACCTCATCTTTGAGTCTCTGTTTAGGAAGGTTTTAATCTATAGAAGGCCAAGCCTTTGGCAAAGCTTTTTAACAGTTCTTCTAAATGATGAGTGAAGTCAAGTCTGTTGTCAATCCACACACCTAGGTATTTGAAGTTTTCTGCATACTCCAGATTTTCTCCAAGTATAGTGCATAGCTGGGGAGAATGATTGGAGAGGATGTGCTGGTGGAGCTTTGATTTGTGAACATCATTGCTTTAGTTTTCCTTGCATTTAACAGAAGCTTTTCTCGAGTAGCTGATATTGTAGCAGGAGAATTCTGTTTGTAAGTTTCACGAGCAGCTGCAGGTGAAGGGATGCTGACCGACAGAACAGTGTCATCAGCAAGAGGTGTACAGAGGAATTGGTAAGGGTTGAATCAATGTTATTTATATAAATGGCAAAAAGGATAGGACCCAGAATAGAACCTTGGGGGACTCCTCTTGACAGTGGTTTTAATGGGGATAGGTCACCTTCAGCTTTTACCTGCTGTGACCTACCGGTGAGATAGCATCTGAACCTTCTTAGTGGAAGTAGTCCTCAGCAGAAAAATTTAACTTTGCATAAGGTGCATCAAAGCCTAAAATGAGCTGATTCATCGGTGCAGGACTAGAGCTACCACCCGCAACCCAGGTTCGGGAATGTGCTAGGGTTATCAGGGGTAGACCATGACTGAGGGTCCCACAGGATGCACACCTCCTCTTGGTAGAGAAGATCTTGGTCTCCACTGCAATACTGCCTCCTAGGTAGCCACAGGTGGAAGCGCAGTATAAGTTACTTGGTTGGGGGGGGGGAAATCTGCTGGGCACGTGATCGGGATGCCTGTATGTGTACTCCCTTTTTGAGCCTACGACATGCAGATATCCTAGGGGCTGAGTATAACAGGAAGGAAAATGGCCCCAGCAGCAGCAGATAATGGTCCCCAGTAAATTCGAACTCCACACCACCTAGTGCTGTGCTGCCTGATGTAAAGTACAGTTATTTACTTACTCTAACAGTAGATCTTCGAGAGAATCTCTTCCATCAGGCCACACCTTTGGAAGTATATCTGTGTCAGTGCCAGGACCCCATGGAAGCTTTGGCAAGCAGTCATCCAGAGGCCGCCCATGATGACATCATGCACCAGCATCTACAGAAAGCGTGGGTGACCCCACGTCTCCTCAGTGCTGTACCGGAGATCATGTTTGGAAGACACCCCCTTCAGGGAACTAGAAGAAACCTCAGCACCCCCACATACTAGGTGAAACAGAGTGCTGGAAAAGACAGCAATGGAATCAGCAGTACAGAGATCCTTTGTTGCAACCTTGAAGGGGGAAGGAGGGTAGGATGGCATGGCCTGATGAAAAGATACTGTCAAAGATTGAACGGAATGCTGGCATGCATAGGGAGGGGCATCACCAGCAGAAGGGAGGAGGTTCTGATGCCTCTCTACAAAGCCATGGTGAGACTGCACTTAGAATATGGGGTTCTATTCTGAGACCGTATCTACGCAAGGATATAGAGGGTTTAGAGAGAGGTCAGAGAAGAGTGACCAAAATGATGCACGGGAAATCATATGGAGCAGAGGTGTAAGGAGTTGGATCTGTACACGCTGGAGACCAGGTTGGGGGGGGGGGGGACATGATTTAAATTTTTAAATATGTAAAAGGGATCAACAGGGTAAAGGAAGGGAGTCTACTTGAAAGGAAAGTGGGGGTAAAAACAAGAGGATACAGTCTAAGTTTAGAGGGTAGAAGATACAAAGGGAATGTAAGAGGGAAGTTCCTCACTGAGAGGGTGGTGGAGGCCTGGAACAAACTGCCAGGAGAGGTGGTGACGGCTGATACAGTAGAGGGATTCAAGAGGGCATGGGACAGACATATGGGGTTGGGGGGGTCAGTGGAAGAGTAGGGGAAGGCAGGAGCAGACTAGATGGACCAATAGGCCCTTTTCTGCTGACATGATTCTATGAGATCTAATGTTAATATTGTACATAACTGTTCTGTCAAGGATATCTCTTTCATCAGGCCACACCTCTGGAACGAGTCCCAAGTAATACCAAAAGCTACAGTCTGGGAGGACGGAGCATAGATGCTCATGAGAGTAGACCTTGTAAAACAGCTTGGCCAAACCCTGTTTTTCTATAAGAGATAATACCCAAGCTGTACTGCTTAGTGAAGGTGTGGACAGTACTCCAGGCGACAGCTACAGACATTTCTGAAGTAGAAGCATTCCAAAAACAAGAAACTGAAGTGGCCATGCCTCTTGTGGAATGATGACAAACCACTCCAGGAAGTAACTAGCGTAATTCCTGTAACAGAACATAATACTGTGTGCAAGCCACTCTGACAAACATTGTTTAGACACTGGGGCACCCTCTTTCCTAGGGGTGAATGAAACAAAAAGCTGCAAGGTCTTTCTGCAGTCCTTTGTACAGTGTATCTGAGTATTCTGTGGACATCTACAGTATGGAGCAATTCCACTGGATTGGTATGCTCTGAGTAATACACTGGAAGATGGATGGTTTGATTTAAAGTGAACTCAGACACCACCTTCAGTAAAAATTTAGGATTAGCATGCAAAGACAGTTTGGGCTCGATTTTCAAAAGCAGACATTTGGCACAAGGTGTCTGCGTCAAAAGGAATTGATGCAAGTGGTACCTTGCACCAAATGTTGTGGCAATCCCAATTTTCGGAAGCAGGATGTCACTCGCTGAACTCCCCATGCCACCCTTGCACCAGGAGAGGTGGTGCACCAGGACATAAGGAGGGTTGCGTCACTGTGGGGCTGCAGCATCCCCTTATGTGGGATTTTGGAAGCCCTGCTGTGGTTGCATGACAGCACTGAGGTTAGACCAGCCATGAGCTGGTCTAAGGACCCAGCGTCAGTGATTCTGAGGGAGGTGAGTGGGGGGGGGCCTGTAAGGCAGGGAACCAGGGCATAGGGACCAGTGGGAGTGCTGAATTGGACGATGGGGACACAGCAGTGGCAGGGTACTGAGGTGGCACCCAGCACCAGCAGTGGTGCCATGGCCAGTGAGATGGAGCAGCTTGGAACGGGTACACCATGGTGGCCACACAGGGACCCTGTTTCAGACCCCCCAGGTGTGATCAGCCCTGGCACCTGTCCCATCACTGAGACAGTCCCCAACATGTAGCAGGTGACATTGGCTGCAGGGTACTATGTGTAGTTGGTGGATGGGGATGTCCCCCGTTTACTGCAATCTTCCTCTGCTAAACAGTCCACTGCGTGGAGCCTTGCTGATGCCCGGGCTGGTGGCACCTGGGGTTCTGGGACAGGGTTCGTGCATGCCTACCACTTGTGCCTGGTCTAAGCGGCTGTGTCCTACTGGCCATGGTACCACTGCTGGGTGCCACCTCTGTACCCTGCCACTACTGCCATGCCTCTGTTGCCCAGGTCTGCACCTGCACTGGTCACTATGTCCTGGTTCTTGACCCTGCAGGTTTCTTCTCTTCCCCCCCTGCAGTTGGACTAGCATTGGGGGGGGGGGCTTGACAGGGCCCTCCATCAAACTCCTCTAATTGTGCCACTTTGTTTGCATGTGGCAACTCTTGGGACTTTGGTGCAGGGACCCCCTTTCTACTGGAATAGGGTGCAGGGTCCCTGACACACCCAGAGTTTACTGCAGCTGTGGACTGGCACACTGTGCGCCAATCTTGCGTCTGTATGAAAATCAAGCCCCCCGTCTTTGTGGAAAATCAAATAAGGAGACTCGCACATTAGAGCCTGTAACTCTGAAATCCTTCGAACAGAAGTGACTGCAACTAAAAATCACACATTCCAAGAAAGAAAGCATAAGCCACAGCTTTCAGAGGGCAGTCAAACATGTATTTATTTTTTCCCCGCATTGGGAATGTCTTGTATAATACTACCATGCATGCATCTGGACTTCAGATGTCCATAACCTCCCTCATACTCTGTCTTGGACATAGCTATCATGGACTATGAAGGGGGTTTCCTGTGCATGTTGGGACTATGGGGTGTAGTTTGGGTCTCTATCTCCCATATCTCTCATTTCTGCCACCATGCCGTAAAGTTGGTTACATAGAGGTTGACAGCAGATAAGGACTGCAAGGCCCATCCATTCTGCCCATTTCTTTTTCTGCCTTATAAATGTGCCATTGGACTTTGCTCTGTCAGTGGCCTATCTATTCATACTCATCTGTATTGGTCCCTTATGCCTATCCCATGCCTGTTTGAAGCCCTGCACTGTATTCATAGCCACCACTTCCTGAAGTAGGCCGTTCCATGCATCCACCACTCTTTCTGTGAAAAAGAATTTCCTCACATTCCCCCTTAATCGGCCTCCCTCTAATCTCATGCTGTGTCCTCTTGTCCTGCTATTTTTCTTATATTTAAACATGTTAGACTCTTTCACCTTGTTAATGCCCTTAAGGTGTTTTGAATGTTTCGATCATATCACCTCTCTCCCTCCTTTGCTCAAGGGTATACATATTGAGCTCCATTAATCTGTCCTCATATGTCTTCTAGATGCAGTCCCTGCACCATTTTGGTTGCCCTTCTCTGGACTGCCTCAATTTTGGTTAATGTCCTTGTGAAGTGTGGCCTCCAGTACTGCATGCAGTACTCCAGATGAGAGCCTAACCAGTGTCATGTAAAGAGGGATATTACCTCCCTCTTATGACTTGTGATACCCCTACTAATACACCCTAACATCCCCCTAGCCTTACCTACTGCTTTAGAAGTCTGCTTGGATGATTTCAGGTCATCAGTGATGATGATGCCCAAGTCTCTTTCTTCCTTTGAGACTGCCAGCAACTCCCCTCCCAGCCTATAGGTGGCTTCAGGGTTTCACTTCCCTATGTGTATGATCTTACACTTCTTTGCATTAAATCCCAGTTGCCACTCTTCTGACCATTTTGCTAGTTTATCCAGAACTCTTCTCATTCTGCCTACCCCATCTGGATCATCTACTCTGTTGCAGCTCTTGGTGTCATCTGCAAACAGACAAGCCTTACCCTCTAGTCCATCTGCAATGTCACTGATGAAGATATTGAAGAGGACTGGCCCCAGGACAATCCCGGGTACCCCACTTGTGACTTGCATCTCTTCTGACTGTATACCATTTACCGCTCTCTCTGTTTCTGCCCGTCAACCAGTTTGCCACCCAGTTGACCAACTTCCATCCCACCCTAAGGCCTACCCAGCTTATTTATCAGTCTTCTATGTGGAACAGTGTCAAGCGCTTTGCTGAAGTCAAGGTAGGCGACATCAACTGCTCCCCTTGGTCCACCACTCTGGTTACCCAGTCAAACAAATCTATGAGATTAGTTTGACAGGACCTTCCTTTGTAAACCCATGCTGTCTTAGATCCTGTGCCCCTATGGATTCCAGGTGTTGCACTATCCTTTCCTTAAGGAGTGCCTCCATAATCTTGCCCACTACTGACGTAGGACTGACTGGTCTGTAGTTCCCTGCTACCACTCTTGTGGAGTGGGATCACATGAGGTTATACATTTTTTTACCTGACTTATTTGCTCCACCTTGTATATTTTCTGCATCAAATATATCCAGTTATTTATTGTGGGAGGGTCAGGTTGTAGACAGTGGTGAGTTATAACTTTTTTGCATTCGCTGATAGCACCCTCCATAAATGCAAGGCATCTTTCCCACATACTCCATCTGGGAGTAGACCCAATACTGCATGTGTCACCCGCAAGGGTGCATCAGATTCTCCCAACTCCTTCCAATACTCCAAGTTTTGGACAGGACCAAACACTATGGTAATTATGTGTATTGGGTTCTGCACATAATCTCCCAACGTTTGTGATAAGTGTGGAGCCCATTTCCTCCTGTATTTCTGGTGCATACTGCTGACACAGAGGGAGCTGGTTGTTTTAAAGGCTGACTTGAATGCACAAGACCAGTTCTGTTTGGTGAATGCTAGGTCATTTCCCATTGTTGATTCTGGCAACATGGCTTTGTTCTGGTCTTGGAAGACTTTATAGGGGACCAAGATCTTTCCAGCTGGTATTTGCCCCCCATCCAGATGCCCTGCAATGTGTATGAAGTTTTCAGTTGCTGGAGATACTGTTGTCTACTCTTCGTCTGTATGTATGCTGTTGGCTGTGGATACCTACAGTGGTCAACACTACCTGCTTCAGGGTATTAAAGTCCAGCACCTCACCATGGGATAAGAATTGGGTTGAGCAGCATAGCATGGTTGGGCCCATGGTCAATATGCCAGATCAGAAGAAAATAAGAAATACACAAAACAACTGTCTGTTTTTGTAAAATTCAGTTTATTGGGTTGGGAGAGAGACAGAAGTGTTTAGAGGATGAGTTGCTGGGATGTATTAGGTTGCTTTCTGGTTATGTGAGATGGAGAATCTTGTCTACCGGAAGGAGACATAAGCAATCTGCCCAACCTGTAAGATACAAGAGGGAATGATTCTGGTTAATAGAATATGAAATTATATAATGTTCTGTAACCAATATGTTAACACTGAATTATCTGTGTATTTTCTTGTTAACACCTGTAATAATGTACAATGGAAGTGAAAAAGAAAAATTAATAAAAATTAAGTTCCAATATGCTGGATCAAGGGATGTTGGTGGAAACGCTGGTTCCCGTGGCAACCAGTGGACCATCAAAAGGTGAGGGCACATCTTCTGTCTATCCAAGTGTCTGTATCCTAACTCAGCTGATGTCCATTCATCAAGGTTTAATCACAAGTGTTATAGGTTCCTGTATCTTCTAGGAGTGCTACTGGTTCGTGGCTTATAACAAAAAAATCAACAGAATCCAGTGCTACCACCAAACAGCAGCTCAAAAGAGCCTGAAATCCTTTTTGTTTACTTGTTTTTTTCCTCACTCCATGGTTGGATACCTACAATAACATTTTAATTGTTATCTTGCATATCTGAGCTGGAATCTTCACTGCTATTCTGTTTTTCTACGAGACTCTTCTTCCGTCTAATACCAAGAATTCAATTCCCCTTTGAAAATTGTGGAAAGAGTTAGTAAGAAATGTAAAACATTTACAGGCTCTTTTTGAGCACCTGGGGGGGGGGGTGTATACCAGATTCTGTTGATGTTTTGGATTGTATTCTCACTCTTCCTCTTTAGGATGCCAAGGAGACTGCAGGAAAAAAAACCCACAGGAGCCACATTTTGGGGCATAGACAACTGTGGAGGATGAATACGCAGCATTAGCCTCGCCGGTGTGGATTATTGCTGTGGTTATGCAAGTCATCAACATGTCAGCAGTAAGCTGTGAATCCTAGGCTGAAGTCTGCATTTAACCTTGTTGTCTTGAAGGTGAAGCTAGCAATGTAGGTAGCCATAGCGCCCTTCAACTTAGCGTAACAGTCCATAAATGGAGACCTCAATCTGGAGGCAGAGGCATGGCAGTGATGTTCTGAAAATGGCTCGTCTTTATCTTTTGACGAATGATGCTTGTATCATGAAGATGGGAGTGTCATCAAATGGTGATGAGAGCAGTTAGGCTCAGATGAAGCCAGTTCCATAGAATGCTGACGGGCCCCATTGTAAATGCAGAAACTGCATGCTTGGTGTTCTCTATCTTCTGCAGAAAGTTCTCCAGTGGCTTTCAATGGTATCCCCTCCTGGTCTGGCTAAAATCTTGGCAGGTAGGACTGAACTTCATGTCATGTAAAAAGGCCAGGCAATAAACACCATTCCTGAGTGCCATTACGAAATATCTTAATGCTGCACTGGTTGAGATTAAAAAAAAAGCAGCTACTTCATCTGCATCAGTGACAGCATAAAATAGCAAGTTAACAAAACAACACTGTAGTTAACTTCAGTGATAGAAATGGAAGAAGGCCCTTCCTCAGTCAAGATTAGTAGTCAGCAGAAGAAAAGGCACTGAGGTGGTATTGGGCCATCCACAGACTTAAGTCATCATGGAAATCCCCACTTAACCAGATGGTTCCTAGTGGTCCTACGACAGACATCTTAAATTCAGTATGTGTAGCTCTAGGAAGAGAGATGTCCTGGAAAAGATAAACAGTTCCCTCTGCATCAGAGAAGAGTACAGGGCAGCACTGAAGGACTGCAAAAGTAGAGTAAAAGAAGCTATTGAAGTGTGGGAAGTCATGACAGTGTGGGAGCTGTGAGCAGAACCAAAGCTCTCTTAAAGTATGTACAGCACATGGAAAGCAGCGACTGAGCCCCTCAAAACTTGGAGCAGTGAGTGAACTTGTGAGGGAATCAGTGATGGTTAAATGAAAACTTTACTGTTTTCGAAGGACAGTGGGTGGCTCGTTGGAAGGGCCCTTGGTATCAAGGGGTAACTATAACACAACCTTTAGAGATCACTGCTGCCCTAGTAACAGATCACTTGATGAAGATCAAGCCAGGTAAGTTTCAAGTGGCAAACTCGGTACTTCCCAACAAAACTGGCACTGGCCCATCAGCTTAATGCCGGTAGATCTTGTATCAGACTGTTATTATTTTATACTAACCAGCCATGCTGGAGGAGGTTAGCTTTTGATAAGTACAGCAATGAGGCAGAGCTAGTGACTGCAAAATTTAATTTCACCCCCCTGCCCAGGATCATTGTGGAAAAAAGAAAACAAATTGGTGGGTTGCTTGCAGTAATCATTTATGAGTCTGTCTGTATATGAAAGATCAGGTATGCCAGAGGAGGTCAAGTGGGTTGCGTGGATGTACACCATATACCACTCCTAGAAAGTACAGTTACATAAAAACTTACCGTAACAGTAGATCTTTGAGGAGTGTCTCTTGCAGTAGGTAATACTTTTGGGTATCCAGCAGAGGTCGCTGTGGTGCACGGCAACTCTTCTAGCGGTTTTTCACCAGGGACTGCCCACACATGACATCAGCTTCCTGTTTCCTATATAAATGTGGGCAGTCCCTGGTATCCTCGGTTCCCCCGCTGGATTTAGCTCGCAAAGTGAGGACTGAGGGGAAGCCAAGGTACCAAAGGAGTTCCAACGCTAGTCATTGGACCACAACTTACTCTCTTAGAGAAGGAGGATGGAGGGCAGGAACAAACCTACTGCAAGAGGCTCTCCTCAAAGATCTACTGTTATGGTAAGTTTTTACATAACTGTACTATCTTTCACGGAGTGGTCCCTTTTGGGATGAATCCCAAGCAGTAATGCCTATGTGAGAGGACAGTTATGATAGGAGACCTTGTAGGACTGCATGGCTGCAGGCCATCCTACATCGTGAGGCAATATCCAGATTGTAGTGCCTTGTGAATGTTTGGATCATGGACCATGTAACTACACTGCAGATATGTGAACTGGAAGCTCCCTTAAAGCAAGCCACAGTGGTGGCCATAGCTCTAGTGGAGTGGGCTTGGACAGGTACAGGTAAAGGCTTATTGTATTTTTTGTAACCAAATGAAATACAATGTGCCAACCAGGATGAAAGAGTATGTGTCGAAACCGGGAGTCTCTTGCGATCAGGGGCAAGCGAGATGAACAGTTGAGACGTCTTTCTAATCGACTGAGTCCCATTAGTATAGTAGCATAATATACGATGGACATCTAAAGTATGTAGTAGATGTTCACCCTGATTGGAGTAGCCAGGCTACTAGATCGGAAGTTCTAAGGACTGATTTAAAGTATGTTCAGAGACTACTTTAGGAAGGAAAGAAGGGTTGGTATGGAGGACCACCCGGGTCTTTGTGGAAAATCAAGTAAGGTTCCCTACACATGAGGGCATGGAGCTCGGAGATGCGTCGAGTGGAAGGGACAGCCACCAGAAATGAGGTTTTCCATGAAAGAAAACGGAGTTCACAAGTGGCAGCTGGCTCAAGGGTCAATTTTTCTATCATAAAATTGGGATCCCACGGAGGAGTGGGTCTTCTGATAGGAGGTTTAATATGTAACATTCCTTTCAAAAACATCTTAGCTAGATGATGTTGGTACAGTAACCTGCCATCCAGAGGTTCATGGAAAGACGAGATGGCGGCCAAGTGACTTTGATGGAAGAATAACTTAAACCGGACTCAAATAGTAAGGCCAGGTAGTCCAGAACCTTCGCCAGTGGACAAGAATAAGAGTCCAAAGATTGAGAGGCTGACCATATGGAAAAGCATTTCCATTTGGAATTGTATGTTGTTCTTTTTGCTGGCTTATGGGAGGCCAAGAGAATATTGGCAACAGGAGAGGATACTTGTAATTGAGTTATGAAAGCGTCCTCAGGAACCAAGTGTGAAGATGTAGAGCCTTCAGGTTGGGCTGTAGGAGAGACCCGTGACACTGAGACAAGAGGTCTGGTCTGATCAGCAATGGGACGGGGTCCTGTACTGACAGTTGTAGGAGTAGGGGAAACCATGTCTGGTGAGGCCACAGTGGGGCTATGAGAATCATTGTGGCCGGCTCCAACTGTAGTTTCGGTAGAGTCCATTGCACGAGAAGGACGGGGGTGGGGGGAAGCATATAAGAAGAGACCTGTCCAGGGTTGGGACAGGACATCCATAGATCGTCCCTTTCTGTTCGAGATAGTGGAAAAATACCTGGAAAGTCAGTAATTCTCTGGGGAGGCAAACAGATCCATCTGTGGCATACCCTATAAGTTGAAGATTTCTTGGAGTACTTGTTCGTGAAGTGCCCATTCATGAGTTGTGGACTGGTGACTCAGCTGGTCAGCTAACTGGTTGCAGTGTCCTGGTAGGTGGACAGCTGTTAGAGTCAACCGTTACCATATGGCTTCTTGTCAAACTGCAATGGTTTCTCTGCATGGGTTGCAAGACTTTGTACCCCCTTGCTTGTTGAGGTAGAACACTACTGCAGTGTTGTCTGATTGGATCAGTAACAATCCTGGCTTGAGGTAGGGCCGGAATGCCTGGAGGGCTAGACAGACCGCTCTCAACTCTAAGACATTGCTATGAGACAGATGGGAAATGCAGGTCATTGTCCTTGGGTCCGATAAGGACTGAAGTGCACTCCCCAGCCCTGTAGGGAAGCATCCGTGGTCAACATTTGCATGGGGGGGGGATCAGAAAGGCATTCCTTGATTGAGATTGATTCTGATTGTCTACCATGTGAGGGCAGACTTCAGAGAGGGAGTGACCCTGATTTTGTCTTCGAGCTGTCCTGTTTTTTTTGGGACCACTGATTCTGGAGGGTCCACTGAACAGGTCTCATGTGGAGACAGGCGAATGCCATCATAGGGATGGCAGCGGACATGTGACCCAGGAGGTGCAGCATTTGTCTGGCTGTAACTGTTTTCAGAGTCTGTATATGTAATGCCAGAGCTATAAGCATGTCCTGCTGGGAGGCAGGAGGTAAGCCCTGGCAATAACTATCTAGAACAACTCCAATGTATTGGAGAGTGTCGTCGAGGCCCAGGTCAGGAAGCATAGGGAAAACCAGGAGCAGCTGTAGACTTCACCAAAACTTTATTCATATTAGCAGTAATATAGAAAAAAATAAAGTTGTTCAGAATAATTATATACAGAGAAATAAAATAAACTTTCTTCAATCTGTGTGTGTCCCTTTTTCTTGTAAACCTCTTCAACTGCAGTTCAGCTCTTTTATAAGTCCTTTACAACCCCCCAATCTAAATAACCAACCTGTCCCTGTAAATATTCTGTTCTTGTAAGTTTCAAAAACTGCTAGAACACATTGTGCCTGAGCTGAGAGGCCCCTTCTGCAGCTTCTGCAAAAGGCTCAACATTTGCACTCAAGTAACTTCTAGAGTTTATACAGTCATCTCAAAATATAAATATATACATTTCAGCAGCAACACTATATATTTTCTAAACAATAGGGATCCCAATATCAGTTGCATTTCTATACATTGATTTGCACATAGTTTTAAATTATCAGATATAGATATGCAAGGGAGGAAAACAGACAGCAAGAGAAAACTGAGAGACAGAGAGGTGTAAAGAATTGAGAGATTGTTCAGGGTGATCAAGTCCGAGGTCTCACAGGAAAATTGGGTTGCACAAATAGACAGGAAAGATCCTTGCATTTAAACCCTTTTTCCATAACAAATGGGACAGGGGCCTTAGACTGTGTCAGATTTGGACTAGACTTTAGCCAATTGACAGTGATTCCCAGATCTGCGAACAGTTTTAAGGTAGCATCTAGAGAGGCAAGCAGAGCTACTTTGGAGTCTGCTTTTATTTGCCAATTGTCTAGATATGGAAAGATGAAGTGCCCTTCTCTTCGTAAGGCTGCTGCTACCACCACTAGGCACTTGGTGAACACCCTGGGGGCTGAGAAGAAGCCGAAAGGGAGTGTTCAAAACTGGTAATTTTGACCCAGTAGGTGGAACAGCAAAAATTTGTGATGGGCAGGGTGGATGAGAATATGAAGTTAAGTATCCTTCATGTCTAAGGCGCAAAGCCAATCACCCTGTTTCAGGATCGGCATGATGGCAGGTAGAGTGATCGTGTGGAAACATTTGTACTGAATGTAAAGATTCAGTTGTCTGAGATCCAGTATTGGTCTAAGGTCTCCCGTTCGTTTGGGTACCAGAAAGAAGTGGGAGTAAAATCCCGTTTGATGTTCCAGAAGGGGTACCGGTACAATGGCTTGTTTGGTCAAAAGGGCTGTTAATTCCTCCTGTAAGATGGGTATATGATCTGGAGGATAATGAATCTTCCATGGAGGGCAAGGGCATGGGGTGGAGAGAAACTCCAGAGTATAACCCTTCTGTATAATCTGAAGTACCCAATTGTTGGAAGTGATAGTTTGCCAAGCCTCCAGATGGAGGGCAAGTTGATCACCTACAGCCTCTGAGGCCTGGTTGAGGAGGCGTGGGGGAAGTCCTAGTGGGTCACTGAGAGGTGGGCTGCGCAGCTCTACCTGAAGGGCAGGAGCAGGCACCCCGGGCGGTAGAAGTGTTCCCTCCGTTGGATTGAGCACGACCTCTGAAGCCGCCTTTATTATTACCTCTGTATTTTCTACCTCTTTTGGAATAAGAGGAGTGTTGAGTATGGTAGGTTGTAGCTGGAATATGATACATGCCATGAACCATACAAAGGGTTCTGCAGCTTGGACCCGTTAAAGGGGGCATTAGCTACTTTATGTTGTATATCAGGTGCAAAGCCTGAAACGTGAAGCCAGGCATGGCAACGCAGAGCGATACCAGTGGCTGATAGTCGGGCTGAGGTGTCGCCAGATAGTTACTAGTTGTCACTGTAGCCAAAAATTTATCCTCGTCTTGTGAGGGAGGGAGTTTATTAATAAGCTCAATGGCAGAAGACCTAAGGGTACGCTGATATTTAATCATATGGCCCATATAATTCAGGATTCTGATATTCATAGCACCTGAGGAAAATACCTTTTTCCCCCCAGATAGTCAAATCTTCGGGATTCCTTATCAGGGGGTAAGGAGCTCATGTGCTTGGGTTTTTTGGTATGGTCATGAGCGGCAGTAATGACCACAGAATCTGCCTCTGGAATAGTAGACAGAATGGGGTGGTCCAGAGGAGCCTGATGCCAAGTGCATGGCATTCTGGTAAATTGGTATTCGTGGGGGAACCACTAAAACAGGCTCCTCAGGTAATTCAAGATATTCTGCCACATCCTTACATTGTTTGTCGTGTTCAGTAGTGGAGAATCCCATGACGTTTTGGATTTGAGCCATCATCTCACTAAAGGTTGTGTCAACTGGGGGTGAGGCTGCCGAAGGGAAAGACAGATCCTCATCCAGGGAAGAGATTTCAGAATAGGGGGATTCAGGATTAGGAAAATCCAAATCTTGAAACTCTTCATCCTCAAGATCACTGGCGAAATCAGGTGGCAAATCTTGGTCATCTGACAAATAGTCCTCTATAAATAGAAAAGGAGGAGACCAGGGTGGCATGGTATCCCTGTCACTATGAAATCTTTTAGGCAGAAGAGGGAGAGGAGATCGGGTAGGATCACCAAGCTCTTCGGAAGGCTGAAAATGCAGCATGGCATGCAGGACCTGTCGGACTACGTTGGTGAGGTCCCTTTCCTGGGAAGGAGGAGGGGTGAGAAGGGGGGGCATGTTGGGAAACAAGAGGGGGTAATAGAGGGAATGGGATGCGTAGTATGAGCAGGTCTCACCCCAGGTGGTAAAGACCAGGGTCCTGGTCTCTGTCCGCCTGACCCCTAAGAGACTACCTGTGTAGGCGGGGGGCAGTCAATAAGGCATACGCCATAGGTTTCCCTTGAGGAATGCGGGGTCTCATCAATGGGCCCACAGGGGAAAATGCGTTATTTTCACTGAAATTGTCAGATGCCGTTGGCCGGGAGAGGCCCCCATCGACGGGCAGCAGTATATTTAGCTGCATGTGGAGGCAGCTAAGGCGTCGTCGGCAGAGGTATAGCCTCCGTTGACGGAGCAGTTACTATTTGAACTGCATTCAAAGCACTGTCGACAACATTATGTGAGCCCCCATCAATGAAGAAGTGTTGAAAGGATGCCCCGTCAACAGAGTCTCACCAGAAACGGTTGCCGTCAATGGGGCAGGAGTGTGAGGAGGGTCTCTCCTCCTTTTTCTGCCTGGAACAAGCAGAGGGGTAGCCCTTGGTACGAGCCCCCTGGTTCTCCAAGAGAGACATTTTCTGCTCCATCAAAAGGTGTTGAATTTTAAGCAACCGTCATCAACGATTTGCCTGATTAAATTCCTGACATAAACTACAGGAATTGGTGTCGCGTGTGGGTACCAGACGCCTTACACAAAGTGTGTGATTGTCAAAGCGGTATATCTTCCTACCGCAATGGCAGGAATGAAATAAAGCTTGTGTCTTTGAAGAATCTGTAGACATTTGTCTTAGTTCCAAATTTGTCATCAATGACTGCTACACAGAAGTTGCACTAGCTGCTGCTTGAGCTGAAGACAGCGGGAAAATGAACTGAGGATACCAGGGACCACCACACTCATATAGGAAAGAGGAAGCTGATGTCGTGTGGGCAGTCCCTGGTGAAAAACTGTTAGAAGAGCTGCCATGCACCACAGTGACCTCTGCTGGATACCCAAAAGTATTACCTACTGCAAGAGACCACTCCACGAAAGATCTACGGTTACAGGTGAGTAACCCTCAACATGGATATGGTGTACTATCCACACTACTGGCAGACTCCTAGAAGTTCTCCAGGAGGAGTGGGCAAGGCACGCACACCTCCTATTTAGGGAATAGAGAGTGGAGAATCAAGGCCCTAAAACCAGCATCCTGGTGTGACTCAAGGTCCCTGTGGTAGTGGAAGATGAAGGTGTGTGCAGACTTCCTGGATAGGGACGTCCTTGCAAGCAGCAGTATGTCTGGTGGAATGAGCCCTTAGCCCAATAGGAGGCTCCCTAGCTGCCATCCTACAGCAGAGGTGGGTGGAGGAGAATATCCCCTGGACAGTCGTCCACTTAGCTGCCATTTTGCCAGGCGTGGCTTCAGTGTAAGTGACAAAGACCTGGTGAACCTCTGCTTGAACTCCAGCTATGCACTCCTTATAGTAAGCAAGCACTCGTCTCAGGCCAAGGCTGGGTTGATAAAGTACACCGGGAGATGTAGCACCTGGTTAAGCTGAAACTCTGAAACAACTTTTGGGAGGAACTTCGGGTTGGGGCAGAGGACAGCCTTGTCCTTGTGAAAGACCAGGTAAGGAGACTCCTTCTAAAACACGTGGAGCTCACTGATCTTTTTGGCGGAAGTGACCGCCACCAAGAAGACAGTCTTCCATGACAGGTGGGACATCTCACACTTGTGTATCGGTTCAAGTGACTTGCCCATAAGCATTGCCAAACCTAGCAACAGGTCCCAAGGTGGTGGTGGTTCATGTACTGGTGAGACAAGTGGTCAAGGCCCTTGAAAAAGTGCCCAACCACCGTTTCTTGTGCCACCATCAGCATACCTGCCCGCACCCAGTAGGCAGAGGTAGCTGCCAGGTGCACCTTGGGGAGCATCGACCAAAAGTCCAACTGGGAAAGGGACAACAGGCAATCCAGGATGCTAGTCAACAGGCAGGACAAGGGGTCCAGCTCCTTGCCCCAGCACAAAATGGAAAAATCTCTTCCATTTGAAGACATGGCACTGGTGAGTTGACCAAGAGGCCTCAACAACATGGAGGACCTCATCAGAGAGACCCAAAGCCTGGAACTCTAGCCACTCAGGAACCAGGCTGTCAGGTGCAGGGGCTGAAGGTCCGGGTGGAAAGGCAGTCACTATGGGAGCCTGCTGATGAGGCTGAGGAGCTTGGGGTACCAACTGGCACGACTAGTGCGGAACCACCAAGTTCACCTGTGCCTTGTCCTTCTGAACCTTGAGCAGTACCTTGTGAATCAGAGGAAAGGTGTACATGAGGGCCAGGGTCCAGGGCTTCACGAAGGCATCACTCAGCAGTGTTCTGCACTGAGGCAGGCATAGAACAGCCTTAGCTTCACCTTCTCTGGGGAGTGCCCCAAAGGGAGAACAGGCAATCAGCTATCTGCTGATGAAGGAACTACTTGTGAGATGCCTCGCCCACTTGGCTGAGAGTGTCTGCAAGCTGGTTGGACATGCCAGTCACATGAATTGCCAGAAGGTCAGTGCCCAGACTGCAAACGAGTGTCCAAATGCAGAGAGTTTCCTAACAATGGGAGGGAATGCATCCCGCCCTGCTTGTTGAGGTAGTACAAGGTCGTCGTGTTGTCCTTCTGGACCTGGATGACCTGACCCCAAACATGGGGAGCAAAGGCCGTCCATGCTAGATGCACTGCCAGGAGCATCAACGACCTTGGGACTCCTTGGGGTCTAGAGCCCGTGGACTCTGCGGTCTCCGAGGTGGGCTCCCTAGCCCATCAGAGAGGCATCAGTTGTGAGAGTGACTGTCGGCTCTGGGCAGACAAACGGGACTTGTTCCTGGAGATGATCAGAGATCAGTCACCACTGGATAGCATCCCACATCAGCTGCATCACTGTGACCGGCTGGTCGAGATGACCAAGGCGCTGAACCATTGCCCGGCTAGCTCCAACTGCAGGGGGGTGCATTCTCCAGCAGGCCCATTGGACTACGCTGGTGTAAACCGCCATGTATCCCACCAGATGCAGAAAGTCTCGGCCATGGCACAGTTGCCCAACCCAAAATGATCGGGCAGAGGAGGTAAGATCCTTTGCCATATCTGCTGTGAGTTGGGCTTTGGCCCGAAGGAAGTTGAGCTCCACCTCGTTGGACTGAATGACCTGTGATGGACTGAGTTCTGACTAGGCCTCATTGACCAGGAGGGTAAAGTCCCTGGACTGCTTTGCCTTTGCTATGGAGGGACTGGCGAGTAGCCAGTTGTCCAGGTAAGGGTACACCTGGACACCTTGGTGCCATAGGAAGGCTGCCACCACTACAGTACACTTGGTGAAGACCTTGGGGGCAGAGGAGAGGCTGAATGGCATGGCCCGGAACTCGTACAGTATCCCGTCCGAGCAGAACCACATGTGCTGCTGTAGGGGTGGAATGACCTGATACAGAGTGACCATCTGGAATTTGCTTGGTCTTAGGTATTTGTTGAGGTTGTGCAGATCCAGTATGGGGCGCCACCCCCACCATCTGTTTCGAAACCAGAAAGTATCTGGAGAGAAACCCTGGACCGGCCGCAGATCGAGCCACTGCCTCCTTCTGGAGGAGCTGGGAGATGTCCCCCTGATGGGCAAATAACACGTCTCCAATGGGGCACAGGCTTGGCTGGGCAGGAGAGCCTTGAGCACCCACCTGTTTGAAGTGACGGTGAACCAGGTGGAAGCAAAGTGTCGGAGCCAGCCCCCACCCCATCACCATGCAGGCTTGGAAGCAGTGGCGGAGCTGGCTAAGGAAGCAGCTGACCTTCACCCTCCAGACTTCTTGGCGGCAGAGAAGGCTTGCTTTTGCTGAGGCTGCCAAGCCTGCTGCTGCCCTGCTGGGAGCTGAGGTGGTCTGGCCGCGGGAGCAGGAAAGGGCCAAAATGGAGAGGGCTTCTTCCTCGGTTTCTGGCTCTTTGCGTCCTTCTGGGCAGATGTGGCAGAGTCCAGGGTGGCACTGGACTTCTCAATGCAAGTGAGATGGCCATCCACACTGGGCCCAAACAAGTTGGTGCCCAAAAAAGGAATGTCTGCCAGTTTGTGCTGGGCATCAGCTGTGAAAGTCAGTATCTGCAGCCATGCCCTGCGGCGC
Source organism: Neoceratodus forsteri (assembly GCA_016271365.2). NCBI lineage: Eukaryota > Metazoa > Chordata > Ceratodontiformes > Ceratodontidae > Neoceratodus > Neoceratodus forsteri. The sequence continues at coordinate 1,015,068,351 of CM028131.1, read as the reverse complement.
ATTGCCACCACTGAGGCCACGGACCTGGCACAGGAGTCACCAATGTCCAGGGCCATCTGGAGCTGCTGTTTAGCAACAGCGCAATCTTGATCATTGACCAACTTGACCGGCAGCTGCAGGTCAGCCTGGAGCTGAGGGATAACCTGGTCCAGAGTACACAGCAACACAAGGGCAAAGCTGGCCATCATAAGAGCAGAGTTAGCAAGCAAAGCAAGGCCCTGAAGGAGGTGGGACTTTGCTCTGTGGAGAGGTCCTCCCCAGATGTGCGGTCAAAGCCCAGGGTCTGGTGAGAGTGCATCGAGGAACCCTCCGAGTCTGAGGACTCCTCGAACACTGGCCCAGGGACAAGACCACATAGACCTTTTTGGCCACATGGTCCAACTTCTTGGACTCACTATTGGGGGTTTGTCAATGAGCCCGACATTGCCTCTACCCCAGAAAAACAAGTTGCCGACCAGCCCCTTGGCAGAAGGGTGTTCGGTGGACAAGGACCCCGTAGGCACTGCGTATCTGCAGACCATAAGGGCTGAAAGTGGAGAGCAGGAGGCAGGATGCTGCCACAGCTCCATAGCAGGGCCAAGTATGGTCTACACTACAGGGAAGACAACCGCAGGAGAGTTGTCCCTGTCAAGGATCTCAATCAAGGGGTACTCTTTTTTTTTTTTTTTTTTAGTTCAGACTTTATTACTTAATATTGCAACCAGGCACAAAACTACAGGTTGAAGTTCTATACAGCATAAACAAATAAACATTTACATGTAGCAGATCCAAAACATAAAATTATACCATTTTAAAACAAGAAAATAAAAAAATATGTAACACTCATTTCACCACATTCAAATATTGCACAAAGATTTGAGTTTTTCCCACATCTCCTTACTTTGCAAATTACACCCAGACTTATTCATAGTAAACAATGCAATTTATAGTCAGGCTCACAAATTTTTTTTTTAAAAACCTCTTTAGTCATTTTTTCTCTTCTAGTATCTAACCTATCAAGGCTTCCCTATAAATCACATCTCACCCAACAATTACTTTAGTGCCCTTTTTTGTACTCTTTCCAAATCTTCAGATTCACTTTTGGTGAAGCCACTATGCCATACAGCAACTCCATATCCAACCACCAGTCTAACCACTGTAGTAAAATAATAAACCAAATCTGATTTATTCAAACCTGCATGTCTCGTAACAGTTAAAAAGTATAATCTACTATTTGCTTTGTGTTCTGCCCAAGAAAAATCATTCTAAAAAAATCAATCCCGAATATTTCACTTTTCTTACTACTTCTAACTCCTCACCCCCAAAAGACAATCCTTTCATCTCAGTCCATTTATTCTGCTCATCAAAACGTATCTCTTTGTTTTTTTGTAGGATTGCTTTGCATAAAGTTCTTTTCAGACCACTTTTCTATATAATCTGAATCACTTTGCATAGTACTATCTTCAGCATTTTCCCAAATATCCAGTACTGCAGTATCATCTATGTACTTTACACATGGGCCCTTCGTGTCTAGATCATTTATCATAATCAAAAATAATAACGGCCCCAACCTAGTTCCCTAAGGGACACCACCATACAGACCCAACAACCTCAGATTTCATGCCTTCCATCTCAATCCATTGTGATCTTCCCTGCAAAAAACTGGCCACCCAATTTACTATACACTCTGGCACACGTAGACTTTGCAATTGTTGTATTACCGTCCCATGATCAATAAGATCAAAAGCTTTTTTATAATCTACCAAAACAGCCCTTACATTATTTCCTTCATCCCAAGCTTTCATACTTAGTTCCAAAAATGTTAAAGCAGCATTAGTAGTTTAGCAACCCCTCAAGGAACCAAACTGATTTTTGTCCAAACCCCCTCCATAATCCATCTACAAATAAACATTTCACATACTTTCAAAACCATACATGTTAAAGCAGTAAAATCTGTTGACATATTTTTAGGTGTCTCAATTTTAGAAGGGGAACAACCTTTGTTTGCTTCTACTGTAAAGGAATTTCACCACTCAACATTTATCCATAAAAAATATGACACACCCATAGCAAGTCAGCACCTTCCTTCCATGCCCAATCTGGAATAGCATCAGGTCCTACAGTCTTATTTATCATAATCTTTTTTAATTCCTTAGCTACTTCTTCCACAGATACTAAGTACTTATGGGGGACCATTACTCCTGAAATATCCTTCTTTTCCAATGGGAGTAAATAGTACAGTTACGGAAGAACTTACCGTAATAGTAGATCTTCGAGAGAAACTCTTGCAGCAGGTTCCACAATTAGGACTGACGCCAGCTGGCGGCGGTTCCGGCAATTTTTTCTTCCAGCAGTACCCGATGTGGGGCGCCCCCACCGCAGCTCCACCCCAGCGTGCCCTATATAAGGGAGGAGTTCCCACGTGCTCCAGTTCTGTACTTCGTCAGGCACAAATTGGCAACAGGCAATGGTCAGAAATATGATTGTTAGTAGATAATCCCTCAAAGGAGGGAAGACCAGCCTGAAAAGGACCTGAACCCTGGGGGAAGGAGGGTGGGAAATATACCTGCTGCAAGAGCTTCTCTCGAAGATCTACTGTTACGGTAAGTTCTTGCGTAACCGTACTGTCTTACTTCGAGAGGAAGCTCTTGCAGCAGGTTCCACAATTAGGACCGAGTCCCAAGCAGTATAAACATATAACAACCCCTGGAAGGGGGAAAACAATAAGGAGAGAAACAGTAGGAGAAAGGAGGGTCCCTCAGGAAACCAGGCCTTGCAGAACTGCAAGGCCAAACAGTGCTCTGTGTCTGGAAACAATGTCAAGGCTGTAACGCCTGACGACGGTATTAACAGAACTCCAGGTAGCTGCAGCACAAATATTGTCTGCCAGTACCCTCTTCAGTGCCGTGAAAGAAGCAGTGACAGCTCTGGTAGAATGAGCTCTAACCGGCCCTGGGGTCGACCTGTTGTGCTTCTCATAACAAAAGGTAATACAATCAACCAACCAGCACGAAAGCATCTGTTTGGTGACTGGGCAACCTAAGGACCATTGGGCAAAGGATACAAAAAGTTGATGAGATTTCCTGTCTCCCTTGGTCCTAGCTAGGTAACATCGGAGAGCCCTGTGGACGTCCAAGGAGTGAAGCAGGACTTCCCCCCATTAGAATGCCCAGGTAATATACCAGGAGCTAAACAGAGTGATTCAGAGTGAGCTCAGAAACTACTTTTGGCAGAAACTTGAGGTTAGTGTGGAGATCAGTCCTGTCCTTGTGAAAGACAAGGTAAGGTTCTTCACACATGAGGGCTTGAAGTTCTGAAATGTGCCTCGCCGAAGTGATAGCTACCAAAAGCAAAGTCTTCCAGGATAGATGACAGAGCTCAGACTCCATGGCTGGCTCAAATGGAGGAAGAGTGGGCTTCTCCAGGATGAAAAGGAGATCCCAGGGGGAAACAGGATCCCTGATGGGAGGTCTGATATGAAGAATACCACGCAAAAAGGCCTTGGAAACCTCCGTCTGAGCCACCGTCTTATCCGAAACAGGGAAGTGATAAGTGGAGATGGTGGCCAGGTGCATTTTGATGGAGGAATAGCTGAGACCTTTCTCTGAAAGAGAAAGCAGATATTCTAGGACTGAATTAACCGGACAGATCAATGGGTCCACCCTCTTGGCTGTGGCCCAGATACAAATACGTTTCCACTTCATAGCGTAAGTGGCCCTGGTGGCAGGTTTGCGCGCCTCTACCAGCACTTGTGCAATTTGATCAGACACCCCAAATCTGACTTTAGCTAGGTCCTGAGGAGCCAGGCATGCAGGTGAAGAGAACGCAGATTCGGGTGTATCAGGGACCTACTGTCCTGCGACAGGAGATGAGATGATAGTGGAAGAGGCAGGGGAGGCTCTGCTGCTAAACGCTGGCGTAAGGGAAACCAAATCTGATGAGGCCACAGCGGAGCAATCAGGATGAGAGTGGAGGGTTCTGACTGCGCTTTGAGGAGAACCTTCTGTAATAGTGGGAAAGGAGGGAATGCATCTAGAAAACTCCCTTTCCAGCAGAGGGACAACGCGTCTTGCCAAAAAGCTCCAGGCTCTGGACCTAGCGAGCAGAAATTGGGCAGTTTTGCGTTGCATCGTGACGCGAAGAGATCCACATCTGGCATCCCCCACTGACAGAAGATGTGATCTATGGCTTCTTAAAGCAGCTCCCATTCGTGTGCTTGTGATTTTGTCCTGCTAAGCATGTCGGCTAGAATGTTTTGTTCCCCGGGAACATGTACCGCCATCAGAAAGTGCTGGTGCTCCAGAGCCCAGTCCCACATTCGCATGGCTTCCCTGCAGAGGGGGTAAGAGTGTGTGCCATCCTGTTTGTTGATGTAGAACATCACCGAAGTGTTGTCCGTCTGTACCAAGAGGTGGCCCGGTGCTAGGACCGAGACCAGGGCATGGAGGGCATAAAGGACTGCTCTCAGCTCCAGAACGTTGATATGCAGATCTTCCTCTATTGGGGACAGGAACCCTGGGTGCGATATGTCCCCAAATGAGCGCCCCGCCCCTCGGACAATGCGTCTGTGGTCAGAATCTGGGACGGAAGCCCTACTTGGAAGGGGATGCCCGCCAGCAAATTTTTGGATGACATCCACCAGCCTAACTCCCAGCGGACTGGCTCCGAGATCCTGATCGAGGCATCCAGACTGTCTGATGTCTGATCCCACTGGACTGTTAGGGACCATTGAATGGTTCTCATGCGCAAACGCGCCAGAGGAACCGAAACTATGGCAGCGGCCATATGCCCCAACAGCCTGAGAAGGAGTCTTGCCAGAACTCTTGAGGCTGAAGATATCTGAGATGCCAAGACCTGAATGGAGTGAAGAAAAACCTTCCTAAGAGTAGTATCCAGAAGAGTTCCAATGAATTGGAGAATCTGGGCCAGGAGCAAATGAGATTTGTCCCTGTTGATTACGATCCCCAAGCGCTGAAACAGCGAGATGGAATCCCTGATAGTTTCCAACAGTCGAAACCTGGAAGGGGCCAGGAGAAGCCAATTGTCCAGATAGGGCCCTGTCTCCAAAGTGCCGCGGCCACTACTGCCAGACACTTGGTGAAGACTGTAGGGGCTGAAGAGAGACCGAAGGGAAGGACTCGAAACTGATAGTCCTTGTCTTTGAACCTGAATCTTAGGAATCTTCGATGGTTCCTGGCAATAGGGATATGCAGGTAAGTGTCCTGCATGTCCAAGGATGCCAACCGGTCTCCCACTGAGATGAGCGGAAGGAGAGTGGGAAGGGAAACCATCCTGAATCTCTTGTAAGAGACCTATTGGTTTAGATCGCTGAGGTCCAGAATGGGTCTGAGATCTCCCGACTTCTTCAGAACTAGGAAGAAGTGGGAGAAAAACCCTCTCCAGGCCAGTGACATCGGCTCGATGGCCTTTTTGTCCAGAAGGGATAATATCTCCATTCTGACCAGCGCTTGGTGTTCCCTTGGATAACGGAATGGGGGCGGTGGTCTGTCCAGTGGAATGGAGTCGAACTCTATGGAGTGCCCGAACTCCACGAGATCGAGTACCCACTACTGGTCGGAGGTCACTTGACCCCATGCATCCATGTAGAAGGAAAAGTGGCCTCCAACCGGCTCCCCCGACTGAACATCTAGGGAAGGAGGGTAGCCTGGATAGTCAGGCAGTGGGAGGACGGCAGTGGCTGCTTTGACCTGTCTATAGAGATGAAGGCAGAAGATCCTCTGGCTCTTCCTCTACGACTGAAGCCGCCTCACTGTGAATGCTGTTGGAAGCGAGGCTGCTGAGGCTGATGTCCCCCACAGCCACGAAAACGAGGCTTACGAGCTCGCCCCTTTTTCCGGTGGTACATGGATTGCACGGATCGGATAGCCTTGCCAGAGTCCTGCAGCCTAGTGATGATCCGCTCCATGCCTTCGCCAAAGAGGATGGAGCCCTTGAATGGAGCATCCAGTATGTTGGTCTGGACATCTGGATCGAACCCCGAAGCCCGAAGCCACACATGGCGTCAGAGGCAAATGCCAGTGGCGGCCGCCCTAGAGAAGGTGTCCGCAGAGTCATAGGCAGACTGCAGAACATGAGTGCCCACATCTGAGCTGGTCTGTAATAGCTTGGCAAGCTCTGCTCACTGAGGGCAATCTGGCATGCTCTGCACTATGTCCAATCCCTGTTCCCAAAGGACGTTCTGGAATTGGACCATGTATGTCAGGAAATTTAGGCTCCTGAATACTGCAGGTGGCAGCAGAGTACACCTTATGGCCCACAGAATCCAGCTGCTTTGATTCTTTGTCAGGCGGCTCAGTGCTTAGGTGTTTGGGCCTCTGCGAACAGTCATGAGCCGCCGAAATCACCACAGAGTCCGCTGAGGGTGGTTCGGCCAAAAAGGGGTGGTCCGAAGGTGCCCGGTAAAGCCAGTGAGCCTTTTTAGGCACGGCAGAGGAGGAATGAGGTCGCTTCCTGGTTGTATGGGTGACATCCTGAAAGGTGTCAACCATGGGAGGGATGACCACCGGCTTCGGGTTTTTTTGGCTGCAGTATTTAGCCAACTGCAGGCACTCAGGGTCCAGGGCCTCAGTGTCCCAACCCATGTTGGCCTGGATATGCCTCATCACCTCCATGAAGCTTGGGTCATCAGGAGGGGATTTGGGGAGTCCCCCAAGTCTGGCTCTGTGTCAGAGTCTGAATCCACATAGGAGTCTGGCGAGGAAGGGGATCTGTGCCTCTTCCTTTTGTGCCTCCTGTCCGGTGAAGGAGAGGGAGAGCAGGAGGAACTACTGGATTTAGCATTCCTAGTTTTCTTCGTACGTTTTTTAGGAGGGGGTTCCTCATCCGCCCCACCGTCCACCGGTTCAACGTTGATAGGATCTGGGACCGGCGTGGGGGGGCGCCATTGGTAGGTCTTTTTTAACTGTGTCCCACCGGGGGGGAAGCTCCTTTACTTGTGAAAGGTTCAACTTAGGTGAACCAGGTGTAGGAGGAGGAGCACCTGAGCCAGCATCGGTCCTGTCGTCAGGGGGTACTGGCATCGGATCCACACCCTTATCTACCAGCGTAGGCCTAAGGGGGGACGTCGGGATGCCAGAGTTGATGTTTGGAAGCATCGGGCTAACCGGCATTGGTCGGACAATGACCGACAACGGAATAACCGTCGCCGGGACAGGGCCACGGGCGGACATCGGTCCAGCATCCACTTATCTTTATGTGCCAGCGGCCGTCCTTCTAAGACGTAAGCCTTGTGATGGTCGGCTTTATGACTGGAGGACTTCTTGACTGAGCACCGGTCTGTAGCCGGGAGCTGGTGCTGGTCAGAGTCGCGCGATTTTGGCGGCAAGGATGACGCCTTGCTGCCAGAAGACCCGTAGGCCTTGCTCAACTCCCAGGAGTCAGCCTTCGGGGAAGAGGCTCAGCAGGAGGAGGCCTTACCTGCGCCCGACGAGGAAGCCTTCTTGGCGGGCTGAAGAGTAGTTCCGGAAGGCTTTGACACAGTAGAAGAGGGCTTAAGGGCCATAAGATGGGAATCATGCCCCAAAGACCTAGGCCTAGAGTGAGACCTTCCTCTGTCCTGCTCCCGGTGCTTGTGTGTCTTGCAGGCGGGAAGGCCGGAGGATGGTCAGATTCCCCCGATGAAGAGGCCCGTTCCATGGCGGCAAGTTTGGTCTCGGCAAGGTAAACCTCGAGGGACTTCTGACACCTGATCCGAGTACGCGAATTAAAGGCCTGACAATCAGGACAGGCATCGGCGTTGTGGTCAGGCCCCAGACAGTAAAGACACGCCATGTGACTGTCTTTGGCAGGAATCTGAAGCGCACTTGTTTAAGTGAGAAGAGGACATTGAAGCAAGTGAACAATATTCGAATCAATGGAGTAGAAGCGATCGGTACTGCTGACCTTAACCGAGTGAACTAACCCTGCCCGTGCGGCGGGAAAGAACTTTAGCATGTGAGGAACTCCTCCGTTATTTAGGGTGATGCCGGGGGTGGAGCCAATGTCGGCAGGGGGCATTCCCACGTCAGTACTGCTGGAAGAAAAAAATTGCTGGAACCGCCACCAGGTGAAGTCAGTCCTAACTGTGGAACCTGCTGCAAGAGCTTCCTCTCGAAGTAAGATCTTTACTTACTTCACCAAATAGTCTATTTAAATAGGTCAAAAAGGAAACACCTTCGTCTCTCTCAGAAAAACTACACATCTGCTCCCATCTTTATATTTGGTCACCTCATGTTCCTGTTCCCAAGAATTCATCTACATTCCTATCCCCAAATTTTACTTCCTGTAATTTACCAGCTATCACATCCAAAGTTTGACTTTTACCCTCCCTGGTAATCTTTCTACATTTAAACACCATTTTCTCCTCTTTTAACCTTCTACACCCCTCTGAATTATTTGCTAGCAATACAACTTTATGGTCTGATAACCCAATAGATGGCACAATTGTTGGTTTACAAAAAAATTCAGTTAAATTTGTTATAACCACATCTAACACATTTTGTCCCCTTGTAGGTTCTTCAACTATTTGTTTTAAACCATCTTCACTTGTTATTTTTCCAAGTGGCAATCTATTTTCATTCCCCATAATAACAAGACCACACTGAGGAATCAGCCGGACACTACACAGCCACTGTTTGAAAGACGCCATCGCGTCTTGGGGGCTATTCTTAAACAGTAAGTTAAGACCACACTAGTTGCTGCTTTGCCACCACGGCCTTTGTGTGAGCCCCCGCTATCTAGATCTAAATTACCCCCAATTAAAGTGTTCAGGTGCAATTAAGGTGACTATGCAAGGTTCTATACAGAAGGCAGTCCAGTCCAGTAATAACACAAATCGGGTGCAGTCACTGAAAAAGTTTTGGCAGTTTCTACTCTCATATATTTAGTTCCAAATAGCAGTTAAAGTGCAGTCATTTCACAGGCAGTTCAAATTGTAGCTTTAAAATAAGTTACTGTTCCAAACACTTGTAAGTATACTTATCCTTTGTAATATCCCTGATGTTTAAGCTCTTTCCCTTTATCTTTCATTTCACTCACAGGCACAATGAAGCGGGGGGGGGGGGGTTCCAAGCACCATGCAGCTGTCTGTTATGTCAGCTGTTCAATGTATCCTGGCTCCTCTGAGGACTCGCTGATCTATTTTGTGATGGAAAATAAAAGTAACCCAGCGGGGTCTGCCACCCACTCACTAGAGCACTCTGCCAGAGTACTCAGCTGGAGGAAACAGCCAGACACTACTGTTTAGCAAGCTTCTGGACAGGCTCCAATGGGATCCCCATCGACTCAGAGATCAAGTGAAGCAAGGCCCCAAAGGAGGTGGGACCTTGCTCTGTGGAGAGATCCTCCCCAGAGTCACGGTCGAAGCTGGGGGTCTGGAGAGAATGCATCAAGGAGCCCTTTGAATCAGCGGACTCTCTGAAAACCGGCTGAACCCCCGTATCCTTACTGACTTACCGAGGCTCATCGGTAAGAGAGACAGTGACTGACGGGGAAGTCCGGTGCCCGGGCGCACAATTTTAGGGGGAGCTCCCTTCTTAGGTTGCAGAGGAGGAGGTTTCACCAAAATGGGCGGAGAGGCTGGCTTTGGCCATACTGGCAGGGCTGGCTCGAGCCAAGAGGGTGTCAACCATGGTAGTGCTGGAGTGGGCTGCGGCATGCAGCCAGTGCCTAAAAGCCACTGTTGCCACATGAATTTGGCATCTTACGGCGAAGCCATTCCTTTCCTGGGGAGGTACATCTCTGGAAACTCTTCGTCGAGAGCCGAGACCGACGATCATGTCGGGAATTGCTCGACCTCGAACTCCGAGACCTTGACCTGGTCCTCACCCGTTGAGGTACCAGTCGGCGAGGAGAGACGGAGACAGGTAAGGGATGCCTGTGGAAACCCTGAAAGCTCGTCTCTCTACTGTGCTGAACTAGCCCACCCTGGAAGAGAGAAAAAAAAAAATTACTATAGTAATCTTGTTCCTTCCAAGGGAGTTTTACTGTATTCTGACTTATACAGTTAGCCCTTCCAGTTGAACTGCCCCAGAGATGAGAGTTAAAAGCCTATATGTTAACAGTGGAACGTTTAATAGGCTCAAGCTCAGTTTTCAAACCACTGTCCCTGGTACATTCTATGTAACTGCCAGATTCTTATGAGCAACTGAATAACAATAATAGCTAAACTTTGCTAATTAATAATATCTACACCTAACTAAAATAGTCCACTGACTATAGAACCCAAATATGGGGCATATAAAAGACTCAAGTCACAGATGCCCAAGAATGACCACCCTAGCGGCCCAGTATCTTCTATAAATAACAGCTGGGGTGCAGTGCCCCCAGGTTCTAGTAAGGGAGGCAGGGTGGGAGGTTAGAATACAGTAAGTTTCGACATGGAACCTTTGTAAATGAGCAGTTCCTGCTCAAAGGTATTTGTAATCCTAGATTTCAATAAAATAAAATAAAAAAACCTCTCTTGGAAGAAACAAGATTACTATGGTAAGTAATTTTTTCTTCAAACCCCAGGAAGTCTTACTCTATTCTGACTTATGCAGACTATCAAGCAGTGCCCCCTGGACATGGGCACAGAACCTACTTGGGAAATAGGCTCCGCCATACTGCTGCACCAAACCTGGCATTACTTCTGGCCTAAGTGTCCAGGCAGTAGTGCTTGGTGAATGTATGAACAGTTTTCCAGGTAGCTGCATTCCAGAATTCCCACAGAGGGACATCTCTAGCAGCTGCTATGGAAGCAGCTGTCCCACTAGTGGAGTGAGCCCTCAAGTCCACTCGTGGCTCCTTACCACGTTTGCCATAGCAGAACTGAATGCTGGCCACAATCCATCTAGTGATGGTTCTTTTCATGGCTGGCTTGCCGTTTCCCACTTCTCCATAGGTGAGAAACAGCTGGGTACACTCATTTCTATGGCTCTTTGTCTTATCCAGATAATAGCTGATAGCCCTCTTCACATTTAGGCTATGCAGCCTGCATTCTCCTGAACTAGAATGGTCAGTAAAGAAAACGGGCAATGTAATGGACTGGTTCAAGTGGAAGTCCGAGACCACTTTGGGGAGGAATTTCCTATTTGTTCTAAAAACAACCTTATCCCTGAGGAGTGCAGTGTAGTTGAGTTCCACAGACAAGGCCTGTAGCTCACTGATCCTTCTTGCTTATAGCTACCAAAAAGACAGTTTTCCATGTCAGATACTTAAGCTGTGCTGAAGACATGGGTTCAAAAGGGGGATGCATCAGCTGCACTATGCAGATGTTCAAGTTCCAGGAAGAAGTAGGTTCCCTATGAGGAGGTTGCAGGTGGAGCAACCCCTTAAAGAACTTCTTAAAAATAGCATTAGAAGCCAAGGAAGGTTCTTCCCTGCTGAGAGGTAGGCAGAAACAGTTGGCAAATGCACCTTGAGAGTAGAAGGTCAGAGGCCCAGAGAATGAAAGTGAGCCAAATAGTCCAGCAGGACTGCCAAGCCGGCCTCCTGTGGATCTGTGTTCCTTTGGGAACACCAGATAGAGAACCTTTTCCATTTTGAAGTGCAAGTCTTCCTGGTGGAAGGCTTCCGAGAGACCCTCAAGATGTCCATCACGCCTTCCAAGAGATACAAGCTTGCAAACTCTAGGTCAAGAGCCAGGCCTCGAGCCTGAGGTTGGGGTACAGGATCTTCCCCTTGGAGGTGGTCAGGAGATTGTGCCTCCTGGGAAGGCAAATTGGAGTGGTTGTCAACAGGGTCAGCAACATTGAGTACCACGGCTGTCTGGCACAGTCTGGAGCTATCAATATCATTGTAGCTGACTGACATCACAGTCTGATTAGAACTCTGAGGATCAGAGGAAATGGGAGGGGGAAGGAGGCAGGCATACAGAAACTTGCCTGTCCAGTCCAGATGTAATGCGTTCAGAGGTACTGATCCCAGGACTGGTGGCGTGCAGCAAAACGAGGGTAACTGATGATTGTCTGGGGCTACAAAGAGGTCCACCTCTGGAGTGCCCCATCTCCTGAATACTGCTAACAGAACTTGCCTGTTCAGAGTCCATTCATGATAGCTCTGATTGATTCTGCTGGGTGCATCTGCCAAGACACTGTCCTTCCCTAGCAGGTGAACTGCTGTGAGGGAGATCTTGAGGATGTAGGCCAGGCTCCAGACTTTTATGGCCTCTCTGCGCAGTGCAGGTCGTCCCTGTTTGTGTATATAATACATGGTGGTGGTGTCTGTTCTGACTTGGACCACCTTCCCTAGCGCCATTGTGGCAAATGACCGCAGTGCCAGCAGGTTTATGTGCAGCAGAGACTCCTGCTTGGTCCATGTACCATGTGCAGTGTGATTTCCTAGGTGGGCTCCCTACCCCAAGAGGGAAGCATCCATGGTCAGCACCACAGTAGGAGACTGTTGCAGGAAAGGAACCCCTACTCTGAGGTTGTCCCTGTCCTGCCACCACTGCATGGCTTGCAGCAGGGTGGAAGTCACTGGCACCACTTTGGACAGGGAATCCCTTCTCTTTGACCAAAAGGACTTTAGGTGGAACTGAATATCCCTCATCAGAAACCTGGCCCCTGGGACCACTGCTGTGGCTGCAGCCATGTGACCCAGGAGCTGGAAGAAATGTCTTGCTGGTCAAGGGATGTGGAGGCGGAAAGAGCCTTCTAACTGAACTAGGCTGTCCACCCTTGTTGGTGGAAGGATAGCCTTTGCCTGAACTGTGTCCAGCTCTGCCCCTATAAAATTCAGGAGCTGGACTGGTTTTAGAACTGACTTCTTGAGATATACCTGGAACCCCCGGGTTCTGCAGGGTGTCGTGTGTAATGTTTAGAGATTCCTGTACCTGTTGAGGTGCGTGTCCCAGAACTAGCCAGTCATCCAGGTAAGGAAAAACAGTGATTCCTTGCATTCTCATATGTGCCATGACCACTGCCAGCACTTTGTGAAGGTCCTTGGGGCTGAGGAGAAGCCAAAGGGCAGTGCTCTGAACTGATAGTGGCCTGATGGCAGCTCGAATCTGAGATATTTTCTGAGAGACTGCCTGATGGGTATGTGAAAGTAGGTGTCTTTGAGGTCCAAGGATGCGAACCAGTCCCTTTGCCTTAGAGTGGCAAGGATCATAGCCAGAGTGACCATTTTGAACTTTGGTTTTGTCAGATGCTTGTTGCGGTATCTTAGATGCAGAATGGGTCACCACTCCCCGTTTTTCTTCAAGGTTAGAAAGTACCTTGAATACTGTCCTTTTTTCCCCATGGGGAAATGGAACGGGTTCCACTGCCTTGTCTTGCAGTAAAGTGGACACCTCTACCTCTAGCAGGGTTGTTTCTGAATTGCTGGCAGGTTTGAATGACCTTGCTCTTGTTTTTGGGAATGATCTGATAGAGCAAGGCCCTGGCTTATTACTTTCTGGGCCCACTTGTCTGTGGTAATGGCTTGCCATGCCTGGAAGTAGAAAGTAAGCCTGCCCCAACTGAGACTGGGAAGGTGGCCCTGACAATCACCTCAGGGGGTTTGCTTGGCAGGCATCTTGGGCTGAGGACTAGAGCCAGCATGACTGACACCTCTTCTGCCCCTGCCCCTAAAGTAGCCTCTTTGCTGCTGATAGGCAGGGAAGGCCTGGGCCTGGTAGAAAGGCCTCTGATAAGGTCTGCCCCTGCCTCCCCTATTTTGCTGTTTTTGTGGTGTGGCAGCCTTCTCTTTGGCTGCAGCGCTCTTGTATGCCACCCTGTACTCATCCATCTTTTTCATATAGGCCATGATCTGTTCCTCAAAAAGTGAATTCTATACCAGGGGAAAGTCCAGGGCTTTTGTCTGGGTGTCCTGAGAAAGATTCATGCACCCTAGCCAAACAAACCTTCTGTAAGAGACAGCAGTGGCCATCACCCTAGATGCACTATCACTGGCATCTACAGCAATGTGAAATTGGTACTTGGATGCCTCCACACCATTCTTGGCTATCTGGTACCTGGAGACACAGACCATATAGGAAGTTTGCCTAATGCCCAGGGAAGCACCAAGGTATCCCTTTTTTGCCATGGAGTCAGTTCTCCTGGAATCCTTCTCAGGAGGGTGAGAGGCCAGAGGGATGCCTGCTTTTTCACAGGCTGCGGCGGCTAATCAAAAAGTCAGTGCCATTACCAGCCAACAAATACCAACTGACCATCTTTTTGTCCACAGGGGGTACAGAAGTAGGAGTCTGTAATATTTTCATGGTTTGCCTCTTAAAGGACTTATGTATTGGTATTATAAGTCTCTTAGCAGCAGCCACATCCATATTTCTTTTTTTTTTTTTTCCTGTACGTACTTTTTGGCTTTTTTTCCCCCTTTTAGTCTCACTCCTGCATGTCTGACGTAACGCACGCATGTGGAGGCACGCATATACACACCTTGGCACTTCTTACCTTACTATCATCCGGTGACGGGCGACCCTCCTCCTTCCTGGGAGAGGAGAGCCTCACCAATCCTGCTTCCACTCCTCCCCCAATTGCCGGCACCCCGGTGACCCGAAGTCGTCCCCAAACCCGGGTCTCCGGCACAGCACGAGGTAAGGCGTCCAGTGCCTCAGCACCACCAGGCCAGCCACATCCATCATTTCAGTGTAATCAGGCTCTTCCTTCTCCTCAGAAGCCTCCTAGGCAGGCAGCTCCAAAGCTTCTGCAACCTTCTTCATACTAACATACTAAAAGTCAGCAGAATAGGCCTGTTGGTCTTTCATGTTTGCTCAGTATCCAGCCCTTAGCGGGTGCTTTCCTTCCCCCCTTGTCACCATGGGGGTCAATCTTGGCTTCAGTACCCCCATGCATCTGTCCCACCCCCTCTTGAAGCCCTCCACAGTGTCTTGCTCGACTAGGCTTCCGGGCATTGCATTCCATGGCTGTACCACCCTCTCTGTGAAGTAATGCCTTCTACGTTCTCCCGCCACTGTCCATTTATGCCCTCTGGTTTTGCCTCTTTGCTTTAGCCTGAGCATGTCTTTGGCTCCATCCCTGTTAATCCCTTTCACATATTTGAAAACCTCAATCATGCCCCCCCCCCCATTTCTCTTCTCCTCCAGTGAGTACAGCCCAAGGGCTTGCAGCCTCTCCTCATAGGGCCTATCCCCCATGCCCCGGATCATCCTGGTTGCCCTCCTCTGGACCCTCTCCAACAGTACTATGTCCTTCTTAAAGTGCGGCGTCCAGAACTGCACGCAGTACTCAAGGTGCGGCCTAACCAAGGCATTGTACAGAGGTAGGATCACCTCACTCCTCCTGGACGCTATTCCTTGGGCTATGCAGCCCAGTAACTTGTTTGCCTTTCCACCGTTCTTCTGCAGTTCTCACTGTTGTTCATTTTGGTGTCTATCACCACCCCGAGGTCCCTTTCACTTGAAGTGGATTGCAGTGGCACCCCTCCCAAGGTATAAACATGCCCTGGGTTTCTGACCCCCAGATGCAACACCCTACACTTTTCCGGACTAAACCGCAGCCCCCACCTCCTTGCCCAGCCCTCCAGATCCCTCTGGACTACCACCTTTGCTTCCTCTCCGTCAGCCAATGCTCCCAGCTTAGAGTTGTCCGCGAAGAGGCTCATCCTACTCCTGTCCCTGTATCAGAAACTTAGACGTTGAACAGGAGTGGCCCCAGTACCGACCACTGGGGCACCCCACTGACGACCTTCCTAGGGGAGGAGACCGTCCCTCTCACCACCACTCTCTGTGTTCTATCTGTAAGCCAGTTTCCCACCCATCTAAGCAACTGTATTCCCACCCTCATCTCCCTCAACTTTGCCAACAACCTGAAGTGGGGAACCAAGTCAAACGCCTTACTAAAACCCAGATACAAGATGTCCACTGGACTCTGTCTGTCCAGGGTCCCTGTCACCCAGTCATAGAAATCTATGAGGTTGGTCTGGCACGATCTCCCTGGGATGAAACCATACTGCTTTTCATCCATGTGTCCCAGCCTATCCAGTTTCCTCCCGAGCCTTCCTTTGATGAAGCCCTCCATTAGTTTGCCTACCACTGACGTTAAGCTGACAGGCCTGTAATTTCCCATCTCCTCCCTAGATTCCCCCCTTTGAAGATGGGCACCACGTGAGCCACCCTCCAGTCCTGGGGCACCCTTCCTGTCTGGAGGGAAGCATTGAACAGCTCAGCTAGGGGATCTGCTAGTTCGTCCGCCAACTCCTTCAGTACCCTTAGATGCAACCCATCCAGTCCTGGTGCCTTGTCAGTTTTTATCACCCGTAGGGCCTCCCTCATGCTGCCGTCTGTGATTTCCCCCCCTCCCTAGCCCTCTCTTCAGAAAAAGCCCTTATGAAGGCATAATATGTTTGGGAGTGGGGGGACTGATTTGCCAGGTGCCAGGAGAGACTTCAGGCTCAATAGGTTCGCCAAATTCATCTTCCTCTTCACCATCCCACTCCTGGTCATAAAATGCCTCATGATCATATGAACTGGAGGGGAGTGACGAACCGTACTGCGAGCCAAGGTACACTGACCCAGTTCCCCTGAACCAGTTTGTAAAGACTGAATAATGTGAACAGCATTTCTGATGGCTCCAGAGGTTGGAACTGCAACCACATGCTTCTGCGGTTCCAAACTGGCTGTTTTTCTTTTCTGCAGAAGGCGTTTCAAGGCCTGTTTCTGCGCTTCTCTTGTTAGCGGAGGTCTCACCCTCATCAGGGGGCACCACCTCCGGTCCCACCAGTTTGTCCTTGGATGTGGAACCGGATTGACTTTCCATGTCGGTAGCTTTTTTAGCCATTCTCTCCTACAGTCTATTAAGTCACCTATCAAGTGTAGACTGAGGGAAGTTTTTGCAGATTTCACAGTCTGCCTTCAGGTGATCATATCCAAGGCAAAACACACAAATCAGATGTGGGTCAGCCTTAGCAAACTGCTCACCGCACTTTTTTGCAATGCTGAATCCCTGTGGGACTGGTTCTTTTCTTGTGTTTCTGTGACATGACCTCAAACAGTAGGAATTTAGCACTTATCTATAGTTGGCGGTTAAGCCTGGATAAGATAGAATAAAAGTTTTTGGTTAGCGACCAAGGGAAAAATGGAGAAAAAAAATGTTTTTTTAAACCAAATGCTTACCGGTCCTGGAACACAATACTTTAACAGAAAAAAATTAACGTTACCTCAAGAAAGTAAATATTTTCGGTTTCCTCCCCATTGCGAAACTGAAAAAACTTGCCGAACTGAATAAAACCTAGTGTAGTCTAACCTGTAACCGAAGGACAGAGGTTTAAAAATTATACAAACAGTAGTTTGAGAAACCGACGAAACTTGTTTTTAAACCGAAGGAGTCGAAGAGAAATCTCCGAGGCGAATTCACAGGCAGGTGGAGTAAAGAATCTGGCAGTTACATAGAATGTACCAGGGATAGTGGTTTGAAAACAGAGTTCGATCTATTGAACATTCTACTATTAGCATATAGGCTTTTAACTTTCATCTCCAGGGCAGTTCAAGTGGAAGGGCTAACTGCATAAGTCAGAATACAGTTAAGACTTCCTGGGGTTTGAAACTGAAATTATGTACTTACCGGAATTATTGATCTTCCCAAATATCTTCACCATTCACTACTAATGGATCCTATCAGATGTCAGGACCCTGCATAGAAAAAGAGCACTGCCTCTTTAAATTTTCTAAGCTGGGAGGAGCCAGCATCGGGACGGTGCCGCCCACGAGGCCTGTATTCTGTATGGTGCTCGAGGGTTGGTCAGTAACGGATGCACACTCCTCCCTACACCCAGTTCTGTCCCACCAGGTGAGGAGAAAAAGGAAAGTTGGGTATAGCAGAAGGCCAAGGTGACTGAGTGATAGAGGGCTGAAAATAATATAAAGGCTGACTTGGAGAGATGAACTAAAAAGGACAGGAAAGGGTGACCAGAACACTGAGTAGCCCTAAGCAGAATAATACAGCCAAGGAGACAGGCAGAAAAGGAAAAGAACTGCCCTATTTCCCTGCATGCTCCCCCAGACCCCAGTAGAACCTCCCTCCCTCCTCCAGATCAACCCTGGTGGACCATGCTCCCCTGTACAGGGCCAGGAGCTGCCCTAAGAACCTCAAGGGGTTCCAGAGGATGATAACAGAGATGAAGAAGGTGGGGGGGGAGACCAGAGGTCAGAGGCCTGGGGGCCACCCTTCCTTCCTAAAGCAGTATCATTTTTTTTTTTTAATGGAAGAGAAACCGGGGAGAGGTTTGAAGAACATTCTGCAACAGCAGAAGCTTCCCCTTCTGAACACCAATTTACTCAGCATTCAAGACAAGACTCTCTTTACCTTTCTCCTCTATTCTTTCCAAGATTCATGCGAGACCTCACTGTCTTCCCCGGTCAAGTTTGCCAGACCTGGTTATCAACCAGTGCATGGTAGAGGAGAAACAGCTCTAAGGGTGACCTGCTTGGTGGAGGACTCAGCCAAGAAGGCTCATCCTGTAGATGCGTCTGCTGCAGGATTGCCTTGCTAGCAATGCATTGGTGAGGTTGCCAGCAATCCAAGATGACACAGGGTTCACCCAAAGGAGTTCCCCTCATTCTCACCCACAACTTCAGGGAAGAGGGGGAGCTGCTCAGTGTCTGATCTAGCGGGGAGTCTAAAGAATGGTGAAGATATTTGGGAAGATCAATAATTACAGTTAAGTACATCATTTCCTTATCTTCCCCAAATTAGTCTTCACTATTCATTACTAATGGGTCTGAGTGCCAAGATGGCAAACTCTGAGGGAAAATAATTCCCCCAGCCTTCTGTGAAGGATAACGACAGGAGAAGGGGGTCCATACAGGCCTGGCGAACACTCCTGAGATTCAGGAGAAGGAAGGTGCCCTTGCAGCACTTGCCGTGCCCTGCAAGAAAAGAAGTGGGCCCCGAAAGGTGAGGATACCACCTGCAGGAGCCAGGGTGATAACCTGACAGGTGAAGACACTCAGTCCACCTGATGCAGACTGAGAACCCTACCAGCCTGGAAGCCACCTCACTGGCTATGTAAACTGCCCCAGAGAGGTGTCTTGCTAGCTCCAGGCCGTGAGTGGTTAGGCAGATGGCTTGCCTGGTTTCCTCATCGTCAGGCAGTGCTGCTAGGACCTGTCCCAGCAGAGACCAGATATGCCTCGCATAGGTTACCTGGTGTGCCTGATGAATATCTGTAATAGGAGGTGTGCCGAATAAAACAACCTCCTCCCCCATCAATCGAACTCTGCTGAGTCTGTGTCGGGGGTGGTCACTATTGAGGAGATGATGCCCCAATGGGGTATTCAGGAACTCCAGAACTAAGGAAGGCTGAGGCATGGCACCTGGGGGCCCTGCTGTTGCACAGTACCTGCACACATAATCACTAGGAGAAGGGGTGGCTGGACATAGCCAGACAGCATGCGAGGCCTCCTATAAATGCCTAGGCCAGGGAGGAATGACCAGCCTGTCAGCCTGTACTCCCCAGGAATGACAGCAGCACATCAGGGTTCCATCCTACCAGGTGGGAAAGATGGAGTTCCTATCATCTCAGGAACGCTGGTAGGATGTGAAGTCCCCACATCAGAGAAGTGTCGGGATGCATCCTCCTCCTCCATGGAAGAGGCCGGAGAGGAGAAGGAAATCTGATTCAGAGCTCGGCAGCACAGAGGTCTGAGGTCTAAAAGTGACCTCGGAAATGGCCCTAAAGTAATGAGGGAAAAGCACTGCCACAGCCCTGAACTGTTCCCAACTCAGGGGACCTTCGAGGCTAAGAAAGCCCGGGAAATGGGGAAGAGGTGGTAGAGTGACTGGGGGGTGGCACAGCCCATCCGTGCCAGACAGGACCTCTGCCAGAGCCTGGGGGTTGAGTAAATGAGCCCTGATGAGGGGGAGAACTGACTAACCCATCCTCCCCAGTGCGCCCAAACCTCGATGGGTGGACTGGGAGTTGTTCTTGGTGGGAAACCCCCAAAGGGTGAGGCCGGAGCCATGCAAGTCCCTCTGGTAGGCTCCTGCCCCTACCAACTGAAGAACCCCTCCCTGGCAGAGAGGCAGGCCGAGACAGTCCCGGGCCACAGCCCCCAACAGCTTTACGGGAGTGTGAGGGCCGCAGCCTAGAACCAGTCCCACCTGCCAACTTCTCCCAAGAAGGGGATATGTCCTTCTTAGTAGGCCTAGTGGAGGAATCCGGATGGACTACCCTGGGAGGGGAAGATACTCCTACCCAGGAAGAGGCGAAAGGGTCACCTGAGGTTTGTCATCATTGGCTGGAATCCAGATCACAGTAGGTCCAGATTTGGCCACTGAGACAGAGCCAGACTGCAAGGTGGTCTTGGCAACTGAGACCAGGATGGCAGCAGCGCCACTAAGAGGAGCAGCACCGGACACGGTTGCGACTGCGGCAGCGCACCTGGGAATGGTGCTGCCGCTCTCCAGGATCCCCAGAGGGGCCCCCAGCACTGGAGGTGGTGCCTGAGGAATCCAGGGCAGTGTCACTGACAACTGCACCATCTCCTGAATTCGGGGCCGGTCCAGGAGACTCGACCATTCCCGGAGACATCCAAGCAGAGTGCGGGGAGCAGGGGACCCAGTCGGGATCCTCCCAATCATCGTCCTCTGAGGCTGAGATCAGAATGACCTCCAACTGGGCCACTCTCCAAACCCTGGGCCTCCTGTTACCCAGAGAGGCACTGGAAGGGGGCCTGGACACGCTGTCCACTCCGCGCTGCTCATCAGCACTGAGAACCAGGGATGGAGGGATGCGCTGTCTCGAGGGTACCTCCTGAGGAGAGCCTGTGTGTAGCTCCAGCTCCACCTTGGGTGTCATCCAGGCCTCAGAGGAGGCACTGGACTACGAGGAGTGACCAGCCACCCCCTCCGGAGGGAGACGGCTGCCCCACCAACTCCTCGCAGGGACCCCTTGCCCCAGCAAGGTGAGGGGCAGAGGGTGTCTCCTCCTCGCTGGCTTATATAGGCTCGGGGGGGGGGACTCAGGGATGGAGCATAAGGTTCTTGCCTTGGTGTCCCGAGTGTGCTGATGCCCGCCGAAAGTTGAGGGTTTCTTACGCCACCATGCTGCATGGACCACGAGAGTTTGGAAGTCCATTAAAAAAACAAGCATCGCACTCAACCATCGGATGGCTGGGACCCAAGCAGGAAAAGCAATGTCATGGGGGTCTGATACTGTAATGAAGTTGCCGCAGGGGCACCGACGCATGAGGGCAACTCCCAACCATTTTGATTGCGAACGGCGCACCAGTTAAAGTAACAAAACGGGAATTAAAACACTTGGTGCTGAGAAAATACAAAAATCTAAAGAAAACCTCTGGCGCCGAATGACACTGGTACTCATGGTACTACAGAAAAGGATGAGGCCTAGGCAGCGATGCAGTTATAGCACAAAGTTCCTGTGCAGGATCCTTCGATAGCGGAAGACAGAACTGAGTGTAGGGAGGAGTCGGCGTCAAGTACTGACCAACCCGCAAGCGCCACGCAGAACACAGGCTTCATGGGCAGCACCATCCCAATGCCAGCTCCTCCCAGCTCAGAAAATGTAAAGAGGCAGTGCTCTTTTTCCTTGCAGGGTCCTGACCTCAGGTAGGACCCATTACTAATGAATGGTGAAGATTAATTTGGGGAAGATCAGGCAGGACTGGGGTCCTGGAGATCGAATCATCCCCCTCGTCCTGTGACAGTGGGTTTAGTGGGTTGAGAAAACTTGACTAGTTGGTTGATCTGCCAACAGGCACTCCGTGGGGCCAGTTTCCTGGACAGAAACATTTTCCGAAGCTAAGGGCTTGATGGCTGTCGAGCCTGCAGAAGCACGGGAATCCGAGGTCCAAGAGCGCTCACAGTCCCACGACGGGACTTTTTATTTTTGGAGTCCTGTTTTGAAGGTTGAGGATTTAGACGCCCCAGGAAGGGCCCTCTCTGAGAATTGGAATGGACTGACACCAGTCCAGAAACTCTCTGGTAAACAAGGCGCCAAAGTCTGTAGAGACCAAGGTGGACAGAGATGATGCATTCACCACAGCCTTCTCAAAGGTGGCAAGTCACTCAGCTGAGCCCTGTGCCACAGAAACCTCCTTGCGAGCATCCTTAGATTTAACTGGGGAATCCTGTTCATCTGGACAGCCCAAGATGAGGTGAACATAATGGTCCTCCACAGTGGAGTGGTGAAGGGTACAGCATAGGTGACAAGCCTGTGGATCGGTGTGTGACATTTTCTGGCCGCATAAGCACTTTTTGAAGCCAGGACCAGATTTTGGGTGTCCCACTTCCATTGAGCATAAGATACACGTTGAAAGAGCAAAGCTTGAAGACAAAAAAACCAAAGTGGAAAAGTTAGGGCTTACACCTTGTGTGGACCTGCCATGGAGGTAACCTGATGCTTCCAGCGGAAAGTAAGATCTGATGTCATGGTGCAGTGCCGAGGAAGATAGCTTAGCAGACGTATGTCTACCTGGGTGCAAAGGGTGTCTGCTCCTTTACAGAGGTGTGCTTGCAGTATTTTTCAGATTTCTTGGGTACCAAACACCACTGTTGAGAAGAAGCATAATCAGAAGCTTACTTTCTACCTTCAGTGGTACCTTTCTCCATGTCTGTGTTTGTTTTACAGAAAAGCACTCTTGTGAAACTGATATGGAGCAGATAAAGACTGCTTTTTAGTGGCTAGTTTTTCTTTCTTGTAGAGCAGAAAACTCCACAGAGTTTATAATTTTCAAAATCGTGATCTGGGCCCAAACATTCACAGCAAAAGTTGTGGACATCTGCTGCTGCAATCTAGTTCTTGCAGGAGCCACACTGGATTAATCTTGTAGGCCCAGTTTTCTTATTAGAACTTCCTGTCATGCCAATGTGACAGAAAAAAAAATACTATTTTTGGTGGTTGTATCTGGGAACAATCAAAAATGTTTTAAAAACAAAATCCAATTTAAACCCAAATCACCTTATGTTTACTTGTTTTCAAACTGGGAAGCAGTGCAAACTGCATTTCTCCAGTTTCCTGGAGCTGGTACAAACCCCACTAAAATACACAAACTAAAGTAACAAATTTGGCCACTGAGACAGGCCTTCAGGGCAACTGATCTCTAAAGCAGTAAAATAACTTTGCCGTTAGCATGTCAGTGGGAGCATGACCATGTTGTAGTCCGACCTTTAAAATTCTTTGTGGCAACACCTCAGGCTGAGATCTTGCAATCTGTATGACATCACAAATACAATCTCATTTCTAGAAGAACCTATCAAGGGAGGTGCTGTTTCACCTTATAAGACCTTGGTTGAACCACACCTGGAGTGCTGTGTCTAGTTCTGATCATCTACAGTAAAGAACAAATATTAGAGACGTCAAGAGGATCCAGCACACAGGCCACCAAAGGAGATAATCAGCTATGTGGAAAACATAGAATTTGTTGGCCGATGAGGACTGCTTGGCCCACCTAGTCTGTCCGTTTCCCTACCTGATGGATAAGCTGCAGATCCTAGTTAACCAGCAACCTACTTCCTCCTATCCCCCACTAGAATTGCCTTGTCTGTCCCATGTATTCTTGAATTCCCCCACTGTTTTTGACTCCACAGTCTCTTCAGGAAGGCTGTTCCATGCATCCACAACCCTCTCTGTGAAAAAATACTTTCCAGCATTACCTCTGAGCCGCCCCCCCCATTACCTTCAAATTGTGCCCCCTTATTCTTGCACATCTCTTTTTCTGAAAGATGCTACCCTCTTGGACTTTGTAGATTCCCTTGAGGTACTTGAAAGTTTCTATCATGTCCCCCCTCTTCCTCCTTTTCTCAAGGGTATACATATTAAGCTCCTTTAGTCTCTCTCTTCGTATGTCTTCTGGTGCCAACCCTGCACCATTTTGGTTGTCCTCCTCTGGACAGCCTCCACTCTGTCTTTGTGGAGATGGGGTCTCCAAAACTGCATGCAGTACTCCAGATGGGGTCTCACCAACTGTATGTACAGAGGAATAACCTGTTTTCTACTGTTGATACCTCTCCCTATGCATCCCACTATCCCCTTACTGCCTTCTCACATTGCTTATCCACCTTTAGGTCATCTGACATAATTACTCTTGGGTACCTTTCCATTTCTGTTGTTAGTATCTCACCCCCCATTGTGTACTCTTCCCCTGGATTTTTGTTTTCCAGGTGCATTACCTTGCACTTCTTTGCATTGAATCTGAGCTGCCATACATTTGACTATTCCTCCAACCTAGCCAATTCCCTTCTCTTCCTTTCCATCCCACGCTGTGTATCAACCCTGTTGCAGATCTTTGTGTTATCTGCTAAGAGACATACTTTTCCTTCCAGGTGCTCTGCAATGTCACTTTTAAAGACATTAAAGATGACTGGCCCCACTGCTGAACCCTGCGGTACCCTCCTTTCTTCATTGTGGACTCTCTTTACTATTACCCTTTGCATCCTGTTGTCCAGCCAATTTTTTATCCAGGCTACCACCTTGGGACCCACTCCAAGGCTGGCTAGCTTGTATATTAATCTTTTGTGTGGGACTGTGTCAAATGCCTTGCTAAAATCTAGGTAGGCCATATCCCTCCCTGGTCTCTACTTACCCCGTCAAAGAAATCTATTAGATTTGTTTGCCACGACCTTCCCGCTGTGAATACATGCTGCCTTGGGTCCTGTGCCCCACTGGCCTCTAGGTACTCAACATTTCTTTCCTTCAGAAATGATTCCATCATTTTCCTTACTACTGAGGTCAAACTACTTGGTCTGTAGTTTCCTGCTCCCACTTTTGTGAAGTGGAATCACATCTGCCCTCTTCCAGTCCTCAGGTACCACCCCATCCTCCAAAACCAGGTATATTGAAATTATCCTATCCTCTTTGCAATATACATCAATAATCTGGACTCGCAGCTGGGCACAGCAAATGTGCACTTATTCGCAGATGATACTTTACTCTATACCACAAATTCATCCTTGGATCTGGCCCATGAGTACTTACAGAAAGACTTCGTCACCCTCCAGTACAACCTTCTCACTCATAAGCTCCTCCTCAACGCCACAAAAAGACTAAAGCAATGATTCTGTCATCAAAGTCTACTTGCGGATGTCCACATATCACACAGATCTGAACACTCTTATATGAACCCCTTGAAGTAGTTGATGCCTTTAAATACCTAGGGTTCTGGCTGGATAACAAGCTCAACTTTCTATGCCACTTAAATGAAACCTTGAAGAAACTAAGACAGCGATTAGGTTTATTCTATTGCATTAAACACCTACTCACGTTAGAAGCCAGAATGAGACTAGTACAAACTACATTCCTACCTATACTGGACTACGCTGACTTCCTTTACAGTCATTGCCCATCAACGATGCTAAACAAACTGTACACGCTTTACCACCGGGCGTTAAGATTTATCTTAAATCTACCCCGTAGTACACATCACTGTCATCTATACCAGGTTTCGGGTTGGACGTCACTCTCAACTAGAAGAAAAAGGAATGCTCTCCTCTGGTTTTTTAGAGCATTATCTGATAACCTCCCTGCATACATCTCGAACATCTTCAAACGGGCTAAAGGTTCCTATGGCCTGAGACGCTTCTCCTTAATCTGCTTCCAGATTCCTAGAGTGAAAACTACCCTTGGCTCAGCAGCAATCAACTTCTCCTTCCATCACTTTGGAACACTATGCAAGACTCATTAAAATTATCTTCACTTCCAAGCATTTTCGCATTCAGAGCTCTATTAATGGATTATCTGAAGGAATCATGCAACTGTTTCAGATGCCGATGACCCCTAAGCCTCGGGTGCCACTCTCAAATCCTACGCCTAAGTATCTCATCCACCCCACATTCCTAACAACAGAAACCTAGGACCTACAAGCCTAGTTCCCTTAATCCAAGATGACCCTGCCTGTTCTCTACCTTTTACCTATTCTGGCCTCCGTTTTGGCTGCCTACTCTTCATCCCAATTTCTACCCTATTCCTTAATACCTTCTTATTTTTTATCATTTAGGTATGGGCTCTTACTCAGTAGAGACTATATGGGATTGTTGTCTCTTCTCATTTCAGTAAAGCTTATTATTATGTACCTTTGCATGTTAATTATGTTGACCGGTATGTATAGGCCCATATTGACCGGCACCTTCACAATGTTTTTTCTTTTTTTTTTGCACTGCTGTCCACTGTAATTGTAATCTTATGCAGTGTACTGTATTGTATTATATTTATGCCCAGGACCACCTTGAAAATGAGCTTGCTCAATGGTGTTTATGCCTGGTTAAATAAAGTGATTGATTCAGCCTAGCGAGGGCTGAGAGGGGACAGGATCACTGTGTTCCAATTACTGAAGGGGATAGACAGGGTGGAGCATACACAGACTATTAGCTGGTAAGCAAGTAGAATTAGAGGACATATCTGCAAACTGGGATAGGGACAGGATAAGGTAGAACCTCAGAAACCATTAAATCACACGAAACATGTGGTTAAGATATGGAAGCTAGCACTGTTCAGGCTTTCCAAGTAGGACTAGACAGATTTAAGGAGAAAGTCACTGATGGTTATAGAGCATCAACTAAGAGAGTAGCCTTAGCACAGTGTGTGAAGGCATTCTTCGACTTTTAACACTGTATGGTCCAGGGCACCTGTAAGGTTTTAGTAATTATAAAGTATTCCATTCTTCCCAGCCTACATAGCATTTGAAGATCTCTTACACATCCAACTGGTATTCACGTCTGAACCCTGTGGATGCAGCAGTATTGTTTGGTATATTATTATATATATATTTTTTTTTTAAACATTTGAAACCATCTAGTTAATGTTCACCACTGAGTAAAGCACTTTAACAGGAATGTGCACAGTTTAACCCAACATTTTCGCTAGCTAATTATACTAACTGCTTCGCACACAGGATCGCAACACATTTGATGTTCCATGTACAGCCTTTCAATTCTGATCCTGTTAAAGATTTGTTTAAAAAAAGGCAAACCACTAAAGATCTAAACCTCTTTTTCCCCTAAAGCAGTGAGACTGCTCAAGTTTGCGTTCATTATATGCTTTTACAATTGGAAGCTTTCTGTGCTGATATTTTTGTAGCATTCCGGTTTCTGACAATTTGCGACAACTGCATCCATGCTTAGGGAGGACTGTAAGTTGCAGCTGCATCTGAAGGGTTTCTGCAAAACAACTTATGAGTAAAAACGTTTTCTTAAAAAACTTTGTTTAAAGTAAAAATAAATGCTTAATAAAAACAAAATGGGATGTACAAAATGCCCCTTTGCTAATCATGAGTGCCATCTCAAGACATCTTTGTGGTCTAAAACTAACACAAAGGTGTCACGAGATGACACTCTTGATTAGCCAGGAGACATCTTGGACATCCCATTTACCTATAAAGTCATCACATTTCTGTAAGAAGCTTGGATAATGGGTCCTTATTCAAATTGTGTATATTCACTACTGTGCTGCAGACAAAATTAACCCTAGTCCCTTTTTTCCTGACAATATCATGCCAACTATACTATCTCTGTTTTTGTAGGTAAACCATGTTCGTACAAGAGACTTTGACTGTTGTTTGGTGGTGCCGCTGATCGCAGAATCTGGCAATAAACTTGATCTGGTGATCAGCAGGAATCCACTGGCTTCCCAGAAGACATCTGCAGATCAGCAAGTACTACAAGTGGGGGAATGGCGTGATCAAAGCAGTGCTTTCCCACAACAGACTGATCGGCTTCCTGGCATGGAGATCCGAGAGAATACCAACACTTTATAGCATAGGTTACATTCTTTTGCAAACTGTAAAAGAAAAAAACAGGATACTATATGGTGCTATATATCCCACAGTATTTATTGTGGGCAAGTAGGACACAGATGGTATCATTTGCTATGGACAACAAGCACAGGAGTCTCCTTTATGAAGTTCAGAACAATCGGCTGTTTGTTTTCCTTGGAGGTTTGTGGAAGTGCAACATTTACAATCCGAAACAAAAATGTGCCAGTCCCCGTTAAATGAAGAGGACTATTAGTTGCTTGAAAAAGAGAGCTTAGGCTTCAGAAGAGAAAGTACCAGCAGAAAGTCCTGGCTGAAAAGATCTTAATTTTCAAGTGAAATTGAGTTCTAGGGATATCACAGTTATACTCCTTAATCTTAAGTCTCACAAGTATGGGGAAAGAGAGAGAAAACTATGTAACATTAGTGTATCATGGAGATAAAAAAAAGCTTAGAACTCACTGAAATGAGTGCTGTAACATGCATAACACTTGATCAACAATTATCAATAGAAACGTCTGCTTTAAAACCTCAGAGTACATTGTAGGATAGAACATTCTCCATTTGGGCTTTGGAGTGCTAAATTTTATAGTAGGTTCACAGTATCTGCTTTAAAACCTCAGAGTACATTGTAGGACAGGACATTATCATTTTTGGACATTGGGGCTTTTGAGTGCTAAATTTTATAGCAGGTTCACAGTATACTGTACTTTGGTATTAGACGCCAACATATTGATTTAGTGTAAAAGTCACATACCATGATAAGTGTGTTTCACACTATACTGTGTTTTTATGCCTTCTCTTCATTCCCTCTCTGAGAGTTTCAGGGTGCTTCCCCCACAGTAAATCAGTTCTGATTGTCCGTCAGTTGGCATCCAAAGAAGTGACTGAGCGATGACAGTGCTATTCTCAACTGCAGTATAAGAGTTGCTCTCAGTTATCATACAGTGAAAACTTCACACTGTGATGTCACTATCCATTTAGCAAAAACATTCTCACTGTACCATGCTTCTAATAAAGTGCAAATTTCCTCAAAATTCAAATGGTTATCATCCAGTTCTGGAATGCTGGAAGCTCTTTGCAACATGACCTGTTTCCTCCTTTTGTAAGGCTATTACCAGATGTATTTAGATTATTTGTCACTATTCAAACTTGATCAGCTGATTACTGTGAGTGTAAATGAAGAGATAGTTGTACAGAGGGAAATTATTTGTAAACTGGCTACATGAAAGTTCTGTTCTCTGGGTTTGAATTCCACTGGCTGTGATGCAGTTATGTAAACTTTGGAACAAGTTTCTGTAAACTAAAGTGCTGTTTCTGTGGACAGTTCAGCAGTCAGTGTGTGTATGTGCCTGTAGAGTACAAGTCCACACACAGGCCGCTGCAACAAGTGTTCTGCTATGAAATCTATTGTGCAAATGTAAATTTTTTTTTTTTGCCAACAACCATGTGATTCCCTATGCAATGATATATGTACTTTGTTATGAAAACACTACTTGCAGTCTTGTTCTCCCAGTTTCATGAAATGTTAATCAGTGAATATGGGATTGTTGCTTTTTGTGAAAGTTTTCATTGTTTAACAGGTCTGTGCTGTATAAAATACAGTGCTGGTCTGCGCTGTATTCCTGTTAAAATACAGTGCTGCAAATCGTTCTATTTACCTGTCCTGACATCTATTTTGTCCCATCATGTAAAGTACAAAATATGTTAACATTTTCTATCACTCCATGATAACAGAAAAGAAAAAGAAGATGCCTCTTGAGAGTTGGTATGAGACACGTGCACATGACCAGTTTTTTTTTTTTTAAACCTAGTAACACTATCTGCCCATTAGGACTGTACTGTGACACTTGTGCAGGATTTACATATCTGTATCCCCATAGACACTAATGGGGGTACATGTGTGAGTGTTGCTGTATAGGGCCCTTAGTTTGCATTCAGTTACTCAGCATAAACTAATCCTCCACTTCCACAGCCATTGTTGTGCCACACAAACCAAAATTTGTGATGTTCAATACATAAAATTTACTGCTGTTTACTATTTAATGCGGAGACGGAAACATTTATCCGTTCCAAAAGTTTTTTTTTGTTCTGAGCCAATCCCTTGCTTTTTATACCACTGATTAAATCTTTTCTAAAACGAAGAAAAAAACTGTAAATATCAAAGTGACCGTCCTTTTTAGCTTTTTTGCAATTAAAGCAATAAACTGCCAACTTTGTTTTGTATTGAGAATATATTTTAAGTTCCTACATTTAAATTGCTATAATTATTGTTTTATGGTTTGATGTATTGAACAAAGTGATATTGGTTCTGTGTACTTACAAAATGAGTTTTATAATGATTGTTAGTCATTTTATCCAGTTTCAGTGATGGCTGACATCTGATGCTGTCTCTTCCTTTGTAACCTACTACTTGCTTTTGTTACATGAATTGGGTCTGTCACAGGCTTGATGTCATTTATGTTACACTTCAGCACTGCCAATGAAAACTATGAAATTTTAAACTGTACACAATGTCATC
This sequence comes from Neoceratodus forsteri, assembly GCA_016271365.2. Lineage (NCBI taxonomy): Eukaryota > Metazoa > Chordata > Ceratodontiformes > Ceratodontidae > Neoceratodus > Neoceratodus forsteri. The sequence continues at coordinate 1,015,038,211 of CM028131.1, read as the reverse complement.
ATAAATTCTCTTAAAATGTATTTTTATTTGTAACAAGTATAAACTGTAAAGTATTTTTGTACAAATTTAATACTTTGATAGCATGATATTTATCGTCCACGTATGTTTTTTGGGAACTCTTACTGTTACAAATATTTGTATGGGAAATATGGAATAAACGGAGGAAAGGCAGATGTATAACTTAGATTTAAAGAAGGCACATAATAAAACCTGAACTCCTGCCAGACATTTGCAAATGTGGGAATTTTCTCAACCAGAACATGCACAGTAATTCATATATATATATATACACAACATACAGTATTCTACATTTCGTAATACACAAAGGTAAACTAGTGTGAACATTTCCTTTAATGATGTACAGTATTGCATATACCCACACACAAGTCTAGTTTTGGATGCAGAAAATAGGCACCCAAGAAGGAGGGACACGATGACACCACTGGACAGTGAGGCCAATCTAGTAGCAGAGTTCACAAGGGCTGACCATTTTTTGCAGTTGCAGTTCCTAATTTTGTATCCGATTCTGGCCATAAAATGTTGTCTCTAAAATTTACAAGGTGAAAAGGAAGGGGGGAGGAGAAACATCTGAGTATACACAGTACTAGTCTCATATTTACAACTTATACCAGCCCGGTGGCGCAGAGAGCTGAGGTGTTGGATGCCTTAACTCATAGAATTTGACGGTAGATAAGGACCGCTTGGCCCACCTAGTCTGCCCATTTTCCTACCTAACAGATAAGCTGCAAATCCTAGTTAACCAACAGCTTACTTCCTCCTACCCCTCACTAGGACTGCCTTATGCCTGTCCCATGCATTCTTGAAGTCCCCCACTGTTCTTGACTCCACAACCTCCTCAGGGAGGCTGTTCCATGCATCCACAACCTTCTCAGTGAAAAAATACTTCCTCACATTACCTCTGAGCCGTCTCCCCTCTATCTTCAGATTGTGCCCCCTTGTTCTTGCACATCTCTTTTTCTGGAAGATGCTACCCTCTTGGACTTTGTTAATTCTCTTGAGGTACTTGAAAGTTTCTATCATGTCCCCTCTTTCCCTCCTTTACTCTAGGGTATACATATTAAGCTCCTTTAGTCTTTCTTCATATGTCTTCTGGTGCATACGTGCATCCGTATGTCTTATGGTGCACAGGTCACCAACATAGCATAACTCATGCTATGTTGGTGACCCGTGTTCGAGAACGAACAGGGGTTGGCAGGGTTGGAGAAGGATTGAGCGTCCGATGGACTGCTCTCCTTCTCCGGGAAGGGGGGACAACAGTGGTCGGTGCATGACTTGGGGGGAGCAGTGCACCGATTCTGCAGAAGAGGAGCAGGGTTGAGGCAGATGCCTGGAGGTGCACATGTGGACGTGTGTGCGCTCCCTCCACTGGCATCATTGCACGCCCCTCCCCGCAGGGGAGAAAATTGAAATACTCCTCAGCAGCATGAAGGCTGCCTCAATGGCGCTTCCACGATTACGCCCAAGTTAGCTCCCTCACAGGCCCACTCTCCAGGTCTCTGCGGTGGTGAGGTATGTACGCAACACGACCTGGGTAGCTGTGGCAGGGAGGTATGAACTCTGGCAATCAGGCAGGCAGCTGTGAAGGTGGGTTGGACAAGTGGGGGAACCAAAGGTACAACCCCCCAGCCGAAGGATACAAAATAAATAAAGCAAAAACACATATTTACAACTTACAAAGTATTTTTTTATTCTTAATACAGTTATCTCTTCACCAAAAGCTTGCCTCTGATTTTTCCAGTTCTTTTTACCTCCCAGGCCCCCTGACAAGGACCTCCTTCTGTCTCCGCCAATGTCTACCAATCCACAGAGCTCCTTCTGACGTGTTCCTTCATGACCTTAGGAACCTTTAATACACTCATGTGTTGCGCACCCCTCCAGGTGACATTCTGCCCTCTACACATGATCCAGCCACACTCAGCGTAGGTCTTGCAGGACCATCCCAAAGGCAGGCAAAAGCCAGAGGTGGATGTGTTGACTGGGCTGTCACCTGCTCAGTCAGTAGTTATTTTTCTCCGTTACAGGTCTCCCCCTTAGAGAGTGTGCTTATGTCATCAAGTGCCGGCACATAGAAACATAGAATTTGATGGCAGATAAGGACTGCTTGGCCCACCTAGTCTGTCCATTTCCCTACATAGTGGATAAGCTGCATATCCTAGTTAACCAACAGCCTACTTCCTCCAGACCCCCACTAGAATTGCCTTATGTCTGTCCCATGCATTCTGCTACAATGATTCATGCATTCTCCCCTCTCAGTGCTTTCTGCAAGCTCTCAACTGCACCTCCACCTGTGGTTACCCAGCAAGCCACACTATCCTCTGTCCCCCAAAGGAGAGCGTACTGTGGGATGCTCAATCCTCCCTGGTCTAGCTCTGTTAGCCTAGGCTCAGGGCATGAATCCGGGATGTCACTGCGCCAGCCCTGCCACTGTGTCGACAGGACAGCCAAGCTTGTGTTGGATGCCTAGTAATTTTGGACATTACAATGAAGTATTGCTCATGTAGAATGACTATAATGGGACTGAATGGAAGAGAGAGCCACAGTGCACGAACATTATCTCAGTATTAGTATTATTAAAAAAACTTCACTTGGAAGGATAAATATTTAAAGATTATCATTAAATGCAGTAACATCCATACAAAATCGTCATAATTCAGCATTCTGTTTGTGAATTATGCCTTTGTGGCAATCTCAGTATTAAAGAAAACTGACGAGGGGTTTAATTGCATCTCAGATTTCTGGTGACATTAAGAAACCATTTGAGCTTCTTCCTTACGGTGTATGGCACCAGAACTCTCTGTAAATTACCCCCAACCTAACACTGGTCATCCATCCAGATCAGTATCAAAATTACATAATTGTACACGGTGGCTTAGGAAATTCAGGCAATCTGACCGGTCAAAAAGATTTCAAAGGTGTGTAATTATCCTAGTACAATTACACATTCGACTCCCCATGACTGAATCACTTTATTTCTTTTAAAAGCCATTTTATAAGCATTATTAAAATACTTCAGGGTGCACGTTTGCACCAAGATATATGGACTTCTCAGTGGACGAAAACAAAGTGAAAAAGAACCAAAGTCATCTGTACATCCCAATACATACATACATGCACCCTGTAGTGTGCTATTACTTACAGAATTCACTGGTACCCATCTGCATACTACACGTGCTCTCACCTTGTTCACCAAACACCCATGCCATGAATATGACACTATAAGGAAAGTAAATAGTTTTGGACAACGGTTCACAATAACTTCCAGTATGAACTGATCTTTGCATTTCAATAGATTTTAAAGCCAATACAGGGTTCTTTGTTCTTATGGCCACTGAGTAAGGACCCTGGTGTGGAAATGGGCAAAAGTGTGACTCCACCCTGCTTCTATTCTGTGGTACCATTCTGAAAGAAAAGTCATACGACCTGAACTGTCGATGTAGATGTAGATGTAGAAGTAGAGCTGTTCAAAGGGGAATGGTCAGCACTAAGAACCCTGCACCTTGCTGTGGCGCTGATCCCAGTTTGCATTTTGTGTGCAAAAATTGTTTTGCTTACTTACTGTTAACTGCATTATACTAGATTGTATCTCTCCAATTCTGACTCCCAACCTGACATCAGAACCAGGCTGCAGCTGTGGAAGATTCAACAGCCTGAACATGTTAGGATCTGTTCTTTTGTTTGCTGGTCCTGCTGTCCCTCCTGGGGGCTAAATACAGACACGGAGGACTTGTAGTAAGCCCCAGGAGAACAGCTGGACTGAAACAGCTGATCGGAGCTTATAAAAGCTCTAACATGCACTGCAATCTACTGACTCTCCTGCCACTGCAGCCCAGCTCTGACACCAGTCGCAGAGGATTCTGAGATTTCTGGTTACAGCAAACGTCAACTTGGGAGTAAGAAGGATAAGCCAGATACAATCTACTATACTGCAGTTAACAGTAAGTAAAACAATTTGTTTGGCCAACAAAGTGCAAACTGGGCATGGGGCTTTTAGGACCATTCCCCTTTTATGACACAGGTAACCCAGATTTGGGAATGAGCCTGAGTCGCTGGAGGAGAAGGACCCAGCATCCCCTCTTCTTGCCCTCCAGGGCAGTTGGGTAGTGAGCTCTGCTGCAGTACTGCCACCTGGATGAACAGAGGTAGTGGTAAAAGTGCAACTCACTAGGGGAGGAAGGACAGTGCCTGGTGTGGATCTGAGCATTCCCAGCATGAGTGTTTCACAAGGTTCTGAGTCAGTGTATGTATGTACAGAATATGTGTGTGTGTGTGTGTGGGATAAGACAGGAGGAAGACCCCTGGCCATTGCAGGATGACGCCGACCCCGCTCCACACCACCAATCAAGATGCCCACCTCCACACCAGACCTGACTAATGAAGGGGGACTGGTTCCACGTAAGCCATGGAGGAGCAGGAGATGAGGTAAGTCTCAGAGAAGGTGGGTGACAGGACTGTGAGACGAGGTGCTGCAGAAAGGAGGGCCAGCTGGGAGACACAGGGGCATAAAGCATGGCAAATGAAGAAACCCCCATACAGAGTCTGCATAGCTAGGGGAGGGAGCATGCTAAAGAGTGCGGGCTTCCAACCAGAAGCCCCTGCTAAGCCTAATGTAAAAAACTTCTACAAAGAAAAAGGGACACAACTACTGTATGCTGTCCCCTGGGAATATGAGTACTGGAGGCCAAGCCACCATAGCAGCTTCCCTCCATGAATTTTGTTTTCAATTTAAGAGAAACTGGAAATGGACCGACTCAGGGGCTTGGTGTCCGGACACTACCAATGAGCCTGGGGTTTGCACTTTAACCCCATAATGGCACCTGGCATGTTGTGGAGGGGCAGTTCCTGTTCATGTGTCTGGGGAGATTTGGTCTTGGTCAGGGTTTTTATTTGCCATGTAATCTGTCTGCACAACAACTGCACTATCAGGACGTAAATAAAATTTATATACTGTGGTGTGCCAAGCTCTTTTACGTGTGTGTCTGCATTTTTGAGGCTTTTCACCCTTTTGAAACTGCTGTGCTGGGACTTTTTTGAGTCTCCTGTGTTGTGGAGGGGAGATGCTTGGCTCTTGGGGAGGGAAGGCATAGGCCACCTCATGTTACTCAACCCCCTACCAGACAAACAAGGAGCACATTGGCGCCTGCTGTGCAAGCAGCCACTTGCCAGCCCTCCTGTTCTAGGGGAGGTGCAGCTGCAGCAGCCCCACCACCAGCATTTAGGACATGGAAACCAAGGAGAAATGAGACTAGAGGGGAGCGAGAACTGGTAACAAATCAGTCCAAAGAGGGCCACTAAAGTTCTGGGATATTGATTTTTTCTAAACTGTTGCAAAATTGGGTATTTGGTGGGCAGTTACATCTGCCTGAGGGGGTAATAATTTTAACATTCCATGAAATGTCTTATTTAGGCCTAAGAGATTCGTATACTAGCGCTATGAGATTAGCATACTGATGCCAAAACAATACTACACCCTTTCTCAGAATATGCATGTGCTTTCAAAATACTTCAGTGCTGCGGCCGGATGATGGGACTAATGATAAGCATCTGTGCACACCAGGAGGGGAATCCAAGTTTGAGGCCACCTGATACAGCAGGTAATGAGGGTGCAATCTGCCTCTGATGGCTGCCCCTGAGGGAGGGAGTTGTCTAGACTGCAGTGGTAATGTCTTAGAAGGAAGCAAATAAGGCTAAGAAGAAGGAGGCCCAGAATAGCAGTGCTTGAAACGGGAGGCCTTAACAGTTCCCAAGCAGGGCCTTGGGCTGGAACAGGCTGATCATGCCTCAGACAGATGAACAGAGGAGCCCCTACAAGGGAAGATGCTGCTGCATGACTCCAGTGGAGTGGGGGAGGGCAATTCGTTAAGAAACACTGCAATCATTATTTATACATTGGAGATGAGGGACACTGCGCATATGGCCATTTAGTCCCCAGACAAATCGTCATGGATAATTAGGAGTGGACATATCATCACACAGACTACATGGAGTTACTGTATTTGTCACGTGGTCATCATCTTGCTGGACTATTAGTCACAGTGATCAGAAATCCTGGCTCTCGTAGATAGTGCCAACAGCAACAGAAACTGGAGTCAGCTTCTCCTGTAAGAAAATTGGAGAGGTTCCCTTATTGCAGAAATGGGAACCTGCTCACACTCACAGTGCTTCCTCTATGCAAATGACTGGACAGGTTTATTAGCACCAGAAAGAAAGAACAGTACTAAGCCCTGGCACTTTGCATCATTAACATGACACTTCATCAATAAGCATGGCAACTTATTCAGCCATTCAGCTTAAGGTACAGACTTAATGTAGCAGTAGCAGCACCATGTAACGAGTCAGTGCAGACACACGTTAAGAATGTGTGTGCACCCAAATACATAAGACCAAAAAGATAGGCTGCAGGGAAGGGAAGTTGGGGTAGGTGTTATGTGATGGGTGGGAAATGATGTGAAACAAAATGGGGAACAGGAGGCAAAAAGAAATAAAGACAGTGAATGAATGGTGCAATGTGCAGTCTGTGAGTTTTTTTTTTTTTTAAATGTCGCTGGAAACTTGCCGCTGTGTCTACATTTTGCCCACGACCAATTTGGCTTGCAACGAATGTAATATCGCTGAATTGACCACAACAAACTGTCCAAGGCTAATTAAACCGTGACCAATTGTCCGGGACACTGCCATGCATGCCATTTAGAACAGAACCTTGAGTCTGCATTCCAGAATTTTAAAAGAATAGGCTGAAACATGGGCCTTTCATTTCTTGTCTGAATCATAATAGTTCTGAATTTCCTTCAGTTTGTGATATCGGGCAGATTGGATGGATCATGGGTCTTTTTCTGCCATCATTGTCTGTATTTCTGTGCTTCTATTAAGAAGGGTCCTTTAGCTGATTATCTGTTGAAGTCTAAAATGGTATCATTAATTTACCCCTTAAAAACAAATCAGTGTTTTGAAGAACTAGAGGAGATAATATATCAATCAATCTTTAACAAGGCAAAACATCGTTGGGAAGAACTCATTTGCAAGGTGGACCTGGACAGGTTTACAATAATACAAAGCTCCCGTAAATAGGGAGGAAATACAAAGGATGTATTGCGAATACATTAAATAAAGAGACCATACAATGATATAAATGTACAAAGAAGTACATGACATTAGTGTTTGGCATTTTTTGAACATAAATTAGTACAGAGTGAAACTGCTGGGTAATGGCCCCAATTAAAACAGGGATAAATGGAAAAATACTGGATACTAACTCCAGGAAAAGGAATACATACAAGGTACTGACCCCAAGCAGGTCAGATCAGAGAGGAAGCGGAGGCCAGGGCCAAAGATCATCAAAGGATGGACCGTGACAGGAAGGGGTGAAGGAGAAGTAAACATTTATTATAACGGAGGCTCAGAGCAGGGAATGGTGAGGGCATGCGCCTGAGTGGAGGAAGGCAGGACTTAGGCGTAACAGTTACAGGGGTCCTGGAGGATCTGTCTGAAGAGGGTTTTTAATTTTGCTAAGCTGACAAGGTTTGAAAGTTTAAGGAACTTTTGTATATGGTTCCAAGCAGAGGGAACGGCATGGCTTATTGAATGTAATCTGTAACGAGTTATAACTCTTGGAACGTATAAAGAGATATGAGAATATCTCCTAAAAGAGTAGGACACACGAACAACAGTTTGGAGGTTGCCGATATAGTCGGGGAGTTTACTGGACAGGGCTCTATAGGCCTAAACGACAGCATTTTGTAATCTTCTTGTTTTTAAAGAGTACCAACCCAGCAGAGAGTAAAGTGAGCAAGGATGTGTGCTATAGGGAGTGCCGGTTGTGAACCTTATAGCTCTATGGCACAAGCCATTTAGTTTGGCCAATGCAGTGCTGGAGCCATGACTGTAAATGAGGTCAGTGTAGTCCAGTAGCAGGAGAAAGGCAGACTGAACCAATCTGACTCTAACATCAAAGGTGAGGAGGTGTTTAATATGGAAAAAGAGACCCAGTCTCTGTTTTAGTTTTTCTGCTAATTCTTCAATGTGCGCAAGGAAGTTAAGTTTGCAATCTAACCAGAAACCTAGGTATTTAAATGTATCCACTGATTCCAGGGTTTCTCCTAATAACGTAGTGATCTGTGGTATAGACGCAATGGATTGAGGTGTGGAGGGGTGTGCTTGTAGCGATAGGAACACAGATTTGGTTTTATTTGTGTTACGCAGCAATTTCAGTTGTACTAGGATATGTTGCAATATGTTGAATTCATGCTGCAGGGTGGTACTGGCTTGTTCGAGGGTGGGCTTAGCTACATAAATCACTGTGTCATCTGTGAAGAGATGGACACTTGTGGTCGATACACCGGTGTTTAGTTTATTGATATAAGTCGTGAAGAGAAGTGTACCCAGTACTGACCCTTGCGGTACTCTCTCAATAGAGGTTGAAGAGGAGAGAGGTCACCTTGAGCTCTTATTTGCTGTTGTTGGCCAGACAAACAGCACTAACCACTTCAGGGCTGGTTCATCCAGAATTATATTATGTAGTTCAATTAGTAGCAGATCATTATCCACTGTATCGAGGCCTTGCTCAGGTGAGGAAAAGGGCGCCCACATGGTTTCTTTTGAGTCCAACGCTAGCTGCCAATTATTGGTCACATTGGCTAGTGCGGTTACAGTACTATGTTTTGGACAGAAACCTGATTGGACGGGGTTGAGCTTGTCATGGGACTCTAGGTGGTTACGCAATTGAGAGCTGACGATTTTTTCAAGGAGTTTTGAGAGTATGGGTAGAAGGGATAGAGGTCTATAATTGTTAAGGTCGCATGGGTCACTGGACTTAAAGAGGGATACAGCATGTGCTATTTTCCATGCATCAGGGAGACTGTTTTGTGATAGAGACATGTTGAATAAGTGAGTGATGGGGGCAGTGAGTACTTGGTATCTAGTTTCAGGAAGAAAGGTTCGATTTGGTCCACTCCTGCACTTTTTTTTTTTTTAGTATTGAGGGCTAATAAATCCTCAACTTCTTTAAAGGAAGTTGGGCTGAAGCTGAACATTTCCCTGGGGGTAACTGGCTTACTTGCTTGGTCTGTCAGGTTTGAAATACTGTGTTTAGGAAGAAGTCTACCAGCAGGTGAGGTATCAAAGGCAAGGCCTGCTGTCGCAAAATGGTTGTTAAGTAGGTACAATATGCTCAGCTTATCCAAGGTAGTTATAACACCAGTGATAATCTTAGCAGGGAGGGCGGTACCCTTCAATTTATCTGAGTTTTCCAGAATAGGGCAGGGTTTTTAGAGGAGATGTCGAGTTCAATCCAAAGAACTTAGATTTCTCAGCCCTGATTAATTTGGAACACTGGTTTCTTGCCATTGTGAAGAATGCCCAGTCAGAGGACATCCTAGATTTGCGTGTGCGCTTCCTGAGGTGGTCCCTATGATGGAGGGCAGATTTAATAGCGTCACTGAACCAGGGGGAGGACCTTCTCTTTGTTCTAACTTTGGTTAGGGTAGCATGCTTATTTATTACCTGCGACACTAGTTCATAGAATAGGTTACAGGCTTCTGATACAGTTTTTCTGAGGTAAAACTCTTGCCATCTTATATTGCATAGGTCCGTAAGGAATCTACCACTGTTGAGGTTCCTACGGTTCCTTTTGTATAGATATTGAGGTAAGTTTGGGCACAGTCCGCACACAAGCTATGGTGCTGTGGTCATTTATATCCTTGAAAAACACAGCAGAGTGAGAAATATTGTGGGGTTTGCTTACTATGATTAAGTCTAGGAGCTTACTATTATTGGGGTTCTTGTCAGTAGGACAGGTAGGTTCAGTGATGAGCTGGGAGAGGCCATACTCATCACAGAAGTCTTTCAGTGGTTTTGAGCTAGGGGACAGCTGGTCAAGGTTTGTGTCCCCCATAATGATTACTTCCGATGACTGAGATTCTAATAGGTTATGAAGATGATTCAGCAGATTGAGACCCCCCGAGGGGGGTCTATAGCATCCAATAATAATCAGTGACTTGGAGGACGACAGCTGTATCCTTATCCCCACCCCTTTCTCCCTCCTTTATTAAATACACTTCCCCAATTATCCTCGCACCCTGAGGCCTCACACTAATCAATTACAACAACTCCTTAAAGGGGCTGTCCTTCCTGTAACTTCTTAAAGGGGTGATCCTCTCTCGTGCTCAAATTTAACTTATCGTCCTCAATGCATCCGGCATCAAGTGCATTGACATTGACTATGGTCCTCCTCCTACTTCCCACACCAGCCCCACCTCACTTAGGACCATCACCCTCTACCCATAGTACCCCATCTCTTATCTACAACACCTCTACCAGACCTCCCTTGATGCTCTATCACCTCCCCCCTCGGTACTCCCCCCCCCCACTTCCACCCCTGTTACCTCTTACTCCCTGGTCATACCTTGGTCTCTTCTGCTCAATGCCTTTCCCACCCTTTGTACTCTACCCACCCTAGCACCCGGCCCTGTGTCCAATTGCAAGGGGAGAGGCTATAATCACTACCACGCTTTGGTGCACCTAATCATCCTCCTGTTGCTTCTATCAGGTAACATTCATCCAAACCCTGGCCCCGTGCCCAACCTTATGAACAAGCCTGCCCAGGCTCAAGGACTCCACATAGCTTCCATGAATATTTGCAGCCTCCTTAAGAAGGCTGCTGCATTCCAATGCTGGGTTACTCAGCAGCAACCGGACATTGTCACACTCGTCAAAACCTGGTTATCCAAATCCACCCCTGACTCTTTTGTCTCCCTCCCTGGTTACACCCTTTTCAGGGAAGATCAGGTGGGTAAGCATGGAGGTGGTTGTGCTGTCTACATACGTGACTCCCTCCTTGGACATGCACTTCCACCACCCAAGCTTGATAATGGGGCGCAAGCCCTCATGCTAAAAATCTCCCCCAACCCTGGTAAGGGCCCACTCTTTCTCACCGTTGCCTATACTCCCTCCAGAAAGCAAGACCTTGCCATTCAGGCACTTGCTGACTACCTCTCTGGCCTACCACCCAAAATGGCCCAGATAATTGTTGGTGACCTGAATATCAACTGGCTCTCTGCCACGGCCTCCCAAACCAGAGATACCTTTGCCGCCCTTGACATGTCTCAGCTTGTCACCACCCCAACTAGATTCAACCCCTCTACTGACACCAGCACCCTCCTAGACATCACCATTACCAACCGCCCCCAGAGGGTGCGATATCAGTGTACTTCCCAACTCACTTAGTGACCACTCCCTGGTTGTATTCTCTTGGTTCACTACCAACAGCAAACCTGCACCACAAACCACCCAGTGACGTTGCCTACTCCCAGGCAGCCTGCATCGCCTTAAACTGTACCTCTCACAACTGGATTGGTCCCCAATCAGGCTTGCACCGTCCATAGACGAGGCATTGGATTTTTTCGCTCGTACTTTAACACTGCCTGTGACCTCTATGCCTTCTTTGCTAGAAATCGCACTGAAAAGCAAAGCACGCCCTGGGTTACCCCCTCCCTCCTTCACAAACTTAAAATGAGACAATCTATGGCACACTGCCGTCAAATCTGGCAAACCAGCTGATAGGCAAGCGTACAACGCCGGGCGCAATAAGTGTACTTGGGCCATTCGACAGGCCAACGCCCAGTACTACCAATCTGCTCTTGTCTCCTCCTGGGGGTCGGCTAGGAACTTTTGGGATAATGTAAAACAGCCGAATGGGAAATACTGCTCCCCAACCCCCTCTCAACTCTCCTTTAATGGAACTGTCTGCTCTGACCCCCTTGGCATTGCAGACTGCCTAAACAACACTTTCTCAGACCCGAGTTCAGTCCTGCCCAGTAACTTCTTTGACCCCATCCCAGTAGCTCCCCTGCCCACTCTCCAGAGACCTTTCTATCTATGTACCATCTCTCCGCTGGGGGATAGACCACTTCTGCAAAAAGCCGTTAGTAGTAACAACCCCGGCACTGACCTACTGGACACTAGGCTACTTCGTCTGATGTTGGATGCTATCCTGGTCCCACTTACCGAGCTGCTCTGTGCCTGGGGCAGTTCTCCAGCACAGGGAAAACCACCATCATCACTCCCATCCTAAAGAGTGGCGCTCGAGCGACCCCGGGTAACTATCGACCTATCTCCATCCTCCCCCCACTCTCTAAGGCCTTTGAAAAAGTAGTTGCCAACCAGCTTGCCGAATACCTGGCCATGCACAATATCCTGTGCCCTGAACAGCGTGGCTTTTGTGCAGGTCACAGCACCACAACTGCACTACTTGAATTCTCCAACTTCCTGCACTCTGCTCTTGATCCCGGAAGTCCTGCCAGTGCCGTGTTCATTGACCTCTCCAAGGCCTCTGACACGGTTTGCCATCCCCTCCTGCCTGACTCCCTCAAGTGCCTTTGTTTCTCCCCCGGCCCCCTTGCATGGTTCACCAGCTATCTCTCTGCCAGAGCTCAGTGTGTAAAAATCAATAGCACCCTATCTGACAACACGACCTGTCCGCTCTGGGGTTCCCCAGGGCTCCATTTTAGGGCCTCTCCTCTTCAGTCTCTAACTCAACTCCCTGCCCTCGGCCTGCCCAAGTAAGATCCTCCTCTACACGGATGACACCGTGCTCTTCATCTCTGACCCCAACACACTCCAGGCCACCCTTCAATAAGCTTTTGATAGAGCTGAGCATTGGTTCACATCACAAAGGCTAGTCCTGAACCTAAAAAAGACCAGAGCTATGCTCTTCTTGCATCGCCAAAGCAAAGCCAGTGGTGCCCCTCTCGTGATACTGCCTAGCACACTAAACCCCACTGAACAGGTTTCCTCCTACAAGTATCTGGGCATTACCTTTGATTTGGCACTCTCCTTCCATTCCCATATCCATGCCCTTTCTGCTGCCACCAATGTCAGGATTGGACTGTTATACCGCCATAGGGACTGCCTACCACAAGAGGCCCTTAGATTGGCAATCACCTCCTCTGTCCTGTCGCTAATCGACTATGGGCTGCCCATCTGTGCTGCAGCTGACAACACTGTGCTTGCAAGAATCCAGCTCTCTATAAACAAGGCCTGCAGGCTAATGCTGGGAACCCCTAGGCGCACCCATACGTGCCTGCTGTACTCCACCACCAACTTTCTCAACCTTGAAGAAAGACTCCACTTCCAAACCTGCCTTCTTGTAAAAAAGACCCTGCTAGGGCTCTCCTCCACCCCCCCGGGTCACCACCTCCCTGCAGTGTGCCTCCCTCAGTCTCCACCCGCAGCACTGTCAAAACCTCCCTTATTGTCCCCAGGGTAAAGACCTCTATGGCCCAGAGATCCTTTTGCTATCAGGCTCCCTCCTGGTTCAATTCCCTCCCAGCCAACATAGCTGACTCCACTAAGCTTGGTCCTTTCAAGGTCTCCCTCAGAAGACATCTGACAAGCACTCGCTGCTGCAACTGCAGATAATCCCCAACCTGCCCCTTACCTTCACCCCTAGGCTGGGTTTGCCCTGTCTACTTTTGCTGTACATGCCTGGGGCCTCAGGCAACATCTGCTGACTAATGTAATAAAATATCTGTGGTTGCTACCTGACGTGGTACTCGTGTACCTATATTATGACTACTGTGATCTACCTATTACGAAGCTTGTACCACCAGTGAATTCCTGGAACACAGGTTGTTTTTTTAAACTAAGCGTTATGTACTGTACTGTTTTGTTTGCTGTGATGTATTGCTCTCTTAACGAGGTGCCTTTGTAAATGAGTCTTTGACTCAAAGGTCTGTAAACAGATGATCTAATACATAAATAATGATAGGCATTCGAATAGTAGTAGAATCGACAATGGAGACTTTGAACCTATCTTGGACGTAAACTGCGACCCCTCCCCCTCCCCCCCATTGTATGCTGGGAAATTTATATTGTGATCTGGTGTGGCATGTCTTAGCCAGGTTTCTGATATGACCAGCACATTCGGTTTGGTGTGACAGATCCAAGATTGGGTATTGTCAAGTTTCTTAAGCAAACTGCAAGCATTGATGTGGATAAAACTCAAGCCTTTTAGGTTCGCCAGATCAGAGGGGGTTATTACAGACGTATGGGGTCCCGGGTTTAGCTCAACATTACCAGAGCAACTCGGAAGGATAAAAAGTAGTTTTTTGAGGGAACTGAGTAGGAGCCTAGTGACTAGGACCCTTCTCCTTTTTGTTAGGGGTGTGGTATTGTGGGACTGATCAAGGGCAGGCTGACGAGAGGTAATGGAGGAAGCATAAAGAATCACCCTGATGGCTAGGAGAAGTGAGGCATGGACATGGTGGTATGGAATGGCGTACTAGAATAGGAGATAGTACCCGAGGGAACTGAGTACTGTTGAGTGATATAGGTGGTAGTCATTGTCTCATTGTTAGATGTATTGTTGGGGGTGATCTGCAGCATGCTGAATGCTATCCAGTAGTAGCATACAGGCAAGTAGGATGAACTGAGAGGAAAGCTGCATTTTTCGTGTTTAAGTGGGATTGCAGCTAAGGATAGCCTGAGAGTGCCAGGACTCTAATGCAGAAAAAAAAGAGGCAGGGTTTCACTGGCTACACCTGGAGTCAGCACTTGGGCAGAGGTAGCACCAGAAGAGAAGGGAGTATGGAGCAGTTCCTATTGGTAAGTGGAGGAGTTGTGTAGTCCTAGCTAGCTCTAGCCTAACAGAATATGTCAGTCAAGCCTGAAGACTTTAAGGCCTAACTGGGCTAGCACAATATCTAAGTCAAGCTTGTAAACTTCGAGGAGAAGTGGGGGGCAGTAAGGGATAGTATATGTAGGTCAGCGCTGAATGCAGGAGTGGAAGTCGAGTCTGAGAGAGTATGAAGGTTTGGCTTATAACTCAGCCAATAGAGCAGGAGTTTAGCCTTTGGAAACTTATGATTGGTGTGGAGCCCTGCCAACAGGTACGGGGAAGATGAAAAGGGAAGGGGTTTAGACGGCTGGGGTTGGGCAGGCGCAGACAAAAGTACAGTTTAAACAGTAGTTCCTAAATCCTGGCAGTCAAAATGCAGAAAGTGCAGCAAGATTAGGGCCAAGGGAGCGCCAGAAAAGCCGACTGCAGCTTCAAGCCCAGAACGGAGTCCCTGGCGAGGCAAGTTAGCCAATCAGCAGCCAAGATGGCCAAGAAACAACCAATCAAGAGCAGGCAGAGAGAAAGCGCTGAAAATTGAACCTTCGACCCTCCCGTGTAGAACCGTACCTGACTGCGGTTTGCTGTAGGAAGAGGGGGCGGGCAGTGGCAATCCGGAAGAGCTCCACCTCCTGGAAGGAGGCACCCGGTTAAGGGCTCAGCTTCTGCAGGGGAGAAAAGAATAAGGGATTAATTAAATAGTAAGAGCTCAGGTGGGGTGTAGGGCAGCAGAAGTTGACAAAGGATTAGCAGGAGGCCAGAAGGGTCACAGAACAATTAACTAAATCGGGGGTAGACATGAGGAACAGACTGCAAGAGGAGAAAAAGACCAAGAACACAAATGCAGGGTGGGTCAGTGCCGAGCTCAGGGAGGGTGGGGGGTCTTCAGGTTAAGCAAGGAGAGAGCAGGTCAGAACGGTGTTAAGATTCAAGAGGGGGGTTACAGACCTAGAAGGGAGCAGTTAGAGAAAGAGTAATCACAGCAGCAGGGGAAGAACAGAAAAATTAACAGCACAGTACAGTACAATATAACAGCACTCAGTTGAGTTCAGGCTAAATATAATGGCAAATGCAGTGAAATCGGGTACAAAACAGTACTCTAAGGTGCACGGCTACAGCAGCTACACAAAAATACAGTTAAAACAGTAGTTCCTAAATCCAGGCAGTGAAAGCGCAGAAAGCGCAGCGAGATTAGGACCGAGGGAGCACCAGAAAAGCCGGCTGCAGCTTCAAGCCCAGATGAACTACATGTCATTGAAAATTGGGCAACTCAGTAAATGCTGGCCCACAACTTCCTCCTCTGGCCTGTATAGTGCGCATTTTTGTGTATACATAACTGTGACCATTTATTTAATGTATTGTATGTACTGTATTGTTTTCCGTCCAGGACCACCTTGAAAATGAGCTTGCTCAATGGTGTTTATGCCTGGTTAAATAAAGTGATTGATTGATTGATTGAGTGGAGTCCCTGGCTTGGCAAGTTAGCCAATCAGCGGCCAAGATTGCCAAGAAACAACCAATCAGGAGCAGGCAGAGAGAGAAAGCACCGAAAATTGAACCTTCGGCCCTCCACTGAAGAACCGTGCCTGACTGTGGCTGTGGCTTGCTGTAGGAAGAGGGGGCCGGCAGCAATGATCCGGCAGAGCCACACTGCTGGGAAGGAGGCACCCGGTCAAGGGCTCAGCTTCTGGTTGCAGCTTGCTGTAGGAAGGGGGTGGGTGGTGGCAATCCGATAGAGTCGCACCACCGGGACAGAGGTGCCCGGTCAAGGGCTCAGCTTCTGCTGAGTCTAGTGGTCAGAGCTATGGCTTGGAAACCAAGAAATTATAGGCTGAAACCCCACCAGAGCCAAACTCTTGCTGTGTGATCGACAGCAAGTAACTTAGCTTCTCAGTGATCCAGTCCATCCAGCTGTGAAAATGAGAGAAGCAGGGCTCACTGAAAACAAGATGTTTCCATCTCGGCTGGGTTGTCGGTAAATAAAATGAAAACAACCATGACACAAGAAAAGTTTTGACTCGCTGAAAAGGACTCCATATATTGTTTCTTGATTAAAGGGGTAAGGTCATGTATATGTGGGGCTGCCCCTGACTACCACAATCTATACTTAGCCTCAGGAGCACAAGAACTGGTAACCAGAGCTTTGAAAATCTCAGTACACTCATTAATTTCAATTGAATTTCCTGTAGTGGATATCAGCTGTGCACCTGGAGCAGCACTCACTGAAAAATGTTTTGGGGGTGCAAGATCAAAAAGAAAGGTAGTTTTGAAAATGTTAAAACTGTCAGACATATGGGACACAAGGTGAGATTTAAACTCAGCAATTTTTTCTCTATGATTTATGAAAACCATTATAAATTATTAATAGGTTGCACACAATTCAGGTAAAAACAAGTAAAATGCTACAAAAAAATCTGTAAGCAGCTTTAGCAGCAGAGCACATGCACAACTGCAAGACTATTCTTACCAACAAAATTGTACTTGAAATGAGTGCTGTGCTCCAATAAACATGGAAGCAAACAACCCTTTTATCCAAACAAACAAGAACTGGATGAAGTTGAAGAAGTCCAGCAATAACAATAGCCCTGATTGGCTAGAATAAATGAACTTTCAAGTGGAATATGGTCCCATATCCCCTCTTCACGTCACTGGTTGGGAGTTGAACAGTTGTCGAGGATAAAGTCTGTCCAAGGACAGAGTCTTAAGTCTGGTGCTACCCAGGGGGGATTCCGCTGCATTTATCTGTAAAAAGATAATGCAAACAATGAAACATCTGTATTCTCTGCAGAAAATACTTCTTCAACAGCATGCAATAAAAGACAGCTGCAAGACTAATGAAAGCAGTGCAGCAAACCACTACAAATTCACAAGAAGACATTTTAGGAAAGGGCTCATTTTACTGCAGAAGGCATCAAATGACCTCAGAAACATAAATGTATCATAATTCTCACTGGGTTGGGAGGGTGTGTTTTTGTATATTATACCCACAACTACAATACACCACAACAGTTTTCCAGAAAATGGATAGAATCTTGGAATTAGGCAGGATTTTGAGAAAATACTGGAAATTGCCATCTTCAGCAAAGGACCACTGGAAGGACACCATAACAGGGTTTTTAGCATTTTAGCACTGACATTATATCTGAAAGTCTCCCAAGCTGCTACAATGCAGTCTTTGCAAGTTGTCGACTAACAAAAGTATATTTTCACATCAATAACTGAGTGGCACAAAAACATAAGTTAGTGCTCTGCTGATGGAATTTCACTTGTTGCTGACAAACTGGCCTGCATTTATTTTAAGTTTTGGCTGGGATGGGACCCATTCTATTCATCTTGCCTTTCCTTTCATAGCTTGTAAGTCACCATCATTGTTATATTTTTGGACAAGACCTACTGTTCAGTGTTCCCTATTCATTACTTTAGCATGGTGGGCCACCATTGTGTATTTCTTTTATTACCTTCACCATCCTATATTTTTGGTCAATTCCCTAAGTTCTTGCAAAATCATGCAAAATATTCTTTTAACATCATCTTTGTTGCACTACTGCTCCTGTTTTAATACCACTGTTCTTTCTATACCTTACTTAAAACCTCACTTATGCACATGTACAGTTAATATAGGAGGCCAAAGCCATAAAGTGCCCTTGGCCCTAACAACAACTACTGCCCTCTGTCTCTAGGTAATGGGGAAAACTGCTGTTCCCTTGCTGCTCTCAGTGGTAGAAATGGGAAGGGGGTGGGAATCAGTTTCAGGAGTGAGATTAAAAGTCTTACTCTGTTCCAGGAGCAAAACTGCACTTGTGCCAAATGTACAACCTCAAGGCATAAAATTAACTAAATGAAGTGTAAAAATACACAAATGATGAGGAAAATGGCCCCAGACCATTATCAGGTAAGTTGGATCCTACATCAAAGGTAGCGAGTCTCCCCAGTGCTTTTTTTCCCCATTTCCAACACTCTGGCTGTTACTGTCTTTACATGCCTTTTTATTTTATTTTTTTGCATTGTTGTACTCAACCTTTTATATTGTTGCTTTTGGATGTTATTTATTTATTTTTTTTTACTCAGCTCTTGTGCTGTTTCTGTATTTTTTACCAGTGTTGCACCTGTACATTGCTTTTTTGCGCACACTACTTTACTGTTTTTGTGCTCTTTTGTTCCCCTTTGGACAGGAAACACATGGAAATGAGCTCAGTTCACAATGCTTTACCTGGTGAAAACACTTCAATAAATAAATGCATGACAGGAGGCACCGTTTTCAGAACGGAGTATATCAATCAGCACAACGAGTGTTTTGACTCATTTTTTATTTATTTTTTCCTTGCTTAAAGAGAAGTATCTGAGGATCAGTGGCAGGATTTTAGGACAGTAAATTAATAAAAAGGGAACTAAGAGAGCTTCAATAACAGACAAGTACTGGAATAGCCATATAAGTGCAGTATAATGAGGGGAGTGGTGCAATGCAGTGGCTGCAGGGCAGCCATATTCAGGCAGACCTTCTGGACGCTGAGGTGCTGCCCTATCTACATGCATCTCTCTGGACTGTGGTATGAGGTAGCCAGATTCAGAGCAGAAGTAAACTGGGTCAGGAGTACCATCACCCCTATCCAGAGACCACCCAGTCCAATGCCGCTACCTCAAAGGATGCCGAGAACGAGGACACTTGGATGACAGTGGGCTCAGGGAGGGTTAGGCAGTCAGGCAGAGGCACATCCCAGATCCTATTCCACTCAAGAACTCATATGCCACACTGGCAAATGGGGACAACCAAATAGAGGTACCCAGAGAAGTGGAAGGAAAGGATGTGGAGGTTAGCCAAGTAGGTGACCTCAGTGGGGAGAGCAGTGGATCCCGGAGGAGGAGGAGGAGGAAGCGAATCCTGGTGGGGGACTCCATCATAAGAGGGATCCAGCTAGGAACACAGGAGGGGGAGGACAGGGAGGTGAGGTGCCTACCAGGTGCCACAGCATGGAGGGATGGGAGAAAGATCCTGGGGATCGCTGGGAAGGCAAGATGGGAGGGTGAACTGGATGTCATTATCCACCTAGGTACTAATGACATGGTGAATGGGGAGCCAAAGGAAGTTCAGGAAGAGTTTAGGAAATTGGGGAAGGGTCTCAAGCAAATAGCTACTTCTGTCACCTTCTCAGAAGTACTATCTGCGAGAGGCATGGGAGAGCATAGGGGTGCATGCACCAGGAACTTTAACTCATGGCTGAAGAACTGGTGCTGTGAGGAAGGGTTTGGATTTATTGGTGACTGGGGACCCACCTGGCGGGATGGAGGCTTGTTCAAGCCTGACGGCCTGCATCCATCCTGGAGGGGAATCCAAGCACTCAATGATAAGTTTAAATGCTACACAGACAAGCATTTAAACTAGCTGGGGGGGGTTGACAGGCCAGCAAGGAGGGTACCTAATTGCCCAACCCCCACAGCTAGCAGTGGAACCAGTGAACCGGAGGAGTGGATCTCTCTACAAAGCAATGTGCAAAAGATGGAGATAAGTGCCCAAGATGTGGATAGGCAGAAAAGGGGCAAAATTCAACAGAAGGGCAGACAGCAGGGAGAACCAGGGATAAAGGACAACCAGGGAAGGGGCAGGAGTAGAATAGCTAAACAGTCTAGGGAGGTCAAATCATGGAAAGCCATGTGTGCCAATGCCAGGAGCCTTAGCAACAAGATAGAGGATCTGGAGGCAGTCATGGTGCAGTCAGACCTGGACATTGTGGTCATCACAGAAATCTGGTGTAATGATGACCACGACTGGGCAGAAGAGACAGGGCAGGTAGGAAGGGAGGAGGAGTGGCACTTTATGTGAAAAATGACATAAGGGCTACAGAGATACAGGAGGAACAAAATGGAGGAGAGATACTGTAGGTTAAGCTGGAAAGGAAAATGGGGCCAGCCATCCACACAGGTGTGGTCCATAGACCACCAGCCCAGGAGGAAGAAACAGATAGGGAGCTGATGCTAGCCATCCAAAGGATGGCAGACAAGGGTGCGGTAGTGCTGGTTGGAGACCTCAATATTCCAGACGTGAACTGGAGCATCCCAGCAGCAGCAGCAGCAGCATCAACTAGGAGCAGATTTATCCTGAACTCTCTTCAAGGTGCCTTCCTCAAGCAACTGGTCATGGAACCAACTCGGCAGAAGGCAATACTGGACCTTGTGCTCACAAACAGGGACAGTGTGATGGGGGTAACAGTGGGGGAAGCACCTGAGGAACAGTGACCACCAATCATTGTGGATTGAAATCACAGAAGGAGCAGAACCAAACCACACAAAAACATGTATCCTGGATTTTAGGGGGGCAGACTTTGGGAAAATGGGGAGATGCATGAAAGAGGCCTTAAGGGAAATGGGTCAGGATTCGGGTTGAGGAACAGTGGGCAGTATTTAAAACAGGGATTACAAGAGCAACAGAATTATGCATTAAGCAGGTTAGCAAGGGGAAAAGGAAGAGGAGGCCATTATGGTTTTCCAAGGAGATAGCGGAGAAAGTGAAAGCCAAAAAGATTGCATTCAGACAGTACAAAAAGACACAGGCAGAAGGGTATAGGGAGAAGTACCAGGAGAAGCAAAGGGAGGTCAGTATGGGAAGCCAAAGCTCAGACAGAAGAGCACATTGCAAAATCAGTGGGTAGAGGGGACAAAACCTTTTACAGGTAGATAAGTGAAAAAAGAAAGGCAAAGGGAGGGATAGTGAGACTGAAGGGGAAGGATGAGGGCCACGTGGGGGATGACAACAGTAAGGATGACATATTGAACAGGTATTTCTGCTCAGTCTTTACTGAGGAAGAGCAGGGTAATGGGTCTGAAGGGAGTACAAGGGGTGGGAATGGTGCAGAAATGGACACAAGTCCCTTTACACGAGAAAGGGTCCTGAAGGAACTGGAAGTAATAAGAGTTGATACAGCAATGGGACCAGATGGGGTGCACCCCAGGGTCCTTAAAGAACTAAGAGAGGTGGTGGCGGAACCTCTGGCTATCCTGCTTAGCCGATCACTGGAAACAGGGGAGGTACCCAAAGACTGAAGGACAGCAGATGTAGTCCCCTTATACAAAAGTGGGAACAAAGAGGAAGCAGGGAACTACAGACCAGTCAGCCTCACCTCGGTAGTGGAGAAGATTATGGAAGCACTACTGAAGGAGAGATTGGTGGAACATCTGGTTGTCAATGGACTACAGGACCCAAGGCAGCATGGTTTCACCAGGGGGATGTCACGTCAGACCAACCTCATTGAATTTTTCGACTGGGTGACTAGGGAGGTGGATTAGGGGAGGGCAGTGGATATGGCCTATCTGGACTTCAGCAAGGCCTTTGACACTGTGCCACATAGAAAACTATTACACAAACTGGGGACTATGGGTGTGGGTAGGACAGTAGTGTGGTGGGTAGGTAACTGGCTGGGCGGCAGGACACAGAGGGTGGTGGTAAATGGCTGTCACTCCACAGAGGGAAGAGTGAACAGTGGGGTACCACAGAGATCAGTGCTGGGACCGGTCATATTCAACATCTTAAATCAGTGACATTGCGAAGGACCTAGAAGGCAGAATTTCCCTGTTCGCTGATGACACAAAGCTCTGTAACAGAGTAGACACACCAGAGGGTGTAGACAGAATGAGAAGGGACCTGTAGAAACTTGAAGAATGGTCAGGGGTTTGGCAGCTGAAATTCAATGCAAAGAAGTGCAAGATAATGCATATGGGGCACAAAAACCCTGGCATAATGTATCAGTTGGGGGTGAGGATATAGCATGCACCAAGCAGGAAAGGGATCTTGGGGTTATCATCTCTGATGACCTCAAGGTAGGGAAACAGTGCAACAAGGCAGCAGGTAAAGCAAATAGGATGCTGGGATGCATAGGCAGGGGCATCACCAGCAGGAAAAGGGAGGTCATAATACAAGACACTAGTAAGGCCCACCTAGAGTACAGTGTACAGTTCTGGAGACCTTACCTATGTAAGGACATAGACAGGGAAGAGAAGGTTCAGAGGAGGGCAACAAAGGTGGTACATGGATTGCATCACAAGTCCTATGAGGACAGGTTGAAGGACTTGAATATGTACTCCCTGGAGGAGGGAGAGAGGGGATATGATAGAGACATACAAGTATCTTACAGGGAGGAATAGGGTGCAGGAATACACTATTTCTAAGCAAAAAAGGTGTTCCAGGACTAGAGGGCATGGGATGAAGTTGGAGGGAGGACGATTGAGTGGAAACATGAGGAAGAATTTCTTCACAGAACGGGTGGTGGACAAGTGGAACACCCTGCCAGAGGAAGTGGTGGGGGCTGAAACAATCACAGGATTTAAGAATGCATGGGATAGACATAAAGGAATTCTGGAGGTGAGGGGTAAGGGGCAACACACTTCTAGGAAAACATAAAGTGAACTTACAAGCTCAAATAGGCAGACTGGGTGGGCCGTAGGCTCTTATCTGCCGACACTATCTATGTAATATAGTATTTGTGAGACGTGGAATCACACAAGTCCTTCATCAATACACTATTTTGATATTAATGTAACAGCTGCATGAGTTTATATCTTGGAACTAATATATAGGGGATACATGATGGGCACGAGTGAGATATGGAAAATATTTTCACTCCTCTAGAGTGACCTCTGGAATTTCAAGAGTGGCAAAGCCACGAGTGAGGATTCAGAGGTCACTGTATAGGACTGAACATATTTTCCATATCACAGAATATTACACATCATGTCAGATCCACTCTAACAGGGCCCCTATTTTGTAAAAGTTTGCATTTGTGCGGGTTTTGCATGGCTTTGCGCAGGTGTGATACATGTCATTTATCATCACTGTGCTGACATCATCAGCATCTATCTCACTCCAGTGAAAATAACACATTTTATCATACTCATTTATCACTCACCCCTATTGTATAAATTAATATACCCCACAGTATATTGATATAGGGTGGTTGTTGATTTGTGGGTCAAACAGCATCTGACGGAGGTCGTGTGAGCAGGGCTGTCCTGGTCATCATCCCTTTTCCCTTCACACAACCCAATGCATTCAGAAGGAGATAGGGTGCTAATGTGAAGTGGGTAGTCACTAATTATTATCTGTGTGGGAGGCTGGGGGTGGAGGGAGGGGTGTTATGAATAAGACATGACAGAGGGTGTGTGTTGTGGTGCTTTAATGGCACATCTAGGATGCATTGCGAGGCATGTTGTATCACTGAGTGCCTTCAATCACACGAGAAGCCTTTTCTGAACAATCCAGAAATTCTATCAGACAATGTAATTTCTTTTTTCTGTTAGTTCCAAAGTTCTCACTGAGCTAGTCATTTAATTTACTACTGGGTTATACATGCTCTCCTATGAGTGACCAACACACTGCAGTGCTATCATATTCACAGAACTGCTGGCTCAACTGCATTCCGATTCTGTTAGCTCAGAATTTTCAGAAACGTAACTATGACAGGGTCGTCACACATTCCTTAAAGGATACTGAAAAAATCAGGGCTCTGCCTTTTAGAAATTTGTACACAGCATCAAGCTCTCTGTCATCATTCATAACATCTCAGACTTCTCCCTTACACTCGCTTCACTGTCAGCTTCAATACTGAGAAATCTGAGTAAAAGTCAGTTGCTTCTGGCTGGGAGGAGGTGGGGCAGTAGGTAAGCAGCATACCAATAGCTCTTCACTACATCTCCCCATTTTGCTAATCAAGAAATGCAAAAATATCTCATGGTAGTATAAAACCTTTTCCTTCAGTTTCTAAGAGTTACTATGTTTGGTGACGTCAGAGTGGAAAGGAACAGCACAGGCCCAAGAGGCTGCACTAACCCTGGTGGAATATGGTTTGATCACAACACATAAGCCTCTGCTATCTTTGCTCTGAGCCTTTTCACCAAGGATGCCTTGGAAGCACTCTGGCCCTTTTTAGCTGCTCCAAACAGTACAAAACGGTTATCACAACATCGAAGACTGTGTCCATATAAGATACAGCTTAACCACTGTTCAAACATCTAGGTTGTGCAGCTGCTGCTTTTTTAGCATTCACAAGTTTGGAAAAGAAAGGTTTACTTCTTGGTTACAATGAAACGCGGGAGGAACCGAATCCTGATGAAAGACCAGATATGGCTCTTTGCATGAGTGCATGCAACTCTCCTATTCATCTAGCAGAGCAAATTACCACTAGAAAACATGCCATAATGGACAGGATGTCCCCTGAAACCTGTGAAAGACGCTGTAATGGAGGATCACAGAGAACATTAAAGAACACAAAGATCCCAAGGAGGGATCCAGAGACCGGCTTGATTCTGCTGAGAGCTCTAAAAGCTATGTGTAAAGTGTGGCCCAAACAAGTACTGAGCAATGTACACAAGGCCGAGACTTGTTCTCGTAAAGAACTGAAGGCTAAATCTTTGTCTGCCTCTCTTCCTGAAGGAAATCAAAAATGCTGAGGTACAGATACTTTCCTAGGATGAAACCCTGCCTGTTTGGGTCATGAAAAATAGGTCTACCTCACACTATTATAAGCTGCCTATGCATACATGAGATATGTCCAATTTGCTTAAGAGGGAGATTTGGGTCAAATTAGTAGGGAGATTGGCCTGCTAGTAGGGAGATGGCAAAACATCATGAAATTGTCCTTAAATGGCGTCAAAATATAAGAAAGAAAAAACATTTAATATATTTCATTTGGTCAAGAATAAGCACTAAAAAGAATAAACAACTAGTTATACAAAGTTATCACTTACATTGTTCATCACTAATTTACTTTTTGTGTGTCTTTATCTGCCAAAAAAACATGAATGGATATTTTGGACAGAATTTTACTGAAGCAGGAGATTTTGTTTCCCCGGGGAGGGGTGGGTTCAGTCAAAAAAACAGGAGTTTCCGCGAAAGAGGGAGATATCACATGTATGCCTATGTAGAATGCTTCCTTGATGACATTAGAGGGTATCAACCACTTTCTGAAAATATCCTAGTCTGAGAAACATTTACTTCTCAGGAGCCATATTTCCAACTGGAGTCAAGCTGGACTGGAATGAAAAATCAGACTGGAGGCAGAAGACTGCACTGCTAAGGAAGTCAGAAGGACGCTTGAACTTCCGGACTGACCAGTTCTAAGAACCAGAGTCTTCCTGATCACTCCAGGGCCACTAGAAGGGTGCCTGAATTGCCAGACTGACCAGTTCTGAGAACCACAGTCTTCTTGACCACTCCAGAGCCACTAGGATGTATCAATCATGAGAGCAATGGATCTTTATGAGGACTGCAGGAAGTATCGGAAATGTCAGAAATAGACACACAGTGCTGAAAATCCACAGTTTTGATGGTGTCTGTCACTTCTTTTATTGGACATTTGTACTGACTATAAAATCTCATCACCAGAGTGTTTCCTCAGGACTCAAAGAAATCTATTTACAAATACCCAACTCTGCGACAAAAACATTGACGTATCTCATGTCAAACAATTTTCCCAGACACACCCATTGGCAGCAGAGTCAGTTTGCTTGGTAGCTGAAGCAACCAGCCAGATGGACTGCTGACAGCAACTCTAGAATGCCTTCTGCCCATTGAAAAGGAAGCATGCAGCTGTCAGCAACATTTCGCTTCTTGTGCTGCTTTGCTTGTTTATGTAAGTGATCACCATGTTGTCGGATCAGATCTTCACTAATTTCCTCATCAGGGGTGGTGTTAAGGATTTATCTCAGTGTGCTGGTCCAGCACAGCATCCCAGCACATCAGGCTAGCATCAGGGGTTATAACGAGTTGCGCTGACTAAGCTAATGGAGACCCCTAAAACATATTTCATTTTCATTTCATTTTATTTGTTTATCCTTGTAAGTTTGATGAACATAACTACCTGTTTTCACAGACCAGCATTACATAAATATACAATACAGTGACAAAATACAATACAAACATTACAAAATAAATACACTATTGAGTCAGCATATACATTCCTGAGAAAGCTGTAAGTGCTTTTTCAATCTAGATTTAAAAGACTATAATGAATACTAGATTTAAGATACAATAATGAATTACAATTCAACACATTTTGGGGGAGAGAATTAAAAAAAAATATGGACTCCTGTATAGTAATGAACATTGACCTAGGGCTTTCTTGAAAAATGGTAAGCTAAATGTAGACACAGATTGAGTTCTGGTACCTTTGGAATTGAAATATTTGGGGAAATATGAACTTATTGACATAGGCAAAAGACCAGATTTGATTTTAAATAGAAAAATCCTCATTTTAAAGTGGGTCCTATTAATGAGGGAGAGACAATTAGAGAATTTCAATAGAAGACAATGATGGGTTCTTGCAGGGACACAAATCATAAATCTCAAAATGGAATTGTAAGTAACACTCAGTCTGTCCAAGGATTTACGGTTCATGGCTGCGTAGACCGTAAGCCCATAATCCAGAACACTAAGAGGAAAACTGTGTGCCAGTAACTTCCTTCATTCTTTTGTTAAAAATGGCTCGATTCTAAACAGACATATATTTTTTTGTGTTCTCCTACTCCTCGAGGTTGTGTGGATGTGAACTGAATATTAGAAAGTACAGTTACATAAGAACTTACTGTAACAGATCTCAGAGAATTTCTTTCATCAGGCCACACCTATGGAACTATACCCGTCACACGTGAGGACTACACGGAAACTTTTTTGCTAGCAGTCCACTAGGGGAGACCCACATTGGCATCATGCATCAACAATCTCTCTGTATAAACGTGGGTGGCCCCTCTCAGTACTCCCCCGGAGATCATAGTCAAAGGACCTTCCTCTAGGGAAGCAGGAGAGAACTAAAGTTCCAGCTACCAATCAAGGCTGGAAACAGCAGGTAGTCCATCCTGGAGAGAAACAGAAGCAAAGAAGGTCTAAGGGGGACAGAGGGTGGATGGCATGACCCGATGAAAGAAATTCTCTTGAAGAGCTACTGTTGTAAGTTCTTACGTAACTGTACTATCTTCTTTTAGGACTGCATTCATCAAGCCACACCTATGGAATGATTCCCAAGCAGAACTGCCACAGAGATAGCCTGGGTGGCTGGAGGCTACAGGCCTAAGAAAGGAGGGCTTGAAGCACAGCTGGGCCAAAGCCTATGTCTGCCCTTCTTCTAGAGCAGTAGTTCTCACACTTTGTCATAGTGAGCCTCCCCAAAGTCTTGGAAACGATCTTGAGCCTCCCCCAATATAGAAATCATTTTGGGACTCCCTATAGTTAGAACAACTATCATACTTTGCACAATATACAAGGAATACAGTGAAATTCCTTTGAGTCGTTGAGTTTATTCTCATTTTATTGAACTTATTATTCTCCCTCTATGTAACCCCCCTTCCCATGTCAGCCTACTTGCTCCACACTTCTGAGTTTTGGACCCTATTTACCCCTTGTTACAATACCTCCATGAGTCAGATTGCTTTGTCAGTTTTAAACACCTTCTCAGGGACCATTTTGATTTGTCCTGCTCTTGCTCCTAGTACCTCTCTGTTTAGCCTTTGTATTTGTGCTCTTCTGCAGCCAGTATAATGCGTCAACTGTTACCTTATTCCTATTCATTTTGTATTATTTTGCATTTTGTTTTGCTCAGTTTCCAAGAATTATATTTCCTCCATTCAGCTTTCCCCCATGTCTCACCAGGAAACAAATGTTTGTTGAGTGTGACTTTCCTGGTCACCCATTTTGTACATAAATTTGCATGCCATTATCCACTTTAGTATGCTGCATCCTTTTGCAAAAAGCATCCAAAACTTGACATTTACATATAGTACATTTTAAGGCTTGCTTGAGCCTCCCCTGGAACAGGTTGGGGCCTCACCATTTGAGAAAGCCAGTTCTAGAGGCAATGTTCAGACTATAGTGTTTAGTGAATGTGAGAACAGTACTCCAAACTGAAGCAGCACAAATTTCTGCAGCTGATACATTCCTGAAACAGGCAACAGAAGTGGCCATACCACTGGTTGAATGGCCATGAACAACTCAAAGAAGTTCCTTGCCGTACTTCCTATAACAAAAAGTGATACTCTATGTAAATGTAAGGTATGGAGCAATGCCTCCCCCTGGACTGGCATGCTCAGGAAAATAAACTGGTAGGTGAATAGTCTGATTCAAAGTTAACTTCAACACTACCTTAGGAAGACACTTAGGACTGGTCTGTAAAGACACTGTCTTCATGGAAAATCAATTAAGGAGGCTCGCACATAAGAGTCAAAAGCTTAGAAATGCTTTGATCAGAAGTAATAGGAACTAAAAACACAGGTTACTCACCTGTTACAGTAGTTCTAGGAGTGGTATATGATCTTCATCCACATTTCTGGCAGTGTCCTTTCCCTTTAAGAGATGCCGGAAAGTCTTCAAGTTGACTCCTCCCACCCACTCAGGTGGTATAACCCTTGGCTCTGCCCCCATGACACCAGATCTTGTCCGCTGGAAGCAGTGGTTGTGTGCCTGACCAGGGGAGGTTGGGTGGGTCCATGTGGATGAACATCATATGCCATTCCTAGAAGTAATGTTAAAGGTGAGTAACCTGTGTTTCTAGGGACGTTGACATGATGTTCTGTCCACACTTCTGGCAGACTCCTAGCAGTTCTTCGGGAGGAGGGAGGCAAGGTGCACACCCCCTACTTAGGGAACAGAGACTGGAGAACTGAGGCCCCAAAACCAGCATCCCGGCGTGACTTGAGGTCAATGTGGTAATGGGTAATGAAGGTGTGTGCTGACTTCCAGGTAGCAGCTCTGCAGATTTCCTGGATAGGGACGTCCCTAGAAGCAGCCACCATCGCAGTGATATGGCAGGTGGAATGAGTCCTTAGCCCTCTGGAAGGCTCCCTACCCACCAACCTATAGCAGACATCAATGCAGGATGTGATTCACCTGCCAATCGTCCACTTGGCTGCAGGTCTGCCAAGTGCGGCTTCAGCGTCAGTGACAAACAGCTGGTGAACCTCTCCCTGAACTCCAGCCGTGCGCTCTTTATAATAAATGAGCACTCACCTCAGGTCCAGAGTATGGAGCCTGTGTTCATCCTCCAAGGTGTGATTCAGGAAGAATACCGGAAGAGTCATCACCTGGTTTAGGTGAAACTCAGACACCACCTTCGGGAGGAACTTCAGGTTGGGGTACAGGACAACCTTGTCCCTGTGGAAGACCAAGTAAAGAGATTCCACTAAGAGCACCTGGAGCTCACTGATCCTTCTGGCTGATGTGATAGCCACTAGGAGGGTGGTCTTCCATGACAGGTGAGACATATCACACCTGTGCATCGGTTTGAATGGCTTGTGCACGAGCATTGCCAAAACCAGTAACAAGTCCCATGGTGGTGGTGGTTCACGCATCAGACGGGAAATGTGGTCAAGCCCTTTGAAAAAGCACCAGACCACCTTCTCCTGTGTCACAGACTGCTGACCAGCCCATGCCCGGTAAGCAGAGATGGCTGCCAGGTGCACCTTAAAGGTCATTGATCAATGTCCCCCTTGGGAGAGAGACCACAGGTAGTCGAAAATGCTAGCCACTGGACAGAACGAAGGATCCAACCCCTTGCCCAAACACCAAATGGAAAATCTCTTCCATTTGAAAGCATAGCATTTTCTGGTCGATTCCTTTCCAGATGCCTCAACTACTATGAGGACATCTTTGGAGAGACCCAAAGCCTGGAACTCTAGCCGCTCAGGAGCCAGGCTGTCAGGTGCAGGGATTGAAGGTCCGGGTGGAGTACCTTCCCCTGACTGATGGAGAGCAGGTCCGGGCATGCTGGAAGATGCCTCAGGAGCCTGTTGCTGAGGCTGAGGAGATCGAGGTACCAAAACTGGTGGGGCCAGTCCAGAGCCACCAGGATAACCCGTGCCTAGTCCCTCCTGACATTGAGCAGCACTTTGTGAATTGAGGGAAGGCATAGAAGAGGCCTGGGGTCCACGGCCTCGAGAAGGCATCATCCTGCAGCATGCCCTGCTGAGGGGGTGGGCACAGAACAACCTCAGCTTTGCGTTCTCTCTGGAGGTGAGCAGGTCCACCTGAGGGGTGCCCCACTGGTATAACAGCCTGTGAACTACCTCCAGATGGAGAGACCACTCTTGAGATGCCTTGCCCATCCAGCTGAGGGCATCTGCCACATGGATGGCTAGGAGATCTGCCTTCAGGCTGCGCACGAGGGTCCAGATGCGAAGAGCTTCCTTGCACGGGGGCAAGGAGTGTGTCCCACCTTTGTTGAGGTAGTACATGGTTATGGTATTATCTGTCTGGATTTGGACCACTTGACCCCGAACCGCTCAGAGCGAATGTGGTCAGTGCCAGCAGAACCGTTCAGAGTTCCAGAAGGTTGATGTGGCATCAGGACTCCTGGGGGGGGGTCTACAGCCCGCAGACTCTGTGGTCCCCCAGATGGGCTCCCTAGCCCGTGAGAGAAGCATCGGTCATCAGGATGACTGTCGGCTCAGAGTGGACAAATGGGATCCCTTCCTGTAGATGCTCTGTGATGAGCCACCACTGGAGAGCATCCCACATCCACTGGGTCAGAGTGACCAGCTGGTCAAAGTGACTTTTGTGCTAAGACCACTGGCTGGCCAGCTCCCATTGCAGGAAGAGCATATACCAACTGGCCCATTGGACCACACTGGTGCAGGTTGCCATGTAACCCAGAAGATGCAGGAAGTTCTGGGCAGGGCGAAAGTGCCCAACCAGAAATGATCAGGCAAAGGAGGAGAAAACTTCCACCCTGTCCGACCGGATCTGGCTCGGCAAGAGTCGAGCTCTGCCCTGATTAAGCTGATCACCTGCGAGAGCACTAGTTCTGACTTGACCTCATTGACCAGGAGGCCACGGTCGATCCAGATCTGGAGGGCCAGGTCCCTGAACCAGTCCACCTCCTGCTTGGAGGGACCGGCTATCAGCCAGGTAGGGGCACACCCGGACCCCTTGGTGCCTCAGGTAAGCTGCCACCACTGCTATGCATTTGGTGAAGACCCTGGGGCTGAGGAGAGGTGGAATGGCATGGCCTGGAACTCACAGAGAGTTCCCTCTGCTAGGAAGTGGACGACCTTTGGTGGGACGGATGGATCGGGACATGAAAGAACACGTCCTGCAGATCCAGGGAGCAAAACCACATCTTCTGCTCGAGAGATGGTATGATCAGAGACAGAGTTACTATCCTGAAAGTGCGGGGCCTGACAAATTTGTTCAAGTTGTGCAGATCTAGAATGGGACGCCAGGCCCCCCACCGTCCGCTTTGGCACCAGGAAGTACATGGAGACAAACCCTGGGTGTTCTGGAGGATCCACTACCCTGACCACAACCTCCTTGCAGAGGAGCTGGGCTATGTCATCTCAAAGAGCTGACCAAGTGTCTACGGATACATCGGCTAGGAGGGTACTGCTCGAATGCCAGAGGCAGATCCTGACCGTGGTAACAGCGGACCAGGTGGAAAGGAAGTGGCGGAGCTGTCCCCCCCACAGGAGGACCCAGGGGAAGTGTGACAGGCATGAGGGATGCACTCCTCATTCAATCACTGAGCAGGCTTGAAGGAGGAGGGCCTGGCAGAGGGGTCACCGGGTCCCTTCCCTCCAGGCTTTCAGACTACTGAGGCCACAGACTTGGCCTGAGGTCACCACGAGTGAGCCTGCTGGCCAGACTGGTGCTGGGGTGGTTTTGCCATAGGAGTCAAGGACAGAAAGGGCTTGCACTTCTGCTGGTTGGAGACTTTGGGGTCCTTCTGGGTGGGTGTCACGGAGTCCAGGGTGGCAATGGACTTTTCAATGCTCTAGATGTGACCCTCCACACTGGGCCCAAAGAGGTCGGTGCCTAAGAATGGGATATCCGCCAGCTTGTGCTGGGTGTCTGCCATGAAGGTCGAGGTCTGCCACCAAGCCCTATGGCGCATAGCGACTGCAGCTGCCACCGAGCAGGCACAGGAGTGTCCTACATCCAGAGTCATCTGGAGTTGCTGTTTTGCCACAGCTCGACCCTGGTCATGGACCTGCTTGACCATAGTCTGGAGGTCCTCTTGGAGGTGAGGAATCATCTCATCCAGGGAGCCCAACAGGGCGTGGGAGAAGTGTGCCATCAGGACGGCCGAGCTCGTCTGGCAAAGGCCTAGTGAAGAGACAGCACAGACTTTGAGAGCAGAGTGGTCCAATTTCTTGGATTCCTTGTCTGGCAGTCTATCAACATCTCCAGTATTGCCCGAGCACCTAAACATGGAGTTGGCCACCAACCCCTCAGCTGAAGGATGCTCCATGAACTCTGAAAGGGTAGTGGTGGGTACCGCATACGTGTGGGCCATCCAGGCTTAGGGCACAGGCCAAGAGGTGGGGTGCTGCCAGAACCCCAGGGCAGGGCCAACAATGGCCTCGGCCACTGGGAAAGCCTCCATCGGGGAACCCCCTTTATCCAGAATTTCTGTCAGGGGATAGCGAGCCCACTTCTGAACGGGCTCTAGTTTCATCCTTGTGGACTCAGAGATGAGACAGAGAATGCCCATGAATGAAGTGGGTCCCTCCTCCGTCGAAAGATCCCCCATCGACTCCGTGTTGAGAGGACAGGAGTGCAAAGAGGAATCCTCAGACTCCGAGGAGTCTGCATAAAGCGGACAACCACCTAAATCACTCTGGACCCGCCGTGGGCAGTCAGGTGTGAGAGTGACTGACAGCAGATGGGGAAGCCCCTTAGCCAGCCGAGACTCCATGGATGGAACAGCTCCACTGGAGGAGGTACATTATCAACTGGCCCTGCGGTGGCGTCAGCCTGTCGGGTGACACCCAGGTGACAGCCAGGTGGGAGCCGGAGTTGGATTTAGCCCAGTCAACATTAACTGCTGCCACATAAGGTCTTTGTGGCATCGATGCAACTTGCACCGAAGCCTCTCCTTGCCCGAGGATGAAGATGAATAGTGGTGGTGCTGCTTCCTATGGTGCTTAGCGCGAGACCGCTGATGGTGGGACCTGCTCGACCCAGAGGATGAAGAAGACCGAGAACTCGACCACCGGTGGTGCCGACGGAGGGCCTCAGAGGGAGCCAGAGAGACCCGTGGCTCCTCCTGGTCTGGGTCGATAACCGGAAGGTCCGACTCCGCTGGCTGGGCTGCCCCTTCAGTGGTCACCGGCAGGACTGAAGTTCTGAACAAAGAGTTGTCAGCCTCTTCAGACGACAACCGGTCGACAGGCTCAAGAAAAATCTCAGCTGCATCGTCAGCTGGCATCTTAGCCGACTGGCCAGATGGGGTTTCCGTGAAGCCAGCGGCCAAGGACGCAGTTTCCACTGTGGTCAAAACTGAAGATTCCTGAGAGCAAGAGCAATCCTGGTCCCAAGATCATCAACGAGGAGTCTTCTCTTGATCCTTCTTCGACTCCTTCTTGCGTGAGTGGGAATTGTGCAAATCGGAAGAACCCTCCCCTTTTGTCGGGAGGGACTGGCACAGCTCCTTGAAGGAGGCTGAATAAGTGGAGTCCAACTGGAGCAGAACAAAAGCTGAAACTGAAAAGGAATGCGCGGCAGCCTAGGCAGGCTCCTCCTTGAAGGCCTTGAGTTGCTCCAACTGCTCGGCGCACCCTGCGGCCACAGAGACCACCCAACAGGCATCCTTGGATTTGACTGGCGGATGACGTTTCTCCAGGTGGACCAATTTCAGGTAGGCAGTATGGTCCTCAAGAACCGTCATGTGAAATGACCCACAAATATCGTAGGCCTGAGGAGTGTGATCATGGCCGAGACAGTAAACACACAAGGTGTGGGGGTCCGTACATGACATCTTCTGCCCACATGGGCACTGGCAAAATCCGGGCAGGGATTTATCCTCCATTGTGATCGCAATGGAAGATTGAGCTGAAGATGGAACTCGAATGAATTTAAGTTTCAATTTTGGAGGTAAATTCGAAGATGTAAGTGCCAGGGCCTACTCAACATGGGAGCGGAAAGGAAGATCTGGCATCATGGGGTGGAGCCAAGAGTTATACCACCCAGGTGGGTGGGAGGAGCCAGCTTGAAGACTTTACAGCATCTCTTAAAGGGAAAGGACACTGCAAGAAGTCTGGATAGAACATCATATCCACATCCCTAGAAAATAACGCTTTCCAAGAAAGGAAGTGTAAGCCACAAGTCGTGGCTGGCTCAAAAGGAGCCAAGGTGAGTTTCTCCAGCACAGAATTCAGGTCCCAGGCCAGGACTGGATTGCAGATGGGAGGCTTCAAGTGCAAGATGCCGCTCAAGAACATATGAGCCATCTCTAGCTGAGCCACTGTATGACCATCAGTAGGCACATGGAAAGCTGAAACAGCAGCTAAGTGCACTTTGTTAGAGGAGTATTGCATTCCTGCATCCTGCATTTGACAAGGACAATAAATACTCCAGAACCTGATTTACTGGAAAAGTAAATGGATCCAAGTGATGAGAAGCAGCCCACAAAGCAAACTGCTTCCACTTCACTGAATAAATGGCCCTGGTGGAAGGCTTTCTGGCAGCCATGAGGACGTCAGACACCTATGGGGACACTCCAGATTTCGTGACGGCTATGTCTTCAGAAGCCAAGCATAGAGATGGAGTGATTTGAGGTCTGGATGGACCAGGGATCCCTGGTTCTGAAATAGCAGGCCCTTGCATAGTGGCGGGGTAATGGAGGTTCCACTGGTAAATGTTGAAGTAATGGAAACCATATCTGGCGAGGTGTGAAGGGTGTCACAATAATTAGGGTTGCACCCCTCAATTTGGAGTTTGATTAGCACCATCTGAATTAGAGGAAAGGGAAGGAAGGTGTAGAAGAACCTCCCAGTGCAAGAGAGGGACGTTTCTCGCCTGAAAACTCCAGACCCTGGATTGAGCTATCAGAAAAGCCGCTGTTTTGCATAGAGTGGGGACACAAAAAGGTCCAGCTCTGGATGGCCCCACCTGTCGAGCAGGTCTTCTACAACGGAGGTCAACAGATCGCACTCACGCACTCTGGATTGTAACCTGCTTAGCCTGTCTGCCAGGATGTTTTGAATGCCTGGAACATGGATGGCTGACAGTTCTAGACCACGTTCTAGAGTCCAGTACCAAACTCTCATCACCTCCCTGCATAGAGGGTAAGAATGAGTCCTCCCTTGCTTGTTTATGCAATATACTACACTACACTGAGGTTGTCAGCCTGCACCAGGAGAAGCCCTGAAGACAGATGTGTTTGGAAGGCTTGCAAGGCATACAGAACAGCCTTCATCTGTAGAACATTTATGTGGAGGGAAGTCTCCACTGTGGACCATGTTTCTTGGGTCTGATGGGGGCCCAGATATGCTCCCCAACCCAGCCCTGAAGTGTCTGTGGTGGGGATCTGCTGAGGGAAGGGGTGAGGAACGGGAACCCTTTCAGCAAGTTGCTGAGGTCCATCCAAAGTTACTAGAACCTGCTGTTCTAGATCATCGGTGCACTAATCCCACTGGACTCTCAGGATTCATTGGGGGATTCTCATGTGTAGCCTTGCCAGGGGTACTGTGACATGGCAGCCACCATGTCCTGGCTGTGACGTACCTGCTGTGAGAAACCATCTGGGCCTGAGCTATGAGGAGTTCTACCCTATCCTGGGGCAGGAAGGCTAAGCCTTGAGCCGTGTCCAGGACTGCCCCTATGTATTGCAAACACTGACAAATGGTCAGGACGGACTTAGTCAATTTGACAGTGATCCCTAAGATAGTGAACAACTGCCTGGTATGCACTAGAGTCTGAGATGCCTGGTATGCACTAGAGTCTGAGACAGCTAGAGTCTGAGACAGTTGCTATTTGGACTGGGCTTTGAGCAACCAGTCTAGATAGGGAAGACATACATTCCCTCTGTCCTGAGGGCTGATGCCACCACTGCTAAGCATTTGGTAAATACCTGCAGCATAGACAGAAACATAGAATTTGACAGCAGATAAGGACTGTTTGGCCCACCTAGTCTGTCCATTTCCCCACCCAACGGATAAGCTGCAGATTCTAGTTAACCAACAGCCTACTTCCTCCTACCCCCCCCCACTAGAAATGCCTTGTGCCTGTCCCATGCATTCTTGAATTCCCCCACTGTTTTTGACTGGATGACCTCCTCAGGAAGGCTGTTCCATGCATCAACAACCCTCTCTGTGAAGAAATACTTCCTCACATTACCTCTGAGCCGCCCCCCTCTATCTTCAAATTGTGCCCCTTTGTTCTTGCACATCTCTTTTTCTGAAAGATGCTAACCTCTTGGACTTTGTTGATTCCCTTGAGGTATTTGAAAGTTTCTATCATGTCCCCCCACTCCCTCCTTTCCTCGAGGCTATACATCTTAAGCTCCTTTAGTCTTTCTTCATATGTCTTCTGGTGCAGACCTTGCACCATTTTGGTTGCCCTCCTCTGGACAGCCTCCACCCTGTCTATGTCTTTGTGCAGATGGGGCCTCCAGAACTGTACACAGTACTCCAGATGTGGTCTTACCAACTGTCTGTACAAAGGGCCAACAACTTACTGTTTTCTACTGGTGATGCCTCTCCCTATGCATCCCAGTATCCCCCAGCCCTCCTTACTGCCTTCTCACATTGCTGGCCCACCTTTAGGTCATCTGATATGACTACCCCCAGGTCCCTTTCCATTTTTGTTGTTGTCAGTATCTCACCCCCCATTGTGTACTCTTGCCTTGGGTTTTTGTTTCCCAGGTGCATTACTTTGCACTTCTTTGTGTTGACTCTAAGCTGCCATACATTTGACCATTCCTCCAACCTTGCCAAGTCCCTTTTCATCCTTTCCACCCCACCTTGCATATCAACCCTGTTGCAGATCTTTGTGTCATCTGCACACAGGGAAATACCCTGAACTGGTAGTGTTCTCCCTGGAAAAGAAACCTGAGGTACCTCCTGTGAGCGGGGTAAACCTTGATATGCAGGTAGGCATCCTGCATGTCCAAAGGGCATATCCAGTCCCCCTGTTTCTGGAGGGGCAGCAGACTTTGTAGAATAACCATTCTGAACTTGTACTGAATGTAGAAGTCAGATCCCTCCAGTCCATAATGGGCCTCAGGTCCCCTGTGGCCGTTGGGGACGAGGAAGAAATGAGAACAGAACCCTGTGTTCCTTTGAGGCCAAGGTCTTGGTTCTATAGATCTATTCTGAAACAGTGTACATACTTCCTCTAGTAGCACTGGTTTATGATCTGGATGGTAAACCAAGGGAACAGATAGAAGGTCTGGAGGCAGTGCCAGAAGTTCTAGAGTATGGCCTTGTTCTAAAAGTTGCAGGACCCAGGCATCTGTAGCGAGTGTCCTCCACTGTTCTAGGTGGAGGGAAAAATGACCCATGACCACCACTTCCTGACCTAATACCGGGGGGGGGCAGAGGTGGTGTTGGGGAAGGAGTCATGCTGAAGCATACTCGGCAGCTGGGGCCGCACCTTCACCTCTGGGGCTTTTTGGATGGGCTTCTGTGGTGGAGGTAAGGGCAGGTAAGGCAGATCCAGCTCTACGTTTGCCTTGATGTCTGGCACCTTGCCCAGGCTTGTGGGAAGCCTTATGAAAGAGGTCCTCTTGTCTACCCCTAGGATGGGTGTGACAGAGGAAGCAGACAGACCTTAAAGTCCTCCCTGAGACCTGCAGGTCATTGAGGATATCCTGCACATCCACCCCAAAGAGCTTGAATCCTCTGAAAGGGGCACTGAGAATGGATTGCTGAACATTAGCAGCAAACCCAGACACCCTTAGCCAAAAGTGCCTTCTGAGGCAGATGCCCTGGCCGATACATCTGAAATATCATAGGTAAACCTCAGAAGGTGCTTACCCACATCAGCTACAGTCTGAAGGGTTTTGAGCAGCTCCTGTCTCTGATTGCCCTTCCAGGAGGGACAGAGATGTTGCTTTGGCCTTTTTCCAGAGGGTATTCTCGAACCTGACCATATGGGCCAAATAATTTGCTATTCTAAGGCCCAGAGTGACCACAGGAAAGGTTCTCTTACCCCTAAGGTCCAGCTTCCTTGACTCCTTATCTGGGGGAGGGAACTGAGGTGCTTAGGCACCCTAGAGCTATCATGGGCTGCTTTTATCACCACCGAGTCAGTCTCCTGCTGGCCCACAAACAAGGGCTTTCCTGATGGGGCCTGGTATAGTTCACCTGCCTTTCTGGGCATGGCTGGAACCATGTTTGGCCTATGTCAGGCAGCCACAGTGGCATCATCCAGAGCAGCCATCAGAGAGGTATAACCCAAGGTGTGTGTGTGGGGGGGGGGTGTCTGGAAGCTCTAGATACTCTACCAGATTCCACCAGGTGATATCTTCCTTCTCGACCTCAAACCCCAGGGCAGCCTGATGCTGCTTCATCATAGAAAAAAAAGAGGTGTCTTCAGGAGCAGACCTCAGGGTATACAATGTAGAGTCCTCATTCCTGGTAGAAATGGTAGAGCCAGACCAGTCAGATGGGCTCCCATCCCTATCTTCCTCCTCTTGTAAACAAAGGTCAGGGTTGTATTCCTGATCCTCTTCGACGGGCTCTGAAGGTGGCAAGGAAGGAAGTGAGGACATCAATGCCCTGGAGTACATAGGGCACGACGACATAGCAGGTGTCGACGTGAGGGCTGGTCTGAGAGGCCTCGTCTTCATCATGCCTGGTGTAGAAGAAGGAGGAGGTATAAGGTGTTGTATTATCTCTGCAAAGGAGGACAGCACCATCTGAATGTCAATGGTGGCCTGTACTGAAGGGGTGCTTTGCAACATCAACAGGGGTGACTGGAGCCCCAATGTCGATGGGTCATCGCCGGCTGTAGTAGGTCCAGTGGAACTCACTGCCAGCTGACCTTGAGGGTTCTGAGGTCTGAAAGGCAGGACTTGTGATGTTGACGGGGGGTGCCAGCAACACAACACTGATGTGCCTTCGCCAGTTGTGGGAGGTCCAGCGGAGCTCACTACAGAGCTGACCTTGTAGGTTCGAAGGTCTGAGCATCAGGAGGCATTGCTGCTGAAGTGGTCAACAAAGCTGCAGTGGTCGGCACCAAGTGTAGCAGTGACTGGGAGGCGTACCGGGTGGGAGGTGGGATTATCATTACTGTGCTTCCTCTCCCGGTGTTTGTGCTTTCCTTAAGAATTCTCTTGGGCCTTGGAGGACTCGTAGCCCAAGGAATGGCCTGGTGATGCAGTGGAGCTCCTCGCCTGCAGCTCTCTCCAGTCTTGCTACCTACTGCTTGAGGAAGAAGTTATGCAGGGCTTTTTGACGGCATCATCAGATAGCCTGATTAAACTTCAGGCAGATCTCGC
Organism: Neoceratodus forsteri; assembly: GCA_016271365.2. Classification (NCBI taxonomy): domain Eukaryota; kingdom Metazoa; phylum Chordata; order Ceratodontiformes; family Ceratodontidae; genus Neoceratodus; species Neoceratodus forsteri. The sequence continues at coordinate 1,014,998,395 of CM028131.1, read as the reverse complement.
AGGCCTTAACATCGTGGGTCTCTCAGTGATAGCACATGCAGGTGTCATGATGGTTGTCTGAGTAGATTTTTCTGCTGCACTCACATACATAAGAGTGTAGCAGCGTCTTTCTTCGATATACACATCGAAGGCAATCGCTTTGAAATAAAGTGATAACTACTAGGGTGAGAAAAACAATAAAAGTTAGAAAAATTAAATATTTAGCAGTCGACTGCAGTGGCGGCATCTCCATTGGGTCCGGCGAGTATAGTCAACGGTGGGGAAAAAACTGAGGAGGGAGAGGGTCACCCACGTTTATATAGAGAGGACATCGATGTAGGACATCATCGTGGGTGGCCCCTGGAGAACTGCTTACAGAAAAGTTTCCGTGTGGTCCTGGCGGCTATAGTTCCATAGGTGTGGCCTGATGAAAGAGATAGGCCAGATGAAAGACATAATCCTCGAAGATCTTCGGTCCTCCTCCTCTCATTGTCTCCTTGAATATCCCCAGACAGCAAATGAGATGGGTCAAAAAGCCTTCTCCCTTGCAGCCCCCAGACTCCGTAAATGAATACCAGCCTCAATTCACTCACTGGGCATGTCTCCCAACTTCAAAACACATTTTAAAATTGCCCTTTTAGGGGCAGCAGTGGCGAGAACAGCTTGTTTGTGGCAGGCTGCACCAGAATTTCGCTAAAAAACATTTTAAATGATGAAACCATCAAATGAGATATTCTCATTTGGCAGATTTTGGTATAAGCTAAGAGAAAATATATTTTTTGTGCAGTGTAAGAACAGACCTTTTGAAAAGCGGGACGAACAAACAAGGCGGCAGGTAACTTTTAGGGTGCCCAACCCAAAGAGTCGAAACAGGGCAGTAATGCTGGTGAAGAGGGAAATCCCACACAGCCATCTAATGATGCACTCTTTCGATAGATCCAGAGCCTAGATTTTTCCTCACTTTTTAAACAAATGGACACCAGAGTTGGGGTGCTAGCAGAGGAAACCAAAAGTGCTATGAAAACCACAGATAAAGCACTGGCAGTTTTGACTGGATTAACTAAATAAAGCACAGTACCTTGCTTCGGAAGAGGCTGGAAAATTTGGACAATATAGTCCATGCTTCTCACATCTGTCTCTTTGGTCTGCCTGAAGGCTCTGAAGCAGAGTCTCCTCGACCATTTCTACAAGTCTGGCTTAAAGATCCACTACATCTAACCAAGGAATTTGAGGTGCTGAAGGCATATAGGATTGTGCATTTGGTCAGAGACTGCGACTGAACTCGGGTGAACATCATCCCCTTACTCTCCTCATTGAACTACACTCATCATCAGAGTGACATCTTATTTTAACAGTGGCAAAAAAATGTGAGCCCCTTACTGTGGAATGAGCATAACCTACACATTTTTCTGGACTCGAGTTATTCAACCCTTATGGAGCGCAAACGTTTTGATGCAACTCGAGCACGTCTTCGCTCCCTGGGACTGCATCATATCTTACTGGTGCTGGAAAGCCTCAAAATCCTGTATCAGGCAAAAACTCTAATTCTCTGTGAGGGGAGAGAAGTCATCATCCGAAGCAGAGGGGGATACCTAGCCCAAGGTACTGTAACCCATTGACTTACAGGAAGCTAGGAAGGGATGGTTGCCGACTTCCACACTAATGGTTTCAGTCAAAAAGAGCAAGCTCCATGTATGGTGATACACATAGTTGGGCCACAACAGGCTTACAATGTTGGACTTTATTTGTACAGCACGGAGTTGCCTCACTACAAAATGGTGCTTATGGCACACTGGAACTGTACTGGAACAGCACCTCTCCACTTTTCCAACCAAACGCCTTTCCCATTGGAATGCTGGGAACTCTATTTGCTGGCAACTGGAACTTTGTGAGTTCAATGACTTTTGCAACTACAGTATTAATAATCTGCTAGTAAAAAGAACAGACAATGCCTTGTACTTCTTGTATTGTCCTTATATTCTGCACGTTAGCCCTCAACAGTCATTTAACTAAGCAGAGAATAAGGAATTTTCAGCACCTCAATTCTTAATTCATGGTTTCACTTGTTCACTGTTTGTACCAGATTTGTCAATGACAGTATATTTATTTTTGTTAATCAGTTAAGTACACTAAGCAGAAACTGCCTTTTTTCAAGGTACGACCCAGGAGAATAACAAACACTGACAATTCAATCAATGTACAGCATTTAATTATCTAGCATGGTAATGTAATGCTATTACCCTTTTTTGAAACAAAATATGCACTCAAGTTATTTGGAAGGTTTCAATAGTGGCTTACTATCGACTAGTCTGAGCAGCCAAAGGGATCTATATCGATTAAGAGACATGTATTGTTTTATACTGCCTGTGCTATGGTAAAGCGGGGTGGGATGATTAACCCTGAATAATGGGTGAACGATGTTGGTATCCTTTGGTACCATCCCTGCTCATGGCTTCATTAGGTCACTTATTTCCTTAGAGAAACATGGATAACCCTAAGTTTTATCAGTATACTACTAAATCATATTATAGGGAATGTATTGTTATCCCCAGGTGTTATAACAAGGGACAGCAGCACAACACTGGATCAGCTACTGTTAAGACTGTTGTCTCTTAGCTGGATAAGCTATGTAATTTCTAATTGTCTGCCTGTAAGTTAATGTTTATCTACTGTTTTACACAAATTGCAATAAAATATAATTAACAAAAAAATGCCATTTTAACCACTGCTGTTTTGAAGTGCCCCACTTGACCTGGATTAGGAACAATTCTTACTCCTGGCCTCTGGTCATGGTTTTGAAGCAATTATCCATAAGTGCATTCGCTGTATATTAATTTGAGCTATGTTACTACTTATTAGCTACTTGTTAGTTCATTTCATCACTACCCTGTGTTTTAACTGGGGGCCTAACTGTTATGTGTTGCATATTGTACTCACTGTATAGCTGTTTTGTCTCTACCTGTACAAATTGATCTTCTTCGGGGGTATCTCAGTCATCAGGTAACACCACAGGAACCTTCGCCGTCAGTGAAGGGGAATCCACACAGAAGAATTTCAGCAGTACAATTAGGGCCGCCCACACCATCGACATCCGTAGATGTCACTAACCCTATATAGGTGTGGGCAGGCCCCACTCCCTCCTCAGTTCTTTCCCGCCATTGACTTGCTTGCATGGGTCTCTGTGGAAGCTCCATCGCAGTAGTCGTGGCTTTTTTCACTTACCTTGTAAAAAAAAAAAAAATCTCTTTTTCAAGAGATTTCTTCTTTATGTCGAGAGTTAATCCTTCCTCCTCTCTTCCATTGCTGCCACTGTGGAAAGATGATCACCTCTACAGATGAGCATTCAGTTTGTAGCTGCTGTCTTGGGACTGACCACAAAGTATCAGACTGTTAGCTCTCCAAAAAGTTTAATCAAACCACCCTTAGGCAACGTAAAAAGGCTCTTAAAAAATTTCTGATGAAACAACAGGTAGCCAGCTCTGGGCAGGGGTCCTCTGGGACACCAGCCTCCCAGTCGCCGACTGGATCTTTAAGTTCCCAAGCTTCCAAGGCCAGAGACAATTCCTCAGAGAAAAGTTACAAAAATGACCAGGATTGTGACTGCTCCCCCAAGGCAATGATCCCACTCTCTGCTGGCCTCTTCTTCTTCTGGAGGATCTTCATCAGCTGCAGCCGCTCTGACCGATGAAGAGAACTGCTGTCCCGGTCTCTGTACCTAAACCACCAGACCCATACCAACAGCACCTCCGCCCGATTCTCAGGGCGCTCAGCCATTGACCCCTCCATCATCAACAAAAGGTACATCATCAACTCTCTGGTTGAGGCCTGCCCCTTCTCCTACCAGGGCTACAGGGTTGTCGGGTTTTCAGGACACAATAGGCGGGTCAACACCTGTGCCGCCGAACCCCACCCCCCCTCAGTCGATGTCCACCATCAACCTGAACGAAGTACTGATTAAGTGCGCTAATTTACTTGTTTAGCAACTAGGTACCTTAAATAGTCCTACTTTGCCGATGCAGTCAACGACTGCTTCATTGTTGATCCCGGGAGTCTTCCCATGGGCCGCCGCCAAGTCGGATGCCAGACCCAGAGAGAGAAGAGATCAACATCAAAGAGGAGCATCACCCTGACCTCATTCTTCCTGATGATGAGGAGGAAGAGATCCTGCTTTCTGACAGCCTCCTTTGTCAGTGAGGATTCTGTGAAGCATACTCCCAGGTCCCCTTGCCTCAGGACCCCACACTTTTTAATATGATGAAGCAGATGTCTTCTATCATGGGTTTCCACACTGAGGAAGAGGATGTCACCAGAAAGGACCTGGTGGATTTCCTGGAGATTGCAGAAATCTCCCCCAAAGATCATTCCTCCAGTGTTCCCAGCATTGAAGAATGCAGCCACGGCAGTCTGGCACAGACCAGACATGGTGCCAGCTGTGCCATGCAGGGTGGACAAACTTTATCACACCCATCAGGGTCTCCCCTATTTTGCTGCTCAGACTGAAACTGATTCAGTGGTCATTAAGGCAGCTCATGACAGACCCAAGGTGCCTATATACCTTAGATCTTACTTCGAGAGGGCTCTTGCAGTAGGTATTCACATATAGGACTGACCCGCCATGAGCCAGAACCCCACGGAAACATTTCTAGCTAGCAGTCTCTGGCAGGGGACCGCCCCCACGTCAGGTGACCGGCGTCGTAGCACGTCAGTATAAAGGGGCGGTCCCCACGCCCGCCTTCCAGTTCTTTCCCGCCATCGACTTGTGAAATTTCCTCGCAGTAGAATCAATGCTCGTCAGTCTTTCGTCGGTCCATTAGTTTTCGAACTTTTCGACCTGTTTTCTCAGTTTTTCAATTTATTTCACGATTTGCTGTGTATGTCATCCCCGATCTCTCCGAATCGCATAAGAATATGTGCGACTCATGTGGTTCCCAACTTCCACACAAGGACAGACACTCCTTATGCCCTCTGCTGTCTGGGTCCAGGCCATCCCATGGAGAAGTGCCAGCACTGCCAAAAATTTAACTCCGCTTCCCGCAAACAAAAGCAGCAGTCCCTGGAAGCCCATATCCTAAAGAAGAAAATGGCCTCCATGGAAAAAAGAGCTAAAGAAACTCAGGCAGGCGTCCACTTACTCCGAAGGTCACAAGAAAAAGTGCAATACGGCCCGTCAGCGCAGCGGTGGGATTTCCGCTTGCGACGCTGGCGACCCGGGTTCAGGAACGGACCCAAGTCGTCGGAGGGCTGGCCGGGGGGAGAAGGATTGAGCGTCCTATGGACTGCTCTCCTTCTCTGGGGGAGGGTCGAGGCAGCATCCGGAGCAATGGGGACTCCTGGCCGGAGGCTGGGGCACTCACGCTGCAGCGCTTACGTCAGGAGGAGGCGGAGGCGGGCGGCTGGCGTCATTGCGTCCCTGCCTCCGGGGAGGAAAGCCGAGGAGGAAAGAAGGAGGGAGGTCCTCCGTCTGGGTGAAGCCTCCCGGAGGTTTAATGCACCTGCCGCCGCACTCCCAACCAGATATTGGTTCCACGGCACTGGAGTTGAGGGGTCTGTGTCGTGGCCCCGCCCTCTGGGGGGAAAGCCGGGGGTGACCGGGAGGGGCGGCAAATGGGCAGGCGGTGGAAGCTCCGGGGGCCGTGACCAGGCTGAAGGAGGACCCCCACAAAAAAAAAAAAGTGCAATAAGGAGATGCACCGGGAGCAGGAAATGTCTTCCACAGCAGCTGCAACTCCGGACAGAGTCGCGGCACTTAACGTAACCGCTCCATGATGGCTGACTTGGTGGTGACCAAAAAGGCGTCGCCCCTCCCGTCTGGCTCACGCTTGGGCCCTTCGGGAGCCTACGGGGCAAAGGAGGCCTCTGCTCCCATGAAGGCCGCTTCTACCACGAGGCCTTTGGGTCAGAGCGGGTCCGGTAAGTTGGACATCAGTCCCACCAATGTCCCCCCATGGACAAGGCTGCTAAGCCGCTTACCCCTTCAGGGGAGCGCCCAGCCAAAACTCCGCCCAAAAAGGCCGCATCTCCAGCACAGCCTTCCTCAGGCAGGGAGTCTGATAAGTCAGATGTCGGCCCCTCCAATGCCCACCTGGATTCGGCTGATAAGTTGGATGCCGGTTCCACCAATGTCCACCTGACCAAGAAGCCTGCGCTGGACCCCACTGAATGGCCCAACGCCCCAGGCTCTCCGCAGCACTCCAACTTGCCTTCTGAGGTCCCCACGTCTCCACAATTGACCAACAGGGACTATAATCCTCCCTCCCAGTTTGTCACTGAGGGTACTCAGATACTGCCATCAGGGAACCCTCCTTCAGAACCAGATCCCCTGATGCCAGATGCTCAGATGCCAGCCTACCAGATGCCATCCAGCATCCCTTACCTGGTGATAGGCCTATCATTCCTTCAGGTCCTTCAGACCCTGTCTAAGGCATACCTATGCCGGGCCCGTGGGGCCAGCATTACCACCACCTGGCCCGCCAGCAGGGCCTCTGCCAGGTCCCTCTGCTCCATCAGATCCCCTGGCACCCGGGTACCCGACACCACAATATCCAGTGCCACATTACCCGACTCTGCAGTATTCGGAGCCCCAGTACCCGACGCCGCAATATCCGGCACCGAACTACCCGATGCCTCAGTACCAGACACCAGGCTACGGATACTCCTTCCATGGATATCCCCAATATCCATATCCTCCACCTCTGTCACCCACTCCCCAGCCGCCGGCGGATCGGAAGGAGACCGTAGCCTCCTGGTGGGCTGAAGCCAAGGCTCAGCTCACTCGTGAGGTCGAGAGTCATCTACCGACGCCGGACCCTATACAGGATCCCCTACATCAGAGACGGGAGACTCCCTCCCCCCCTTTCTGACATAAGAGAGCAGCCCTCTGGCACCCGAGGAGGGGAGGATACACGCCCCAAGGAACTCCCCAGAGGGGCCGTCCCTCCTCCTTGTAGGGAGGAGCCTTCCTCCTGTTCATCAGATATGTCGGACTCGGATTCAGAGACAGGACGCTCTGATCCCTAAGACGAGCCACGTACTCCTGAGCGCCATCAGCCAAGGACTCCTCCGGAGGACCCCTGCTTTCTGGAGTTATTGAGGAAAATCCAGGAGCTCCATCAATGGCAATTAGTGGAGCTTACAGCGTAAGAAACTCACTGCTCATCTGGATCTGCCCAAGACCGCTCCTACACTGATTTCACCCTGGATAGAGTCTCACACGGATCTTGTTTCCCCTATTTGGAAACAACCGTCTGTGCTAGCCCCCCTTCCGAGGAAGGCAGACAGGCTATACCAGGCTCCTGAGGGTGTAGACTTCCTTAGACTCCACCCCAAGGCAGATTCGGTCATCATCAGCGCCGCTCATGGCCGCTCCGCAAATCCCAAGCACCTCAGCTCATCTCTGCCTGATAAGGAATCCCGGCTTCTGGACCAATATGGGAAGAAGATCTATTCCTCTTCTACCCTTGGTATTAGGGCCCTGAACTATGTGGCACATATGGGGGATTTTCAGAAGACCATCCTTAGCCAGGTGGAATCTAAATTGGACTCCCTTCCTGAGTCGCAGACTAAGCAGCAAGTGGCGGATCTTGTCCATTCTGCTCGTTCGGCCAGTCAGCACAATTCGTGCCACTTATGACGCAGTGGACACAGCTGGAAGGAGCCCAGCTTTCGCCGACGGCATCATGCCTGACTCCGTGTGTCAGGTTTGGTCCCTGAAGTAGAATCTGCTATCCAGGATGCTCCCTTCAAGGGTTCAGTGCTGTTCGGGGGTGATGTCAAGGACATCATTACCGAACTGCAGGAGAAGGGCACTGCACTAAAGTCTGTCAACTCTATGTACAGGCCCCCTCAAGGGCAGCGGTGTCCCTTTTCGTAGACAAAACTGATAACGACAAAAACCACAGGGCAAATGGGCCAACAAACGGAAGGCTTCTCCAGCAACCAAGACTACCCCCAGCAAAAAAGCCGCGGGAGCTCCGGCTGCTGCGCTGCCCCACACCTCCTGATTCCCTGCCTCTCCCACTGCCTCTGGAGGTCCCAGAAGAACCGATAGGGAGAGATTCTCCTCCCATCTGCTGGGTTGGGAGAGGATAACGTCAGACGCTTGGGTGCTCCAGTTGATATCAGCAGGACACTAAAGTGATTCAGACTATTAAGGGTGTGTCACATGGAATGAAAGTGGGGTTAGTACCTAAGTTACCTGTACCTGTGATTACTGGAAATGACTTCCCAGGATTTACTGAGTTGATCAAAGAGGGAATAAATCCTGATGTTTACAGTGGTGACAAGAGCTCAGGCAAATAAAATTTCAAATGGTGGGGACACTTTTCCTTTTAGTGATTTTGATTCGGACTTGTCTGAGCACAATTCCAAGATCCGGAAATCCAAGAAAGAAAGACGATGCCTGAAGAAACTCTGGCAGCAAATTATTGATGGACATAAAGGGTTAAAATAAGAAAATGCTTAAAGTAAATTAACTGACTGTGATTTTCTTTCAGAACAAGTGAACAATGTTTCTCTCTAGGGTTATTTCAAGCAGCTGAGGGTGAAACCAAAACAGGGTGGACCAATGTTTAAAAAATGTAATGGGTTACTGTACAGCATTTGGGTTAAACCTCAGACACAGGAACAGACAGAACAACTGGTTACACCACAGAAGTATAGAACAGAGTTGTTACAGATAGCACAAGATAGTCCTAAGGCTGGTCACTCAGGGAGGGATCGCAGTCTTGCTAGACTGCTGTATAGATTTTACTGGCCTGGAATTCATGAAGATGTTGCTACCTATTGTAATTCCTGTGCTGAGTGTCAGAAAGTAGCCCCAGTCACTAGAAAAGACAAGGTGCCCCTGGTGACCCTACGCTTGACAGATGTGTCTTTTGAGAGAATTGCAATGGATGTGGTTGGTCCTTTAGACAAAAGTAAAAAGGGTAATAGATTTATCCTGGTAGTATGCAACTATGCTACTCGATACCCAGAAGCAGTTCCAATGCATACTGTTACAGCTCCAAAAGTTGCAGCAGAGCTTGCCAAAATTTTCAGCAGAGTGGGCATACCTAAAGAAATTATTACTGATCATTGTAGTAATTTTGGTGCTGCATTACTTAAGGAGCTGTACAGACTACTAGGTATCACTGCCATAAGAACCTTCCCCTATCACCCTCAGACAGACGGTCTTGTTGAGCATTTTAACCAAACCTTAAAACGCATGTTAAAAAAGTTTGTAAAAGGGGAAGGGAAAGACTGGGACCAATACTTGCCTTGCCTACTTTTTGCCTACAGAGAAGTGCCACAGGCATCAACAAGATTTTCACCATTTGAAATGCTGTATGGTAGGCAATCAAGAGGGCCACAGGATGTGATGAAAGAAACATGGGAAGATAACCCCACTCAGAAACAAGCTATAAAGTACAGTTACATAAGAACTTACCATAACAGTAGATCTTCAAGACAGGCTCTTGCAGTAGGTAATTACATATAGGACTGACACGGCAGGCATCAGGACCCCACGGAAAAATTTCTAGCTAGCAGTCTCTGGCGGGGGACTGCCCCCACGTCAGGTGATCGACATCACGTGACGTCAGTATAAAGGGGTGGTCCACCACGCCCGCCTTCCAGTTCTTTCCCGCCAAGGGTCAAAAAAGGCAAGATGAGAGAAAGAGAAGCGGATGACTCCCTTCCTGGAAAAGGAGCTGAGAAAGCTAAGGGGGATGGAGGGCGGGAAGGTATTACCTACTGCAAGAGCCTCTCTCGAAGATCTACTGTTATGGTAAGTTCTTACGTAACTGTACTATCTTACTTCGAGAGGGCTCCTGCAGTAGGTAATTACATATAGGACTGAATCCCAAACAGTCTGGAAAAAGGAAAAACACTCGGGAGGAGGAAAACTAACCAACCAATGTAACTTCCGGCTGCGCGGGTCTTAAGAAAGAAGACCTTGCAGTACAGCCAACCCGAAGCCTGCTCTGAGGCGAGAGACAATATCCAAACAGTAGTGTTTCATAAAGGTATGGACAGAAATCCAAGTCGCGGCTGCACAGATGTCTGTCACTGACACATTTTTGAAACAAGCTGCAGAGGCAGCTACTCCTCTGGTGGAGTGACCTCTGACTTGACCCAGCAGGGCCTTGTGGTACTTGTCATAACAGAAGGTGATACAATAAGCCAACCACTTTGATAGGCATTGCTCGGAAGCTGCATTGCCCTCTCTTTTGTGACAAAAAGCTGATCAGATTTCCTGAGATTCTCAGTCCTAGAGGTATAGTATCTCAGTATCCTATGAACATCCAAGGTATGCAAGAGGTACTCCCCTTGATTGGAGTGTTGCATAAAGAAAGAGGGTAGTTCAATGGATTGATTCAGCGTAGATTCTGCTACCACTTTATGGAGAAACGTAGGGTTTGTGCGCAGAGCCACACGTTCCTTGTGAAAAATCAAATACGGGGTTTTGCACATCAGGACCTGAAGCTCGGAAATTTGTCAAGCTGAAGTAATGGCCACTAGGAAGAGAGTCTTCCAAGAGAGGAACTTCAAGTCTGCTGAAGCTGCTGGTTCAAAAGGGGGCAGAGTAACCTTCTCAAGAATAAAATTCAGATCCCAAGGAGGAGCAGGGATGCGGATAGGGGGTTTCAAATGGAGAACCCCTCTTAGGAAAGTCTTAGAGACTTCCAACTGTGCAAAAGTTCTGTCTCCAAAAGGGACATGGTAAGCTGAAATAGCCGCCATGTGGACCTTCAAAGAGGAATAGCTGAGACCCAGGACAAAGAGATGACGCATGTAGTCCAGGACTCTCTCGACAGTGCAAGAGAAAGGCTCAATGTCCTTTAATGAGGCCCAAATTGAAAATCTTTTCCACTTCATGGTGTAGGTGGACCTAGTAGAAGGTTTTCTGACCTCCACTAGAATATCTGCTACGAGCGGAGAAACCCCGAACCAGACTTGAGCTACGACTGCAGGAGCGACGCATGCAACCGAAAGGATTTGAGAACTGGATGAACCAGAGTCCCCTGATCCTGGGTCAGCAAGTGTTGTGACAGAGGAAGAGGAAGTGGAGGTTCCTCTGAAAATTGTTGCAGAAGAGAGAACCAAACTTGCCTGGGCCAGAATGGAGCGATGTGGATCATCCAGGCTCCTTCTGTACTGAGTTTGCGTAAGACCCTTGGAATTAAGGGAATTGGAGGGAAGGCATAGATGAATCTGTCCCTCCAGTTGAGAGACACTGTGTCCCGCCAGAAAATGTCTCACCGTGGAGCGAGCGAGCAGAAGGTCGAAGTTTTGCATTTTGAGGAGATGTGAACAGTTCTACCTGAGGGGTTCCCCAGCGCAGGAAGATGTCGTCTACTACCTCTTGATCCAGTTCCCACTTGTGGACTCTGGCTTAAGACCGACTGAGGCGGTCTGCCAGTGTATTTTCTACTCCCGGAACATGAACTGCCATCAGGTGAAGATTGTGCTGAACCACCCAACTCCAAACTCTCACTGCTTCCCTGCACAGAGGGTAGGAACGAGTTCCTCCCTGCTTGTTGAGATACCAGACTACACACATGTTGTCTGTCTGGATGGTTAGATGACTGGGAAGAATGTAGGAGTACAGAGCCTGGAGAGCATACAAGACGGCTCTGAGCTTGAGCACATTTATGTGTAACGTCTGCGCGAGTCTGGACCAGGAGCCCTGAAAGGCCCTAGGTGGGCTCCCCAGCCCTCTCCTGAGGCATCCGTTGTCAATGTTTTGAGGGGGTCGACATTGAAGGGAACTCTCCGGCAAAGTTTCTCTTGCACCATCCACCACTGCAAGTCCCTGACCATGGGATCGGAAACTAGAACCTCCTGGTCTAGGTCGTCCAGTGTCTGGTCCCACTGAGACCAAAGCGTCCATTGAGAGATCCTCATATGGAGCTGAGCGTGAGGGACTGTCAGGATAGCAGCCGCCATGAGCCTGAGGAGGCAAAGAACTGACCTGGCACCGATCCTTCTGCGACTGGACAACAGGCTTACTTGAGCCTGGAGGGTGTCCCTCCTGTCCAGAGGCAGAAAGGCCTTGCTGATGGTCGTGTCAAGGATCACCCCGATGAACTGGAGTCTTTGGCAAGGGACCAGATGAGACTTGGTCTGGTTGATGGTGATACCCAGGCTAGTGAAAACCTGCAGGGTAAAGGAAATGGAGTGCAGGAGTTCCTCCCTGGATGGGGCTGCCAGGAGCTAGTCATCCAGGTATGGGAATACCTGCACTCCCTGGGTATGCAGGTGGGACACTACCACTGACAGGCATATGGTAAACACTCAGGGAGCTGAGAAAAGACCAAATGGGAGGGCCTTGAATTGGTAGTGGTCCCCCGAAACGAAAACTGAAGGAATTTGCAGTGGGAAGTGCGGATGGGGATGTGCAGGTAGGAATCCTGCATATCCAAAGCGCACAGCCACTGTTCCTGCCAAAGAAGCGTCAGAAGGCTCTGCAGTGAGAGTATTCTGAAGTGTTTGTACTCCATGAACACGTTCAGGGAGCTGAGGTCTAAAATAGGCCTCATGTCTCCCGTCTTTCTTGGAACTAAGAAGAAATGGGAATAGTAACCTGTCCTCTGCCGGGTACTGCGGCGTCGGATACTGTGATACCTGGTAGGCTGGTACCGGATTAATCAGTGTCGGATACCTGGGTGCTAGGGGCTCTGGCAGCGCAGAGGGCCCTGGAAGAGGCCCAGCAGGTGGCCCAGGTAAAGGTGGTCCTGCCGGCATCGGGCCCAGCATTGGAGTGATGTCCGGTAAAGGAACATCGTCTGGCATCGGGTAGGCTGGCATCAGAGTTGGCGTATGAGGATCCAGTGCTGTAGGAGAGAGTCCTGACGTCAGCGTACCCAAGTCCTCGGTGTTGCCCGGGGATGGAGGGTTAAAATCACCGGGGTCCAGCAGAGGAGATGCGAGAGCCTCAGTTAGCAATGGCAAGCGTTCTGGTGAGTCTGGGACATCAGATTGGTCCAAGGGGCCCAACGTAAGCTCTTTTGCTGGGCGTTCATTGGAGGGGCCAACATCCATCTTACCAGTGGGATCCAGGCGGGTGTTGGAGGAGCCGGCATCTGACTTATTGGAACCCTGGCCTGACGGTGGTCGTGATGGGGAACTGACCCCGATGGGCATGCGAGGGACAGTGCACCCCCCCGGAAGAGCTGCCGTCTTATCGGCCCTGTCCAGGTGGACGTCCATGACACCAGTGTCCGGCTTACGGACCCACATTTGACCCAGAGGGCCGGATAGTAGCGGCCTTCCCGGAAGCGGTAGCCTCTTTTGCCCCAGAGGCACCCGAGCACGAGCCCGATGGGAGGGGCGACACTGTCTTGGACACCGCCAAGAAGGCTGTCGAGGAGCAGTCCCCCAGAAGGGATGTTACCTTGAGAACCGTGACTCTGGCTGGAGTCACGGGAGCCATGGAGGTGAAGTCCCGGTCCCGGTGCTTCTCCTTCTTCTTGTGGCCTTCAGGGGAAGTGGAAGCCTGCCTTATTTCTTCAGCTCCTTCCCCATGAAAGCCATCTTTTTCTTCAGAATGTGGGCCTCCAGGGACTGCTGCCTCCGTTTTCAGGTGGCTGCGTTAAATTGCTGGCAGTGCTGGAACTTCTCCATGGGGTGGTCCGGGCCTAGGCAGAAGAGACAAAGGGAGAGACCGTCCTTATGCGGCAGTTGGGAACCACACGAGTCGTACTTATTTTTATGCAATTCTGAGGGCGTTGGGGACAACATACATGGCCATTAGTAGAGAAAAAACGGTCGAAAAAAATCAGCAAACTAGACCGACGTAAGACTGACAAGCAAAGGAACTTTACCGCGAGGAACTTTCACAAGTTGACAGCGGGGAAAGAACTGGAAGGCGGCGTGGGGGACCACCCCTTTATACGGACGTCACATGACGTCGGTCACCTAATGTGGGGGCGGTCCCCCGCCAGAGACTGCTAGCTAGAAATTTTCCCGTTGGATCCTGATGCCTGCCGGGTCAGTCCTATATGTCATTACCTACTGCAAGAGCCCTCTCGAAGTAAGATCTTCTTATATGTGTGCCCTAAGAAGCTGGCAAAATATGTTGAAATTGCCCACAGTAATCAGGAAGAGGGCCCCAAATCAGCAGAAGGTATATTATGACCATGGGGTAAAAGAAAAAGTTTTCGATCCAGGTGAAAAGGTTTTGCTACTGTTGCCCACAACAGAAAATAAACTGTTAATGAAGTGGCAAGGGTCTTATAAAGTGCTTAGCCGTACTGGCACTGGTAACTATGAGACTGAGACCCCGACAGGAAAATCCTACTAAAATATATCATGCTAACCTTCTCAAGAAATTGGCTGAAAAAATGCCAAAAGCTGCCTTGCTAGTTTTACCAGAAACTGATAAAGAAGATATGGATGTAGCTTATAATAGACTGGAACAAACTGTAAATGCTGATGCTGTAAAGGTGAAGGTTTGCTTAACCTCAGAACAAACTGCAGAAATTTGTAATGTGCTAAAGGCATTTAACAGTACTTTTACCATTGTACCAGGCTGAGCAAAAGTGGTTGAGCACATAATAGTGACAAGGAATGCTCGTCCAATTAGGCAAAAGACATACAGGTTGCCAGAGCGGTTAAGAGCTGATGTGGTTAAGGAAATATAAAAAATGAAAGAACTGGGTATCATAGAGGAGTCACGGAGTGCCTGGTCATCTCCCATGGTAACTGTAAACAAAAAAGAAGGTGGTGGTAGATCTGCCTTGATTTTAGGAAACTTAATCAGGTGTCAGAATTTGACAGTTATCATATGCCCAGAATAGATGATTTGGTGGACAGACTGGGAGTGCAAAGTATATCAGTACCCTCGATCTCACTAAGTTAGCTAAAAAATCCAAAAACAAAACTGCATTTGCCACCCCTATAGGATTCTATCAGTTCACCACCATGCCGTTTGGTTTACATGGTGCGCCAGCTACATTCCAACGATACATGGATGTCATTTTATCCCCTCAGACTGGTTATTGTGCTGCGTACCTGGATGATGTCGTGGTGTACACTCCAGACTGGAAAAGCCACCTGGAACACCTATGATCAGTTATCCAAGCTATCAAAAATGCAGGTCTGACTATTAATTTTACCAAATGTGCATTGTGCATGCAGGAAACCAGATATTTGGGCTATATGTTGGGAAATGGAGGAGTCAAGCCCTAGGTTTCTTAAATGGAGGCTGTAGCTAACAGCCCTGTACCTAAAACAAAGAAACATGTGAGGTCATTTTTAGGGCTGGCTGATTATTATTGGAGATTTGTTCCCAACTTTGCAGAGTTAGCCACTCCCCTCACTGAACTCACAAAAAAATGGTACCCAAAAAATGTGAAATAGACCTCAGAGTGTGATGAAGCTTTTCAAGCCATTAAGGCTACATTATGTTCAGCCCCTGTTTTAAGAAGCCCAGACTTTTAGAAACCATCTTTGCTACAAACAGATGCATCCAAGGTGGGCCTAGATGCAGTACTGAGTCAAAATATAGAGGGACAGAACATCCTAGTCTATGCACAAGTAGGAAGTTGCATGACAGAGAGAAAATGTACTCTACTATCGAAAAGAAATGTTTAGCAGCAAAGTGGGTCATGGAGTCCCTTAAGTTTTATTTGCTAAGAATTGACTTTGTTCTTGTAACAGATCACAGTCCTCTCAGTTGGCTTAACCAGATGGAAGATAAAAATTCCAGAATCACAAGGTGGTACCTGGCACTACAGCCATTTAAATTCATGGTGATACACAAATCTGGTAGAGAGAATAGCAGTGCTGTTTTTCTGTCAAGATATGGATCAGGACTTGAGGGTTCTGAAGGTTGAAAAGAAAAAATTACTCACCTTAGTAATTATGTTTCTTCTAGTGGAGTCTTGCTGTATTCTGACATATGCAGTTAGGTCCTGCCTTTCAACTGCCCCAGAGAACAAAGGGTTAACTTATCTATGCCTTGCATAGAGCATTCATTATGAGCTCAGTTGAAGCCCCTGTCTGCTGTTGTTTAAACTGCAACCGTCAGATCTTTATGAGCAAAGACTCACTAGGTGTTCTGTGTGGAAACTGTAACATTTTTACTAGCCAACTGGCAAATATATAAAATGTTTTTTGGGTTTCAAAGGAAGACTCAAGTCAGGAAACCCAAAAACAAAAACACATCCAAAACACAACATCCCACCCAAACAAAAAAGAGGGTGTAAAAAGGACACCCCTAGGGTGCCAACACTGATCCTGCCCACCCACATCCCAAAAACTAGGTTCTGAGAGGGGAGGTGGGGAGGTCAGAATACAGCAAGACTCCACTAGAAGAAACATAATTACTAAGGTGAGTAATTTTTTCTTCAAACAACATGAAGTCTTGCTGTATTCTGACATATGCAGACTACCGAGCAGTACCTCCATGGAGGAGGGACAGAACCTACTTTGGGAATAGGCTCTGAAGTACTGCTGTGCCAAACCGAGCATCACTCCTAGACTGGATATCCAGAGAGTAATGCTTGGTGAAAGTATGGACTGTTTTCCAGGTGGCTGCTTGACAAATTTCTAAGAGAGGAATATCCCTGACAGCAGCCAGGGAAGCAGCTGTACCTCTTGTGGAATGAGCCCTTGGGCCTGAGGGTGGAGTTCTACCCAGTTTTTCATAGCAGAATTGTATACAAGAAACAATCCACCTGGCAATAGATCTCTTAGTGGCAGGTTTGCCTTTACCAACTTCTCCATAAGTAAGGAACAACTGGAGGGATTCAAACCTGTGACCCTTGGTACACTCTATGTAGTAGCTAAGGGCTCTTTTAACATCCAAACTGTGTAGTCTCCTCTCTCCTGAGGAGGAATGGTCAGTGAAGAAAACAGGGAGAGATATAGACTGGTTGAGGTGGAAATCTGAAACCACTTTAGGTAAGAACTTTCTGTTAGTTCTAAGGACCACTTTATCTCTCGAAAAGAGATGAAATCAGATTCCACTGACAGGGCTTGCAATTCACTGATACGTCTGGCAGAAGTAATGGCTACCAAAACACAGTTTTCCAAGTCAAGTACTTAAGCTCTGCTGAGGATAAAGGCTCACGGAGTGCATAAGCTGAGCAATGCAAACATTAAAGTCCCAAGCAGGAGCAGGATCCCTAAAGGGGGGATTGGTGTGAAGCAATCCCTTGAAAAACTTACAGAATACAGGATGGGATGACAGAGAGGAAGACTTGCCTACTGACAGGAAAGCAGAAACAGCTGCCAAGTGTAATTTGAGGGTAGCTAGTCTGAGGCCTAGGCCATTAAGATGGACCATATAATCCAGAACCGTAGGCAAGTCAACAGAGTCTGGAGAAATATTCTTCTTAGAACACCGAATGCTGAATCTTTTCCATTTGGAGTTGTAAGTCTTCCCGGTGGAAAGCTTTCGAGAAGCCTTAAGGATATCCAGAACCCCTTGGGAAAGATGCAGATCTGCAAACTCTAACTCTTCAAGAGCCAAGCCTTGAGATTGAGAGACTGAAGATTCGGGTACCAAATCTTCCCCTGAGAGGATGTTAACAGGTTGTAATTCCTGGGAAGAGACAAGGGAAGGTGGACTGTTAGAGACAGCAACAAGGGATACCATGGCTATCTGGCCCAGTCTGGAGCAATCAGAATCACTTTGCATGGTTGTGGCCTTATCTTGACTAACACCCTGAACAGGAGAGGGAAGGGGGGGAAAGCATACAGAAATTTCCCTTCCCAGTACAGAATCAGAGCATCCAGGGGGACTGAGCCCAAGACTGGGGGTCTGCAACAAAAGACAGGAAGTTGGTGATTGTCTGGGGCTGCAAAAAGATCCATCTCTGGAGTGCCCCGTCTCGAGAAAATCACTTTCAAAACCAGAGGATCCACGGCCCATTTGTGATGGCCCTGGGATATTCTGCTCAGTGCATCTGCTAGGACATTGTCCTACCCTGGGAGGTGAATTGCTATCAGAGAGGTTTGCAGGGAATAGGCCAGGGACCACAACTTCATTGCTTCTGCGCACAAGGCCTTAGACCGAGTGCCTCCTTGCTTGTTGATGTACCACATGGTGGTGGTGGTGTCTGTTCTGACCTGAACCACCTTGTTCTGTACAGATTTGGAAAAAGCTTGCAGTGCCAGAAACACTGCTCTGAGTTCCAAGAGATTGATGTGAAGCAGAGATTTCTGAGGTGACCACAGTCATTGGGTGGTAAGAGGGAAGCATCTGTGGTGAGTATCACTGAATGAGACTGAGTGACAAATGGAACCCCTTGTCTCAAATTGTCCTGATCCTGCCAACATTGCAAGCTTGGATCAGGGTTTGAGTCACTGGGATTAGTTTGGTAAGGAAATCCTTTCTTTGGGACCAAAAGTCTCTTAAGTGGAACTGAATGTCCCTCATTTAGAATCTTGCTCCCTGGACCACTGCTGTGGAGGCTGCCATGTGGCCCAGTAGCTGAAGGAAATGCCTTGCTGGTCGAGACACCTGAAGGGTGAATGAAGAGGCCAGTTCCATAAGGATCCTTGCCCTTTCCAGGGGAAGACTCTTGCCCTTACTGTATCCAGTTCTGCACCTATGAAGGTGAGGAGCTGTACTGGTTCGAGAACTGACTTTGGCAGGTTGAGAAGGAATCCTAAGGAAGTGAGCACTTGCTGGGTCACTTGCAGATGTGACTTGACTTGGTCTGGAGACTGACCTACTATGAGCCAGTCATCCAAGTATGGGAAAATGGAGATCTTTTGTATTCTTAGGAAGGCAACAACTACTGCCAGGCACTTTGTGAAAACCCTTGGGGCTGATGTTAGGCCAAAGGGCATTGCTCTGAATTGATAGTGGCCTGAGAGCAACTCGAACTGAGGTACTTTCTGTGGGAGCACCTGATGGGAATGTGAAAGTAGGCATCTTTGAGGTCCAGGGAGGCTAGCGAGTACCCTGGCCTTAGAGGGAAGGATAATTCCCAGATTTACCATTTTGAACTTTGGCTTTAAAAGATGTTTGTTCAGATATCTTAGGTCCAGGATGGGTCGCCACTCTCCTGTCTTTTGGGGGGTTAGGAAGTACCTGGAGTACAATCCTTTTTCCCTGTGTAGGGTGGGAACTCTCTCTATAGCTCTGAGATCTAGGAGAGAAGAAACCTCTGCCTCTAGGGCAAGGGTCTCCAGAGATTTGCAGGTGGAAAAGATCTGGCTCTCATCTTGGGAAATTTTTTGAAGCTGAGAACCAGTCCCTGGCTTACTACTTCCAGGACCCGCTTGTCTGATGTAAGAGACATCCAGTCCTGGACAAAGTAAGCCAGCCTGCCCCCTACTGGTATAGGAGAATCAACCCGGGCAGACCCATCAGTGTGTCTGCTTGGCAGGGGCTTTAGGCTGAGGGGTGGATGCAGGTCTGCTCATCCCCCTTCTGCCTCTCCCTCTAAAGAACCCCCTCTGCGAAAAGGAAGAGGAGGAGGAGGCCTGAGCTTGGTAAAAAGGCCTTTGGAAAGACCTGCTGTGCCACTGGACTGCTGCCTTTGAGGAGTTGCTTGCCTTTCTCTGGCCTGAGCACTCCTGTAAGTTGTTCTGTACTCGTCCATCTTCTTCATGCAATTCTCTGTCTGCTCCCCAAACAGAGAATGACCAATTACAGGAAAATCCATGGCCTTAGCCTGGGTATCCTGTGAGAGGCTAGTACATCTGAGCCAAGCCATCCTCTGAAGAGCCACAGATGTAGCCATGATCCTTGATGATACATCACTGGAGTCTACAGCAGCATGAAACTGTACTTTTGATGCCTCAATGCCATCTGCAGCCACCTGCTCCAGCTCCTTGGCAAGCTGGTCGGGAGCATGTTTAGCCAGTGCCAGTACAGTGTCCCACCTGGACTTCTGGTACCTGGCTATATAGGCCACATAGTTAGCCTGCCTGAGTCCCAAAGATGCTGCCATGTACTGTTTCCTTTGCCATGGCATCAATCTTCCTGGAGTCCTTGTCTGGGGGGGTGTGATGCCAAGGGAATGTTTGCCTTATTACAGGCAGCAGTCTGCACAACCCCAACATGGCAGCATTGCTGAAAAAGGGAACTCCATGTCTGAGCCTGAGAGAGTGTACCTCTTGTCCATTCGTCTGTCCACAGGAGGTATAGAATTAGGAGACTTAAGAATTTTTTGTGTCTGTTTCCCAAAGGATTTGTGGAGGGGAATAGACAGTCTCTTGGACTCTGGGTTGTCCATCATCTCAACATAATCAGGCTCTTCCTGATCCTCTACTGCTTCCTCCACAGGAAGCTGGAGGGTATCAGCCACTTTTTTTGTAGAACATGTAGTGTGAAGGGGACTCAGAAAGCCTAGGAGGAGAAACACCTGAAGGTCTGTCTGGGGAGATGTCCGGGTCAACAGGCACATCCAGACTTTCACCATCACCATAATCATCCTCATACTCTCACTCCTCCTCATCCAGTTCATAAAATTCTTCCAAAGTATAATCCGGAACCAGGGGAACCGACCGAACCGAGCCCCTGCCAGATGGTGCCGGTTCAGTCGGAACCGAACTAAGCGATTGCACAATCCTAATCGCCTTGGCTATCTCATCGGCAGTCGGAGTATGAAATTCTGGGTCCAAACCGGTCAATTTGTCTTTTCTTTTTGTTGGAACCGACTCCTCGGAATCGGCTCTCCTTTTGCCCGATGAAGTATCGCCCTGGTCAGAGGGCACTCCTTCTGGTTCAGTCGGAACCGAACCGGGCTGGCCATCCAGGTCAGCGGACTTCTCAGCCTCCCTTTCCCTCAGTCTTCCTAATCGCTTTTCCAGGGTAGATTTGGGAAAATTCTTGCAAATCTGGCAGTCTGAATTGAGGTGATCAAACCCCAGACAATAAACACAGGTGGTGTGGGGATCAGCCTTAACAAAGACCTCCCCACACACACTGCAGTGTTGAAACCCAGTGGGCCCGGTTTTTTTCTTGGGTTTCTCAGACATGGCCAACCTAACCAAAAACGTACCCTTTTTTCGGCAATCCACCAGGCAAGACTCCCCTATCGGTTCCTGACCGTGTCACTGGTCTTGGAAAAAAACGTAATTAAATCCGTTTTTTTTAGAACTGATACGGACCAGTAACCACACTCTAAAGTAAGCAAAAGTTTTTACCTCAATTTGATCGGTTCAGCCGAACCGATCCACAGTTTACAAGTTCCACACAGAAAACAGAACAAAAACCTATCTAGTACTCACAGTACCACAGACAGAGACTTGAACCGACTATGTGGAAACAACAATTTGGTAGAAACCGACCGAAAACCGACAATTCAACCGACTTTTGAACCAAGCAGCAGGAGAAATCTCCAGAGCAACTGTTCAGTGAGGCGGAGTAAAGAATCTGACGGTTGCAGTTTAAACAACAGCAGACAGGGGCTTCAACCGAGCTCGTGATGAACGTTCTATGCAAGGCATAGATAAGTTAACCCTTTGTTCTCTGGGGCAGTTGAAAGGCAGGACCTAACTGCATATGTCAGAACAAACAAATGTACGAGTTTAAACTTTACTGCTCGCTGTACTATTAAAAAAAAAAAGCAGATCTTGTACATGTGCTTAATTGCTGAAAGCAGCAAATGCTATTAGAGAATAAAAAGTTTTGGAAACCTGTTTAATAAAACAGGTTCCTTCTTAAAGAGGGAGGAGTATGCAAGCAATAATACCTGACAGGGTGGGCGGTATTGGGCAATACCGGACCGCCCAGCGGCGTAATGAGGCCCGACGCCACAGGCGGAGGGCCTTATAGCTTCTGGAAGGTCTGGTATTGCCCATACCGCCCACCCTGGAGGGTATTATTGCGCTTAGAAAATAGGCCATTGTATTATGGTTGTTAAAAAAAAAAAATAATGTGTATGTCTGAATGATAAAACTGTCTGGTATTTTTTTGGTTTTGTAATAAAATAGTTCCTCCATGTTTTGAGGTGAGGACTTTTGTCCTAGCTGAGCTCCTGTAATTGTTGCTTTGGTGCTCATTGCCTTGGTAACCCCCCTTCCCCCAAAAAAACACACAGGGCTACAAAGCTTTACTGAGCTACACTTAAAACAAGTATACGGACAATTCATCACGATCTACTTTGCCACAGACAACATATTACACTCAACTGGTCAAAACAGCTTTCATCGTATTACAAATTGGTCGCAGGCATAATGTTGACACAGCAGTGAGTTACAGGCGACATAGCCTCCCGCTGTAGTCTGTCGCAACTGATGATTCGTTTCTCCTCTACCACCACAATTTAGTTTACTTACAGACCACATTTCCAGCCACTTCGTTTCTACTCTGCCACTAAACAGTACAATATGTCTAAATTGCAAATTTAGAAACTTTTAAGCTAAGACTAAGCAAGAGTAAGCTACTCACAACTCACATTCAGGATCACTATGCCATTACTTCATGTTTACTTACGTGCACAACTCACATTCAGGATCACCGTGCCATTACTTCATGTCAGTAAAATGTAACCTATTTGCTTTCTTGCACATAACTATAGTTATTTTAAATACTTTAACTGAATAAAGACTTCTTTGCCTCCCTGTTGTCTATGCACATCTTTTCTTTCTTGTTCTCTGTTGGTCATATGTTCATCTCCATTTTGTCAGACAACCAATGTGCTGTGCGACATTTATTAGTTCTGTTCTGTCCTCATGATATTTTGCCCGCTATGAATTGTTTGCGACTTTTTGTCCAGGGATGAGTAACTGTGTTTAAATAGGTATATTTATGTTTTTTTTTTTGTGGTTTATGTTGGGGATTGCAACCGATGGACTGAGCTAAGCAGGCGGTAGAAAGTGGCATGAGATCGCTGCGATTGGGAGAAATGCTCATGTTTCCTCTCCTCAACTGCATACAAGTAGGTTTTTTATGTATTTTCTACAGTCAGGCTTCTCAAGAGGGGATACTGGTTGGTGTTGAGCAGGGCGTGGTATCTCTCGCTGATGGTGACACGCTGCCAGAGAAGGCGGTTGGAGAAGGGAGCGAGGCACTGTGAGCTGATGGAAGGATTTCTTTTAGTTTGTGACAGCGCAGTGCTTAGAATGTTTTAGCATTTAGAGACACAAAATACATTTTCAAATTGGGGGTTGGGGCAGGTTACTAACTTTGTCTGCCGACCCATTACTGTGTTTGTGTCAAGAGTCGGGGGCTGGGGGGAAATTTGTTGCTCTCTGAGAGTCACGTTGTCGGGTAACAGGGCAGTGCCAGGCATGGGACAAAAGGATACTAAAAAAGAGGAGAAAAATAACTGTACAGTTGTAGTTTATGTGCATTTACTTAGGGCAGACAGGTGTCAATGAAGTAGGGAGCACTGGGTGGCCAGTGTCTCTCACTAAGCGAGAGAAAAAAATGGCGGGGATTTTAAATTCAGTTAGGGGTTTTTGGCCAATGACAAAGCAGACTGTGGGCACAAAGATACCTCAGTGGGTGAAGAAGCACTGGGGCTAGAGTTTTTTATTTACTGGCCATCTATTGAAAGCTAATGTACCCCTCTGACAGGGGTACCAGCTAATCAGGGACCAGGAAATAAAAAGCCAATTTTCTAAGTGACGGTAGAATAGAACCCTATCCCAGTTGTTATGGAGAAAGTGTTTAAATGCAAGGATCTTTCCTTTTGTGTCTCTTCTCTGTCTAGTAGTGAACCCAATTTTCCTGTGAGACTTTGGATTTGATCACCCCAACAATCTCGCAGTTCTTTGTCTCTCACTGTCTCTCAGTCCTCTCTTGCTGTCTGTCTTTTCCTCCCTTGCATATCTACTAGTATAAAAATGTGTGCACATCATTGTATGGAAATGTAACTGATATTGGGGTCACTTTCGCTTAGACAATATATAGTGTTACTGCTGAAATATATATAATTATATTTTGAGATGATTGCAGAAAGCTATTGTAAACTCTAGATGTTACTTGAGTGCAAATCTTCCAGCCTTTTACAAAAGCTGCAAAAGGGGCCTCAGAAAGCACATTGTGTTCTAGCAGCTCCTGAAACTTACGAAAACAGGATATTTACAAGAACAGGATGCTTGCTAAGGATGGTGGTTGAAAAGACGTATAAAGGAGCTAAGCTGCAACTGCAAGAAAGATTAGAAGAAAAAGGGACAGAGACTGAAAGAAAAAAACATTTAATTTCTCCTCTGTACATAGTAATTATGAACAAGTTTTTTTTTTATGTTACTGCTACTGTAAATAAATATTTTGATGAATTCTACAACTGCTCCTGGTTTTCCTATGCTTCCTGACCTTTGCCTCGATGACACCCCGCAAAAAAGTGCGGGAGGGGTGCAACTGGGCAACAGCCTTGCTTTCTATAGGTGCATGGTATGCAGAGATGGCTAAGTGCACCTTAATTGACGAGTAACTCAGACCAGAGTCCGAAAGGAAAAGGAGGTACTCGAGAATGAGATTCTCCAGAGAGGTAAAGGGATCTAGGTGACGAGCGGTGGCCCATATGCAGAACCACTTTCACTTCATAGCGCAAGTAGCTCTAGTGGAAGGTTTCCTGGCTGCCACTAGAATGTCTGCCACCAGGGAAGAGACCCCAAATCTGGCAACTGCTAAGTCGGCAGGAACCATGCATGAAGGTTGAATGACTTGAGGTCCGGGTGGACCAGAGTGCCCTGCTCCTGGGAGAGCAGATCAGAGCACAGGGGCAGAGGGATCAGAGGTTCCACTGCTAGTTGCTGGAGGAGTGGAAATCATATCTGACGTGGCCAGTAAGGGGCTATTAGGATCATCTCTGCCCCCTCTGACTGCAACTTGAGAAGTACTCTCTTCAGTAATGGAAAGGGAGTGAAGGGGTACAGAAACCTCCCAGTCCAAGTCCAACAGAGGGGCAACGTGTCTCACCAGAAAACACCAGGTCCTGGATCTAGTGAGCAAATACTGGGCAGTTTTGCATTGGATGGCGATGCAAAGAGGTCTAGCCCTGGGCAGCACCACCCGTCAAAGAGAGCTTAGAACCACGGAGAAAAGAAGTTCTCATTCCTATACCTTGGACCGGGAACAGCTTAGGTTGTTGGCCAAGGTATTCTGAATGCCTGGAATATGCACGGCAGACGAGTCGAGGTGATGTTCTATGGTCCAATACCAAACTCTCATGGCTTTTCTGCAGAGGGGGTAAGAATGCGTTCCGTAGGGACACAGACTTTGAGGGCAGATAAGGACTGCTTGGCCCACCCACTCTGCCCATTTCCCTACCTACTGGATAAGCTGCAGATCTTAGTTAACCAACAACCTACTTCCTCCTACCCCCCCCCCCACACACAGGTTTCTCCCTGCTTGTTTATGTAAAAGACCACAGACATAATCTCTGTCTGGATCAAGAGAGGACTCGGGAGAAGATTTGTCTGAAAGGCCTGGAGGGCATACAGGATCACCCACATCTTCAAAACATTGATGTAGAGATGCTGCTCCAGAGGGGACCAGGACCCCTGAGTCTGACGGTCTGCCAGATGGGCACCCCAGCATAGACCTGATGCATCCGTGGTGAGGATCTGTCAAGGCAACTGTGTCTGAAAGTGAACCCCCTTGGAGAGAATGGAGGGTTTCAGCCACCATGTCAAAGCCTGTCTCACCCAGCTGGAGACTGACACTGGTTGTTTCAAATAGTCTGTGAGCTGATCCCATTGGACCTGAAGGTTCCATTAGGCTACCCTCATGCAGACAAGCTAGAGGAACCATTGCAATGGCCGCCACCATGTGTCCCAGTAGCCTTAGAAATGTTCTGGCTGGAATCTGGTGAGACAAAGAGACCAGTTAAGCCTGTGCCTGAATGTGTTCTGCCCTGTCTGGGGAAGAAAAGCTTTGCCTTGGGTGGTGTCCAAGATTGCCCCAATGTACTGGAGTCTCTGACTTGGCCAAGGAGAGTATTTGGGAAGGTTGGGCGTGATCCCCAGATCCTGAAACAGAGAGAAAGTGGCCTCCATGGTTCTGAGCAACTGCTCCTTGGTGGGGGCTGTCCGCAGCCAATTGTCTAGGTAACGGAAGATATAACGTCCTTCTCTCCACAAGACCGCAGTCACTATTGTGAGGCACTTTGTAAAGACTTGTGTGGGCTGAGGACAGGCTGAAAGGCAGAGCCAGAAACTAGTAGTGGTTTCCCTAAATACGGAAGTGAAGAAACCTCCTGTGGGGTGGAAACACCAAGATGTGCAGATACGTGTCCTGCATGTCCAGAGAACAGAGCCAATCTCCCTGATGAAGCAGGGGGAGAAGGCTGGTGAGAGTGACCATCTTGAATCCTTTGTATTCTATGAACTGGTTCAGGTGGCAGAGGTCCAGGATGGGAGGCAACTCTCCTGTTCTCTTTGGGACCAGGAAGAAGTGAAAATAGAATCCCTTTCCTTGCTGTGCTGGCAGGACGGGTTCTAAGGCCTGTTTTCACAGGAGCGCTTGGATCTCTTCTTGAATGAGGCCGATATGGGCCTGAGGATAATGGGAGGGTACTGGAGGATGTCCAGAGGATTCTCCAAGAACTCCAGAGTATGCCCCTGTTCCACTAACTAAAGAACGCACTGACTCAAGGTTATTCTGCGTCAACCCTCTCTGTAGAAAGAGAGAAACGACCCCATCACCACCTCCCCCAGGGATTCGGCTGGGGTCGGGGGTCAGGAAAGGAGTCGGGCAGAGGAGGTGGGGACAGGAAACACAGCCTGGGAGGTTCTGGGTGCTCTGGGGGTGGAACCTCCAGAGGGTTGGGAAGAAGCCTTTCTCATAAAGGCACTTCTGGGTTGCTGGCCCCTGGACTGTTGCTTGGAGGAGTGATGAAAGGACTGCTTCTGGAAAGATTTAGGCTGAGACCTGTACATTGTGTGTCCTGAATGCAGAGCCTTGCTGGACTCCTGCAGGCGAGTGATTATATGTTGGGAATCCTCGTCAAACAGAACTCCTCCTCTAAAAGGGGCATCTAGGATTTTGGACTGCACATCCAGAGCCAAACCGGAGACTCTAAGCCAGGAGTAGAGCCGAAGGCAAACTCCCATTGCCACAACTCTGCCTGCGGAGTCTGACAAGTCATAAGAGGCTTGGAGGACGCAAGTCCCAACATCTGAGCCCTATTTGAGAAGGTAAGAGTTCAGTCTTGCAATGGAGATAAGGCTGAGTCTGAACCACCTCCAAGGCTTTCTCTCACAGGGCATTCTGATATTAGACCATGTGGGCCAGAAAGTTCAGGGAACGGATAGCACAGGTGGCAGAGGCATAAACCTTCTTACCGAATTGGTCTATCTGCCTGGAGTCCTTGTTGGGAAGCTGAGTGCTAAGGTGCCAGGGTGGCTTAAAGCAGCCATGGGCAGCATTAATTATGACTGAATCAGCCTCTGGGTGCTCCTCATAAAAAGGTTCTTTCCTCAGGGCATACAGGTGATCAGCCTTCCTGGAAGTCGTCAGGGTAGAAGATGGGTGTTTCCAAGCAGTCCTATTGACATTTTTGAAGGAATCAATAAGGGGTGGAACTACCAAGGAAATGACTCCTTACGGAGGAAAATGGCTAACAGACACGGCTCGGGGGGCCAGTTCCTCCATATCCCAACCTTTAAGGGACTGGATGTGCCTCATCACATCCATAAAAGTAGGGTCATCTGGAGGAGACCGAGGGGTGTCCTTGGGCTCCTCTGGATCCAAAAGCAGATCCAAGTCCCCAGAATCATCATAGGGGGATGAGAGGAGTATCTGCCCAACTCTCCTGAGTCTGGGGAGGGAGAAGGAGAGCGACGATGCCTACGTCGGTGGGTCCTTGGATGACCAATGCCAGCTCCTGCTGGTTGAGGAGTAGGCTCCTTAGGAGGTTGCGCTGGAGCCTTTTAGGGGGAACCTGCTCCTTAGCTGGACTGGGAGGAAGATCCCTAGGGGTTGGAGTTGGGGGCTCCTTCAGGGCTTCCTCATCCTTAAAGTATGCCCACCAGGCTGCAAAAAGGGTGCTAAGATCTGTGGGTTGGTTCTGAGGCATCACTGGGGAAGCCAGCATCTGTGGGGTAGGCTCAGAAGGCCCTGGCGTCAGCTCTTTAGTCTGCGGTAACCCTGGCATTGGTTCCACTGGAATCAAGTTAATGGGCGATATTCCTTGAGGCAAGGAGCCATCTGGTGTCAGTCTGATTGGAGTCAAAAGACCGGGCATCAGACCCTTGGGCATCGGCTGCATGACGACAGGGCCCGCTGGTGACGACTGGAGAGGCATCAGTTGACACTGGTCTGCAGAAGCAGCCGGCATCAGCCTGGAAGGAGAAGCCTGTCCTGGGGAGTGGACTCCTGAGTGGGGTAGAGGCATCACTCTCGTGGGGGAGGTCAGCGCATGCCCCTGACATTGCTTAGTGGCGTCGGCCTCTGAAGTTGGGATCGACTTGGCAGACGCCTTGACCAGGAAGGTGACGGTCAAAGACCAGCCACCCGAGGAGGAGGACCCTGTCGAGCCACCTGGCACAGAACCCACCTGATGTAGGGGCCTGAGCATCAGGGGCTGAGAGGCTGGGGATGAGGTACCGAGCCCCGAAGAACCACCGCTCGAGATAGTGATGAGAGCGGGTGGTTTGACCACTGGGAGCTCGGAGGGAGAGGGGAATGCTGTAGTTGAAGGGGCTGACCTCCCGCAGGAGAAAGACCCAAGCTCTGTCCCCGATTTTTGTGGGGACCTGGAGCAGGAAGCTGACTGGGGTTTGTCCTTGTGTTTCTCATGGTGTTTCTGCTTTCCACTGGATTTCTTCTCTCTTTGAGAAGAAGAAGCTGAAGACCCGGAGGCCGGGGAAGAAAAGGTCTGGAGCTCCTTCTCCATCACTGAAAATCTCTGCTGCAGCAGGAAGGCTTCTAGGATCTTCTGGGTGCAAAGTCTGGTGCACTGGTTAAAATCTTGGCAGAGCTGGCAGGCTTCAGCTTCGTGGCCTGGCCTAGGCACAGCAGACAAAAGTGTAGCTGTCCTTGTGGGGGAGTTTTCCGCCACACGGACACTTGGTCTGCTGCTGGTCCAAAGAGGAGGATGGAGAAGAAGACATGCAAGAAAAAGGCTGAAAAAAAGATTTTTAGTTAAATAATAAAGCGTGGATAAATGCAGCAAAATGGTCGACTAAAGCAGAAGGCATCCGTGAAGGTCTGACTTGCGCAGGTTGACGGCCGGAAAAGAACTGAGGCTGGGTTGGGGGTCCGCCCCTTTTATACTATAGGCAGACGTTGAAGGCGGGCTGATGTCAGGGGTGGTCCCCCGCTGTATACTGCTGGCTTCAGTCAGAATGGTGTTACCTGCTGCAAGAGCCCCTTTGAAGTGAGATCAGAGGTTCTTCTACCAGCTGCTGAAGTAATGGAAACCATATCTGCTGAGGTCAGAATGGAGCTACTAGGATCATGCTGGCCCCTTCCATCTGCAGTTTGATGACCACCCTCTGAATTGGTGGAAAGGGAGAGAAGACATATAGGAACCTCCCACTCCAGGAGAGGGACAAAACACCTCGCCAGAAAACTCCATGCCCTGGATCGAGCGATCAAACATCGGGAAGTTTTGCGTTGAGTGAGGACACAAAAAGGTCCAACTCTGGACACCCACATCTGTCGAATAGATCTTCTGCGATGGATGACAGGAGCTCCCACTCATGCATACAGGACTAGGTCCAGCTGAGACTGTTGGGCTGGGGTGTTTAGTGCCCTGGAACATGGACGGCTGAGAAAGTCAGGCCGTGATCCAACACCCAATACCATACTCTCACGGCCTCCCTGCATAGGGGGTATGAATGTGTTGCTGACCTGCTTGTTGATATAGTACACTACACTTAGGTTGTCCGACTGAATTAGCAGCTGACCTGGAAGAAGATGGTTCTGAAAGGCCTGCATGGCATACATAACTGCCCGCATCTCCTGGACATTGATACGCAGGGAGGTTTCAATCTGGTACCAAGAGCCCTGAGTTTAAAATGGACCCAGAGGAGCTCCCAGCCCAAACCTGAGGCATCCGTAGTGAGGATTTGCTATGGAGAAGAGATTTAGCATGGGACACCCTGCAACAGGTTCGGGGGTCCATTCATCACTGAAGCACCTTATGGACTGGGGAAGAGACCAGCACCAACTTCCTTAGAATGGCAGAAAAAGGGGAGATATGGTTGATGGGGGACCTGAATATGCCAGATGTTAACTGGAGCACCTTTGCTGCAGGCACATCCAAGAGCATGGTCATGCTTGATGCCCTACAGGGGGCATGCCTCAGACAGCTAGTATTGGAACCCACTCGGGAGAGAGCAATCTTAGACCTGGTACTCTCAAATGGGGATGGAGAAAGAATCTCAGATTTAGAAGTGGGTAACCATCTGGGAACAAGTAACCACAAAACTGTGTGATTCACGATAAACACAGCCATACAATCAAGCCATACAAAGGCAAGAGTATTGGACTTTAAGAGGGCTGACTTTGAGAAAATTAGAGAGTGCCTCAGAAAAGCACTAGCAAACAGGCAAGAAAGAGGGGTGGAGGAACAATGGGAAGTAATCAAAACAGCCATCACAGAGGCAACAAGCCTTTGTGTAAAGCAAATCAACAAAACACAACGAAGGAAAAAAACGCTATGGTTCTCAAAAGAGGTGGCAGGGAAGGTTAAGGAGAAAAGGATAGCATTCAGGAAATATAAGGAAACACAGAAGGAGCAGGACAGAAAACTTAATCAGTTAAAGCAGAAAGAGGCTGGGAAGGCAGTCAGAAGAGCAAAGGCCCAAACCAAGGAAAGGATAGCCAACTCTGTTAAGAAGCGGGATAAGACCTTTTACAGGTACATTAGGGAGCAAAGAAAGACCAAAGGAGGGATACTGAGGCTTAATAAAGGAGAGAGAATGTGGGTAGAGGGTGACAGTGAAAAAAGCAGGGATACTGAACTAATATTTCTGCTCACTATTCACAAAGGAAGAGGAGGGGGAGGTACCTAAACCAAACAAGAGAAACACTCTGAAGATGGGGGTCTATACCAGTCCATTTACAGAAGAAAAGGTTCTGAAAGAACTAATAAAATTGAAGGTGGACAAAGCAATCGGGCCTGTTGGGATTTAACCAAGAATTCTAAATGAACTAAGGGTAGAACTAGTGACACCGCTGACTACTCTCTTTAACAAATCATGGGAGGATGGGGTGGTACCTGAGGACTGGAGGAGGGCGGATGTGATTCCTCTTCACAAAAGTGGGGAGCAGGACAGAGGCAGGAAACTACAGACCAGTTAGTTTGACCTCAGTGGGAGGGAAAATGATGGAATCACTTCTGAAGGAAAGAATTGTTGAGTACCTAGAGGCCAGTGGGGCACAGGACCCAAGGCAGCATGGATTCATGATGGGAAAGTCGTGTCAGACCAATCTAATAGATTTCTTCAAAGTAGTAGACCAGGGAGGGGCTGTGGACATGGCCTACCCAGATTTTAGCAAGGCATTTGATACAGTCCCATACAAAAGATTAATACACAAGTTAGCCAGCCTTGGAGTGGGTCCCAAGGTGGTAGCCTGGATAAAAAATTGGCTAGACAACAGGACGCAAAGGGTAGTAGTAAATGGAGTCCAGTGAAGAAAGGAGGCTTACTAGTGGGTACCGCAGGGTTCAGTACTAGGACTGGTCCTTTTTAATGTCTTTATAAGTGACATTGCAGAGGAACTGAAGGAAAAGTATGTCTCTTTGCAGACGACACAAAGATCTGCAACAGGGTTGATACACAAGATGGAGTGGAAAGGATGAGAAGGGACTTGGCAAGGTTGGAGGAATGGTCAGATATATGGCAGCTCAGATTCAGTGCAAAGAAGTGCAAGGTAACGCACCTGGGAAACAAAAACCCAGGGGAAGAGTACACAATGGGGGGTGAGATACTGACAACAGTAAAAATGGAAAGGAACCTGGGGGTAATTATATCAGATGACCTAAAGGTGGGCAAGCAATGTGAGAAGGCAGTAAGGAAGGCTGGGGGATACTGGGATGCATAGGAGAGGCATCATAGTAGAAAACAGGAAGTTGTTATCCCTCTGTACAGACAGTTGGTGAGACCCCATCTGGAGTACTATGTGCAGTTCTGGAGACCCCATCTCCACAAAGACAGAGACAGAGTGGAGGCTGTCCAGAGGAGGGCAACCAAAATAGTGCAGGGTCTGCACCAGAAGACATCTGAAGAAAGACTAAAAGAGCTTAATATGTATACCCTTGAGGAAAGAAGGAGAGAGGGACATGATAGAAACTTTTAAGTACCTCTAGGGAATCAACAAAGTCTAAGAGGTAGCATCTTTCAGAAAAGAGATGTGCAAGAACAAGAGGCACAATTTGAAGAATGAGAGGACGACTCCAGAGGTAATGTGAGGAAGTATTTTTAATGGAGAGGGTTGTGGATGCATGGAACAGCCTCCTGAGGAGGTCATGGAGTCAAGAACAGTGGGGAATTCAAGAATGCATGGGACAGACATAAGGCAGTCCTAGTGGGGGGTAGGAGGAAGTAAGCTATTGGTTAACTAGGATCTGCAGCTTATCTGTTAGGTAGGAAAATGGGCAGACTAGGTGGGCCAAGTGGTCCTTATCTGCCGTTACGTTCTATGTTTCTAACTGATCTAACTCGTCTGTTCACTGGTCCCACTGTACTTGGGAGAGTCCACTGGAGGATGTGCATATCACTGTACTCGGGAAAGTCCACTGGAGGATGTGCACATGGAGCTTGGCCAATGGAAAAGTGGTAATGGCAGCTGCCATCAATACCAACAGCCTCAGGTACACCCTGGCAGGAATATGTTGGCTCTGGGCCACTTCCTGAGCCTGGGCAATAAGGCACTCCGTCCTGTTTTGAGGCCGGAAGGCATTCTCCTGCACCGAATCTAGGACTGTCCCATGTATTGCAGCCTTTGGGATGGAACCAGAACCGACTTGGGCAGACTGACAGTAATGCACAGGGAGAGAAACAACTGAAGATTTCTCTCTAAAGTCTGCAGGAGCTGGTCCCTGGATGGGACCTTTAGGAGCCAGTCATCAAAGTAAGGGAAAGTATACAGTCCCTCCCTTCTGAGGGCCACAGCAACTGCTGCTAAGCACTTGGTAAAAACCCGCGGTGCATTGGACAAGCCAAAGGGCAGCACTTTGAACTGGTAATCCTCACCTGGGAGAAAAACCACAGATATCTCCTACGAGGAGGAAACACCGAGTTGTGCAGGTAAGCATCCTGCATGTCCAGAGAACATAGCCAGTCGCCCCATTTGAGAAGAGGCATCAGACCTGGCAAAGGTACATTTGGAAAGAACAGTTACACAAGAACTTACCATTCCAGTAGATCTTCAAGGGCATCTCAGTAATCAGGTCACATCGTAGGAACTCCACCGTTGGTGAAGCAGGATCCACATGGAAGATTTTCAGTAGTACAGCTCGGGCCGCCTACACCGTCAATGTCATCAACCCTATGAAGGTGTGAGCAGCACCGCCCCCTCCTCAGTTCATTCCCCTTGAGACAAAGGGAGCATAGCTGTAGCCATGGGGGACCGAGGAGAAAGACACAGAGAGGTGCCCTGGCCTATAAGAACTACTGTTATGCTAAGTTCTTATATAACTGTTCCATCTTCTTCGGGGGTATCTCAGTCATCAGGTCACACCATAGGAACGAGTCCCAAGCAGTTACAGCACAGACAGTCTGGGAGGAAGGCCAACCTTAAGCTTAAGACAGAAGGCCCTGCAGCACAGCCCTACCAAATCCTGCACGGGCTCTAGAGGCAACATTCAAACTGTAGTGCTTAGTAAAAGTATGGACGGTACTCCAGGCGGCAGCCACACAGATGTCTGCAGCTGAGATCCCTCAGAAACAAGCCACAGAGGTAGCCATGCCTCTTGTGGAATGAGCTTTGACTGCTCCAGACAACTCATTGCTGTACTTGTAGCAGAACATAATGCAATTTGCTGACCATTTAGATAAACATTGTTTAGAAACAAACAACTGCTTTGACTTTCTGCATTTCTTGGTTTGGAGCAGGTAATACTTTAATGTTCTGTGAAAATTTAACATATGGAGCAGTACTTCCTCGGGATTGCCGTGCTCTGGAAAATAAACATGAAGGTAGATAGACTGGTTGACTGTAAACTCACGCCACCTTAGGAATAAGCATAGGATTCATGCGTAAATGACATTCCATGTCTTTGTGAAAAATCAAATGAGGCTCCTCAAACCAGAGGGCCTGAAGCTCTGAAATTCTTTGAGCAGAAGTAATAGCAACTAAAAATAATGCTTTCCAGGAAAGAAAGCGTAGCTTGCAAGTTGCAACTGGCTCAAAAGGAGACAGAATCAACTTCTCCAAAACAAAATTCAAATCCCAAGCCGGGACAGGAGAACGAATTGGGGGTTTCAGATGCAGGATGCCTCTCACAAAGGTATGGGAAATATCCAGCTGAGCTATAGTACCATCACCCATGGGCTAGTGGAAAACCGAAATAGCTGAAAGGTGCACATTGAGGGAGGAGTACTGAAGACCTGAGTCAGACAAAGAGATCAGGTAGTCCAGGATCTGGCTCACTGGACAGGTGAAAAGGTCCAGATTATGCTTGGCAACCCATATGACGAACCTCTTCCACTTCATGGCATAAGTGGCTCTAGTGGAAGGTTTCCGAGCGGCCA
Organism: Neoceratodus forsteri; assembly: GCA_016271365.2. Taxonomy (NCBI): domain Eukaryota; kingdom Metazoa; phylum Chordata; order Ceratodontiformes; family Ceratodontidae; genus Neoceratodus; species Neoceratodus forsteri. Next base: position 1,014,963,877 of record CM028131.1, on the reverse strand, counting down.
CTAGGATGTCCCCTACCCTATTGGACATGCCAAATCTGGCGATAGCTACGTCTTCAAGAGTTAAGCATGCAGATGGAGAGACCTGAGGTTGGGATGGACCAGGGTCCTTTCAGCCTGGGTGGGTCAGCAGACTCCTGCAAAGGGGGAAGAGAGACCGGTGGTTCCTCCGCCAGCTGCTGAAGGACTTGAAAACCATATCTGCCGAGGCCAGAATGGAGCTACCAAGATCATGCTGGCCCCCTCCATCTGCAGCTTGATTAGCACCCTCTGAATCAGAGGAAATGGTTGGAAGGTGTAGAAGAACCTCACACTCCAGGAGAGGGACAACGCATCTCACCAGAAAACTCCAGGCCCTGGATCAAGCTAGCAAAAACTGGGCAGTTATGCTTTATGTGGGGATGCAAAAAGGTCCAACTATGGATGCCCACATCTGTTGAATACAATGCTGGACTAAGTCCGGCTGAGAGAGTCAGGCTGTGATCTGACACCCAATACCATACTCTCATGGCCTCTCTGCATGGGGGGGTACGAATGTGTTTCCCCTGCTTGTTGATGTAGTACACTACACCGAGGTTGTCTGACTGAATCAGTAGCTGACCCAAAAATAGATGGTTCTGAAAGGCCTGCATGGCATACAGAACCACCCGAATCTCCAGGACATTGATATGCAGGGAAGTTTTGATCTGGGACCAAGAGCCCTGAGTTTGAAAGGGACCCAGATGAGTCCCTCTGCCTTAACCGGAGGCATCCATGGTGAAGATTTGCTGAAGGGGAGAGATTTGGGAATGGGACTCCCTGCAACAGGTTCAGGGGGTCCATCCACCACTGAAGCACGTTGTGGACTGGGGAAGAGACCAGCACCAACTGATTAAGCTCGTCTATTCACCGGTCCCACTGTACTTGGTGAGTCCACTGGAGAAAGCGCATGTGGAGCCTGGCTAGTAGAACAGTAGGAATGGCAGCCACCATCAATTCTAACAGCGTCAGGAATACCCTGGCAGGAGCATGTCAGCTCTGGGCCACTTCCTGAGCCTGGGCAATAAGGCACTCTGCCCTGTTTTGAGGCAGGAAGGCCTTCACCTGCGCCGAATCTAGGACCACCCCTATGTATTGCAGCCTTTGGGACGAAACCTGGACCAACTTGGGGAGACTGACAGTAATGCCCAGGGAGAGAGACAAAGTCTAAAGGAGCTGGTCCCTGGATGGGGCCTTTAGGAGCCAATCGTCCAGATAAGGGAAAACATACAGTCCCTCCCTTCTGAGGGCCACAGCGACTGCTGCTAAGCACTTGGTAAAGACCTGCAGTGCAGAGGACAAGCGAAAGGGCAGCACTTTGAACTGGTAATGCTCGCCTTGGAAGAGAAACCTGAGAAATCTCCTGTGAGGAGGAAAACACCGAGATGTGCAGGTAAGCATCCTGGATGTCCACAGAACACAGCCAGTTGCCTTGTCTGAGTAGGGGCATCAGACCTGACAAAGCTGCCATTCAGAACATTTTGTACTGAACATACAGATTGAGGTCCTTGAGGTCTAAAATGGGCTTCAGGTCTCCATAGAGTAAAACCCCTTGTTTCTCTGGCACCTGGGCATGGGCTCAATGGCCAGTTCATGCAGAAGGGACTGCACCTTCTCTGGCTGGAGACTAGTTGGAGGGCAAGGGAGGGGACTCTGTGGGAGGCTCGATGAGCTCCAGAGTGTGACCCTTTGCTATGATCTGCAGAATCAGAGCACCCAATATTATGGTTCTCCATTGATTGAGATGGAGGAAGAACGGACCTCCGACCACCACGTCTTGGTCAGGGACCAGAAGAGGGGGCCTGGCAATGAGTCAAGCTGAGGCAGATACAGCCGCTGGAGCTGGTTCATCACATCTGGGACATTTCGATACGGCTCCAGCATTGGAGAAGGGGGAAGACAGGGCAGCGGAGGCTCTACGTTTGCCTTGGGGCTGAAAGACAACACCTTGCCTGTTGGACACATTATGACAGGGAGGGTGTTGTCTGCTCCTAGGTTGCGTATGGTAGAGCGAATGGACAGATTTGATAGCTCTGCTAGATGCCTGCAGGTCATTAATGATGTCCTGGATATCTGGCCCAAAAAGCTTAGAGCCACTGAAAGGGGCATTAAGCACTTTCTACTGAATATCAGCAGCAAAGCCAGAGACCCTCAGCCAGGAGTGCCTACATAGGCAAATGCTGGAGGCAGCAGCCCCGATGATGGTGTCCGAGATATTATAGAGGGCATCTAGGAGGTGTTTGCTGACATCTTCAGCAATCTGCAAGCACTAAAGCACCTCCTGCTTCTGCGTGCCTCGTGGAAGAGCCTGGGCAGCAGCCTTGCCTTTCTTTCAGTTGGTATTCTGGTACTTTACCATGTTGGAGAGGTAACTGGCAATTATCAGCCCAAGAGTGGAGGAGGCATAAACCCTCTTATCCCAAAGATCTATTCTATGTGACTCTGTCTGGTGGGAGGGGGCTTAGGTGGTTGAGCACCTTAGACCTGTCATGGACTGCCTTTACCACAACTGAATCTGTTTCAGACTGGGCAGCATAGTGAGGGAATCCCTGAGGGGCATGGTCAAGTTTGTCTGCCCTGCAGGGCACAGCTGGCACCATATCAGGCCTATGCCAGGCTGCAGTGGAAGCGTTCCTCAAGGTAGGCAGGATAGGAGGAATGATTTTAGGAGGAAACTCTGGAATCTCCAGGAGATACACCAGATCTCTACTGGTGACATCTTCCTCCACAGTATGGAACCCCATGGCTGACTGAGAACAATTGCTTCATCACATTGAAGAAGGTGGGGTCCTCCGGAGGAGACCTAGGGGTGTGTTTGACAGAATCCTCACTGACTGAGGAAGCTGTGGACCTGTCTGAAGTGAGGGATCATTCCTCCTCCTCATCAGAAAAGATGAGATTTGGATGGTATTCCTCTTCAACGTTGACATCTTCCAAGTCAAGGTCCGATGTCTGTGGTGCTGCCTCTGGTCTGTGGCCATCGAGGGGGAGTCGACGATGAAGCCGCTGTAGACGGTGCAGGTGATGTGGGCCTGTAGTCACCTAGCTGGTGAACAATCAGCAAGGTAAACTTAGTTAAGATCTCACTGAGATCGATGAGTGTAGAAGACTGCATTGACGGAGGAGGAGTGATGGTGCAGGGAGCAACGACCCATTAGAAGTACCCTGAGATCTCGAAGAGCCTGAAGAGGGATTACGCCTAAACAGAAAGGCTGTCGATGATTATCTCATTGTTGATGCTGAAGGGGCCAACAACCTGGAGGTCGATGACCGACCACCCTGAGAGTCAGGCAGAGGTGCTGTCAGTATGGGTCTGGTGGGCACAGAGACCTGGACAGCAGTTTTATGCATTGGCATAGCCACAGCCGATGAAGAACCCCAGAAGAAAAAGGAGGAGAGGCCATCAGGGAGTGGGACTGCCGCCGGGGGAGCAGTTCTGATCACCGTCTTTCTTATGACTTTTCCCCAAGGACTTGCCTTGGGTCTTAGAGGCCTGGGAGCTCAATGACCCTGCCAGCTACTGGGAGGCTGGGACCCCAGAGGACCCCTGCCTGGAACTGGCTACCTGTTGCTCCATCAGGAAATTTTTAAGTGTCTACTGTAATGAAGTTATTAATTTTGAAGTGTCTATTATTAGTACAGTATTAAATAATTGTATTATAATTACTGGCCACAATTTTTTTTCCATAGAGAAAGCCAGTTGTAATTTGCCGTTATAACCAACTGAACTGGTTATAACAGCAAACACGCGCCAGCTTTCTCTCTGAGCAGCGTGAGCCACCAACACCTGTAAAGGAAACAGATTTTTCTTTACAAACTCGCGCTCCGTCCTCTCACTGTTTCAACTCTGACCATCAAAGAAAAGTGTCTTGTCAAGAAAAAACACCCGAAAACATTACAAAAAAATTATCTTTCTCCTCACATGCATTGCGAGATCTTCAAGCAACTCCCTGAGATCTCCCCCACTACGACATAACCATAGCAACCGGAGCCCTTACAATGCAACAGAAAAACGGGTAAACATGCAAAATAGTTAAAGAACTTTAGAAAACATTAACAAATGTTCTTTGTTCAGTACTGTTTAAAGTTTTAAGATACAGTACCTGTATTAGTTAAGGCGCAACACACGGTTACCGAGCGAAGTTACCAGACAGACCTCACTATTTCCAAGCACTGTAAGTGAAACAGTAAAAAAAATAAATAAAAATAAAGAAATGTAATGAAATCATTAAGTTCTTATGCAGTTAATCTATTTTACTGTTACTGAGATGTACAATAAAATGCACAGTTAGTGAATCACAGCACTGGTACAGTTGGCTACTCTCTTGTCAAATAACAGTTTCTCAAGTAAACATCCTATGGGTGAAAAAAATTGTGGTCAGCAATTACATAAAATAAGATATAGGTAGGTGGTATAAACTCAAATTTTACACACACCCTCTGTGTGGGATGCCACACCTCAGGTGTGTGTGTAAAATTCTCATTATAACCACCTACCCATATATTATTCTATATGTAATTGTACTTTTGCCTTATGGCTATAATAAAAAGATTAACTGCAAAAAAGGAAATTTTTAAGAACCTTTTTGTGCTGCCTGAGGATTGTTTAGTTAAAGATCATGTACAACGGTTTTTACATATTGTTAATAAAAGCTTGAATTCGAGTCCCCATGTCATGATTAGCTTTTCCTGAACATTTCATGCTGTTTGGTTTTGTGGTTTTCTTTAAATCAGCATTTGTTAGCTTGCTCCACAGTGGCTGAAAACAATGGAGTCATTTCTGTCCCTGTCAGTCAGGCTTGGAGAGCGATTACATCATCTTGGAGTAGCTTGCTGCTTCAGATTCCCAATCAGGGCAGCAGTCTGTAGAGTTAATGGTTTGCTTTCCAGGTTTCTTGTAAACCCAGTCCCTGGTTTGCTATTTAGATACATTAGTTTAAAATCTATCATTCTCTTCTTATAAAAAGTTGATCGAGTTTCAATGCTGAATTGAAGTAGTAGAAATCTTTCTCTGTGAGAAGTCATCTTGTCTGTATCACAGCTGTTAGAAAAAAATCAGAGTTTTGGTGAGAAAGACTAACAATATAACACAGGGTTGTTTAATGAATATAAAATCAATCTAAATTTTGTTCATTCATAGAAATAGTTAGTCTTTGATGTAGCCTTCATAAATGTATTCATGTAAGAAAATTTTTTCATGTCAGATTGACAAACAGGTGCCTGTCACACTATTTCAAGCACACGTACTGTCTAAATTTGCACATTTCAGTTCTTTGGTGGTTTCCATGTGAAAATACATCATGTATGTATATAACCAGAAACACTTTATGGTATCCCGATGCACCATGTCTCTGCTCCACAGCTGAGGCAGCTGCACTCTGCTGCCACGTGTCCCCTGCCCCACAAGCCCCTGCCTTCTGCTCCACATTTGAGGCTGCTGCACCCTTCTGCCCACTGTCTTCTCCCACACAGTTGGGAATTGTGCACCCTGCTGCCTCCATCCCCTGCCTAAAGAATCAGGGTTGCTGCACCCTGCCCGAACAGTTGGGGTTGCTGCACCCTGCTGCCCTCTCTCTCCCACCCCCACAGTCAGGGGCACTGCACCTGTTGCCCCAGTTTCTGTCTCCGCAGTCAGGGCTGCTATGCTCTGCTAAGCCCTAGAGTCCCAGGTCCCTTGCCTCCATAGTTGTGGCTGCTGCACCATGCTTCCCTAGGCTTTTGCTGCATCCTGCTACCTACTTCCAATGCCCTAAATGGGTGGGGCTGCTGTATTCTGATGCCCCCGTGTCCTGCTCCACAGTCGAGGCTTCTGCACCATGCTGTCCTCTGTCCCCTATAACCCAGCCAGGACTGCTGCACCCTGCTCCTGTCTACACAGTTCGGGTTGCTGTGGCCTGCTGTGCCCTAGAGCCCCATGTCTCCTTAGTCAGAGCTGCTGCAATTTGCCACAAGAATCAGAACATTTGCTGCACCCTACTGTCTGCCTCCACAGCTGAGGCTGTTGCACCCTGCTACCTCCCTGCCGCCAAAGTTAGATCCTTTGCTACATACATCCTGCTGCCCACTGTGGGGGTGTATAGCCCTGAGTATTCGGCCAGGAGATAGGGATGGCATCAGGGTATAGCAACCCAAGCTGTGGGACAGGGTGCAGCAGCCATGCCTGTTTGGGACAAGGGACATGAACAGTAGTGTGTAGCAAAGGATCTGACTCTGGTGGCAAGTGGCAGCATGGTACAGCAGCACTAACAGCAGAGGCATAGGGCTCTAGGGCACAGGAGGCCACAGCAATCCCAACTGTGTAGATGAGCAGAGTGCAGCAGCCCTGGCTGTGTGACAGGGGACAGAGGACAGGATGGTGCAGAAGCTTTAACTGTGGGGCAGGACAGGGGGCCAAGAGAGTACAGACTGTGGGACTGGGTGCGTGTGGTGAAGCAGTGCTGTCCATCTAAGGCATTAGAAATGGGTAGCAGGTGCAGCAAAAGCCCCACCTTTGGTAGCCTGGGGCAGCATGTTGCATCAGCCTCAGCTGTGGAGGCAGGGGACCTGGGATTCTAGGGTGTAGCAGAGCACAGCAGCCCTCACTGTGAAGACAAGGACAGGGGGAAACAGGGTGCATTAGCGCTGACTGTGGAGGTGGGCTACAGAGAGATGCAGAGTGTAGCAACCTCAACTGTTTGCACAGGAGGCAGCAAGGAGCAGCACCATGCTGTCCTCTGTCTCTTCCACCACAGCCAAGGCTGCTACATCCTGCTCCTGTCTACACAGTCAGGGCTGCTCTGGCCTACTGTGCCCTTGAGCCCCATGCCTCCACAGTTAGGGCTGCTGCACCATGCTGCTATCTGCCACATGAGTCAGGGCATTTGCTGCACCCTATCCTATTCGATTCTTTCGGCCTGTACTAATCAGCCCTTTCTCTCGATTTTTCCCCCCTCTAGTAAACGCCCCTGACAAGGGCAGCAACTCCGCTCCTGAAGCGGCATGGCAGGGTCCCTCAGCCACCATCGCTCAGCCCGCTTTCCAGCCAAGGTACAGTACACTGAGCCTCAGCACAAATTCCAGCACCTTCCACCAGCTAACCACTGATTGACTGATCCTCCTCGCGGGTTGCACGCCATTGGCTACACCCTTTCTCTACCAGAACTCTATGCCTAAATCTAATTTCTGCTCAATTTTTTTTTTAACTAAAAAGCCTCTTTTTCACTCCGCTCACTCCCACCGGCGCTGTACAATGGCTCCCCACCCACCCGCTCTATCTGGACACTTAGTTAAATAGATACAGTCAATCACATGGGTTGTCCCCTTGTGAATTATTAAGTACCAAGTTTCTCATCTACAAGCTATACCATCTGCCCACTAGAGGGCATCACTTAACCATTATATTCATCCCTTCACTCTCTATCATGGAGAGCTTCTGTCACCCTAATTTTCCTGTTTGTAATGCCCCAAAGTGGGCATCCCAGAAAGTTTAAAAATAAATAAATAAACTAAGGGTTCACAGGTGCTCAGGGTACCTGCTGTAGGTGTAGGCAGCAGGGTACTGTGATAAGGGGCCCCTGAGAATAAAAGATTCACCTTCTTGTAAAGTGAAACACTGTAAATAATAGGAAAGTGCCCTGTGCACTTACAGCTTGGTCAAAAGTCAGATTTTAATAGCAATAGATGTCATAATGGCCTGGATGGAATGTTGTGCTGAGAGGCTCATGCACAGCATTCCACTCCAGCCAATCTAGAACCCAGGGAGGTTCAAGTTTGAAAAATATTGTTTTCAGTTGTTCAGTTGATCCTGGGCAGTGGTAGAGGAGACAGGACACAGAAGTCAAGGGACAAGTTTAGGGCTTACCGTGTTGTAGCTGTCCCTCTGGGCTTGCTGTGGTCCTGTGCTGCCTCCCCTGCCTGAAGACTTCCTTCGCTGCTCCAGTGCTGCGGTCGGTGGTGCCATCAGGGTACCACGAAGAAGAAAATGCCCGTTTCCCCCCCCGTTTTGGGTTTAAAGCCCTCCGTTTATTTGTGTAGCCCCAGTGATTTTATAGTATTCTCGGTCCCCGTCGGCAGCTTTGCCAGCGCATCATGCCCGCATCTCTTTTGGCCGTGGAGGCCCCGAGTCATCCCCAGCTGCCTGCTCGGTCTTCCCTCCCTCTGACAGCGTCCCTCCCGCCTCCCTGCAGCCCAGCAAGCCCCAGAAGACCACAGAGCAGTGAGTAGGCGGCAGCACACGCAGTGCTGATCGCCTGCTTAGTAAGGAGACTGTGTTTTTTTGTAAAAAGCGCAGTAGGCGCTTAGAAGAGGCGTCCGAGAGTCGCAGGGGAATCGGGTCGCTAGGACCCTTCAATTATTATGCAGGAGGGGAGGCGGGGTTAGCGACGCCCTGAGGAGGGGCCGATAAGCAAGGCCTTCATCACAGCCTATTGAATATGCATAAGGGGGCAGAATTTAAGGCCGGATTTGCCAAATAAATGACAGCAGGTTCAAGGAGCCTGAGAAATTTAAAGGGGCAACATATTTAAAAGGGCAAGTCAGGCCCAGATGCAAAGTAGGGCACCAGGCCCAAAGTTTAGAGGGGCATTAGTCCCATTATCAATTGGGGCACCAGGCCCAGTATTTGGTGGGGCACCAGGCCCAATGCAACGTGGGACAGCAGGCCCAGTATTTAGTGGGGCACAAGGCCCATTGTAAAGTGGGGCACCAGGCCCAATCTAAAGTGGGGCACCAGGCCCAAGCTAACGTAGAGCATCAGGCCCGAGGTAAAGGTAGGGCCTTAGGCCCGAGGTAAAGCCTGGTACTATAGGGAGGCCCCGGCCTAGCGGAATAGGGCAAGCCAGCCTAGTGGTACTAAAGGGAGGCCCTGGCCTAGCGGAATAGGGCAAGCCAGCCTAGTGGTACTAAAGGGAGGCCCCGGCCTAGCGGAATAGCGCAAGCCAGCCTAGTGGTACTATAGGATTCCTTAGCCACGACGTCCAGAAAGGGATCCCCTTCCAGAAGACCCTTCATTTAGGAACGGGGGTTCATCTAAGAGTGCTCGATTTGCCTATACTGTGAAACTACTGTAATTACTGTACTGCTTATGCTGAACTATTGTCCTGAGTACCTGAACTATTGCCCTAAGTACCTGAACTATTGTCCTGAGTACCTGAACTATTGCCCTAAGTACCTGAATTATTGTCCTAAGTACCTGAACTATTGCTCTAAGCACCTGGACATTGACCCTCATCAGTAACAATTACTCCTGAAGTTATAATTTGCCTTCCTCCGGCAAATTATTGTATCATTCCACAGTTCTTTGGGCATTCTTCAGTTATTTGTTTACTACTGTATGAAGACAGTCTCAATCTTCTACCACACTGCAGTCTCATAGTGTGGTCTGTAACATCACGTACGCAGAATCAGTCTCTACTCAGAAGAAGACATCCTCTCAGCATTCTTCACTCCTGGAAGATCATCCATCAGCTCATCACGTCCGTCTGTGTTGTCCGCCGAAGTTGAGTCCGTCGCCAGTCATACCCACCGTTTCTTGTTTTTCACAGCTTGAAAGTACGTCCGCTAAAACGCATCACGACAGCCGTGCCAGTGTTGTTCCGTTTGGTTCCTGTTCCAGATGTCCCGGAGTTGGTCACCCTCTACAGAAGAGTGAGCTCATCCTGGAGAACCTAGTCTGCGCCCCACCTGGTCATTCTCCGAAAGTCGAGCCCGTCGAAGCCCAGTATGGGACGCGTCCGCCGTTTCTTTGTTTTGTGTTAGTTCCTGATCCTAGAATTGCAGAGTCAACCATCACCTCTTCAGATTCTTATGGTTCCTGGTCCTGTCAGAGTTCCTTCCGAGTTCAGCTGGCCCTTGGAGTGCCGCAGCATCAGTCAGATCATGGTAGTCCTCCATTGGATTCATCGCCACGCAGATCTTGATCTATCTTCGTCCTTGGCAACCCTGGAAGTGGGTTTGGCCGAGGAACCCTTTGTTTTCAGTGTGTTATTTCAGGAACCAGTTGCTCTGGTTCTACATTCCGGCAGCCTTGGAGAGAGTGGGCTTTTGCCGAAGATATATGGTCGGTTTACCAAACCTCTCACCACCCCAGTGGCCTTAACTAGGTCCTTGCTAGGAATTGAGATTAAGGTTCTACAGTTCTGTTTTACTTCCCTTGTAGCTACCAACGAAGAACGACGGTGTACACAAAGACGCCGGATCTCTGGACTCTTGTAACATCTGGACTCTTATGGAAATGTGTGATGCTAATTACCCTAATGCAGTGCTGAGTAGCTCATGTCACCTGGTTCTCATTTAGAGTACTGAAGTATAGAATAGTGTCAGAAATAAGAATGGCATTAGGCCTAAAGTTTATTCTTGTGATAATAACCTTAGTAGTGGTAGATAAAAGTATTTCTCTGTTTTATTGCCCTATTGTTCCCGGGCAACCCCTCCTCCTTCTTGTGACTGTGTCTGTCTACCCTTGGTAGAAAATAAACGCCCTGTGGGCATCGAAACACTAAGTTGACTCCTGCCTCTCCTTGTCTGGGTAACAGTAATCTTATCCACATAATTCGGACCTTGGTGCCTCGCTCATCTCTTTTCACCACCTTTAGAGTAGAGCACTCTTCACAGAGCACCCTCTAGACCACCACGTAAGCATAAAATTTTTGGTGTAGTCGGCAGGATTGAGATAATTATTTATCCAAGGAGTCCAAAGTTGGAGTGGCTTAGTAAGAAGCACAAATGGAGCCAGGGTGTAGTAGCGGATTGTCTGGGGGAGACCGAGATGGACCTAGAGGGAATATCCCGCCATCTCCACTAACCATGCCCTACTATTTTGGAGCGCCATGGCTTCCACAGTTTTCCGGACAGAAAGATGGGGATGGAACCAGCAACCTGGGAGAATTCCATTTGAAGATGCAAGCCATGTTTCGGCTGTATCAAATCCCCGAGCAACAGAAGGTTGAAATTTTAATCGGGCAACTAAAGGGAGCTGCCCACCGTGAAGTCCAATCATGGCCCAGTGGAACAAAAGCCACAGTGGACCAGATACTCCAGAGGCTACAGCAGATTTTCGATGCTAGAACTGTATCTGACCTCAAAATGAAGTTCTTTTCGCGTACCCAGAAGTCTCAAGAGACCCTGAGAGAGTTTGCATTGAGTTTGCAAGAGCTGTTACAAGCGATAGAGAGAGTGGAAGCAGCAGAGGTCCAAGATGCAGATCGAGTACTAGTCGAAAAATTTGTTGAAGGAGTGCAAAGTGAGGCCCTGAAGAGAGAACTACGCATGCTGCATTTACAGCACCCTGAAGTTGACTTTCTGGATTTTAAAGAGAAAGCCATTCGAATATTTGGTTCAGGACATTCTAGAGAGGAAGCTCCAGCATATCCCCAAATCTCTATGGGAACTCAATGGCCGACCTACACTACCAAAGGATGGAAAGAAGACCATTCTTGGCAATTAGGACTCCAGCCAGAGGAAATGTCCTTACAAAGACGAAAACCGGGAAGAGAAGCTGTTGCCTACCCGAGCCGGCGTTCAGAACATGAGCAGATACATGACCCAAGGATACAGACACCAATATGTTCTGTACAGACGGGCGCTCAACAACATTCAGAGCTGACTGAGCAGATTGCTACGCTGACCAACCAGATGGCAGAGATGTATAAGGAGATGCAGAGTTGGAAAGCTGGGTGGAAGAATGAGAGAAGTTTTGTTCCATCAGGGAAAGAGAGGAAGCATGACCAAATGAACCACTCGAGAAGGAGTGAAGGGAGACACTCCACAGATCAATTTGATAGCCAAGGAAGGCCCATATGTCGCTGGTGTAATGTTAGTGGCCATATAGAAAGGAGATGTGGTCAGCCAGTCAATAACACCTTAAATTTAAACAGGAATTCTTCAGGGATGAGGACCGACCCTCGAAGAGCAGCCGATCAGGTCCAGCAGTCCCATTAGAGCAGCCGTGTTTTGTTGGTAAAAGCCCCATGATACCAGTCGAGGTCGATGGCATTGAGCTTATGGCACTATTGGACACTGGATCGCAGGTCACCACCTTGCAAGGAAGAGAGTTCCGAAGATACTGCACACCTAATGATCTGAAGCCACCTCCTAGATCTTGGGTAAAGTTAATCACGAGCAACGGTGATGAAGTACCATATTTAGGCTACCTAGAAGCCGATGTACAGCTAGGAAAAGAGCGTTCAATGCAACACAGGCATCATTGTGGCGACATTGAGAGTGATCAGCTGCCACCACTCATTCTAGGGATGAATGTTCTGCAAAATTGCTTCGGTGAATTCGTGAGCATCCTCCAACAGCAAGCCAAACACGTACCTCGAGTGGAGAAACATGCCCTGCAACAAACTATCTACATCTTGCAATGCCATCAACAATTCACTAATGCCGAGGGTGAAATCGGTAAAGTGGCAAGAGAGCGGATGAGACCAGTAACCTTGTAGCTAGGCACGAAACCACTCTGTGGTGCAAAGCAAAGGTGAGGCCTGAGGGGTCAAGATTATGACGCCTAGTAGAACCTTACCCAATGAACAAGGAAGAGCCAATAATAGTAGCTCGGAGTGTAGCTACGGTGATCAGAGGTAGGATACCAGTCCGACTGCTAAATTACGGGACTCATGATGTACAGCTATACCGGAACCAGCCGGTTGCTCAGATCCACATGGTGTGTTTACAGGACATTGTCGAAGCTGGGGAAGAAATGTAGAAGGTGCCTGAAGATGGGATGGAAAGCGACCAGAGACCAGAATGGACCAAGGAGATTAAAGTCGGCAATACGAAGACCAGCATGAAGCAAAGAGCCGATGTTTTGAGAGTGGTTTTACACCGAAAGGAAGCTTTCAGCCAACACCCCTTAGATTTTGGGTTAGCTCGTGGGGTACAACATCACATTAGTACCCGTGGACATCCGCCTATCAGAGAGTGATTTAGGCCGATTCCACCAGCCATGTACCAGCAAGTCAAAGAAATGATTAAGGAGATGAAAGAGGCTAATGTGATAAGAGAAAGTCACAGCCCTTGGGCAGCACCAATTGTTCTGGTAAAGAAGAAGGATAGTAAGATCCGATTCTGTGTGGATTACCGCAAACTAAATGCCATCACTCATAAGGACGCATATCCTTTGCCTAGGATAGAGGATTCTCTTACCGCTCTTCAATCAGCGGCTGTATTCTCCACTCTAGATTTAACCAGCGGATACTGGCAGGTTCCTATGGCACCCCAGGATCAGGAGAAAACAGCTTTTATTATCCCCATGGGTTTATTTGAATTCACCAGGATACCTTTTGGATTGTGTAATGCACCGGGAACTTTTCAAAGGCTAGTGGAACATTGTCTTGGGAGCCGAAATTTCGATACCCTGTTGTTGTACTTAGATGATATTATTGTATATTCAAAAACTCATGAAGATCATTTTATCGCCTGGATGAAGTGTTCCAAAGTTGATCCAGTACGGTCTGAAAATAAAACCGTCCAAATGTTACCTGTTGCAGACTAAAGTGGAGTTATCTGGGACATATAGTCTCCGCGGATGGAGTGACGCCAGACCCAGAGAAGATCGAAGCAGTAAAGAAATGGCCTATTCCTACTACCATTAGAGAGGTCCAGAAATTCTTGGGATTTGTTGGATATTATCGAAGATTTATTAAGACTGTCTCAAAAATTGCTGTGCCTTTACACAAACTCTTGAGAGGGTCAGCAGAGGGTAGAGTCCCAAAGAATCGCCTGGTTACATGGGGTACTGAGCAACAAGAGGCCTTCGATCAACTGAAAAAGATGCTAACTGAGGCTCATATATTGGCGTATCCAGACTATGCGAAACCTTTTCTGTTGTATACCGATGCCAGCAACAAAGGATTGGGCACGGTACTCGCACAAGAACGGAATGGTGTGGAAAGAGTAATAGCCTACGCAAGCAGAGGATTAAGAGGCTCCGAGCGGAACGACGCCCGCTATAGCTCTTTCAAACTGGAATTTTTAGCACTAGTCTGGGCTATCACTGAGAAATTTCGACAATATTTAGCTACCACCCCTTTCACGGTCTTCACAGACAATAATCCTTTAGCACACTTGAATACTGCAAAGCTGGAAGCCCTCGAGCAAAGGTGGGCCTCTCGACTCACGAATTATCAATTTTCCATAAAGTATCGCTCTGGTAAAGCTAATGCGAACGCTGATGCCTTGTCCCAGATGCCCGAACACGGAGAATCAGAAATAGATGATACCCCGCTGGAAAATATAGAAATGCCACCTTTTCTGCAGGTACCAGCTGAGATTGTACAGGCATGCTGTCAACTTGCTCCCGAGTTTAAAGTGGAAGATCAACCAGAAGTGGATGACATGATTGCGAATCAAAAGAATCTATGGGTAAAACTACAAAGCCAAGACCCTATAGTTCGCCAAGTAAAAACATTAGTTGCTCAACAGAAGCGCATGACCAAAAGAGAAAGAAGGAAGTTGAACACAGAAGTGATGAAACTTTGGAGGCACAGAACTCGTTTGACCATAGAAGATTATCGTCTGGTTAAGAAAAGTAGAGATCCTACCACACACGCAGAGGTAACTCAAATCGTAGTTCCAAAGACCAGTGCTTCCGTAGTGTTGGAGGCATACCACGACAATTCAGGACATTTCGGTCACAAGAAAACAGAAGCTATCATCAGAAGGAGATTTTATTGGGTAGGAATGCGAAACGATATAATAAAATGGTGTGAGGAATGTCCAGCATGTAACTTAAAGTGCAAGGAAAAAGTGAATCAGAGAGCTCCTCTCCATCCAATAGTCAGTAACGCACTGTTGGAACTAGTTGCTCTTGATCATTTGAAATTGGACCCTAGCTCAAATGGACACATTTATATCCTCACTATGGCGGATCACTTTTCCAAGTTCGTGGTTGCAAGCGCAGTAAAAGACCTATCTGCTTGAACTACTGATGAAAGCTTTATGAGATGTTTTGTACGACCTTACGGATATCCTACAAAAACCCTAACAGATCAAGGAACGTCTTTCGAATCTCAACTCTTTCATGAACTTTGTGCTCTGTATGGAACCCATAAGTTAAAAACCACTGCTTACCACCCCCAAGGTAATGGATTTTGCGAAAGAACAAACCAGATTCTCCTAGAAATGTTGCGAGCTCTACCAGAATATAAATGTCCCTTCTGGCCAGCTTTACTTCCCAAACTCACGTATCTTTATAATAATACTATTCATTGCTCCACGGGTTATACACCTCATTATTTAATGTTTGGACGACATGGAAGACTTCCGATGGACTTAGTGCTGGAAGTGCCACAAGAAGAAACTAAAGGAAAGAAACCAGTGACAAATTGGGTCCAAGAACATAATCAACATTTACAAGAAGCTGGAAAAATTGTTGGTAGACACATGGAGCAAGCAAGGCAAAAGCAGAAAGCAAACTATGATATCAAGGCCAAAGCTACACCTTTACTTGTCGGAGAAAGAGTAATGTTGAAGAAGACCCAAAAATGCAGCAAACTGTCTTCAAAGTGGGAACCAGAACCTTATTATATTATCGAGATACCTTTTCCTGAACTACCGGTATACAAGATCCAACAAAAATTTGGACATGGTACCAAGATTGTCCATCGCAATCTCCTAAAAGCTTGCACTTTCAGAGACACTGTGATCGTTAAAGAACAGGACAGTCCTATGCCAAAAGAGAGGCAGGAGTTCACAAAAAACAAAATGTGGGAACCAGAATCACCAACCAATTGGTGTACAGAACCTTGGACTCGTACTTCATATATGCATTCCCTTGACCAGTCTAACTGTGCACCAGTAATAGCTCCAGAAATACCAGATTTCCTGGAAGGAGAATGTATTGTTCCAGAACCTGTTGATTTCCAACCCCGCAGATCTCAAAGATCGAACGCAGGTATCCCTCCTAGAAGGTATATCACAGAAGCTTCTCAACTCGTACCTTGGTACAACAGGCAGATCTAATCAAAGTAATTTCCCAGACACAGTCACTTTAGGGTAAATCTTTAAAACTACAAAAATTTACAGTACAGTAGATGTTTTAAGAATATTTTAGAGAATTTAAGAGTGTTTTATTAACGTAAGACTGCATAGTGTGTTAAGTAAGATTTTAGAGGTTGTTAAGAGGATCAATTTTATAAAGAGTAAAGGGAATACATGGGGACATGTATTTTTAGGCGGGCTCGAATCTGTAATGCCCCAAAGTGGGCATTCCAGAAAGTTTAAAAATAAATAAATAAACTAAGGGTTCATAGGTGCTCAGGGTACCTGCTGTAGGTGTAGGCAGCAGGGTACTGTGATAAGGGGCCCCTGAGAATAAAAGATTCACCTCCTTGTAAAGTGAAACACTGTAAATAATAGAAAAGTGCCCTGTGCACTTACAGCTTGGTCAAAAGTCAGATTTTAATAGCAATAGATGTCATAATGGCCTGGATGGAATGTTATGCTGAGAGGCTCATGCACAGCATTCCACTCCAGCCAATCTAGAACCCAGGGAGGTTCAAGTTTGAAAAATATTGTTTTCAGTTGTTTAGTTGATCCTGGGCAGTGGTAGAGGAGACAGGACACAGAAGTCAAGAGACAAGTTTAGGGCTTACCGTGTTGTAGCCGTCCCTCTGGGCTTGCTATGGTCCTGTGCTGCCTCCCCTGCCTGAAGACTTCCTTTGCTGCTCCAGTGCTGCGGTCGGTGGTGCCATCGGGGCACCACGAAGAAGAAAACGCCCGTTTCCCCCCCACGTTTTGGGCTTAAAAGCCCTCCATTTATTTATTGTAGGCCCCCGAGTGATTTTATAGTTATTCTCGGTCCCGTCAGGCAGCTTTGCCAGCGCATCACACCCGCATCTCTTTCGGCCGTTGGAGGCCCCGAGTCGTCCCCCCAGCTGCCTGCTCGGTCTTCCCTCCCTCCGACAGCATCCCTCCCACCTCCCTGCAGCCCAGCAAGCCCCAGAAGACCGCAGAGCGGTGAGTCGGCGGCAGCACACGCAGTAATGACCGCCTGCTTAGTAAGGAGACTGTTTTTTTTTGTAAAAAGCACAGTAGGTGCTTAGAAGAGGCGGCTGGGCGCTGCAGGGGCATCGGGTCGCTAGGATCCTTCAATTATTATGCAGGAGGGGAGGCGGGGTTAGCGACACCCTGAGGAGGGGCCGATAAGCAAGGTCTTTATCGTGGCCTATTGAATATGCATAAGGGGGTTGGATTTGCCGAATAAATGACAGCAGGTTCAGGGAGCCTGAGAAATTTAAAGGGGCAACACATTTAAAAGGGCAAGTCAGGCCCAGATGCAAAGTAGGGCATTAGGCCCATTATAAAGTGGGGCACCAGGCCCAAAGTTTAGAGGGGCATTGGGCCCATTATCAATTGGGGCACCAGGCCCAGTATTTGGTGGGGCACCAGGCCCAATGCAATGTGGGGCAGCAGGCCCAGTATTTAGTGGGGCAACAGGCCCAATGCAACATGGGGCACCAGGCCCAATGCAACATGGGGCACCAGGCCCAATGCAACATGGGGCACCAGGCCCATTGTAAAGTGGGGCACCAGGCACAATCTAAAGTGGGGCACCAGGCCCAAGCTAACATAGGGCATCAGGCCCGAGGTAAAGGTAAGGCCTTAGGCCCGAGGTAAAGCCTGGTACTATAGGGAGGCCCCGGCCTAGTGGAATAGGGCAAGCCAGCCTAGTGGTACTAAAGGGAGGCCCCGGCCTAGCAGAATAGGGCAAGCCAGCCTAGTGGTACTATAGGGAGGCCCCAGCCTAGCGGAATAGGGCAAGCCAGCCTAGTGGTACTAAAGGAAGGCCCTGGCCTAGCGGAATAGGGCAAGCCAGCCTAGTGGTACTAAAGGGAGGCTCCGGCCTAGCGGAATAGGGCAAACTAGCCTAATGGTACTAAAGGGAGGCCCCGGCCTAGCGGAATAGGGCAAGCCAGCCTAGTGGTACTATAGGATTCCTTAGCCACGACGTCCAGAAAGGGATCCCCTTCCAGAAGACCCTTCATTTAGGAACGGGGGTTCATCTAAGAGTGCTCAATTTGCCTATACTGTGAAACTACTGTAATCACTGTACTGCTTATGCTGAATTATTGTCCTGAGTACCTGAACTATTGCCCTAAGTACCGGAACTATTGCCCTAAGTACCTGAACTATTGCTCTAAGCACCTGGACATTGGCCCTCATCAGTAACAATTACTCCTGAAGTTATAATTTGCCTTCCTCCAGCAAATTATTGTATCATTCCACAGTTCTTTGGGCATTCTTCAGTTATTTGTTTACTACTGTATGAAGACAGTCTCAACCTTCTACCACACTGCAGTCTCATAGTGTGGTCTGTAACACCACGTACGCAGAATCGGTCTCTACTCAGAAGAAGACGTCCTCTCAGCATTCTTCACTCCTGGAAGATCATCCATCAGCTCATCACATCTGTCTGTGTCGTTCGCCGAAGTCGAGTCCGTCGCCAGTCGTACAAGTCGTACCCGCCGTTTCTTGTTTTTCACAGCTTGAAAGTACATCCGCCGAAACGCATCACGACAGCGGAGCCAGTGTCATTCTGTATGGTTCCTGTTCCAGATGTCCCGAAGTTGGTCGCCCTCTACAGAAGAGTGAGCTCATCCTGGAGAACCTAGTCTGCGCCCCATCTGGTCGTTCGCCGAAAGTCGAGTCCATCGGAGCCCAGTATGGGACGCGTCCGCCGTTTCTTTGTTTTGTGTTAGTTCCTGATCCTAGGATTGCAGAGTCAACCATCATCTCATCAGATTCTTATGGTTCCTGGTCCTGTCAGAGTTCCTTCTGAGTTCAGCTGGCCCTTGGAGTGCCGCAGCATCAGTCAGATCGTGGTAGTCCTCCATTGGATTTACCGCCACGCAGATCTTGATCTATCTTCGTCCTTGGCAACCCTGGAAGTGGGTTTTGGCTGAGGAACCCTTTGTTTTCAGTGTGTTATTTCAGGAACCATTTGCTCTGGTTCTACATTCCAGCAGCCTTGGAGAGAGTGGGTTTTTGCCAAAGATATATGGTCTGTTTACCAAACCTCTCACCATCCCAGTGGCCTTAACTAGGTCCTTGCTGGGAATTGAGATTAGGGTTCTACAGTTCTGTTTTACTTCCCTTGTAGCTACCAATGAAGAATGATGGTGTACACGAAGATGCCGGATCTCTGGACTCTTGTAACATCTGGACTCTTATGGAAATGTGTGATGCTAATTACCCTAATGCAGTGCTGAGTAGCTCATGTCACCTGATTCTCATTTAGAGTATTGAAGTATAGAATAGTGTCAGAAATAAGAATGGCATTAGGCCTAAAGTTTATTCTTGTGATAATAACCTTAGTAGTGGTAGATAAAAGTATTTCTCTGTTTTATTGCCCTGTTGTTCTCGGGCAACCCCTCCTCCTTCTTGTGACTGTGTCTGTCTGCCCTTGGTACAAAATAAATGCCCTTTGGGCATCGAAACACTAAGTTGACTCCTGCCTCTCCTTGTTTGGGTAACAGTTATCTTATCCACATAATTCGGACCTTGGTGCCTCGCTCATCTCTTTTCACCACCTTTAGAGTAGAGCACTCTTCACAGAGCACCCTCTAGACCACCACACTGTTCCATTCTTTTTCCATTTCCTCACTATGACACCCCCCAACTACTACCCAAAATGCCTTCTCCACCCTCCTCTACCCCACTCCTCCTGTTGCTCATTCTCTTTCTGCCTATCCCTGTATGTCAACCTTCCCAGTCTAAAAATCTGTTTATGCCCTTCACCCCTCACTTCTCAACCCATACCCCTATTCTTGCTATAACACCTACCACCTCTTTTGAACTCTGGTCACACTACTCCCACCAACCAGTGGCCCACTTCCTCTCAGTTCCTAGCCACTTCACCTTTCTCCGACTTCTAATCTCCTTCTCACCCTGCTCCACCTCACTTCCACCTTCTCACAAACCCTATCCCCACCACAAATCCCCTAAGCTCCACTTCCTCATAATAGCTCTTCTCCTACTCTCATGGGATAACATCCACCCTAACCCTGGCCCTAACGCCTTGAACTCTCCTCTTGCCCACTCCTCTACCTACGCGCCTAACTCCCAACCCCTCCCCTGCCCTCCTAAATGGTCTGAAAATCATACACCTAAATATCTGCAGTCTTATCTCTAAGACTGATCTACTGCAAACTTTGGCGGTCTCTTAATCTGATCTACTTATCATAACAGAAACATGGCTCAACAATAAGATCTCTGACCACTCTATCTCCATCCCTGGCTACTCCATCACTCGTCAGGCAGGCCTACCAGAGGTGGTGGAGTAGCTATGTACATCCTGTCCTCACTAAATTACTCCACCATTTTCGCAGTCCCACTCCCTGCTACCTATGAAGCTACTGTCATCAAAATTGCACTCCCCTACTCAGTCCCGTTATTCATCGCAGGCACCTACTGCCATCCGGGCATACAACCTGCAGCCACCACGGAACTGGTTACAACCTTAACCTCCCCTCTCTCACTCAGATGAGTTATTCTTGCCAGGAGACTTCAATCTTAACTGGCTGTCTCCATCCACTTATAAAATATGTAATGACATTTCAGCCCTAAATCTGGTCCAACTCATCAACGAACCCACCCGTCTCAACCACAAAACTCAAAACCATTCTCTGATTGACTGGGCACTCACCTCTCACCCCCACAGAGTTATCAAATCTCAGCAACCACCACCCTATCTTCCTGGTAAGGAAGATTCACAGACCCAAACTCCCTCACAAAATATTACAACTTTGATCCTACAACTCCTTGGATCTCGATCCTCTCCTACAAGACCTAGCCTTCTCTGATTGGTCCCCTCTCTCACCTCTGCCCCATCTGTTGACCATGTGCTGTCATTCTTTAAAGACAAATTTCTAGCAATATGCAATTCTTATGCGCCTGTCAAACAAACTAGAGTTCATGGAAACCACCTCCCCAGGGTCACCCCTGAACTGCTAGCCTGTATCAGGACACAGGACAAAGCCTGGAAAAAGCACAAGGCCTCCCAGCTCTCCACAGACTACGCAACCTACTGCAAACTACAAAATGCATGTACCAAAGCTACTAGACTAGCCAAATCAGAGTATCTGAGTTCCGACTTCCTCACTAATATCAACTCACCCTCTAAGTTCTGGAAGGTGGTCAAAGCTCTCTTCTCCCCTCTGTCCCATCCCCCTTCCCCAATGTTAAAAATTAACAACTCCTTGGTCTCTGACCCCTCCTTTGTGGCTAAGGAACTTAACTCCTATTACACCACATGTGCCTCAGTCCTCCTAAAATCCCTCCTATCTTCCCCTCCAACTCCTCCATCCCCCAACTCTGGCACCAATCCCTCTCCCACCCCCTTTCTCCTTCATAGCTATCTCCTGATGAAACTAACTGCCGTGCTCTCATTAAACCCGTCTAAAGGTGCATCACCAGATGATATCGACTTTGACCCCAAGCTCTTCCTCCTCTCTGCCCCAGTTATAGCCATCCCACTATCTCTCATCCTCAACATCTCCTTCTTGTCCTCTTCCATCCCCTCCTCCTGGAAACATGCAACGGCCCTTCCCCTACCCAAGAGTGGCGACTTGTCTTCTCCTGCCAGATTTCGCCCTCTCTCTCCCTTCCCAACTCTCGCTAAACTTCAAGAACATCAACTCACCCTCTAAGTTCTGGAAGGTGGTCAAAGCTCTCTTCTCCCCTCTGTCCCATCCCCCTTCCCCAATGTTAAAAATTAACAACTCCTTGGTCTCTGACCCCTCCTTTGTGGCTAAGGAACTTAACTCCTATTACACCACATGTGCCTCAGTCCTCCTAAAATCCCTCCTATCTTCCCCTCCAACTCCTCCATCCCCCAACTCTGGCACCCAATCACCCTCTCCACCCCCTTTCTCCTTCATAGCTGTCTCCCCTGATGAAACTAACTGCCGTGCTCTCGTTAAACCCGTCTAAAGGTGCATCACCAGATGATATCGACTTTGACCCCAAGCTCTTCCTCCTCTCTGCCCCAGTTATAGCCATCCCACTATCTCTCATCCTCAACATCTCCTTCTTGTCCTCTTCCATCCCCTCCTCCTGGAAACATGCAACGGCCCTTCCCCTACCCAAGAGTGGCGACTTGTCTTCTCCTGCCAGATTTCGCCCTCTCTCTCCCTTCCCAACTCTCGCTAAACTTCAAGAACACTTGGTTCTCGCCCAACTAACCTCCTTCCTCACTGACTCCTCCTGTTTCACACCGTTCCAATCTGGCTTTCGGAAAAATCACTCCACCACCACCACCTCCCCTCTCAAGATCACTGATTCCATCCTCATCAGAATGGGTAATGGCCTCATCACCTCTGCTATCTTTGTCGACCTCACCAAGGCTTTCAACACAGTATCCCATGCACTCCTCACTGACTCCGTCACGACAGCAGGCCTGTCTACATCTGATACCAACTGGTTCAGGGCCTACCTCACAGGTAGAACCCAGTCCATTAAGGTCTGTGATTCCATCTCCCCTCCTCTCCCCATCACCATTGGAGTCTCCCAGGGCTCAGTGCTTGGCCCTATCCTATTCTCCATCTTCCTAAACGACCTTCCACTAGTCTGTTCCCCAAACTCCTCCATTCACATATATGCCCGCTATACAGTTTTGTACTACTCCAACAAATGCCCAGCTGATGTTGCTACCACTCTGCAGCATAACTTCCACCAGGTTCAGCTCTGGTTTGCCTCCCATCAGCTCTTCCTCAATGCCAAGAAGACAGTCTCCATGACCTTTGGTACAAGGTAGAGACTCTCAAGGCGGCCGAGTCTCCCCTCTTTCCACACCATGGACGGGACTACCTCTTTCAGATATCTTGGTGTCTGATTTGACCAACACCTCAGCTACTGTGGTCATATTGATGCCATCCTAAAAAAAACTGTGCCCCAAACTAGGTGCTTTATACGGGAACCATAGTTGCATCCCTCCTATAGCCACGCGTGAACTTGTCCAGAAGATGATACTCCCGATTTTCGTCTACTGTGACGTAGGTTATGGTGCTGCTCCCAAGTCCTCTCTGGCCAGACTGGACACTCTCTAACTCCTTCTGCCATTTTGTTCTTAATGCTCCCCCTCAGATCCATCACTGCGAGTTTTACCATGCCCTGGCCTTTCCCGCCCGTGATAACCGCCACCTCTCCCACTGTGCCAAATTCACCTCTAAATACTGGCTGACTGGATGAACTACCTCACCTCTCTATAAACACCTCCGGCACGTCTCCATTCCCTCAGATCTTCAGACACTCTAACTCTGGCGGTCCCTCGCTGTTCCACACTTATCAGCCAGTCTGCCTTCTCCTATTTCTTCCCCAAAGCTGGAACTCTCTTCCACCTCACATTTGCCACTGTTTCTCCTCCTACTCACTTGGTACAGCACTACACAATTACCTCTCCTCTAATCTGCTACAACCCACCTTAATTTCCCCCTACCCTCCCTGTACTCTAATTATACCTCCTTTTACCCTTCTACCACTCCTCTTCTCCCTCTCCACTCCCTTACAAATTCCCCACTCCCTTCCCATGCCTGTTCATCTTCTGACAGGGTTCTCAACATCATGAAGGGGTTTGATCTGGATAGTCTCCCTCCTCCTAATTCCACCCCTCATCCTCACCCCTCACAACTCCCTCATCGCACTTCTCCCTCTATGCTGACATCCCCTCCTCTTTCTAGCCCTACTCATCCACTGGTTGCAAACTCGTAACTTGACAGGTCAACACTGCCTTGTCGCCATCCACCAACCTCCACCCCTCCTATTTACGCCCCCCCCCCTTTTTTTCCTCTCTGCCCCCCCTTTTCATTATTCAGTCCTACTCCATGGTTGCCCAACCATTTTTCACATAGACTACCTGCACTTCGTGCTTACTTAGAGCATGGTACTGTCTGAGTTACTCCTTTGTATTTGACCTAGCTTTATAACAAGTTAGCCCATTCAGTCATTCCTAATCAGCAAATAGTTACTTAGTTTTTGCACTCTTTAGCAAAGGTTGAATTACTGTAATTATT
The DNA here is from genome assembly GCA_016271365.2 of Neoceratodus forsteri. Taxonomy (NCBI): domain Eukaryota; kingdom Metazoa; phylum Chordata; order Ceratodontiformes; family Ceratodontidae; genus Neoceratodus; species Neoceratodus forsteri. The sequence continues at coordinate 1,014,939,875 of CM028131.1, read as the reverse complement.
TTCTGTTGTTTCTTCATCCAGCTTTTTAAACATAAACTGTTAGCATTCCACTATTGTATTACTCTCTGTACAGTCTACTTGCTTGTATTGTATGTAATTATTTAATTTTATAATTTTTTGATACAATATGTTTTGTACTATATTTCTGTCCACATTACCTATGTTCCCCTACCCCCAGGTTGCACCGGGAGATGAGTAACTTGTTGCTCAGTGTGCCTTCCTGGTGAAACATTTCAATAAATGAATAAATCCTCTGCTTCCACAGTTGGGTCAGTTTCTCCCTGCTGCCCCTCACCACCAGAGTCAGATGCTTTGCTACACTCTGCTGTTTATGTCCCTTGTCCCAAAGAGGCATGGCAGCTGCAACCCTGTCCCACAGTTTGGGCTGCTGTACCCTGATGCCTCCCCTGCTTCCTGCCCAAACACTGCCTACACCCTATGCCCTCTTTCCCCCACCCCATAATATAAGAAGAAAGTATTTTTCCATTTTTTATTTCGAGCAGTTTGGGAAGTGTAGCAAAGTATCTGACTGGTAGGAGGAAGCAGCATAGTGCAATAACCCTTACTGTGGAGGCAAGGGGCTGTATGGTGCAGCAGGGAACAGTGGTGGCATGGGACAGAGGACAGAACTGTGCAGAAGCCTTGACTGTGGGGAAGGACACAGGTGGGCACCAGGGTACAGCAGCCCTGACCGTGGCACAGGGTTCACATAGTGCAGCAGCCCAGCTGATTTAGGGCAATAGAAGTATATAGCAGGGTTCAGCAGCCCTGACTGTGGAGACAGGAACAGGGGGGCAACAGGGTACAGTGGCCATGATTGTGGGGGTGGGAATAGAGGGCAGCAGAGTGCAGCAGCCCCAACTGTTCGACAGGAGATAGAAGTGGCATCAGGGCACAGCAGCCCAAACTGTGTAGACAGGAGCAGTGTGCAGCAGCCCTGGCTGTGGTGACAGAGGACAGCATGGTGCAGAAGCCTCAACTGTGGGGCAGGACATGGGGGCATCAGGGTACAGCAGCTCTGACTGTGAGACAGGGTGCGCATGGTGCAGCAGCCCTGCCCATCTGGGGCAATGGAAGGTGGTAGCAGGGTGCAGCAAAAGCCCCACCTCTGGTGGCCTACGGCAGCATGGTGCAGCAGCCCCAACTGTGGAGGCAGGGGACCTGGGGCTTAACAGAGCACAGCAGCCCTGACTGTGGAGACAGGAACAGGGGGCAACAGGTGTAGTGTCCCTGACTGTGAGGGTGGGGAAGAGAGGGCACCATGATGCAGCAGTCCTGATTCTTTAGGCAGGGGATGGAGGCAGCAGGATGCACAATCCCCAACTGTGTGGGAGAAGACAGTTGGCAGCAGGGTGAAGCAGCCTCAAATGTGGAGCAGTGGGCTTGTGGGGCGGGGGACAGGTGGCAGCAGAAAGCAGCTGCCACCACTTAGTGTTTCTGGTTTTACACATACATGATGTATTTTCACAAAGAAACCACCAAATAACTAAAATTCGTGAGTTCAGACAGTGCATGTGCTTGAAATACATTGTGTCAGGCACCTGTTTTTCAATCTGACATGAAAAAAAAGTTCTTACATGAATGTATTTATGAAGGCTACATCAAAGAAACTATTTCTATGAATAAACAAAATTTTGATTTTATATTCATTAAACAACCCTGTGTCATATAGACAAAAATCAGTGTTTTGATGAGAAAGAACTGACAGCTGTGATACAGACAAGCTGATTTCTCACAAAGACAGATTTCCACTACTTCAATTCAGCACTGAAACTCAAATGATCAACTTTTTATAAGAACAGAATGATAAGCTAATCTATCTAAACACAAACCAGAGACTGGGTCTGTAAGAAACCTAGAGAGAATTCATTAACTCTACAGACTGCGGCTCTGATTGGGAATCTGAAGCAGCAAGCTACTCCAAGATGATGTCATTGCTCTCCAAGCCTGACTGAGAGGGACAGAAATAAATTGCAGTTACGTAAGAACTTACCGTAACAGTAGATCTTCAAGAGAGGTTCCTGCAGTAAATCTTCACATATAGGACTGCGCCCCCTGGCGTCAGGTCCAAGCGGCAAACTTGTAGACAGCAATTATCAGTGGGGACCGCCCCTGACATCGGGTGTCATGATGTCAGCCCAGCTATAAAAGAGGCAGTCCCACGCTCGCTCTCCAGTTCTTTTCCACCGGAGACCTAAAGAAAAGGCAAATAACAGCTAGTAGTAAGGAAACTACTGGGACCCCGCTTCCTCTCTAGACCCAAGTACTAGGTAGGATGGAAACTAAAGGAAAAAACATCCAGGAACTGGGGGAAGATGGGTTGGAAACTAGACCTACTGCAGGAACCTCTCTCGAAGATCTACTGTTATGGTAAGTTCTTACGTAACTGCAATATCTTACTTCGAGAGGGTTCCTGGAGTAGGTCTTCACATATAGGACTGAATACCAAGCAGTACCCAAAATAACTTATACAGAGGTGCATCCGGGAGGAGGAGAAGTCATCATAGGGAATCATGACAAGAGGCCTTGCAGAACTGCAAGACCAAAGCCGGTTCTGTGCCTAGAGGCAATGTCCATACTGTAATACTTGGTGAAAGTGTGAACAGACGACCACGTGGCCGCTGCACAAATCTCTGCAGTGGACACATTCCTAAAGAAGACAGTAGAGGTAGCCACGCTGCTGGTGGAGTGGCCTTTGACTGCCCCCGGAAGGGACTTCACATATTTCGTGTAAGAAAAATGGATGCAGTTGGCTAACCATCTAGAAATGGTTTGTTTGGAAATAGCCTTGCCCTGGCACTGGGGGGAGCAAAGACTACAAAGAGTTGGTTGGATTTATGAACCTCTTTTGTCCGGTTCGTGTCGTACCTCAGAATCCGGTGCACATCTAGGGTGTGCAGAAGGTATTCCCCCCTGTTGGAATACTGGGGATAGTATACTGGTAATTATACGCTCTGATTCAGAGTGGTTTCTGAAACCACTTTGAGGAGAAAGGAAGGGTTAATCTGAAGGACTACTCTGTCTCTGTGAAAAATTAAATGGGGTTCTTTACAAACAAAAGCTTGAAGCTCAGAGACCCTTCTGGCAGAAATGACTGCGACTAAAAATAAAGTCTTCCAGGAGAGGAAGCGTAAGTCGCAAGTAGAAGCTGGTTCAAACAGGGGTAAAGTCAGCTTCTCGAGCATGAAATTCAGGTCCCAAGTGGGACAGGGATTCCAGATACTAGGTTTCAAGTGTAGGATGCCTTTCAGAAAGGTTTTGACAACCTCCAACTGAGCCAAGGTTTTGCCCTCCACCGGGAGGTGGTATGCTGACACCGCAGAGAAATGGACCTTAATGGAGGAGTAGCTAAGGCCCGCCTCACATAAATGTGCAAGGTACTCTAACACCTGGGCCGCCAAGCACACAAAAGGATCCCAGCAACTTGCTAGGGCCCAGATCGAAAATCTTTTCCACTTCATGGTGTAAGTGGATCTAGTAGAGGGTTTTCTGGCCTCTACTAAGATGTGAGCAACCTGTGAGGAGACACCATAGCGGGAAACCGCTATGTCCACAGGTGCCACGTATGATATGCTGAAAAGCGCATTATAAATAAAATTAGATTGATTGATTGATTGATGAAGGTGGAGAGACTGAAGGCTCGGGTGAACCAGGGTGTCCTGCTCCTGTGTCAGAAGATTGTGGGAAAAAGGCAGAAGGATCGGAGATTCCAGTGCCAGTTGTTGTAAAAGAGGATACCAAATCTGGCGTGGCCAGAGAGGAGCGATAAGAATCATATGAGCTCCCTCCTGCTCAAGTTTCACTAGAACCTTCTGAATGAGGGGGAAGGGAGGAAATGCGTAAAGAAACCTCCCTGTCCAAGAGAGAGACAGTGCGTCTTGCCAAAAAGCACCATACCCAGGAATGAGTGAGCAAAAGTTGGGTAGTTTTGCATTGAATGGGGAGGCGAACAGATCTAAGTTTGGACAACCCCATCAAAGAAAGAGTTCTTCGACCACCCTTGACTTGAGCTCCCACTCATGGGCCCTGGCAACTGATCGACAAACTGTCCGCCAGGATGTTGCTTACACCTGGCACGTGGACTGCTGTCAAGTAAAGGCTGTGCTGGATGGCCCAGTACCAGGCCCTTATTGCTTCTCTGCAGAGAGGGTATGACCGGGTTCCTCCCTGTTTGTAGGTGTTGTGCTTGGAACCAAGGCAGAGGAGGCAGCGGGAATGGTCATCCCCGTGCAGGATTTCAGCGCCGCACTTCGAGCACTTCTTCTTCTGTCTAGAAGACATCAAATATGAGCGAAACAATTAGAGAAAAAATAGTTATGAGGTGAAGAAAACTTCAACAAAATGGCGGTGTATGATCACTGTTCTATCAAGTGCTGAACGTACTGAGGTGATGTCGGGAAAGAACTGGAGAGCGGGCACGGGACCGCCTCTTTTATAGCCAGGCTGACATCATGACGCCCAACGTCAGGGGCGGTCCCCGCTGATGATTGCTATCTACAAGTTTGCTGTTCGGACCCGACGCCAGGGGGCGCAGTCCTGTATGTGAAGACCTACTGCAGGAACCCTCTCGAAGTAAGATCACTATTTTCAGCCAATGTAGAGCAAGTTAACAAATGCTGATTTAAAGAAAATCACAAAACCAAACAGCATGAAAAGTTCAGGAAACACTAATATGACACAGGGACTTGAATTTCAGCTTTTCAAGCTTTTATTAAAAATATGTATAAACTGTTGCATGTGATCTTTAAAATTCTGGCAAGCTCACAGTCGGAGACTTTGTGATCAGGCCCAAGACACAGAGTGTGTCCATCTGTGGAGGCAATCTTCTTTCCGTAGCGGCAGTGACGGAAGAGAAAAGTTGAAGGATTAACTCTTGACATACCAAAATAAAGGAATCTCTTTTAAAAAAAGAGATTCTAAAGCAAAAGGTTGAAAAAAGCCATAGATTTGGCACAAAACTGTGTCGGAGCTTTCATGAAGACCCAAGCGAACAAGCTGATGGTGGGAAAGAACTGAGAAGGGAGCGGGGCTGCTCACATCTTTACAGGGTTAATGACGTCGACTGACATCGACAGCATGGTTGGCCGCAGTTGTACTGCTGAAAATCTTCCATGTAGATCCTGCTTCACTGACAGTGGAGTTCCTACGGTGTGAACCGATGATTGAGATACCCACGAAGATTTCCCTTTCCAGGAGAGGGACAACGCATTTCACCAGAGAACTCCAGGCCCTGGATCTAGAGAGTAGAAATGCAACAGTTTTGCATTGAGTACGTATGCAAAAAAGTCTAACTTTGGATGACCCCACTTGTCGAACAGGTCTTCTGCAACCGAAGTCAGCAGCTCCCACTTGTGCACTTTGGACTGTGATCTAGTGAGGCTGCCCGTCAAGGTATTTTGGATGCTTTGCACATGGACAGCTGACAGTTCTAGACTGTGATCTATAGCCTATAACCAGACCCTCATTGCTTTCCGGCATATGGGATAGGAATAGGAATGAGTTCCCCCTTCTTGTTGATGTGACAGACCACAATGAAATTGTCTGACTGCACTAGCAGGGGTCCGGAGAAAGATGGTTCTGGAAGCCTACAAGGCATACAGAGTGACCCTATTTTCTAGGATGTTTACATGGAGGAGAGCCTCACAGTGAGACTAGAGACCCTGGGTCAGATAAGGACCTAGATGGGGTCCCCAACCTAAGCCTGAAGCATCCATGGTAAAGATTTGGTGAGGGGTGGGAATGAGGAAGGGGACCCCTTTTAAAAGATTGGCTGGGTCCATCCACCAGTGTAGCACTGTGTGTACTAGTAAGACAAGGACCAACTGATCTAGATGGTCTGAACACAGATTTCATTGAACATTGAGGGTCCACTGTAGATTCCTCGTGTGTAGCCTGGCTAGTGGGACCATAACAATGGCTGTGGCCATGAGGCCTACAAGCCTGAGGAATGTCCGGGTACGGACATACCAGCTCTGAGACACCTCCTGGACCTGGGCAATAAGGCAGCCCGCCCTGTCATGGAGGAGGAAGGTCTTGCCCCACGTACAGTCCAAGATTTCCCTATGTATTGCAATCACTGAGAAGGGGTTAGCACAGACTTGGGCTGATTGACTGTGACACCCAAGGACTGGAATAACTGCAGAGTGCATTCCAGAGTCAGCAGTAGGAGATCCCTGGACTGGGCTTTCAGCAACCAGTCATCCAGATATGGGAACACAGAGTCCTTCACGCTGAAGGGCTGCTGCTACAACTGCTAAGCACTTGGTAAATACCTGCGGCACAGAGGACAAGCCAAAGGGCAATACCCTAAACTGGTAATGCTCCCCCCAAAACAAGAAAGTACAGTTATGTAAGAACTTACCATAACAGTAGATCTTCAAGAGGAGCTATTGCAGCAGCAACACCGGTATGACTGAAGGTGCCAGGACCACACAGAAAACTTCTAGCTAGCAGTCTATCATGGGGCATCGCCCTCACTGATTTCTGCCTATCCTATAAAGGGGGTGGTCCCCCACACCTACCTCAGTTCTCCCGCTGGAGACCCCAAACAGGTGGTGAAAAGGAGAACCGGGGCGGTACCTCAGAGCCAAGAAAAAAGTACAAGCAGTGTACAAGGGAGAAGAAACTAACAGGGGAAAGGAGGTAGGGAAAGCAGAGCCTGCTGCAAGAGCTCCTCTCGAAGATCTACTGTTACGGAAAGTTCTTACGTAACCGTATTTGAGGAGGCTCCTGTAGCAGGCAACACCGGTAGAACTGACTATCAAGAAGTGGCAGAACTGACCAGAAGGGCAGCCAGGAGGAGGTAGCAGATATCAGCATCGGACTTAAGAAAGAAGGCCCTAAGCAGACCCGCCGACACATCTGTATAGCTGCTGTTCGCAACGCCAGCAAACCCGGGTTTGGGAGCAAGCCTGAGTTGCTGGAGGGCCGGCTGGGGGAGGTGGACGCAGTGCCCAAGGAGCTGCTCTCCACCTAAGTGGAGGGAGGGCTGCGGGTCCTGCCGCTATACCACCACCTGGGTGACCACGGGTGGTGGTGCAGCAGGACTGCAGATTAGATAGGGAAGGGAGGACGCTGGCCGAGATCCAGAGCGGAGGCACATCTGAGCATGCCCTGTCTCCTTGGATCTCCCAGCATGCTGGTGTCCTTGGGGGCAGGGCACACAACAAGGAAAAAACCCAGCAGGCAGCGCTGATAGAAGGGCTCCAGCTCCCAGACTCCACAACCAGGCTCCTAGGAGGGGCTGAACAGATCACCCCACACAATCTCATGGACTGGGGGGGGGGGGGAACGTCCCGGGATCCCCATCCCCACCCGGGGGTTAAACCGTGACAGGTTGGTGGTGAAGTCCGCCGGTCCCTCTTGGAGTTACCTGTGGCAGAGCTAGAGGTAAGCCTGGGATGCCTGGAAGAGTGGGTCTGTCTATGGAGACAAGGGGGCTCAGAAACAGAAAATACAAAAAAAAAGAAAGAAGGCCCTGAAGGATTGAGAGGCAGAAACTGGCCATGCATCTAAAAGCAATGTCTAGACTGTAGTGCCAAAAGAAGGTGTGGACAGAGCTCCAAGTGGCAGCCACACAGATGTTCACAGCAAACACATTCTTGAAGCAGGCGGTAGAGGCAGCCATACCCCTGTTGGAGTGGCCTTTAACTGCCCCGGGCAAGGGCTTGTTGTACTTGCAATTGCAGTAAACAATGCAATTAGCCAACCACTTTGACAAACACTGTTTCAAAATGGGTGCCCTCTCTCCCTCTCAGGTGCAAAGAAAACAAACTGGTCAGTTTTGCAAACAGACTGGGTGCGATGGGTATAATACTGAAGCACTCAACGAACATCCAAAGTATGGAGTAAGGCCTCCCCCTGATTAGTATACTCAGGGAAATAAACTGGTAGGTGGATGGATTGATTTAAAGTAAACTTAGACACTACCTTCGGTAAAAACTTAGGATTAGTACGTAAAGACTTTTGTGAAAAGAAAAATAAGACTCTTTACACATCAGAGCCTGAAGCTCAGAAATCCTCAGAGCAGAAGTAACAGCAACTAAAAATAATACTTTTCACAACAGAAAGCGCAGCTTGCAACTCGCGGCCAGTTCAAAGGCAGGCAAAGTGAGTTTTTGCAACATAAAAAGAAGGTGCCAAGGAGGGACAGAATCCTGGATGGGAGGTTTCAAATGTAGAATGCCCTGCAAGAAGGTACGGGACACCTCCAGCTGAGTGAAAGATTTGCCCTCAATAGGTGCATGGTACGCAGAGATGGTGGAAAGGTACACATTAAGGGAGGAGTATCCTAAGCCTGAGTCTGAAAGGGAGAGTAGGTACTCCAAAATCAGATCCACCAGGGAGGTGAAGGGATCCAGGTGAAGAGCAGCGGCCCACAGAAAGAATCCCTTCCACTTTAAGGCATAGGTGGCTCTAGTGGAAGGCTTTCTAGCAGCCCTAGGACACCAGCAACCTTAGAGTAAACTCCAAATTGGGTGATAGCTAAGTCTGCAGAAGCCACGCATGTAGCTGCAGGGATGTGAGGTCTGGATGGATTAGAGTGCCCTGATCCTGGAAGAGCAAGCTGGTGCACAGGGGTAAGGGTATTGGAGGTTCCACTGCCAGCTATTGCAGGAGGGGTGACCAAATCTGATGCAGCCAATATGGGGCTATGAGGATCATCTCTGCTCCCTCCCATGGAAGGTTGAGCAGAACCCTCTGTAGAAGCGAAAAGGGAGAGAAGGTATACACAAACCTCCCCTTCCAGGAGAGGGCAACACATTGCACCAGAAAACTCCAGGCCCTGGATAGAGCAAGTAGAAAAGCAGCAGTTTTGCATTGAGTGGGGATGCAAAAAAGTCCAACTCTGGGTGGCCCCACCTGTCAAAGAGATCTTCGACCACTAAGGCAGAAGTTCCCATTCGTGAACCCTCAACCTTGAACGGCTGAGATTGTCGGCCAGGATGTTTTGGTTGCCTGGAACATGAACATCAGAGTTCCAGGCTGTGCTTGATGGCCAAGTAATAGACTCTCACTGCCTCCCGACAGAGGGGGTATGAGTGAGAGCCCCCCTTGCTTGCTGATGTAATACACTATAGACATGCTGTCCATCTGGACCAGCAGCGGCTGGAAAGAATGTGAGTCTGGAAGGCCTACAGGGCGTAAAGAACTGCTCGCGTCTCCAGCACACTGATATGTAGATTCTGCTCCACCTTGGACCAGGTCCCCTGGGTCTGGTGGTCAGCCAAGTGGGCACCCCAACCAAGACCCGAGGCATCCATTGTGAGGATCTGCTGAGGAGGCACAGCCCAAAAGGGGGCCCCTTGCAGGAGATTGGCAGGGTTCTGCCACTACTCCAAGATCCTCCTCACCAGATCAGAGGCCATGACCGGGTGATCCAGGTCATCCAATGCGTGGGTCCCATTGCACCTGAAGGATCCACCGGGGAACCCGCATATGCAGGTGGGCCAGAGGGACCTTTGCTACGACTGCTGCCATGTGCCCCAACAAGCACAGGAATGCTCTGGCTGGGACCTGTTGACTACAGGAGACTAGACAGGCCTGGTCTATCAGGGTCTCCGCCCTGTCCTCTGGCTGAAAGGTTTTGCCCTGAGAGGAGTCCAGAACCACCCCAATGTACAGAAGGTGCTGGCATGGGAGAGACAAGACTTGGGCAAACTGACCATGATCCCCAAAGCCAGGAAAAACTGAAAGGTAAATTCCAGGGTTTGGAGGAGATCCCTGGAGGGGCTGCTAGTAGTCAGTCATCCAGGTAGGGGAGCACGTAGAAGCCCTGTCTCCTCAGAGTTGTGGCCACCACTGCCAGGGACTTGGTTGAAGCCCAAGGTGCCAAAGAAAGGCCAAAAGGGAGGGCCTGGATCTCAAAATGGTCCTTCTGGAAACAAAAACGAAGGAAACGGCTGTAGGTCGAGAAAACCTGGATATAGAGGCAGACATCGTGCATGTCCAGGGAGCAGAGCTAGTCCCCCTGGTGAAGGAGGAGTAATAGACCCTGGAGGGTGACCATCCTGAAATGTCTGTACTCTATGTACAGGTTCACATGGCTGAGGTCAAGGATTGGCCTCAGGTCCCCTGTCTTCTTGGGGATGACAAAGAAGTGTGACAATGTGAAAAAGCTGCGCAGAAGGCAAGTGGTATCCTCAGATACATAGGAAGTGGTATTACAAGCAGAGAGCAGGAAGCTATCATGCTCCTCTACAGATCCTTGGTGAGGCCATGCCTCGAGTACTGTGTCCAGTTCTGGAGGCCTCACCTAAAAAAGGACATCGACCATCTGGAAACTGTGCAGAGAAGGGCCACAAAGATGGTGCAGGGGCTGCATCATGAGACATACAAGACAAGACTCAAACAGTTGAATTTATTCTCTCTGGAACAGAGAAGAAATGGGGGACATGATAGGAACATTTAAGTATGTCAAGGGAATTAACACAACTCAGAAGAAAAACCTCTTCTAGGAAAACAGGGTGGTGCGTACAAGAGGGCACAACTTGCATCTGGTGGGAGGCAAGTAGCAACTCTAGAAAGTACTTTTTCACCGAGAGAGTGCTAGACCCATGGAATAGCCTGCTACCAGAAGTGGTGGCATCAAAGACAGTAAAGGAATTCAAACTCGCTTGGGCAGGCAATGTGGGCAACTTATGAAAAAAATATAATTTGGGGGGGGAGAAGATGGCCACCTTGGGCAGACTAGATGGACCACACAGGCCCCATCTGCTGACACTTTTCTTATGCTCTTAAGTGGGAGTACAATCTCCTTCCTCTTTGAGCTGGAGGGACGGGCTCTATGGCCCTCTTGTGCAGAACAGCCTGAGTCTCTTCCCGAATGAGGGAGAGGTGAGCCAAAGCATAATGGGAGGGTGGTCTGGAGGGGGCTCCAGAAATTCTAGGGTGTGCCCGTGCTCTATGAGCTGGAGCACCCACTGGTCTGTGATCACTGCTCACCACCTGTCGAGGTAAAGGCAGAACGACCCGATCGCCTCCCCAAGGCCTCTGCTGGGTGGGGGGCGGCAATGAAGTCAGGCGGTGGTCCGAGGGAGGACAGAGCAGCTGTGAGCACTTGTGGGGCCCTAGGAGCAGCCACTGTGGCTGGAGGAGTGGGTTGAGCCTTGCGTTTAAAGGAGGCCTTCACCTGCTGGCCCCTGGCAAGAGAACAGACGACTGTCACTGGGCAGTCCGAGGCTGAGATCGGTAGAGGGAATGAACTGATTTAAGAGCCTTGCCAGACTCCTGGAGGCAGGAGATGATGTTCTGGGCAGCACCCCTGAACAGGACAGAGCCTCTAAAAGGGGCATCCAAGATACTGGCTTGAACATCAGGAGCAAAACCAGACACCCTAAGCCACGAATAGCGACACAGACAGATCCCTGTTGCCACCCCATGCCCGGAGGCATCAACAGTATCGTATGCTGCCTGCAGGACACGAGTGCCCACATCTGAGCATGACTTTAAGAGTTGGACCAACTGAGTTTTGGTAGGATCCTCCAGAAGAGTCTGTACCAGATCCCTCGCCTGGTCCCAGAGGGCATTCTGGTACTGCACCATATGGGCCAAACAGTTCACAGCTTGAATGGCCAGGGTCGTAGAGGCATACATTTGTCTACCCCACTGATCAAGCTGTCAAGACTCCTTGTCAGGGGGATGGGTACTAAGGTGTTTGGGCCTCTTAGTATGGTTATGGGCAGCATTCATGATCACCGAGTCTGCTGTGGGGGTGCTCTCCAAAGAAAGGCTTACCCACCAGCGCATGGTATTGGCGGTCAGCCTTCTTGGGCAAGGGGAAGTAGTAGAGGGGTGGTTCAACACCGCCTTAGTAACATCCTCATATGATTTGATTAAAGGAGGTACCACCACGGGGAGGGTATCCTTCTTTTGCAGGTATGTGGCTAAATGCCGGCTCCGGGTCCAATTCCTCCATTTCCCATCACAAGGGACTGAATAGGATGCACAACATCAAGAAAAGTAGGGTCATCAGGAGGGGATTTAGGAGATTCCTTAGACTGGTCCTGCACCTCACAGGAGTCCCCGGAGGACTCTGAAGAAGAAAAGCAGTCACCTGATGGTTCACTGTCAGGGACTGGCATTGGGGAGTGACAATCCTCCAAACACAGGCCAGAGACAATGTCAAGGTGCCTTCCGGAAGGTCCCATAGTTCAGGGTTACTAGGTCCTGCCCGGTTCGGGTCCTGAGTTGGGGGGGTCTCGGGGAGGACAAGAAGGAGAGGGCCTCCTGTGTGTGTCCTTATTCTGAATGAAGGATCACCAAGTAGAGAAAAGTGCACTATAATCCACCGGTGGGGGTGGACTGTAGACAGGATGGTAATGATACTGCAGTGGGGGTACGGGTATGATGGCGGAGGAGCCGGCATAGGGCACCACAACGTAGGTCCACCTGGTGCTGGCTGTAGATCCCAAGGAGGTCCAGGAAGCTTTGGTTGTAGTGCTGGCAGAGACGAGAACAGTTGCAGAGTCAGCTAAGGTGTTGGAATGGCTGGCACCGGACTGAGCGGCGAAGGCTGGCGACAGTCCAGGGAGGAAGTCAACCCAATCTGGAGACCCAATCTCCGCAAAGACAAACAGGATGGAGGCAGTCCAGAAGAGGGCAACTAAAATGGTACAGGGTCTGCACCAGAAGACATATGAAGAGAGACTTAAGCAGCTTAATATGTATAGCCTCGAGGAAAGGAAGGAGAGGGGGGACATGATAGAAACTTTCAAGTACCTCAAGGGAATCAACAAAGTCCAAGAGGGTAACATCTTTCAGAAAAAGAAGTGTGCAAGAAGAAGGGGGCACAATTTGAAGATAGAGGGGGGGTGGCTCAGAGGTGATGTAAGGCAGTATTTTTTCACAGAGAGGGTTGTGGATGCATGGAACGGCCTTCCGGAAGAGGTTGTGGAGTCAAAAACAGTGGTGGAATTCAAGCATGAATGGGACAGTCATAAGGCAATTCTAGGGGGTGGGGGTAGGAAGAAGTAGGCTGTTGGTTAACTAGGATCTGCAGCTTATCCATTAGGTAGGGAAATGGGCAGACTGGGTGAGCCAAGCGATTCTTATCTGCCATCAAATTCTATGTTTCTATGGTCTAATGGTGAGAGTGGTGCCTGTGGGGAAGAGGGCCCAGAGGCAAGGGCAGAGGCGATGACTGAGTAGAGGAAAAGGTGAGCACTTGCTACAGAGCGATGCCTGGCAGGACTAGTGCCAGCCCCTGAGTTGGGTACCAATGAATGCAACACCTTAGCCGGGGGGGGGGGGGCCGATGGTTGAAGACCCAGCACCCGAAGAACCAACCCTGGTGGAGCCACCTGGCTGAGTACCTGTGGGTGCTAAGGGCTTGGGTATCAGGGGCCGAGAGGCAGAAGTCAATGTCCTCTGCCCAGAAGAGCTGCCCCCGCCCCCATCGAGATGGAGATAAAGCCGGGCAGTGGAACCACCGTTGGCCCAGAGGAAGTAAGGGCTGATGGGGCAAGAGGGCCCAACCCCCTGCAGGAGGAAGACCCAGAGGTGGTTGCCGGTTTGAGCGGTGACTGTGAGTGAGAGGCGCTCCAAGGATGGTCCCAGTGCTTATGCTTCCTGCTCGATTTCTTCTCCTTCTCAGAAGAAGAAGCAATAGTCCCAGAAGATTGAGCCTGGGAGGCTGAAGAATTTCTGGCCTGCAGCTCCTTCTCCATCATGGCCAATTTCTGCTTGAGCAGGCAACTTTCTAAGATCTTCAAACAATGTCTCTGTGTGCCTGGTTGAAGTCCTGGCAGGCCTCAGTGTCGTGGTTGGTGCCAAGGCAGAGCAGACAGGCAGAGTAGCAGTCCTAAGTGGAAAACGAGGCAGAAAAAGAACATATAAACCTAGGCAAGAAAACACCGAAAACTCAATGTTGTAATCACTAAAAGAAGAAAAAGAAAAGCGCGGGTTAAACACAGGAAAATGATGGTTGACTGTAGCTGATGTCCATGATGGTCCGATGTGTGCAGGTCAATGGTGGAAAAGAACTGAGGTAGGTGTGGGGGGACCACCCCTTTATAGGATAGGAAGACATCAGCATACCGACGTCGGTCCCCCGTGATAGACTGTTAGCTAGAAGTTTTCTGTGTGGTCCTGGCACCTGGCAGCTTCAGTCCTACTGATGTTGCCTGCTGCAAGAGTCCCCTTGAAGTAAGATCCGCAGGTACCGCGAGTGAGGGGGGCAAACCAGAATATGCAGATAGGCGTCCTGCATATCTAGGGAGCATAGCCAGTTGTCCTACTTGAGCAGAGGAAGAAGGCTATCCAAGGTGATCATCCGGAACTTGTTAATCTGGATAAAAAGGTTCAGCTCCTTGAGGTCTAGAATGGGCCTCAAATTCCCTATTCTTTGGGGTATCAGGAAAAACCTGGGAGTAGAATGCCTTGTTCTTTTGACGCCTGGGCACTGGTTCTATGGCCTGCTTGCACAGCAAGGATAGTACCACCTCCCTGAGGAACTCTGTATGGTTTGGAGGATAAAAGTTGGGAACTGGGGGAACATCTGGAGGCTGTTCTAGAGCATGTCATTTTTCAGTTATCTGCAGGATCCAAGCATCTGTTGTGATGGTTCTCCATTGGGATGGAGGGGGAACCACCCTCTGACCACCATCTCCTGGCTTGGAACAAGAGGAGGGGGTTCTGACAAGGAGTTAGGCTGAAGCTGAACCTGCAGCTGGGGCTGCACTTCCTCCTCTGGATTGTTTGGCAGAAGGGCCAGAGGTGGCAGAGAGGGCAGGTAAGGTGGAATTGGCTCTGTGTTTACCCTGAAGCTTGGTTCTGGGGTCGGGCGGCTGAGAGGCCTTGTGAAAGGTGGGCCTTAGCCTATTGCTGGGCTGGGTATGGTACAGGGAGTGTACAGACCGAATAGCCCTACCAGAAGCTTGCAGTTCATTGATATCCTGAACATCTGCACCAAAAAGTTTGTGACCCACAAAGGGGGCATTCAACACCTTTTGCTGGACATCATTCACAAAGCCAGGAGTGTCTCCTGAGGCAGATGCCATAGGCAGCTGCCCTGGCTGTAGTGTCAGCCACATCATAAGTGGCCCTGAAGAGATGCTTACCGACATCTTTCAAGGCCTGAAGCACCTTAAGAAGCTCCTGCTTCTGAGAACCCTCAGGGAGGGCTTGCACAGCCACCTTGCCCTTCCTCCAGAGGTATTTTGATACTTAATAAGATGGGCCAAATAATTGGCAATACGAAAGTCAAGGGTGGCAGAAGCAAAGTCCGCTTGCCCCACAGGTCCAATCTCCTAGACACCCGGTCAGGAGGAAGGGAACTAAGGTGCTTAGGGACCTTAGTTCTGTCATGAGCGGCTTCTGACCACTGAGTCGGTCTCAAATTGGGCTACATAAAAGGGCAACCCTTGAGGGGCCTGGTAGACTATGTCGGCCTTCCAGGGTAAGGCTGGTACCACACTGGGTCTGTGCCAGGCAGCTGTGGCAGCATTATTTAGAGTTGGCAGCAGGAGATGAATAAATCTTAGGTGAAGATTCAGGAATCTCCAGAAAGTCCACCAGATTCCTTCTGGTTTCATCCACCTCCTCCTCAATGTGAAAACCCATGGTGGAGGACAGTTGCTTCATAATATTACAGAAGTAGAGGTCCTTCGGGGGGACCTGGGAGTGTGCTTGGCAGACTCCTCACTCCTGAAGGAGACAGTGGACCTGTCAGAGGACTCCACATCATGGTCCTCTTCCTCAGAGAGGATGCGGTCAGGATGGTACTCCTCTTCGATGTCAGCATGCACTGACGAACGCACCACTGATGTCTCTCTGGAGGGCACGGGGCACTCAGACCAAACTGGCATCAACACTTAAGTGGCAGCCGATGGCGCAGGCGACGATGGCCTGGGTCGTGGAACTAGCTGGTGAATGAGAGACGTAATAGAGGTAAGCAGGGCTAGAAATAATTTTTTTGAGTTGCCTGTTCGAGGGACAGGTGGGACCTAAATTTTGTCTGTCCTACAAAACGTTTGCCTGCCCACACTAATTTTACATTTTTTTTTTCATTCTCTGTTTATAGCTCACTTCTGCACCGTCTCGATTCAAATTTTTTTTTAACCTTGTTTTACAAGACACAGTATAATTACAATAATCCACAACAGGGTGTGGGTTATGGTGGATTTACTAACTTCAGGTGTGGTTAAGTCACTCGGTCTTCGTCTTCATGACTAAACCATACCAGGCATGGGTAAAATAACTGACACACTGTCGTGGATTATTGCTTTTTTTTTGTGTTATTTTCTCCCCTACATGCTACCACCTCAGCCACTCCTTCAGGCTGTGCCAGGGGTGCATCTGATCCGTCTTGTTCCTGAGCTCCGACCCTCATACTGCAGTCATTCCCAGGGTAACCCAGACGTAACCCTTCGCCGGGTGGGTCCCCCTCCTCCAAGGGGGAAGGCACCAGAGGGGCAGGCTAACACAATACTTGGCCCTTGGGGAACTGCTGAGGGACTGGGAGCACTGTGACATTAACGGCATCAGATCGCCAGGTGTCAGTCATCCAGCTGAATGTGGAACCATTTTCTGTTTTTTTGGTGATGTTCCCTTGTGTTGTGTCTGCCCTGCCCCCGGTCTCCACTGGAGGCCGCTGCCGAGCGACGCATCCCCGCTACCCACCCAAGGAGAGCAGTCTTACAGATGCTCAATCCTCTCCTTCCCCTGCCAGCCCCCGGCGTCCCGAGTCCATTCCCGAACCTGGGAGTGGCTCGAGGTAAGGCACCAGCGCCTTAGCCCTCTGCGCCACCGTGCCGACTGGATTATTGCTTTAATTAATAAGCAAGCACCCAACACAAATGTACAGTTCCAAACAGCCACACATTTGTTGTGCTTTTACCCCTTATGGTGGAGGGTAACATGATCAAAAGATATACAGTAGGGTGAACATGACTTGGGGGTTCAGTAAAACCTAGCCACATACCCTCCCGCAGGCCAGTTAACAAAAATGCAGCACTTAAAAGAAAGATGATGGGACCCCAACTTTAAATTGTCACTAATATAAAACAGAGCTCAAAAGAAAAGCCTAAAGCTGCAGGTTATTTTTTCCCAGAAATGATTTATCATATTCGTTTGTACAGTATTTGAAGTTATGCTCTCCAGAATAAGGCTCTTGGTACAATAAGGCATAACATCTCTTTTACAAGGGGTTCTGTTAACACAGACTAGTAAAGATATTTCTGTAAGTGCACAACTTTTAAATTACACAGCTGACAGGCTGTTTGATTTCATTTTTCCACTACAAATTAAACAAGGACTGCATATTGCTTTCATAGCAAAATAAACAGGCTACTGCATGCTGCATTATGACAGCCAACTGATAATGTTATCCAATTTTCATATGTGCCAGCTAAGTAAAAAGTTATGGGTGAGAGACTTACTGAACACTTTGTTAGACCATATGAAAGTCAGGGGATCAGACGCTGCACTCTTGTCTGTCTTTCTCCCGGTAATTCTTTGCTCTGATTTGGTAAGCGGAACCAACTCAATCTAAAGAGTCCTGTTTTGGAAAAATCTGCTAATAACAGGATGCTTTCATTAAGCTGCTTTACACACAAGACCGGCTGCACGTAACCGTGAAAACGCTCTGTCTAGCACCTGCTCACTGTGTTCCCGTGCCTAACAATCCTCGCGCCTGCTCGTGCTGGAACAATCTTCAGGCAGCATTGAGCATCCAGTCTCTACTCTTGCCCACCACTGCCTCAAGGACTGGAGATGAGTCACGTGACCGCTGACCAGGGAGCCAAGCCACTAAGCCAGGCGCCAAACAGGAAAGTGAAAGTGGCGGGGCGCCGTGAAAGAGCAGCAATGCATCTTGAAATCATGCTGTCACCCGTTCCGACATCCCTCTCTCTCCTCAACAGCATACCGTTGCTGGGTCCTAGCGCCCTACAAGGTGCAGCACATTTATAAAGCAGAACTGCCTGTCCAAGGAACAGGCAAACAAAATACAACACCTGTTCCAATCAAAAATTGGCTGTCCGGGACAGGCGGACAGCCGGTTATTTTGAGCCCTGGAGGTAAGTATGGAGTTGAAGTTGAAGGCAGGAATAGGGATGGTCATCCACACAGATGCTGATGGAGGGGGCATGTAGCCCTGGTCCGATGACAGGCCGCTGACTGCAGTAGCCATGGTTGAGCCCAGCACCGACGAACCTTGAGGGGTCTTGACGGCGGGGCAGGAGCTGGTGACCCAAAGGCTGACAGCCTTTCCGCAGTCCCATGAGGGCTGGGAGAGAAAACCACTGTATGAGGCCTGGTAGGAGAAGAGGCCTGCAAGGGCCAAGGCGTTGATGCTGAAGCCATCTACGGAGCGATCCCAGAAGAGGAAGAAGAATCCAACGGGGACCAGGATAGACGGGGGGGGGGCATCTTTAGGCCTCTCCTTGTCCCATCAAGAGTACTTCACCGAGTATTTGTCCCAGGCCTTGGTGGTCTGAGAGCCCAAAAAAGATGCCAGTGACTGAACTGGGGAAGGGGACTCCAGAGGACCCCTGCTCTTTGCTAGCTGCCTGTCGGTTCCATAAGGAAGTTCTACAGGGCTTTCTTGCGTCCATGCCGTGTGGTGAGGTTAAACTTCCAGCAGGACTCACAGGCGTGGCTTGACCCAAGACAGCAGACAGAAAGTCTGCGTTCATCAGTGGATGAAATCTTCTTTCCACAGTGACAGCAACAGAAAAGAGCTGACAGAAGAGTTCTCAACATACAAAGGACAAAAGAATCACTTTAAACTAAAGTGATTCAAAAGTAAGGAAAAGGTATATAAAAATAGTGGTAGAACTGAGCAATGAAGCTTCTGCGGAGTCCATGTACAAACTGTCGACAACGGAAAAGAACCGAGGAGGAAGTGGGGCCACACACGGTTATATGAGGTGTGTGACGTTGGAGTTCGACATTGGCGTGGGCGGCCCCTAGTAAACTGCTGCAGAAAAAGCTTCCATGGGATCCTGATGCCTAAGTTCCATAGGTGTAACCTGATGACCCGAAGAAGATCAAAAAAATTGAAATTACGTACTTACCATAATTCTTTATCTTCTTGGACAAAGTCTCCATCACTCATTCACACTAATGGGACTACGTCGGAGGTGCTAGGACCCCGCGGGAGCCAAAAATCTTCAGGAGGGCCGGTGCCAGGATAGGAACGCACATGCATGACACCACGAGACTAGCTTGCGCCGTATAGGCTATCTCGGCGTCGACCCTCCAACCGCCTCAGTACCTTTTTGACCGAGGAGGTGCAGCGTAAACTAACAAAACAAAACCTAACCCTAACTTCCAGGCATATGAAGGCCTGGATAACCCATGTAAGAAGGATCAGTTCAACAATGTCTTCACAGCCTGAGTAACAAGGAAGTGAAGACCAAATTAGAATGAGTGGGCGTATGAATGAGTGGTGGAGACTTCATCCAAGAAGATCAAGAATTACGGTAAGTATGTAATTTCCATATCTTCCTGGACTAAAAGTCTCCACCACTCATTCACACTAACGGGTGAGTACCGAGCTACAAATCAACCTCCCACCCCCCATAAGGACTGTCCTGCCGAAGAAAGTTAACTGTCAAGCACGGACATCCAGAACACAGTGCTTTACAAAGGTATGTGCTGAGCTCCAACTCACCACCTTGCAGATGTCCATTGCGAATCTCCACGAGAAAAGGCGCAACCACTCTGGTAGAGTGTTGTGAACCCGGCCTTACAACCTGACCTATACCATGGATTAGTAGTGTCGAAGACATGCTACTAACCAAGCAGAAATACATCTTATGGCAACAGGCTGACCCAGCCAAGGCATGCGGAAAAATACAATAGTTGCTTGGATGCGTATCTCTTCATTCTGTTGATGTAGAATTGCAGAACCCTCTTAACATTCAGAGAGATAAAGGGAGCGCGCCCCTTCATTCTGGAGTTAAAGTAAGTAGGGAGAAGCAAAACTTGACAAACGGTAACTGAGCCAGTGACATGTCATCTACTGGCTCAAGATAGTCTGAAAACATGCAGAAGTGAACATTCTCTGCTGAGAAATGCAGACCTGCGTTCGACAGGTCCACGAGGCACACCAACCTTTTACTTGGTGGGCAACCAAAAGGGTCCAGTTGGAACTTTGCACACCAGATGGTGAAGTGTAGCCACTTAGCCGCATAGGTCTTCCTGGTGGAAGGTCTATGCATGGCTAAGAAGATTTCTATGATTGTCTGGAAACCTAAAACTTGCCTATTTTCATCTCCTCAGGAGCCTGGCATGGAGAAGAAGGGAGATCAGGAAGGAAGGACCAAAGTCCCTATGTCAGAGGGTCTGCTCGTAGAGGAAGTCGCCTCGGGGGAACTTCTGACCGATTGTTGATCTATGCAGATTATATCTGCCGAGGTCAGTCTGGGATGATGAGAATCATCCTGCTCCCATTTGCCTACAACTTGAGCATCACCCTCTGAACTAAGGGAAGAGGAGGAAAGCATACAGGAGCGTCTTGTCTACTGCAGTGAATACATCCTGACAGAAAACACCAGGGTCTGGATTTCTGAAACAGGATAGAGGCAAAAAGGACCAGGTCCAGACTGCCCACTCTTCGAATAGCGACTGCACAACGACTGAACTGAGGCAACGCACTCAAGGCACCACTCTTATCTCCCCACGGCATTCCTGCACAGAGGGTAGGAGAGTGCTCCACCCTGCTTGTTCATGAAAACAACACAATTTTGTCATCCATCCGGAGTGGGATCACTTTGCAGCAGGAGGCCTCTTTCAGGACTTGGAAAGCATATAAGACAGCTCTCATCTCTAAGAAATCTATGCGAAGATGATGCTCCTCCTCCTGGCTCCACACATGAGTGTGGAGGTCTTGACAGTGAGCTCCCCAAACGATCAGGAGTTCAACCATGGTCATGGTGATGGTGATCTGGGATTTAGAGGGTAAGGGTAGACCTAGCAGAAGCTAGGCCAACTGCTTCTATCATGTACAGTAAGTAATTTTGTCCAAAGTTCTGTCATTTATGCGGAGAATTGCGGATGCATGGTCAGAGACCACTATTTGTTGCAGAGGAAGGCGTAAGTCCCAGCATCCGCTGCATCGAAAAGGGCCCAGACGGGGTCGCTTTCCATGAACTAATGAGACATCTGAAGATGTCGTTTCTTCCATTCTCTGGAAGGAAGAACCCTCGCCCTGGAGGTATCCAGGGGGGCTCCTATGAAGAGAAGCTGCTGGGAAGGTGAATCTCGCACCTTCCCTGAATCAGAAAACCCCTCCTGGAAGACAGCAACTGAGAAGGTGTGCAACTGCTTCCTGAGACTCTAGCCCGGATGGGCTGGCTTGGAGCCAAATGTCCAGGAAGTGAAGGCTTGAATACTGAGGTTGTAGTGAACTCCTCCCTGAACACAGGTACTTGTTTAACCTTTCAAGGTCGAGAAATGGGTGCATGCCGCCTGTTATCTTGGAACCAAGCAAAGGAAGTAGGAACCTGTGTTCCAACTTGCCATGGTACTACTTCTACCGCTCTGAGGCCCCGTCTCTCAGAAGAAAGAGGGTCTGACAGAGAGGGAAACAGACTGGGTTGCTGCCTGGGTCTGGGGAAATCTCTGCAAAATTGGGAGAGTATCCCTCTCGGACAATCCTGATGACCCATATGTCGGCTGGATTGGAATTCCACTAGTTATAAAAACCAAATCAGGTGCCCCCAATACCGCCGAGAGGCATCCACCTCAGACAGCTGTGGTGGGACCTGGGCCGGATCCAAGAAGATGGTACTGGGTGCTTTCGGGCCCTGTGCCCTCTGCTGCAAATTTTTTTTTTTTTTGCAGTTGAGGAGTTGGTTCCTGACAAAGGCTTCCAGGCCTCTACCTTGAAAAGACTGCCTGTTATGAGAATGACGATGGTGCCGTCCTTCTGAGGGGCAGCAGGAGTCTGAGCGCCCTCCAGAGCTCAACCCGAGGGCCGAACCGATAAGCACCACCAAGGAGATGTTATTCACCTGCTGCCAATGGCAGCCGCCCTAGGGGCAGCGTCATGGGGTCTATAAAAGATTTTAGCTGTTTACTGGGCTATATGCCCCTAGCAACGGGGCGGCAGATTCCGGGAGGCTCTCAACCATTGAATTTAGTGTGTTCCACAGGGTGTACTCATACTGAGGAATGTAGGAACTCCAGACACAGAAGTCTGCTTTGGTCCACAGATGAAGTGTGAAATGTTATGGTGGACCTCATATCCCTGAGGAAAAACTGAAAAGCAGATCTTCCACCACAGTCTCTGCTGATACGAAGGCTTACATTCCAGCCCCTAAAATTAGTCATCCGCTGTGTCTTCAACAAAGTAGGACAGGGAGAGACTCATCCAGATCCACTTCTATACCAGAAGAACTTCCAAAAGGCAGGTCCAGGCCAGAATCTTGGGAGACGCTGCCACCCGGAATGGCGTCGAGTTCGGCACCATTCACGGCGCAGGCACCACTTGCGGCACTGGCACCAAATGCAGTGCCAGACATACTGGCCCTAGACCTGAACAAAAGGGGAGAAGAGGCGGTACCCATGGCCCTGCAGAGGAAATGGTGAGGGAGGTGAGCCGCGGGAGTGGCGTCGATGGCTAACAGAGAGAGGGCACCGCGCACATCCTGCCCGCTCGACTCGGCCCAGTGGCTCTGAGACTGAAGGCCCCAGAACTGGTCCACTGGCCAAGTTAACTAGGCAGACGTCGTACCCACTGCTCTAAAAGAGCGGCCCAAAGGTGAAACTGCTCACCGAAGCCCCATTGATGACAGATACGGGGCCCGGTGTCGAAGATCACGGCCGTTAAGAACGGAGCCACAAAAGACCCCACCAAAGTCAGGTCAGGCCTACCGCTCGCCACCGACAATCCCCGTGCAGACATACCAGAGGGTGACTTCGAGCGGTACCGTTTCTTCTTCCACCGACAGGAGGAAGAGGAAGAGCTCGAGCAGAGCTGGGTCCCCGATCGAGGTTGGGAACAGGCCCGCTGCTTTTGTGCTGCAGGTGGACTGTCCTCCCCCCCGAGCATTGGACTGCCCGTGGTCGGACCCCCTTCTGCAAAGGGCAGCGGACCAAACACAGCCCCACTGTCATCACAGCTTTCAAACGAAGTCCCCCTACTGTCACCGCTACTGTCTAAGGTTGACTCCGTTGATGGCAGGCTGGGATTTTCTTCCTCTTCTTTTTTTTTTTTTAAATAAGAAAAGGACACTTAATTAATCGAATACAGAATGGTTATACCTGCTATCGTACAGACGAAGATTTGACTCCCTGCAGGCGAGCAATGTCGTCATCGAAGCACACTTGACGGTTGGAGAAAAGGAACTAAGGCAGTTGGAGGATCAATGCCAAGATAACCTATATGGCACAAGCTAATTCGTAGACGACGACATGCCGGTCCTATCCTGGTGCCGCTGTCCTGAAGATTTTGCCTCGCAGGTCCTAGCGCTGGCCTCGCGTAATCTCATTAGTGTGAATGAGTGGCTGAGACTTTTAGTCCAGGAAAATATATTAATAACAAGGAGTCCTGGTTTTCACACTACATTTAACTTACAGCTGCTATGACACTGCTTTATAGCCTCTGGTAAATCCGTAATGGCTGAGAAGAAGAAAGAGTTGTGAAGTGTATAGCCATTGATGAACAAATCTGTAACTCTGAGATTCAACACATAATTAAAAGAAAAAAAAAAAACACAAGAGTTGTGAGGCCAAGGACCTGCCTTTGCCCGCTAATGTGACAGCTGCCAGGTGTACTTTTGGGGTGGAAGGTCTCAGACTTACGGACTGCAAGCATACCAGACAGTCCAAAGCTGTAGACAATCCTGCCTGCACTGGAACCTTTATGGCAGCACACCCATATGAGAAACACTTTCACTTACAGGAATAAGCTTTCCTCGATGCAGGTTTCCTAGAAACCTTCAAAACCCTTAGCACTTCCTCTGACAGATTCAAACTAGAGAACTGCAGATTTTCAAGTGCCGTGCCCTCAGACGCAATGTTCTGAGGTCTGGGAATGTTATCCTGCCCTGCGATAGGGTCAACAGATTGCATCTCTGTGGCAGGCTGACTGGAATCTTACTAGACAGGGCCAGTAGCACCGAGTACCATACCTGTCTGGCTCAATATGAAACTACACAGATCACTGTTGTTGGCTCTTTCCTGAGCTTTATAAGCAGAAATGGTAGGAAGGCATACAGGAACATCCCTGTCCAATCCAGGGCTAGGGTGTCCTCTTGGACCATACCTCTGGTTGGTTTGGAGGTCTGCAACAAAACTTTGAAAGCTGACTGTTCTACCAAGAGGCAGACAGATCCATTTCTGGTGTTTTCCATTTTCTGAAAACTGATGCCAGCACTTGCTGGTTTAAGGTCAACTCGTGATTTCCCTGACTGATTCTGCTTAGGGAGACTGCCTGCATACTGTCCTTGCCTGGCAGGTGTACTGCAGTAATACTTATGTCCAGGGAGTAAGCAAGACCACAGATCTGCATAGCTTTTGAGCACAGTTTTGAGGATCTTGTTCCCTCTGTTTGTTTATATAGTACAAAACTTGTGGTATTGTCTGTGTGAATCTGGATAGAGTGATCCTGTAACTGGGAGAGAGAATGACAACCTTGCCTGCAGTATTGCCCTGAGCTTGAGGAGGTTTATGTGATCTTGAGTCTCCTGAGGGCTCCAGATTACACTTACTGGAGGTCCTCTAGGTGGGTACCCCACCCTAAGAGGGAAGCGTCTGCTGTGAGGACCTTGGTTGGGGATTGCTGGAGGAAGGGAATGCTCTGTCTGAGGTTGCTTTCCTCTTTCCTCCACTTCACTGCTCACAAATAGTAAAGTTACATAAGAACTTACCATAACAGTAGATCTTCAAGAGGCTCTCTTGCAGTAGGCCACACCTATGGAACTATAGCCGCCAAGCACTAGGACCACACAGAAGCATTTCTAGCTAGCAGTCTACTGAGGGCCGCCCACTCTGACCTCACCCTATCCTATAAGAGTGGCCAGTCCCAGCGCCCTCCTCATTTTGGCCGCTGGAGACCATAGCAACTAATCTCCCGCAGAGGAACTGAAGATTCTTATCTAAAAAGAAATGACAGAAGGAGAGACGGACACAGGAGGACCTCACAGGTCCAGGGGGATGGGGGGGAGAGAATGACATGGCCTGCTGCAAGAGATCCTCTCAAAGATCTACTGTTAGGTTAATTTCTTGTGTAACTGTAGTGTCTAACTTCAATGATATCTCTTGAAGCAGGCCACAACTATGGAACGAGTCCCAAGCAGTTCTGACATCAAGAAATGCAGTCTGGTTGGTTGGAAACCAAGAGCCTAAGAAATTAGGCCTTGTAGAACAGCTACGCCGAAACTGGCCCTATGCCTAGAGTCAATGTCCTGACTGTAGTATTTGGTAAAGGTGTGGACAGTACTCCAAGTAGCAGCAGTGCAGATCTCTGTAGCTGAAACATTCCTGAAACAGGCAGCAGAAGCGACCATGCCGCTGATGGAATGGCCACAAATAGTGCCAGGAATGTCCATGCTATATTTCCTGTAGCAAAAAGTAAAGCAGTTAGCCAACCATTTGGACAGGCACTATTTGGAAACAGGGACGCTCTCTGTCCCAGGGGCTAAAGAAACAAACAACTGAGAGGACTTCCTACAGTCCTTCATACGGTGTGTATAGTAATGTAAAATTCTATGTACATCTAAAGTGTGGAGAAATGCTTCCCCTGGACTGGCATGCTCTGAAAAATAAATAGGCAGGTGGATGGATTGGTTTAAAGTCTGACATTATCATAGAAGAAACTTAGGGTTAGTATGCTAAAACACCCTATCTTTGTGGAAAATTAGATAAGGCTGCCCACACATGAGCGCTTGGAGCTCTGAAATCCTTCAAGCAGAGGTAACAGCAACCAAAAACAATGCTTTCCATGACAGAAAGCGTAGCTCGCATGTCGCAACTGGCTCAAAAGGAGCCAAAGTAAGTTTCTCCAACAGAAAATTCAAGTCTCAAGGCGGGACAGGATTGCGGATAGGAGTCTTCAGGTGAAGAATGCCTCTCAGAAATGTATGTGACACTTTCAGTTGTGCCACCATGCAGCCATCAATAGGCATATGAAAGGCAGAGATGGCAGACGAGCACTTCATATTTTTTAATTTTATTTATTTAGTTTTTTTGTTGACCTGGTAAGTGCACTAGACAAATTCTGCCTATTTTCAGGCACAACCCGGGGAAGGAGGATACAGATGAATGCCAACTGACCTGAACCAGATTAAGCTGTTGGTGGTATTTTTAGTGAATGGGGGAAAATTTGGCCATTGCATTGGGGAAATTCCCTACTCATCAGTAGGGGGAATCCTTGGCCGTCTCTCTCAGGATGGCCACTTTGGAGGAGCACACAGAGAGGATGGATGTAGAGCTAGCAGGAGAGAAGGCCTCCCCCCCTGCTGTGTCTACTCAGGAGGCCATTGATGCTGATTTATCTATTGTAACCTTTTCGGAGAATGAAGATTTCATGCTGGGGAGTGATATCTCTATCCCTGCAGAGAATGAGGCAGGCAACAGTTGTACAGTTTTTCAGTCCTCCAGGCCTGCAAGTCCTGTTTTAACACAGGAACAGTGTACTGAAACACTTCTGTGGTTAAAACAGAAAAGAGAAAAAATACTTGCGAAAGCGAGGGAAGTGGACACTGAACTGGTGAAATTATCTGGACAAGCGGCTGTCAATGGTCAGAATGCCACTGTCAGTGGGGCGATGAGTCATGCAGCTCAAAATTCTCAGCCTGATGTCGCGGAGGCCCCTCCTCCCTCAGCAGCGATGCTTGTTACGGAAGTACTGGGAGACGCTCCTTCTGTGGCTGGCAGTGAAAATGGGAATCATTCCGTGTGCCCACAGCCACCTCTCCTAGATGCACAAAGCAGCTCCTCTACAACTAAAGCTGCCATGAAATCAGGCAAACAACGACTTGGTCCTGGGAGACAGGCCTGCTCCTGCAACCATGGCCTATAGCCTTGGACGCTGCCAAAATCACCTACTCTTTCACAGCCAGGCAGCGCATTAAGGATTGGGGTTCTTGTGTTCTAGACCCTCCGTTAGAGTATCAGGATGGTCCATGTACAAGCAATTATCATCGGGAATCTTGGTCCCTGGAACAAGCGCTGAAAAATGCCAGATGGACAAAAAAATCGTCTGGAGGTTGGATTCCTGACAATAAGGACCCTTCTTACCAGAAGTTGCTCTCGGATGCTTTGACTACTGTGGCTACCAACACTGTGCAGGAACAGAGCTCCAACGCACCCCAGAGTAATGACTTTCATAATGTTACTGTTATATCTAATATTACCAAGAGTAAAAATGTTGAGAACAGTTCTCCAGTTGTAGCTCCCCTTGCTCCCATAAGTAGTACAAAATTACAAGAGGAAGGTGCCCTGTTGCATTTAGGCCCCAGTGAGGAAATGCTACAAAACGGGAAGGGTAATGCACAGTTGGAGCCAATGTTTAAACTATCAGACCTTTTTTCAAATAAAGGTGAGCCTGCCCCTAGACGAAATGCCGTTAGGCTCCTGTATGAGGGTGGGTTAGAAAATTCCACGGATAGGCTCTTTATCGCAAAAAATCTTCTGAAGGCATCTATGAAGTTTTTCTCCTCGGAGATTTTTGCCCTCATCTCTTTAGGTAATGGAAATTACAACATAAGTTTTAAAAATGTCTCCAGTCTAGATCGATTCTGGGCCCAGTACCAGACTTTAAAAAATAAACCCATTTGGATACCTTTTCATGCTATCCCCTTGACAAGGCCCCTGGTAAAGTTCATCATGGTTATGTTCAAAAATGAGGGAGTTAATATAGAGGACATCCTGTTTTGGCTAAGGCAAAGATGTGAGATATCAGGGAACCCACACCCAATCTAGATAGTGAACAAATATGGGATGAGAGTTGGAGGGTTAAGGTTAAACTTTTTTCAACAAACTCAGGCCCAGTACACCTTCCGAGTTCCTTTTATTTAGGGAAAGATAAGGGATCCATTTTTTATGGTGGACAGCCCCGGTCCTGTTTTATGTGCAGCTCCAGGGCTTACCTTAGCTCAGCTTGTGACACCTCTAGGTGCAGTCGCTGTTTAGAATTTGGGCATAAGGCTACTACCTGTTTAAACCTGTTCAAATGTAACCTTTGCGAGCAGACAGGACATGTATATGGGCGGTGTCCCTGGGCATCCCATAACAGGGAAGATTATCCTTCGCATGAGGGTCTAATTAAGCTTGCTCAACACCAGCAAGCTAAACGGATAGCTGACCTAGCTAATACTACTGTACAAACCCCAGAACCCCCCCACGAACTTGGACCCCCCCCATCCAGGAAACTATAGACTCCACCCCAGTTCCAGATTCTGAAGATTGGACTTCGATTGTCCCTATACAGCAGGGAGACATTACAGGTGAGGGAACAGAAATACCTTCCCTCTCAATAAGAAGAAACTGCCCTTCAAAGTTATTGTGCAAAAGAAAAGAACAAGGAAAGGGAAAGCAGTGACACAAGGGGCAAACTATACAGGGCCTGTTCAAGATATGCATACAGTTCCTTTGGAAGAAGGGAACAACTATGTGCTCCTTGCCTCAGAAGGAACAGATGGGGAGTCGGATGGAGATGGCACTGATTCCTCTTCAGTGGCATCCACTACAGATACAGAAAGCCTGGCTGGATCTGTACAGTCCAGACGTCTTGGCTGTGTCTGAGACTTGGCTCAAGCCTCAAGTACTCCCACATGAGGTCACTGCTCTTGGGTACCACTCCTTCCGCAAAGACAGAGCACACAAAAGAGGGGGCAGGGTCTTAATCTACGCTAAAGACACCCTCAACTCAGTGCAGGTCAAACTGCAGCATACCACCAGGGATGACAGTGAATCTGTCTTCATTCACATCACCCTTGGTCATTGCAATCACCTTACCATAGGGTGCGTATACAACCCACCCAAGAATGCTCTCCAATCCCTTGAGTCTGTCCTAAAGGACATTGGTGGGGAGGTCTCCTCCGAGATTCTCATACTAGGTGACTTTAACCTGAACTGGGCCCCGAATACAAACCAGACATTAAAAGGTATGATTCTAGAAGCAAATCTTACACAGGTCATCACTGGACCTACTAGACTGAACCCCAAAACAGGGAATCACTCCACCCTTGGCTGGGCACTGGTGACCAACCCCTGCAATATCAAGGTTGCCAGCACCCTAGCGGATGCCCCAAGTGACCACTCCCTCATTTTCTGTATCTGGAGAAATAAGGCTCCCAGATTCTGCCCGAGAATCCTGGCAGCACGAGACTACACCCACCTAGCTCCTGAACAGCTCTCCAGCTACCTTAGCAGTATTGACTGGAGCCCAATCAGACTCCTCCCCTCTCTGGATGAGGCGGTTACTTTCTTCCAGAGCATACTCAATACTGCAGCCAATCAATTCGCCCCCATAAAGAAACTCCACGCCAAGGGCAGCTGCTATAAGTGGATTACCCCCCCTTTGAAGGCCCTTATGTTAAACTGAGATAAAGCCTGGAAAATGTACAAGATCTCCTCCCAACCTGCTGACCTGGTGAGGTACAAAACCCTCCGAAACAGGTGCAAGGTGGCGATAAGAATGGCAAAAAGAGAATACGTTACTCAACTTCAGAAAAAGAACCTAGGGAACCCTAAATTATTCTGGGCCCACATTAATGGGTTACTAAAAGGAAGCGGCAAGTCCAAACTAGGCCCCATCGAGGTCAACGGACAATTACTACATGACAACCCCCAAATTGCCATGTCACTCAATCGCCACTTCACCAACTTAGACTCCTACAAGGCGGGGCTACCACCTCCCAACTCTGACCATAACATGAGGTCTGCTCCTAACTTTGACCGCCCAGACTTCCATCTCAGACTAGTCAAACAAATAGAGGTGCTCTCTATTAAAGACACTCAAAACATTTGGTGCCGGGGGACCCAATGGGATTCACCCCAGGCTGCTGAAGGAAGGGGCCCCGTCCCTGGCAGACCCCTAACCTGGCACTTTAATCGATCTTTAAAAAAGGGGGAAGTCCCCCTTCAGTGGAAACAGGCGCATGTGGTCCCCATCCATAAGAGAGGCCTGCGGGAGTCCATCAATAACTACAGGCCTATCTCCCTTCTCTGCAACCTAGCAAAGCTACAGGAGAGGCTGATCTATGGGCAACTCCGGGATTACCTAGAGTACAACAATCTCCTTGCTCCTTCCCAGCACAGCTTCAGGTCACAGCATGGGACGGACATGGCCCTTATCAATTTCCTATGGATGTACTCAACAATCTGGATAAGGGGACTCCTACTGGCATGGTCTTCATTGACTTATCCAAAGCCTTTGACCTGATCAATCATAAAGCTTCTTCTGACTAAGTTGGGCAAGGTAGGGCTTGACCACCATTCTCTAAAGTGGTTTGAAAGCTACCTTACTGGTCGCACTCAGAGGGTAAAATGGAAAGATTCCATTTCAGAGGCACTCCCACTAAAGGAGGGAGTGCCGCAGGGGTCGATACTTGGCCCACTACTTTTTTCCCTCTTCACGAATGAACTGAGCCTCCACTGTTGGGGGAGGGGGGGGGAGTGCGGTGGTTCAGTACGCTGATGATGCCGTTTTCTACCACCTCTCCATTAATCTGCCAGATCTCGGCTCCTTGCTCCAAGACGACCTGTGCTCTCTTGAGAACTGGCTTGTCAACAACAGATTGGTTCTTAACACAGATAAGACCAAAGCCATGCTGTTCAGTCCAAAATCCCTGGGACATGATAGAAAACAACACTTACGCATCACCTCCATGTCTGGTGCTAGACTAGAGGTAGTTGAGACTCTAAAATACCTCGGCCTTACCCTGGACCAGGGCCTCACTCTCAAGAACCATGTGGACCAAGTCACTAAAACCTTACATGGGGAAACTAGGCACCCTCTAACGACTGAAAAATCAGCCGATACTGGCAGCCAGGGTCTCCATTGCCACCAGCATCCTCCTACCGACAATTACCTATGTGGCCCCAGTACTACAGGGAGTAGCTAGGACCGAGATGAACAGACTACAGGCCCTGTACAATAAGGTGGTTTGGTTCGCCACCCAGCCAAACCCCAGAAATCACCACTGCGACATGCAATCGCAACTTAATTGGCCTTCACTGGAAGCCAGTCTCCAGTACCCTCTATTATGCCAAACCTTCAAATTAATTAGCCAATCCCCCCCTCCCAGCCTATGTGGACTCACTGCACGAAAAAACAACCCCCGATCCCTTCGCTCAACGGATCGTATACTACTAGCAGTCCCCAGAGTGAGAACCAAGGCGGGAGGCAAGTCCTTCGCCCACACTGCACCCACCCTGTGGAACTTCCTCCCTCCTGGAGTGCAGGAAGCACTGTCAATCAAAACCTTCCGCACCAGGCTCAAGGCTCACTTGATCACAACCTCCAAATGCCACTGCTAGGCTCCGGGGACCACCTCACGGTCATCCGAAGACCATAATCCAACTTTCCCACCTTGAGTTACCTGCACTCCTCTTAGTAAACTGCACTAGGAAAGTTGGTGCTCACCCTTCTCTGACATCCTTCGCACCTAGTCACTTACTCTGCTTACCCCAGTACCCAACTCTAATGCAGGCCGATCTCAGCATTTACCACCAGTTATCTGTATATTACTGTATAATCTGTATCATACTGTATAATGTTGTCACTTTTATGGTGTTATCAGGCTGATCCTAGCATATGTAACCAGCTGTCTGTACACTACTGTATAATCTGTATCATACTGTATAATTTGTCATTTTGACTGTGTTATTTACCCTTGCCATGTAATCCCAGGTCGCTCCTGAAAAAGGGACCTCCGGGGCCCAGTGGGCTTACCTGGTCACCAAAATTTAATAAATAAAAATAAATAAATAAAGTGGTGGTGGGGATTCAATTGCCAAATGAACTAGGCAGCGCAGATCTTTTAGGATTACATAACTTGTTTACCTGTAGCTCTTGTGGATAAGTCCTGGCTTCATTTTCCTCATTTTCTACCCAATGCACTCCCTAACTATAACCACACTCAACATCAATAGCATAAAAGGCCATAGGAAACAGTTAGGTGCATTCATTGAAGAATTTACATAGTGACAAAACCTGTCTCCAAGACACTTGGCTCAAAACAATTTGAACTGCAACAAGCATCCAAGGCCTGGACTGCCAGATCAGTATTTTGGTCCACAGGCACAGATATTTGCGATGGTGTAGGTATAATTTTTTTTTTATTTTTTTTTTTAATTTAGTATGCTTTTGCCCTATTGCTTGGCCAATCAGCCCTACTCCGTGCTCTGCCTCGCTCCCCATTACACCTACCACCTCACTGATACTCCCAAACCCCCCCCAGAGGCAAGTGACACTGCCTGCTGCCATCTG
Source organism: Neoceratodus forsteri (assembly GCA_016271365.2). Lineage (NCBI taxonomy): Eukaryota > Metazoa > Chordata > Ceratodontiformes > Ceratodontidae > Neoceratodus > Neoceratodus forsteri. The sequence goes on along the minus strand of CM028131.1, from coordinate 1,014,907,489 downwards.
TAGCGGGAAAGGTGTCGGTGAACCCAACATTGCCTCCCTGGCTTCCCCCTAAGGCGGGGCTCAGGGCCTGCAGTGGTGTCAGCGGAGCCGTAACTAAGTCGGTGGGTGGTGCAGCAGAGAGCTATCGAGACCAGGAGCTGGGGACGGTGTCATATAAAGCAATCTGAGTGATTTTTCTCTTTTTCTGGAGGTGGGGACTGTGACAGGGTAGAATAGGACCCTGTCCCATTTGTTTTGAAGAAAGTGTGTAAATGCAAGGATCTGTATTCTTTCCTTTTCTCTCTCCTCTGTCTGGTAGTGCAGCCAAATTTTCCTGTGAGACTTCGGACTTGATCAACCTGAACAGTCTCGCAATCCTTTGCCTCTCACTGTCTCTCTGTTTTCTGTTTTTCCTCCCTTGCATATCTAGATCCGGTAATATAAGAATATGTGCAACTCAATATATGGAAATGAAACAGATAATGGGATCACTTTTGTTTAGAAAATATGGTGTTACTGTTGAAATGTATATATATATATATATTCATAATTTGAGATAACTTTAAAAACTAGAGGTTACTTGAGTGCAAATTTCTGAGCCTTGTGCAGTGGTTGGGTGGGGAGGGAGCTCAGGAAGCCCTATGTTCTAGCAGATCCTGCCTGAAACCTACAAGGACAGAATGTTTGCAAAGGATGGGGGTTGAAAATGATGTATAAGGGGGGCGTGGCCAGCAGCCGTGCTGTGAGCAGCATTTTTCCACAGCTCCACATCCAGACCTGTATCAGCATTCAAAACAACGTATTTTAATTAGAAATTTGGTATTATTTGGGTCTAGGAGGATAGAAGACATTAAGAGCTGTATTTTGATATAAACATTTTTGGTGAGAGACCTCCAATTGTCTGAACATGGACCGAACGAATAGAACGGGAGCTCCCATGGCTGGAACCTGCCTGAAGGAGCCCAGAGCAACTACTAGAAAACACAACCAGCCTGAGGAGACAGAGCAAGAAGGGTCTCAGCCTTCTAATGCCACCCTTCTGAGGGCGATCCAGGGATTGGACCACAAAATTGAAGACATAGGAGCCGGCCTTAAACAACTGAGATCTAAAGTCGAAGTAGTGGAAGGAGATGTAAAGGAAGCATCCCATAAAGCCGACAGGGCCTTAGTTGTGTCAACAGGGCTCACGAAGGAGAATGGACTGCTCCGGAAGAGGCTAGAAAATTTAAAAAATGCTGTGCGGGCCTCTCATGTACGACTTCTTGGACTCCCCGAGCAATCGGAAGGGGAATATCCGCTGGCATTTTTATAAACTTGGCTGAAGGAATTGCTACAGACCGACCAGCCATTTCAGGTTCTCAAGACCTACTGAATAACGCCACGCGGCAACCTACAGAAGGAAGCAACTAGAGTGGCCTTTCCTCGTACTCTAATGTTCGAACTTCGTACTACCACTGAGAGGGACTTGATTCTACACCAGGCTAAACATCTTAGCCCCCTTACCTGGAATGAGCACAGAATTCATTTGTTTCCAGACTTAAGTTATGCGACCAGGACACGTCGGAGAAGTTGCAACGGTATACAGGAAAGACTGAGGGCCTTGGGAGTTCACCATGTTCTTTTGATGCCTGCAAGTCTCTGGAGTGTGTACGGTGGTAAGACATATCAGTTCTCAGAGTCTTCAGAAGCCTCCAAGTTACTTGAAAAAATAGAATTGCAATTTTCAGCAAGAGAGGAGGCTTCTGACTCTGATGAGGTACAAGACACTTGAAAGAAATATTTTTCAGTAAAATTAAAGTAATAGCTGCATTGGGGAGGGCTGTCGAGGGGAAAAATTCAGACAAATTTTGTTTTTAGAACAGGTTTTATGTACAAATACTTGCCTTTCTTTACAATATTTTTGGAAAACACGATCTGGACATTATGACCTGTAGAGAAGGAAAAAGAAGTATGGCAGGAGATCATCTGTTCGGAGTTATACACATAAGAAGGTCCACTCCTCTTCATGTGCATGTATTTTGATTATGCTCTGAAATGTTCAATACTCGTTAAAAGTTGTTGTATAGAACTGATTCACAGGATGTAAGCTGGATATGATTGGTGGGGAGAATACTGCATAATTATTTGTATCCTAGTAAAACCGATGTTAGTTGGGGCTTTTTACCCTTTTTTTTGGGAGCACAATAAGGTTAACCTTGATTTGGTGCCCTGCTCATGGCTGTTAAAGCCTTTCTTACAAATAATTGTTGTTTCTTTTTTCACTTATGATGTGCTTTAGACACAGATGTGTGCCTTTAGCATAGATTTTTTCCTTGAATGTTAACTAAAATGATTCTATAGGATAACCCCCCACGTGTAGTAACGATACATAGGGGCATTAACCTTTTAGTTACTGTAAAAATGTGGATTTTATATCAATTCAATGTATGCCTGCCTATATGTGATATAATGTAATGTTGTTCGTTACATACAAAACAATAAAATATAAGTTCAAAAAAAAAAGGAAAAGAGGTATAAAAATAGCTCAGCTGAGCTGCAAGGGAGATTTTTCTTACAAGAAAGACTTTATTTTTGCTTCTGTACATAGTTATTCTGAACAGATTTATTTTATTTTATGTTACTGCTACAATAAATAAAGTTTTGGTGATTTTTACAACTGCTCCTGGGTTTCCCCTATGCTTTCTGACCTGTGCCTCGACGACAGGGATGTGCAATGACATCCAGCACCCTCCCCGCCTCCCAGCACATTCAGTCACTGGTCACTGCAGTACCCCCGGCCTCCGCCAGGGGTTCGTCAAGCACCAGACATACACCCAACCCTCCCTCTGGAGAAAGAGAGCAGTCCACGGGATGCTCCATCCTTCTCCCCCCGGCCAGCCCTCCGATGACCTGGTTCCGTTCCCGAACCCGGGTCGCTGGCGTCGCAAGTGGAAATACAACCGCTGTGCCGACTGGCCAGCCTGTGTAGGTATCCTTTTAGCTAACCCCCTTATTAAAGTTTCTAGATTGACTTGACATACATCCAGGCAGGGCTTTGCTCCTGGACATCTCATATTTCAGCAAGATTTCATCTAATTGCCATTTACGCCCCTCAGACGAAGGCCCAAAGAGTAGCCTTATTTAAGGATATCCAGACTTATCTCCATACATCCAGGCTCCTTATATGGTTAGGCGATTTTAACTGTGGTTTGTCTACATCTGATAGAGGCCTTCAGACCTCTAAATGATTTTGTGATTTGACAACATTGAAACAAATCCTTAATAAATCTGGATTAATAGATGCATATAGGAAGCTGCATCCCACTGGGGGGCACACTTACTTCAGAGGTGCCCTCAAAACCTGTATTGACTATAAATTTGTATCTTCTGTGCTAGAGCTTGAAAACATCTCCTCTCACCCAAGTGAATTTTCAGATCACGGCTATCAAAATGTATATAATATGGGATAATGCTCCAAGCTGTAGGAAAAATTAAGTGGAGACTTAATGAAGCTTTATTAGAAGCCCTAAAATGAAAAACATGTGGGCACAAGATTGGAGGCGAGACTTTCAGTATCTGAACTTTATGACTCCATCTTAGATTGGTGGGAAGACGCTAAAAAGTCTTAGAAAATGGGCAAGATTCTTTGTGCTGTCTGACTGGCCGATGGGCACTACAGGGGGATACATTAACTTCTGATAGACGCCCACTTAAAACAAGTACCAATTCGGGGTGCCGCATTACTGAGAATATTTATGGGCACCCTGAATTTTCAGCATCATCAGCCGCCATTTTTACCTCTCGCTTAGTGTTACCGAGAGAGTGTTGGAAAGCGAGTTTGTGGCAGTAAAATCCCTTCAGAGAACCCCCCTTCCTATCTTTCAATTATTTTAATAGCAGCCAAAAAAAAAAACAAAAAAACGGCAAAACGAAGCCAACAACCTCACCGGCTTCACGTTGCTGGCAGTGCAGCTTTCGAAATAACAGCACGTGCCTGTATGGCAACTAAACTTGCTCCGAGCAACCCCCACCTCCGTAGCAATGCAAAAGTTCCACAAAACAAAAAGAGAGAACACATATTTTATGAAATCAAATGTTTCCACCCCTCAGCAAAGTCTTTTCAAATGCAGTACCAGTGCCCCCGCCCCTCGCTCTCCCAAAAGCCGGCCGATCTATTAAATCATGGAAGTTGGCAACACATCTACTTCTCCGGGGAGTTCACCTTGATACAGTGCTGCTACCGATATTCAGCCAGATTCTCTCCCACACTCGCTGAAAAACCACAGCAAACGCACTACATGGTACAGTACAGCAATGAACCTGATTGTACTCTTACGTTTTTTACCTTCCTCCCAGCTCTCTCAGCCTCTGATGCATTGAAGCTCCAGGACTTTTCTCTTCTTTGCCCAACTTGGACACCCTGCCATTTTCGCTCCACTGCTAAGGCGATCACTCATCGCTTAGTGCGCAACATGGGGATTAAAAATACAGTCTACCACTAACTGGGGGACAGAAAAATAAGACAGAAAATGTTTGAAAAAGAAGACAGACATAACTAATCTAAAAGGGCTGTCATGTGCAGCAGCTCCCTCTAGTGGAAATTCAACAACTGCAGGGATTATTTTACAGAAGCTGCTGTTTCTGATCATTGGCATTATTATTTTACTTTCTTTTTCTTAGTGAAATAATTACACAAAAACAAAATGAAGCTCACGCCATTTTTCTACAATAATACCTTCCAGGTGGGCTGCAGGGCACACCGCCCACCCCTGTCGGGTATTATTGCTTGCTTGGCAGACTGTTTCAACAAAGAGCGAATTCTCTCTCTAATAGAGTATATGCATTATCTGCGTTTAAGACACCATCTACAGTATCTCATTTCACAGGCAGAAGTTTCTTCCCTAGATTATGGTGCACAGATTAATAACACTAAGAAACTAATGGCAGACATTCAGTGTAATAGGGCCAAATCCCTAAATCAAGAACTCCAATTTGGTACCAGGGTACGAAAAATACAGGTTACTCACCTGTAACAGGAGTTCTCGGAGTGGTATATGTTGTTCATCCACACTGTCTGGCAGGTTTCTTGCCACTTTTAATCTTGCCGGAAAGGTCCTTAAACTGGCTCCTCCCACCCACCCGGGTAGTAAAACCCTCTGCTCCTCCTCATGACCCCAGATCTAGCCTGCAGGAAGCCAGGTTGCGCGTTGAAGTCGGGGGAGGTCAGGTGGGTCGTGTGGATGAACAACATATACCACTCTTAGAAATCCTGTTACAGGTGAGTAACCTGTATTTCTAGGGACATGGATATGTTGTTCAATCCACACTGTCTGGCAGGCTCCTAGCAGTTCTCCAGGAGGAGGGAGGTAAGGCGCACACCCCCTACTTGGGAAATAAGGACTGGAGAACCGAGGTCCCAAAACCAGCATCCTGGCATGACTCTAGGTCAATGTGGTAATGGGAAATAAAGGTGTGTGCTGACTTCCAGGTAGCAGCCCTGCAGATTTCCTGGATAGGGATGTCCCTAGAAGCAGCGGTATGGCGGGTAGAATGAGCTCTTATCCCTTTGGGTGGCTTCATGCCCCGCCAACCTACAGCAGAGATCTATGCAGAAGGTGACCCACCTGCTTATCATCTGCTTGGCTGCAGGTCTGCCACGTGCGGCTTCAGCATAGGTGACAAACAGCTGGCGATACTCTCCCTGAACTTCAGCTGTCTGCTCCTTATAATAAGCAAGCGTTCTTCTAGGGTCCAAAGTATGGAGCCTATATTCGGCCTTCGAGGTGTGATTGGGGTAGAACACCGGGAGAGTCAACACCTGATTCAGGTGAAACTCCGACATCACCTTCGGAAGGAATTTCGGGTGGGGGCAAAGGACAACCTTGTCCTTATGGAAGACCAGATAAGGAGACTTGATGGAAAGCTCCTGGAGCTCTCCCATCCTTCTGGCTGATGTTATAGCCACCAAGAAGGCAGTCTTCCATGACAGGTGGGAGACACTGCACCTGTGCATCGGTTCGAATGGCTTGCCCATGAGCTTAGCCAATACCAGCAGTAGATCCCATGGAGGTGGAGGTTCTCACACCGGAGGGGATATGTGATCAAGGCATTTGAAAAAGCACCCAGCCACCTTCTCCTGCGCCACTTACTGCTTGCCAGCCTGTGCCTGGTAAGCAGAGATGGCTGCCAGGTGCACCTTAAGGGTCATCGACTGAAGCCCTAGCTGAGAAAGGGACCACAGGTAGTCCAAAATGCTAGCCAATAGAAAGGAAGAGGGGGTCCAACCCCTTGTCCTGACACCAAATGGAGAATCTCTTCCATTTAAAGGCATAGCATTTTCTGGTCGACTCCTTACGGGATGCCTCAACGACGTTGAGGACCTCATCGGAAAGACCCAAGGCCTGGAACTCTAGCTGCTCAGGAACCAGGCCATCAGGTGCAGGAATTGAAGGTCTAGATGAAGAACCTTCCCCTTGTTGACTGAGATCAGGTTCAGGCGGGTTGGAAGCCGTCTCGGGAGCCTGGAGCGGAGGTTGAAGAGATCTGGGTACCAGAACTGGCGAGGCCAGTCTGGGGCTACCAGAATCACCTACGCCTTGTCCCTCTTCACCTTGAGAAGCACCTTGTGGATCAAGGGAAATGGAGGAAAGGCATAGAAGAGGCCCGGGGTCCACGGCCTCGAGAAGGCATCCCCCTGCAGCGAGCCCTGCTGAGGGGGGACGGGCATGAAACAGCCTCAGCTTTGCGTTCTCCCTGGAGGCAAACAGGTCCACCTGAGGGGTGCCCCAATGGGAGAACAGGTCCTGAACTACCTCCGACAGGAGAGACCACTCATGAGATGCAGCACCTATCCGGCTGAGGACATTGCCAGACTGTTCGAGGCTCCTGCCACATGGATGGCTAGGAGATCTGCCTCCAGGCTGATCACGAGAGACCAAAGACAGAGAGCTTCCTTGCACAAAGGCAAGGAGTGCATCCCACCCTGCCGGTTGAGACAGTACATGGTCGTGGTGTTGTCCGTCTGGATCTGAACCACCTTACCCTGTACAGAGCGAAGGCAGTGAGGGCTAGTCGAACCGCATGAAGCTCCAGCAGGTTGATGTGGCATCGAGACTCCTGAGGGGTCCAGAGGCCATGGGCCCGGAGCTCCCCCAGAAGGGCACCCCAACCCATCAAAGAGGCGTTGGTCTTAAGGATGAGCGTCGGCTCGGGGCAGACAAACGGGAGACTCTCCTGCAGATGAGCTGGGATGAGCCACCACTGGAGGCCATCCCACATCTTCTGGGTCACTATCACTGGCTGATACAGTGGACCAGAGCGCTGTGACCATTGACGGGCCAGCCCCCATTTCAGGGGGCGCATATGCCAGTGGGCCCAATGGACCACGCTGGTGCAGGCCTCCATGAGGCCCAGAAGGCTCAGGAAGTCCCAGGCAGGGCACAGTTGCCCAACCAGAAATGACTGGGCAAAGGAGGAAAGGACCTCGGCCCTGTCCGCCGGGAGCCGGGCTCTGGCTCAAAAAGAGTCAAGCTCTGCTCTGATGAACTGAATCACCTGCGATGGCACGAGTTCCGATTTGGCCTCATTGATCAGGAGGCCAATTTGAGAGCAGACCTGGAGGGCCAGATCCCTGGACCGCTCCACTTCCAACCTGGAGGGGGCTGCTATCAGCCAATCATCAGGTAAGGGTACACCCGGACCCCTTGGCACTGCAGAAATGCTGTCACCACTGCCATGCATTTGGTGCAGACCCTAGGAGCTGGAGAAAGGCCAAAGGGCATGGCCTGGAACTCATAAAGAGATCCCTCTGCTCTGAAGCAGAGGAATCGCTGATGAGACAGACGGATTGGGACATGAAAGAACGCATCCTGGAGATCCAGAGAGCAAACCACACACCTAGCTCCAAGGATGGAATGATCTGAGCCAGAGAGACCATCCTGACGGTGTGCAGCCTTAGGAACATGTTCAGGTCATGTAGATCGAGAATGGGGCGCCAGCCCCTCATCCGCTTTGGGACGAGGAAGTATCTGGACACAAACCCTGTGTTTGGAGGAGGATCTGCCACCTCACTGATCACCTCCTTTTGCAGGAGCAGAGCTATGTCGGCTTGATAGGGAGGGGTCTGCTCGAATTCCAGAGGCAGACCCCTGCCGACCACTTCCAGCACCCAACGGTCCATGTTGATAGCAGGCTAGGTGGAAAGGAAATGCCGGAGCCGTCCCCCCATGGGAGGACCCAGGGGAGGAGCGACAAGGTTGGAGGCGACACCCCTCAACCCATCACTGGGCAGGCTTGGAAGAAGGGCCGGCTGAGGAGCTGCCTGGACCCTCCCCTCCAGGCTTCCTATTGGAGGAGGCAGCAGACTTGGCCTTGGGGTGCCACACGTGAGCCTGCTGGCCCTGTTGCTGGTGCTGCTGGGCCGGACATGCCACAGGGGCAGAAGGGCTTACACTGCTGCTGGCAGCCTTTGTCCTTCTGGGCAGATGTGACCGAGTCCAAGATGGCACTGGACTTCTCCATCCTCTGGAGATGAACTTCCACCCCCGGCCTGAACAAGTCGGTGCCCAGGAAGGGAACATCTGCTAGCTTGTGCTGGGTATCTGCCGTGAAGGTGGAGCTCCGCAGCCAAGCTCTATGGTGCATGGCTACTGCGGCTGCTACTGATCAGGTACAAGAGTCTCCAATGTCCAAAGCAGTTTGGAGCCGTTTGGCCACCGCCATTCCCTGATCCCGCACCTGCTTGACCGTCGTCTGAAGATCAGCTAGGAGATAAGGAAGCACCTCACCCAGGGAACCCATAAGGGCATGTGAAAAATGTGCCATCAGCACAGCCAAGCTAGCCTGTCGAAGGCCTAGCCCGAGTAGTCCAGCTTCTTGGACTCCTTGTCGGGGGGCTTTTCCACGTCCCTAGCATTTCCAGAGCACTGGAAGACACTATAGGTTACCAGCCCCTCAGCCAACGGGTGCTCAAAAAAACCACAGAGGGAACCGGTTGGGACTGCGTACTTGTGAGCCATCCTGGCCAAAGGCGCAGGACAGGATGCAGGCCACTGCTACAATTCCAGGGCCAGACCAACGATGGCTTTGGCCACAGGGAAGGTCTCTGTGGGGGAATCCCCTCGGTCCAGAATCTCCATGAGGGGATATCTGGCCCATTTTTGTACGGGTTCCAGCTGTGTCCCAGTGGACTCTGAAATGAGCCAAAGAATTCCCAGGAACGAGGATGGGCTGTTGTCCACCGACTGACCCCTAGAAGATTCCAGATCAAGGGGCCTGGAATACAAGGAGAAGTTGGACTCCGAGGAGTCTGCGAACAGCTGCCGAGCGCCTGAGCCACCCTCCACTCGCCAAGACTATCAGGGGTGAGGGTGCCCGACAACCTGTGTGGCTAGCCTTAACCCCACCGAGAATCCTTGGTCGGGGCCCCAGTCTTCGGTTGTGGGGGCGGTGGTTCCACCACAATGGGTGTAGCAGCTGGTTTTGACCAAGCAATCGGCGCCGGAGTCTGTTCCTCGACTAAGGAGCCAATGGCGAGAGGTTGCTTCAGCCGTTTGGGCGACAGCCACTTAACTGCCAGGGAAGGCGACAGAGTCGGCTTGTTGCCGGCCAATAAGAGCTGCTGCCATAACATGTCCTCATAGCACAGACACAACTTGCGCCGGAGCCTATCCTCCGAAGAGGATGAGAGGCAATGCCGCTTCCTGTGATGCTGGAACCGAGACTGCCGATGGCGGGACCTACCCGACATGGAGGAGGACCGAGACCTTTGGGGTTTCCAATGGTGGGTCGAAGAGGGGGTTGGGAAACCCGCTCATCCCTCAGTTCAGGGTCCTTAACCGGAGGACTTCAGCACAGGAGGCACGGGCAAGTCCTCGGTAACCACCAGGGGAACCGGTGAAGAAGGGTTGTCGGCTTCTCCAGTCGACAATCCATCCAACGGGTCTAGAAAAATCTCGACTGCATCGATGGGTGTCTCGGCCGGCTGACCTGACAGGGACACTGTGAAGTCAGCGGCCTTAGCCGCAACCTTGACTGAAGTCGAATGCAGACGCGCCGGGGAACAAGATCTCTCCCGCTCCCGCGAACGTCGATGGTGGGACTTACCTTTCGGTTCCTTTTTCTTCGACCTACTCGTGTGAGTCCCTGAGGGCCCTTCTCCTTTGGTGGAGAGGGACTGACAAAGTTCCTTAAAAGAAGCAGTGTAGGAGGAGCCCAAGGAGAGCGGGATAAACGCCGACGCTGAGGAAGAAGACGACGCGGCCTGGGCCACTTCCTCCTTGAGGGTGATCAACTGCTCAGCAGAGCCCACAGCCACGGACACCGCCCACCGGCAGAAACCATTTCTCAGGGCACCCCAGTTGGAGTCGGGCAGCGCAGTCCTCTAGAACAGAAGGCACGAAGGACTTGTATAGATCGCAGGCCAGCGGATCATGAGCAAGTCCCAGGCAGTAAACGCACGTGGCGTGCGGGTCGGTCCAAGACATCTTCTGCCCGCAAGGACACCGACGGAAGCTGGGAGTAGATTTTGTATCCATCGCAGCCACGAGGGAAGATGAAGACTTAAGTCTCGTAAACTTTAAAATTATTTTCAGAAAATCCGAAGGATTAGGATCCAGGCCTACAAACGCAGAGCACTAAGGAGGGAACCTGAGCTTCTAAGCAGTAAGGAAGATCTGGTGTCATGGGGCGGAGCCGAGGGTTTTACCACCCGGGTGGGTGGAAGAAGCCAGCTTGAAGACTTTCCGGCAAGGAACCTGTCGGACAGAGTGGATTGAACAACATATCCACGTCCCTAGAAAATTCATTAGATCCATACAAGGAGTGCAAGAAAAGGGTGGAAAATAGGATCCTTATGGAGCTTGTCTCCCCCACAGGACAATTGGTACACTGTCCTCAAGATCTATTGGCAGTAGTTGAAGCTTATATAGAAAGCTTGTTCAATAATCCCCCCCTCAGGTGATTGAATCACAGAGGCTGTTAACCTCACTTGATTTACAGCAGATTTCAGCACAGGATGCAGTTTCTGGCAGCTGAAGCATCTCTGGATGAAGTTAAAATTGCTATCTCAAAGTTATCATAACACTCAGCCCCTAGGTTGGACAGATTAGGGTCTGGATTTTCTAAAACTTTTTGTGATGATCTAGCACCTGTCTTAGCCATTTTGTTTAATCACATATTGCAAACCTTGAATTTTGCCCCCTCTATGCAGGAGGCTATAGTAGTGCTTCAGCATAAAAGAAGATCCAAGAATGTTATACGCAATTGGTGTCCTTATGTCTGTTAAATATAGACCTTAAAATTTTAAATAGAATTTTGTTAGCTAGATTATCTAGAGTAGCGTAATATCTTATCAGCCCCCCTCAAACTTGTGCTCTCCCAGGAAGAAGGCAGCAGGACAACCAGATAATATTAAGGGAAATGTTTTTTTGGGGGGAGCAGGATAAACGTCAGGGTTTGGTGCTTGGGTTAGATAAAGAGAAGGCCTTCGATAGGCTCTCTCTCCAGTTTCTGTTCTCTGCCCTTGAAGCTTTTGGAATACCAAATACTTTTGAGTCCTGGGTTAGCTATATGTATAGTAGAGCCTCTATTATACCCAATGTCAATGGATGATTTTGGAGGAAAATTAAAACATGTAGAGGGGTGCGGAAAGGATGTCCACTTAGTACTCTGCGCTATGTATTTGGCATAGATATACTTATTCATTTGCTCATGGTTAATACTGGCATTACAGGCCTCATTGTTTCCCCAAATGTTCCTCCAATCAAAGCACTGCTTATGCAGATGATCTGGTCTTAACAGTAGTCCCTAATGTTTCTTCTGCGGCCATATTGGCAGTGTCAGTGGCTCAGTAGGTAGCACACTCACTTCTGAGGCCGGGGGATCAGAGGGCTGTGGGTTCAGTTCCCACATCTGGCACTTAGGTTAATATCCCAGTACTGACACTGTAGTGCAGCATGAGAGGGGTGCTGCACTTCTGAGGTGCCGTCTTTCGGATGAGACGTTAAACCGAGGTCCCACCTGCCTGGATTGGTGGTAGTTCAGGTGGATGTTAAAGATCCCATGGCACTTATCGAAAAGAGTAGGGGAATTTCCCCAGTGTCCTGGCCAAATTTCCCTCATTCACTCAAAATACAACCAACAGCTTAAATCTGGTTCAAGGTCAGTTGGCATTCATCTGTATCCCCATCCCCCGGGTCGTGCCTGAAAGTAGGCAGGATTTGTCTAGTGCACTTAACTGGTCAACAAAAACTAAATAAAAATAAAAATAAATAAATATCAGATGCACTTTCTACCTATTCAGTAATTTCTGGTTCAAAGATTAACATAGAGAAAAGTAGAAGATGGAAGGTTTGATACCTTTTATTGGACCAACAAGTGTCTTATACAAATATGGAATTATACACAAGCTTTTAGGGCCACACAGGTCCCTTCTTCAGGTGAACAGCAAAACTGAGCAACAAGCAGTGTTTATATCCACTGTGGAGCAATTAAAAATCAGGAAGTGAAGTAGGAAGGTGATAAAGTGGACTAGAGATGAACGTCTAAGATGCAAAAACTCATTAACTCCTGAGCTCAGTCCCACCTACTCCCTCTTGTTTTCACACGTCTGTTTATCTAGGCCTTTGATCTACTAATTTCTTGATTTCCTTTCCTCTATTAGGCATCTCCTGTCCATTCTACTCTTTCAGCCAGCCTCTGATCTCAGATCTTATCTGCGTGCTTTTGTCTTCCCTTTAGCTTCCTTTGATCTCCTACTGACCTGCTCCTACTATGCCCCCTCCCAATTTCTTCTTATGTTTTTATTTTTTGCATCTTAGACTTTCATCTCTAGTCCCCTTTATCATCTTCCTACTTCACTTCCTGATTTTTAATTGCTCCACAGTGGATATAAACACTGCTTGTTGCTCAGTTTTGCTATTCACCTGAAGAAGGGACCTGTGTGGCCCCGAAAGCTTGTGTATAATTTCATCTTTGACCAAGACACTTGTTGGTCCAATAAAAGGTATCAAACCTTCTATCTTCTCTTGTTTTGCAAGGACCAATACAGCTGAAATCTCATTTTACAAAACAGAGAGAAAAGTAAAGGAATCACTACTGGGTCCACTCCCTTGCCGCCTGTAGGACGGTTAGCGGGGATCAAGATTTCTAATCTTCCATTTTCGATTCTGGGTATAGAGTTTGGGCTGGGGGACATTTCAACCCTTAACTGGGAAAAAAGAATGGCGCATGCGACTAGGTTGGCCAGTAGTTGGAAGGGCCAAACACTCTCCAAGAAAAAAAGAGTCATGTTGATAAAAACATTATTGATCCCTGTGTTTTTATATTTGAGTTATATCCCCCCCCCTCCCCCGGGGAATGGTCACAAGTCTATACAATATTTTTTTTCAAGCCTTTTGGGGGTCTCGTTTGAACCCAATTAAGAGGGAGTTCACATATTTGCCTGTACACAAGGGTGGGTTGAACATGATGCACCCGCTTGCGTTTTATTTTTTTTGTCTTATAACTTCACTTTAGCCATGAAACCTGGGAGTTTGGCCTGGAAAGATTTGGTAGAGTCCTGGCTCTAGCCATGCCTCCCTTTGTGGGACAATAAAAAACCTAGGCTATTGTCCAAATTATTAATCCCCCAGTATGGGCTGGACTATATTAAAAGGTCATTGAAGTGGGTATTACCCCCACCCATCTATTAACGTTTGATAGGAAAGCCCTTTATACACTCATTTTGAAGTCTGAATGTCAGACAGAAGTCAGCTTCCCAGAATGTCCGGCATCATCAAAAAACACAGTTATGCTCCAATTGAACAACCAAAGAATCCCCCCTTTTGCGTGGGACTGTACCTGGTTAAGCACCCATGGCAGGCTTAGTGTAAAAGCTAATAAACACAAACAGCTTTTAGACCGACACTGTCCAAGGGTACCTTGTGGTCAAACTTTAGAAACCCAGTAGCACCTCTTCTTGTCATATGGGTATCTACAACCTTTCTGGGATCTTCTCGCTGATACATGGGAGGAACCTCTTTTCACTTCTTTAAATTACAAAACTTTGATTTTTGGGCCCTTAGACAATGCCTTTACTAGGTATCATACAGACACTATATTTATTGTATTAGTTATAATTAGATATTACATATGGCAGGCCCAGTGTATGTTAGACTTGCAGCAAAAACTGATCTCACATACAGAACTGTTGTATAATATTAGGCATGCGATGACTAGGACTATGCAGTTGGATATGGTCCATTTCCCTGCAGAGAAAGCAAAACATTTATGGTTATACTGTGATACTTGGTGCATTTAGATATCATCTAATGTATTATTTGCATTCAATATTGTTTTTGATACCATTGCTTTGTATTAGGTTCCTTTATTGTACTACTTTTTGTTGGTTTTCTTTCTTTTTGAAGAGTGCATTTATTTATTTTCTGTATATATTTTGTGATTGATTGTAATGAACTCCAACTTTCAATAAAATTTCCCCTACTCTTTTCGATAAGTGCCATGGGATCTTTAATATCCACCTGAACTACCACCAGAACAGGTAGATGGGACCCCGGTTTAATGTCTTATCCGAAAGATGGCGCCTCAGGAGTGCAGCACCCCCCCTCACGCTGCACTACAGTGTCAGTATTGGGATTTAACCCAAGTGCCTGGTGTGGGACTAGAACCCACAGCCCTCTGATCTCCCGGCCTCAGAGGTGAGTGTGCTGCCTGCTGAGCCACTGACACTGCTTAAGGGATGAGTACTTCAGACCAGAGTCTGATAGGGACAGCAAGTACTACAGAGTCTGATTCACTGGACAAGTGAAGGGATCCAGTTGATGTGAAGCAGCCCACAGAGCAAAGCATTCCACTCAATGGAATAAGTGGCCCTAGTGGAAGGCTTCCTAGCTGCAAGCAGGACATCGACCACCTTAGGGGACACCTCAAATCTAGCTATGGCTACATCTTCAGGAGCCAGGCGTGAAGAAGCAGGGATCTGAGGTTCGGATGGATCAGGGTGCCCTAGTTCTGGGAGAACAAGCTGGTGCACATAGGGAGGGGCACTGGAGGCACTACTGTAGTAAAGGAAACTAGATCTGGTGAGGCCAGAAAGGGGCGATGAGGATCATTGTGGCCTCTTCCATCTGAAGTTTGGTCAGAACCCTCTGGAGCAGAGGGAATGGAGGAAATGCGTACAGAATCCTCCGTTTCCAGGAGAGTGAAAACGTGTCTTGCCAGAAAACTCCAGGCCGTGAATCAAGCAAGCAAAACAGCAGCAGTTTTGCATTGAATGCTGACGCAAAAAGGTCCAACTCTGGACTACCCCATCTGTCAAAGAGATCTTCTACTACTGAGGACAGCAGCTCCCACTCCTGCGTTTTTGACTGCGACTGGCTTAGGCTGTTCACCAGGACGTTTTGGATGGCTAGAACATGAACGGCCAACAGTTATAAACCATATTCCAGAGCCCAGTATCAGACTCTCATGGTTTCCCAGCAGATAGCATATGAATGAGTGCCCCCCTGTTTGTTGATGTAGTGGGCTACTCTGATGATGATGTCTATCTGCACTAGCAGAAGACCCGGGGATAGCCAAGTCTGGAAGGCCTGCGGGGCATAAAGAACTTCCCAAATCTCCAGGGGATTGAAGAGGAGAGAGGACTCCAGCTTGGACCATGTCCCTTGTGTTTGGTGGGGCCCCAGATGAGCCCCTCACCCCAACACCAAAGCATCTGTAGTGAGAATGTGCTGAGGGGAAGGAATGAGGAAAGGAACCCCTCTTAAGAGGTTGGTGGGTCACATCCACCAAAGCAGAACCTTTTTCACTGGAGGGGAGACCAGGACCTGCTGTTCCAGGTCATCGGTATGCTGGTCCCACTGGACCCACAGCATCCACTGGGGTACTCTCATAAGTAGTCTGGCTATAGGCACTGTGACTATAGCTACAACCATGATGTCCAGGAGCCAGAAAAGGGTTCTGGCCAAGACATAGCGGCTGTTGTACAACAGGCAGGCTTGAGCTATAAGGGAATCCGCCCTGTCCTGGGGTAGAAAGGCCATACCCTGAGCCATATCCAGGACTTTCCCAATGTACTGAAGGCACTGACAGGGGGTAAGAACCGACTTGATCAGGTTGACCGTGATCCCAGTTCCTGGAACAGGTGAGTGGTATGTTCCAGAGTCTGCAACAGGGGATTCCCTGGACTGGGCTTTGAGAAGCCTGTTGTCCAGGTGGGGAAAGCTGCAGAGTCCTTCCCACTTGAGAGTAGCTGCCACCACTGCCAGGCATTTGGTAAACACCTGAGGGGCCGAAAACAAACCAGAAGGCAAAGCCTGGAACTGGAAATGTTCTCCCTGAAATTGGAAACTTAAGAACTGTCTGTTGGAGACAGGTACCTAAATATGCATGTATGCATCTTTTATGTCAAGGGGGCATATCCAGTCTCCCTGGTGCAGAAGAGGCAGCAGACCCTGAAGTGTCACCATCCAGAACTTTTTGTACTGAATAAAAAAGTTTAGCTTCTGGGTCTAGAACTGGTCTGAGATCCCCTGTGCATTTGGGAACGAGGAAGAAATGAGAGTAGAACCCTCTGCTCCGCTGCATCTCCGGGACCGGTTCTATTGCCCTTTGGCACAGCAAGGAGTGGATTTCCTCCCAGAGCACTGGAATGTGGTCTGGCGGATAGGTGGATAGAACTGGAGGCTTTTCTGGAGGCTACTCCAGGAGTTCTAGAACATGGCCAACTTCTATGCGCTGCAGTACCCAGGCATCTCTGGTGATTTACCTTCACTTGTCCAGGTGAAGGGAGAAATGACTCCTGACCACCACCTCCCGCTCAGCTGGGGGGGCGGGAAAGTAGTCATGCTGAAGTGGCACCTGCAGCGGGGGCCATGGGACCTCCTCTGTGGGCTTTTCCCATAGTAGAGGAGGGGACAGGCAGGGCCTGGGTGGCTTGTCGCTTACCCTGAGGCTTGCTGGAAGGCTTGGGCCTATGAATAGACTGATGAAAAGGCACACTCTGCTTACTTTTAGGTTGGGTGTCGTACATGGAGTGGATAGACTGCAGGGTGCAGCCTGAGGCCTGCAGGTCAGACAGTATGTCCTGCACATCTGCTTCAAACAATTTGTAGCACCTGAAGGGGGCATTCAGGATGGACAATTGGACATCCTGAGCAAATCTTGACACCCTCAGCCACGAACATCTGCGCAGGCAAATGCCCACTATGGCAGCCCGGGCTGAGGCATCCATGGCATCACAGGCAGCCCGTAAAAGGTGCTTGCTGACGTTGAACCCTGCTTGGAGAGACTAAAGCAACTACTGTGTCAGGGAGTCCTCCGGGAGGGCCTGGTCCCAGAGCTGATTTTGATACTGGACCATATGGGCAATGTAGTTCAACACCCTGATGGTCAAAGTGGCAGATGCAAAGGTTCTCTTACAAAGTAGATCCAGCCTCCTGGACTCCTCATCTGTAGGCAAGGAGCTGAGATGCATAGTGCTCTTAGTGCAGTCATAACTGGCATTAATGACTACCAAATACGCTTGAGGCTGATCCGCAAAGAAAGGCTTCCCTGCAGGAGCCTGATACAACCTGTCTGCCTTTCTGGGCATAGTGGGAACCAAGCTGGGCCGATGCCAAGCAGCCACTGTGGCATCCTCAAAAAGCTCAATCAAGAGAGGGATGTCCAAAGGAGGAGCATCAGGCAGGTGTAAGTGGTAGTCTGATGCCAGATAGGGTTTTGTTCCTTCATGCTGAACCCCATGGCTGTCTAGAGTTGTCTCATCACCTACACAAAAGAGGGGTCATCTGGGGGAGACCACAGGATGTACTTTGGGGTCTCCTCGCCAATGAGCAAGACAGTGGAGGAGGAGGAGTGGGGAGTGAGAGGTAACACATCCGCCATCACCTCAGTTGTCGTCATCTATAAAGATACGATCAGGGCCATATTCATCCTCATGCCTCGGGTCCTGAGTGGGGTCCAAGGGCACCAGTGCATGCCTCAGCCCAGCGGGGGAGAGGAGGGACACACACCATAGCCCACTGTGGAGACAGCCCTTGGGGTGGAGCAAGTCAAGCTTGCATAGAGTCCCACAAGAAAAAGAGCACAGATTGGAAGTTCACCGCTACTAGCGTCGGGCCCATAGGCATTGGCTGAGGAAAGACCAGGGCCATCATCGGGGCAACACTGGGGAGGGTGGCCTAACAGACCAAGCCCTGTGGGGAGTCTCCCCAGCTTCAGTTGTCATCGGAGAGGGCGACAACAATGACCAAGGCTCAGGTCAGGGTGACTATGGAGAGAGAGAGAGAGAGAGAGAGAGGGCCCTAGGGTCAAGAAAACGGCAGAGGCTGGCGGTGGGGGAATAGGCTGAACCCTGGCGACTGCTGAGCCAGAGCCAGTCAACGTTGGGCTGGCTGAGCCACAAGACTGTGTGCCCGCTGAGAACAAGGGCCCAAACAGCAGGGGCTGAGAAGTCGATTGGGTGCCAGAGCCCTGAGAACCACCACCACCGAGCTGTCAGTGGGGGGAGTTGCCAATGGTAGCCCTGCAGGAGAAAGGGCATGCGAGGCAGAGTGGGCTGTCCCCAACAAGGTGGATGGCCCCATCGCAGTCAGTGTCCGGAGCAGCGACTGTGAGTGAGTTGGGGAGGACCAGGATGAAGAACAGTCCTTATCCCTGTGTTTGTGCTTCCCGTCCAATTTGTTCTGGGCCTTGGAGGACTTTGAGCCCAAGGACATCGAGGGAAAGCAGAGGAACTCCTGGCCTGAAGCTCCTCCTCCATCTGTGTGACCTTTTGTTTCAGCAAAAATATTTCCAGGGTCTGCTGTCAGTGCCCCCTGGTAGCCTGGTTGAAGTCGCAGCAAATAACACAAGCCTGGGTGTCGTGTCCTGGGAATAGACAGTGGATGCAGGCCTGATGGTCATCCTTCTCGAGGATCTTCTTCCCGCAGGCACACTTCTTGAAAAGTTTCCCAGAGATGGAGCTCGGCATAAATAAAGCAGAAAAAAATCACTTTAAAGTTAAAGTGACACAAGCTAGGGGAGAAATAAAGATAAAAGTTACAATGAAACTCAATGAAATGACAGTCGACTGAAGCTGGCCGATCTCCGTGAAGTCCAACTTGTAATAGTCAATGGCAGGAAAAGAACTGAGGAGGGCACAGGGACCATCCACTCTTATAGGACAGGGCAACATCAGTATGTGACGTCTGAGTGGGCATCCCCCGGTAGACTGCTAGCTAGAAAGGTTTCTGTGTGGTCCTAGTGCCTGGCGGCTATAGTTCCATAGGTGTGGCCTGCTGCAAGATGTGCCCTCGAGGTAAGATAGGTCTTTGATACTGTCAGTAGCCTCGACAGAGGGTCCTACCTTTGGAACCAATAAGCCCTTAAATGGTACTGAATGTCCCTCATATGAAATTTGGCCCATGGCATCACCGCTGTGGATGATGACATGTGACTTAGTAGCTGCAGAAAATTCCTTGCAAGCCTGGGATGGCCCAAGGTGAATGAATCTACACTGGCAATCAGATTTGATAGCTTACTGTACACATACTGGCATATAAGCCAAATTTATTTTGCCCAAAATGAAGCCCTATATAGTATCCTTCGGCTTATACGCGAGTCATTCAGTAGAAGTGGTTGGAGCGGTTCTTCAATTTCGGTGACCTGGCTCAGTAAACATATAAAAAACAGTTCTCCAGCATGTTCAAGCACTAGCAAGATGAGTGGAAAGCGAAAGCGTTGTACGCACGATACTGCATTTAAATTGCGGGTTATTGAACATGCTGATGCCACCAACAACTGTGTCGCAGCGTGGCACTTTGGCATCAATGAGAAGCAGGTTAGAGAATGGAAGAAACAGAGGGAGTTATTAAATTAACTTCTCAAATCAAAAAAAGCCTGCCGCGGCGAACGTCCTGCATTCCAGCAACTTGAGGTTGACCTGAATGACTGGGTACTGGGATACAGACAGAGCGGGTTCATTGTCACTCGCATGTCAGTTCGTATGCAGGCTCTAAAGACGGCAAAGCAGGAAAAATACCAATGTCCAGGCATGGACACTTTCCTTGCTTCTGCTGGGTGGTGCTCTTGCTTTATGGAGAGGAACAACTTGACACTCCACCAGAGAACCAAGATTGCTCAGAAACTGCCTCCTGACCTAGAATCTAAGGTTGCAAGTTTTCAGCAGTTCACCATAAAAATGCAAAAGCAGCACTGTTATGAACTGTCACAGATCGGAAATATGGCCAAGACTCCACTGACTTTCGATCTCCCATACAACCATACAGTGAACCCTCTGGCAGCAAAACTGTGCTTATTAAAACGACAGGACATGAGAAAACCCACTTCACTGTCGTTCTGTCGTGCTTGGCAGATGGGACTAAACTTAAGCCCATGATTGTCTTCAAAAGGAAAACACTACCAAAATCTGCTGTTTTCCCCCGAAAAGTGCTTGTATTCACCCAGCCTAAGGGCTGGATGGATGAAGAATTGGTCAGTGTGTGGCTGCAGAGGGTGTCAGGTAATAGACCAGGCGCTCTACACTACAAGCGGTCACTCCTTGTGTGGGATATGTTTCGTGCACATCTGACGGATTCAGTAAAAAAAATGCTGAAAAGCAGTGAGCCAACCTGTGTGTTATCCCGGGGGGCTAACATCAATGTTTCAGCCACTGGACGTATGTCTGAATAAGCCCTTCAAAGATAGGCTCCGCAAGCTTTGGTGTGACTGGATGTTATCTGCCGCAGGTACGCTAACCAAAGGTGGAAATCTAAAGTGACCTGACATTGCAATAGTATGTGTGTGGGTCGAGCAAGCTTGGGACACAATCCCCGTGGAGACGGTTGCTACATCGTTCCTTAAGTGTGACATTAGCAACAGTATGGATGGGACACAGGATGATGCTCTGTTCGAAGGCAGTGAAGAACTAGAGCAAGAGGTCACGGAGGATGACAGCCCGTATGCAGATGTTCTGACAGATGAGTTCATGGCAGAGAATGAGGCAGCGCTGGGTTTTTCGGATGTGGAGGAGGAGGATAGCGAGGAACAATAAGACAATAGACAAAATAGACAAAAACCTGGACTCTAAGTACTCTGAGCACAGACATAATGATATAGTAATGAATTAGTGGTGATCACTGTGGTGATTGGATATGAAATTCAGTGTTTGTACACATTTTGGTTTATAAAGATTTATACATTGCCTTATATGCGAGTCAGTGTTGTTTGCAAAAATCATCTGATGGAATCGGGGGTGGCTTATACCAAGTATATATGGTAATCTTTTTTTTTTTTTACTTTATTTCCTCCGTCACGGCCCGTGAATCCTCTCGGCATCCTGTCCGTCTCCTGCCCGCCTGAAGCCCCTGATCTGTGCCTCCCCCAGCAGCCAGCACCCTGGTTTAACTCGCCCAGGATGGGTTGCCCCTACTTTGGGCGCTCTTGTAAGTCAGACTCTGGCTGCAAGTTAGGGCCCGGTGGAGGAACTGGAAGGCCAGTCGGGTAAGCCGGCAGAGGGCATGGGGATAGGTGCCATCGCCTGTCCACGGCGCCGGTGTTTTCCTGTTCTGCGCCACCCCAGACCCCACGTGGCGCATCCGACGCACTGGCACATGGCACCTGCCCACTGCCATGCTGATTGTGCGCGTTGCCCAGCTTACTGCAGTGCCCCGGTCTCCACCGGGGCCGCTGGCTGCCGGGACATCCAGCCCCTTCTTCCCCGGGGAAGAGAGCACCATGAGGGCACTCATCCTCAACTCTCCCCAGCTGACACCCAGCACCCGAGTTCGCTCCCAAACCTGGGTCACCGGCGTACTGCGAGGTGTGGCATCCAGCGCCTCAACCCTCAGCACCACCTGGCCAGCTTATGTATGGTAATCTTTTCTGTGGAAGGAAGGCCTTTCCTTGCAAGTGTGTCGAACTCTGCACCTGAATCTGTACTGGTTCTATCAGGAACGTATACATATTTATCTGAAATCTCAGGTCTTCTAAGGTGCTTCTTACCTGGAGTGTGGAACACACTGCCTCTTCTGTTTTGTTATTCCTGCAACTAGCCTCATATCCAGGTAAGGAAAAGCCACCACACCTTGTCTTCTTAAGTGAGCTGCCACCATAGATAGGCACTTTGTGAATACCCGTAGTGCTGAGGTGAAACCAAAGAGTAGAGTTGCAAACTGATACTGGTGGTTTCCCAGTCTGAGCTGGAGATATTTTCTGTGGCTGGGTCTAAGTGAAATCTGAAAGTAGGCATCTTTCAGATCCAGTGACCCTAGCCTATCACCTGACTATAGGGATGGTACCACGGAGCCCAGTGTGACTACCTTGAACTTTTCCTTTTTGATAGGTTTGTTCTGATATCTTAGCTCTAAACATGGGTCACCATACCCCATTTTTCTTGTGGATCAGGAAATATCTTGAAAAGAGGACATTGCTCCAGTGTGTGGCAGGGACCTTTTCTATTGGTTTGCTTGAGGCACTTTCCTTACTTCCAGTTCTGGTAGAATTCTTTGCGTTGGTGAGTGAGCTGGGAAGCTTTTTGGCCTTTGCAGTTTGGTAAATCACTGGAACTGCAGAGACAATTGCTGACCCACTACTTCCAGGACACCATTGTCTGTGGCAATTCTTTCCCATTCCTGGAAGTAGTGGGTCAGTCTCCCTCGCACTGGCAATGGCTGACTGCTGACCTGGGTAAAATCATTTGGTTTCTGGTACTGAGCTGTACAGGCCAGATAAGCTGCCTACCTCACGAGCAGGGAAGTTGTAGTGTGTACTTTCTTGGCCACAGTATCCTGTTCCATGGAATCCTTTTCAGGAGGCTGTGTGGAGAGAGGCACCTTGGCCTTCTCACAAGCAGCGGTCTGTACCAATCCTTCATGATCAAGGTGGACATACAGGTATTCTATCCCATCTTTCCACTTGATACTTCTTCTCAGCTTTCTTATCAATGTCTGCAGCTGAGTTATGTGCAGACATAATCTCTGCTGCGGCCTTAAGGGATTTGGGGATGGGGGACCAGTAGCCTCCTTGTAGAGGCCAGTACCATCTATGCATGAATTCCTCTTCTTCCTCATCCTCCTCTGTGTCATGCTGGTGGTGGTGGTGGTGGGGATGTTGAGGGTGTCCACCACTTGTTTGATGAGTGTAGAATAAGAGGTATAGTCTTCTGTAGGCCAAGAGGAGGAACCAAACTCTTAGTCAGGAAAACATCAGGTTCTACGGGTTTGTCTTCCTCCTCCTCTTCATAATACATATCTCCTTACTCAACAGGAAAGTGGTCTGGAATTGGAGCTGGGGGCAGGCACATTAAACAAATGTTCTATAACCTGAAAGGCCTGGAAAAACTGCCACAGTGTACCTTAGTCATGTCCTCTGCTGCGGTAATCTGATTCTGTTCCACTGTTTCACTGCCTGCTTTTCCTTCACAGAACAAGAGGCAAGGATATGCTTTTCTTTTTGTTTGGCATGCATTGGTTCCAGTACGTGCTCTGAGGCTCTTATTTATATTTTTGCCATCACTGGTATTGGAGTTTCCCCTGTCAGACACCCTGATGTCTTTTCCATTCTTTGCCTGCCTTTCTGATGACTATGCAGCTTTATCTGTTTTATCTGTCCCCTCTGACAGGGACTACTGCTTATGAGAAGAACTCTCTGATCTATGCTTTCCACCATCAGTAGGAACCTCTCTGTGCTTTGGTGACATAGAAGCAGATTAAGAAACCATAAACTCTTCTCATTTACAGCCAGTGTGTTTTAGTTTTCGGACAAAACCTTGTACAGCGTTCACAGTTAATAAAATCATGACTTGGACCTAAGCACTTTAGGCAAAGTGTGGCAGTCTGCCTTTGCCAGGAGCTGAAAACACCTAATACAATATTTAAAACCTGGAGGTCCTGTTGTCTTTTTGAGTATATCAGTCTTGCCAAACACTGACAGAACCTGTGAAAAGGGTATTCATTCCCTAGGCATAAAAGCAGTAAAACAAAAGTATTTTTGTTAAAAAAGTATCTAAAACCACTTTAAATACGAGTAAAAATGTCAGTGATTAAAGATTTTCACACAAAATATGGTTGGTGCCCTCAGATGGGAACTGTGCTGTCAAGCAGCCTTCTCCGATTCCTAGGAACCAATCGGGAACTGGAGAAATAGCACAAAAATAAATAAATAAAATAAACGCCCTAACTAATGTAGAGTAATTGAAAATCAACTTTTAAATCAAAGTGTAACCCCCCTGCAAATGGGGGTTCCCAAAAGACTTCCAGGAGCTTGCTTGAATGCTCCAAGCCTGAATGGTGTTTGGCATTTAAGCCATTTATCAGTGAGTGTTTTTAGAGCCTCTGGTACTGTCTCTTTAAGAGCTGTCTGCTTGCAGACATAATTAGTTTGTATGGGGGACTGTGTGCTTCTCTGAGTACCACTTGAGCTGCTGCCAATTCACTTCATTTTGCAGTCACTAGGAGTGCAAAGGAACCTATCTGAAAGATGTAACTGTTTGCCAGAAATTATTTAGAGTAATAATGAAATTACAGTTTGTCTAACCTGCTTTCTTTGCAGTCAGAACTGTGTCTGCTAGTTCCCATTCTAGTTTTGAACTGCTGAACTGGACCAATCAGTGTGGGGTAAGCTAGCTCTAAAATGATGCCTTGGACGAATCAGAACTTGACTCATAATCTGAGCCAGCCACAAGAGGATTGTATGGGCAGTGACTCTGGGAGATGTAGTTTAGACTTCAGTGCCTTTTTGGACCAACAGCAGCAGTCTATTGTGAGTGACAGCCAATCCAGTCAAGAACTGGGAGGAACTCAAAGGAAGTGCCCGGTTTCGTCAGTTGGAGTTCAGTTGAGCTTTGGCAGTGAAGAAGGAAGGAGCCCTGTGCTTTTTTCAGTGTGCAGTTTTAGTCAAAAAACGTGTGTAAGGCCCAGAGTTCCGGTCTGCAGCTTGTGTAACAGCTTGTTAGGACTGAATCCGTCCTGTGAAAAGAATCAAAGGATCTCTGAAGAGTAGAAACCAGGCTCACCCTGTAGAAGACTGGAAGAATTGCTGAAAATTGCACTCGGTCTGTCAGGAACTGAATCTGCTGTGTGTTCTCCCGGTATTGTGCAGTAATTGCGATCGGGATACAGATGCAGCCTGCCTGGTATAGTACTTTCTTTTATATGGATGTGAAGAGGTTTGTGTACCTCAAGTGAGCCCTGCTGACATTGAAGGACCCTATCTTATTTGGAGGTCGTGAGTACTAATTCAGGGTTGCTCCTGTTGAATTGCCACATTAAATCCAAATGGAATTACTGTACTGCTGACTGTTTAATTCTCCTTTCTCTGTGAAAGGGCCCCTACCAGCTGCCACGGTTTGGACTAGCCACTAGGGCTTGGGTACCCAGGACAGTAACTGATAGGGATAGGCCTGTGCACAGAGCCATAAGTAGATTATTAGAGTGATAAGCTAATTAACCTGATTTCCCCTGTCCTTGTTATATCCCCAAATAAATCAGAGCTGCTTGTTTCAGCAAAGTTATACTGCCTGAGGTATTTGTCTATGTTAAAGTACTGTACTGTGATTGTTGCACTGTATCTCATTTCACAGGAGGTCCCAGTGCCGA
This sequence comes from Neoceratodus forsteri, assembly GCA_016271365.2. NCBI lineage: Eukaryota > Metazoa > Chordata > Ceratodontiformes > Ceratodontidae > Neoceratodus > Neoceratodus forsteri. The sequence goes on along the minus strand of CM028131.1, from coordinate 1,014,881,957 downwards.
ACCAGACCTGGGGTAAGTGTATACTGTGAAGGTAATTCTGATATATTGTGTGGGCCACTAGTGGGAAGAAAGTTGCAGTGTCCCAGAGGGCTGTGACCAAGTTAGTTTCACTATTGCAAACCCTGACCTCTGGGTGGAGGCACCCGCCATTGGATCCAGGCCCCTCAACCTGTTAGTGGCAAATCAGGCAGGGGTAGTAGCCCCTTGGATAGCGCCATCTAGGGGTTACAAAAGTAACAAACTACAGTAATAAATTAAAACTTAAAGACCAGAAGCTGGAGATTACTTTGGGGTGACTGCTCTCCAAGCACAGAAACAAATCTGAAGTTAGAACAGTAGGGGAACTGTAACCACAGTGCAAAGCTTCAACCTTCGTTCTACCTTCTGTCATTTCCAAAAGTTCTATTTTTGGGGCAGCACAGTCCTGAGATCTTATGCCATTTGTTAGGGATCTATCTCATTGATGGATTCCTGATGTTTGAATGTCAGCTTTGATGCTATCAGGTATCATCAGACATGTCTGACCAAATAATGCACACTATTCAACTGTGTTATACAGTAGTATCACTCTGAAACATGGTGAAATGGACCCCTGCCCTAAGTGGATCAATGCTATGCCTAATTCCTATATAAGAATAAAGCAGTAATGTCCAAACAAGCAGGCATTTCCAGAGCAGTAATGTCTAACTAGGAAAGGTTTTCACTTCGTGCCATAGACCCCCAACCAGATGTTAATGACCTGCAAATGTCTGCACGTGAAAGCCATGTTGTAGTTACACAGTAAGTCTAATCATGTTTTAAAACAGAACGACATACTTTACACAAGCATGTGCCACACTGTTCTGAACTATACTGGAGATTAATGCCCAGTGCAGTTGTCAAGCAGATTGTGTGCTGGCCTCATGAATAATTAGACATTACTTCCAATACTGCACACCCCTGTTCAGGGAATGCTATTCTACAAATCATAAATGATAACCATGTAGGATTTCAACACACAAAGACAGCAGATTAACTGCAGCGGATGCTGTAAAATGAGCAAACCTTCAAGTAACCCATTTCTCCGGTTCTTACCTTGAAAGCTTTTGAGGAACTTTCTAGGTCATTTTTAAAGTTGCAGGGCCTTTTATTTCCTGGAGACTGTAAAACATATTCTCGACTGTCCTCCCGCTGTTCAATATTATCCTTAGCCACATCCTCCACTGCATCGGCTGGCATAGGCCTACTCTCAAGGAGGCCTACTGTGTCATTTGGGTTTCTTTGCTTGTGAAAAATGCTAACTTGAGGAGAAGCAGGACTTGCAGGGTAGCTCAGGGTCCTTTGAAACGGAGTTGATGACCTTGGTACGCTTGATTCTGGAGGACATGGTGTAAAAGGAACACCTCCATTAAGCTGCGTTGACTGCTGCAACCGACTGGTCTGTGGACTTTGTATTTGGCTGGAATTCTCATTACTGCAGGCAGGCTTCTTTGGTAGGTCTTCCCGTACAAGTTTTCGTAAACGAGTCTTCCTGGGACGACTCTTCATCTTGACTGCTCTATCAAGGTGCTGACTTTGAGCCAAAATATAAACCCAACTGCGCCCTCGAGTTATAGCTGTGTACACGTTGCATGTTCTGTCATCCTGCTTGTCCAACCACATACACAACTGTTTCAGCTTCAGAGCCCTGAAATGTAAAATAAAAGTGTTACGCATATAACAAATAAGTGCTAAAAGTTTAAAAAAAAAAACTGTCCCTGTGGATCCATGACACAATATGTTTTCTAAAGTTCTACAGCTATTAAAAAAAACATCTATGGAGATTTAATTTAATAACTTCCAGATTGGTATCAACCAATATATTTGTTTTTGGAATAAAAACATCAACATCAACTGGTTAAGAAAGGCAGTCGCTATTCGTCAGCCATCTTTGATGTCTGTGTAATTTATGAAAAGTTCAGTAATATATGAAATCTTTAAGCAACAGTGCAATTCAAAGGGTCTATGGTGTCTTGTTTCAACTGGACCCCCCTTCATTACATTGCTGATTATGCAGTTACTTTAGCTCTCTCTGAATTATTTTAAGTAGTTGAAAAAAGTTAAATGAAGTTACATATGTAAGATTTTAGCCAGAAGGGCATACTGAGCTGCAAAGCAGCTTATTTCCAGAGGTATCCTAGGTGAAGGGGACAAATAATGAGGAATACAAGTACTATACCAGTAAGTGCAAAAACAGTAGAAGTATACAGATACTGTCGGCAGATAAGGGCCTATGGCCCACCCAGTCTGCTCATTTGAGTTCATAAGATCAATACGTTTTTCTAGAAGTCTGTTGCCCCATTACCCCTGACCTCCAGGATTCCCTTATGTCTATCCCATACATTTTTAAATCCTGTGATTGTTTCAGCCCCCACCACTTCCTCAGGCACGGTGTTCCACTTGTTCACCACCCTTTCTGTGAAGAAATCCTTCCTCACATTTCCTTTGAATCGCCCTCCCTCCCAACTTCATCCCATGCCCTCTAGTCCTGGAACATGCGTTAAATTTCAACTGTCAAACCCTTGACCAGTCTTCAAGCTTCTACAGGCCCCTCCTCATTCTATCTACACCCTCTACCTTGTCCACTCTGTTACAGAGCTTTATGTCATCAGCGAATAGGGAAATTCTGGCTTCTAGGTCCTGCACAATGTCACTGATGAATATGTTGAATGGGACCCGTCCCAGTACTGATCCCTACGGCACCCCACTGGTCACTCTTCCCTCTGTGGAGTGACAGCCATTTATCACCACCCCGTGTCCTGCCACCAAGACAATTACCCACCCACCGCACTACTGTCCTGCCCACTCCAATATTCTCCAGTTTGTTGAATAGCTTTCTATGCGGCACCATGTCAAAGGCTTTGCTGAAGTCCAGATAGACCATGTCCACTGCTCTCCCCTGATTCACCTACCTTGTCACACTGTCAAAAAATTCAATGAGGCTGGTCTAGCATGACCTCCCCCTGGTGAAACCATGCTGCGTTAGGTCCTGTAGTCTATTGGCAACCAGATGTTCCGCCAATCTCTCCTTCAGTAGTGCTTCCATGATCTTCCCCACTACCGAGGTCAGGCTGACAGGTCTGTTGTTCCTCGCATCCTCTTTGCTCCTGTTTTTGTATAAGGGGACTACATCTGCTGTCCTCCAGTCTTTGGCACCTCCCCTGTTTCCAGTGATTGGCTAAACAGGATTGCCAGATGTTCAGCCACCATCTCTCTTAGATCCTTTAGTACCCTGGGGTGCACCCCATCCTGCCCCACTGCTTTATCCACTCATTCCTTCCAATTCCTTTAGGACCCTTTCCTGTGTAAGGGGAACATAAGGGAAAGGGAACATTGTTTAACCAGGAGTAGCACACTAAGCCGAAGCTTGTTTCCAGATGCGACCTGGGAGCACAAGGAAGTTAAGTGACTTGCTCAGGATCACACAGTATGCACCTAGGCGGCTGTGGGATTTAAACCCAGGTCTCCAGATCTGCAGCTGAGAGCCTTAACCCACTGCGCTATACTGCCTCCAGACCTGTGTCCATTTCCGTACCCTTCCCACCCTTTGTACTCTCTTCAGGCCTGTTACTCTCCCCTTCCTCAGTAAAGACAGAGCAGAAATATCTGTTCAGTATGTCAGCTTTACTGTTGTCATCCTCCATGCTGCCCCTGTCTTCCCCTTCAGTCTCACTATCCCTCCCTTCTTTTTTTCACTTATGTACCTGTAAAAGGTCTTGACCTTCTAATCACAGATTTTGCAATGCGCTTTTCTGTCTGAGCTTTTTCTTCCCTTACTGACCTCACTGCCTCCCTTTGCTTCTCCTGGTACTTCTCCCTATCCCATTCTGCCTGTGTCTTTCTGTATTGCCTGAATGCAACCTTTTTAGCTTTCACTTTGTCGCTACCTCCTTGGAAAACCATAATGGCCTCCTCTTCCTTTCTCCCTTGCTAATCTGCTTAACGCATAATTGTGTTGCTCTTGTAATCCCTGTTTTAAATATTGCCCACTGTTTCTCCAACCCCATTTCCCTCCCCATTCCTATTAGTGCCTCTTTCAAGCATGTCTCCATTTACCCCAAATCTGCCCTCCTAAAATCCAGGATATGTGTTTTTGTGCAGTTTGGTTCTGCTCCTTCTGTGATTTCAAACCACAGTGACTGGTGGTCACTGATCCCCAGGTGCTCCCCCACTGTTACCCCTATCACACTATCCCCATTTGTGAGCATAATTTACAGTATTGCCTTCTGCCAAGTTGGTTCCATGACCAGTTGCTTAAGGAAAGCACCCTGAAGGAAGTCCAAGATAAATCTGCTCCCAGTTGATGCTGCTGCTGGGAGGGGCTCCAGTCCACGTCTGGAACACTTAAGTTTCCAACCAGCACCTCCTCCCCCTTGTCTGCCATCCTTTGGATGGCTATCATTACCTCCATCTCTTCCTCCTGGGCTGGTGGTCTGTAGACCACTCCTGTACAGATGGCTGCCCCCGTTTTCCTTTCCAGCTCCCCCCCCACTTTCTTTCCCTCCGGTCACCACCAACTGGAGCTTCTTCGGTCAACCTACCTTATCACCTCCAGCCTGAGATCCTCCCATCTGCACCTGCATTCTCAACTCGCCTGTGGCACACCAATGGAGCCATTCCCCCACAGAATACACCCCCCGGGGAGGGGCCATCTTCTGCTCCTCAGCACTTTCTTCCGATGCTCCATGGACGGAGGCGAGGTCAGGACCAGGTCGCAGTGGTCAGGATCCGGCAGTGGAGGTGGGGGCAGGTGACACCTACCCCCCAGCCAATGGGTGTTTTCCCTGTTTTGAAGCACCCCTAAGAGCCCGGACGTGCAGTGCCATTCAGTAGTGTCGGGCGTGCTCCAGCACCCAGCCCGTGAACGGCTGCCGAGGCTCCTCCCCTTGCCTCTAGCATGATCCCTGGACTGTGGCACTCCCAGGCTCTGCTACAAGATGCTCACTCCAGGGAATCACCCACCCACCCACCCTCCCAGGAGAGGAGAGCTGTCCTTGGATGCTCAATCCTCTATGTCCCCTGCCGACCCACGATGGCCCAAGCTCGCTCCTGAACCCAGGTCACCAGCGTGGCGCGGTGTGGCATTCAGTGCCTCAACCCTCAGTGCCACGGACAGTATTCCTCTCACAGCTTAACCCACAGTACCCCCCATTTTGTTCCTCCTGGATCTCTGTGGCCTTTATACCATCTTTCACATAACCAATATAAAAATATACAAAACCATTAACGTATGCAAAAAACACTGCAAGCCAGCAATATTATAAATATACAAGAATATATTAAAAATGCAAACCAGAAACAGATGTAGCAGAAAGCACCATATTAAAACAACCAAATGCTAGTGGTATGGGGTGCAATGTACAGTGAAGATCAGTGGAGACCAGGGAGTTAGCAGGGTGGGAGAGGGGGTTAGCAAAAGCCATAAGGGAGGAACAGAAAATGAGACCTAAAGGGAAAGGGGAGAAATAGGTGAGAAGGTTGATCAGCTGCAGAAAAGGATTTGGAAAATTCGGTCATACAGGACAGATTTCAGGGCAGTGTGGGGCAAAAATAAGTAGGTAAAGGGGGAAGAAGACTAGATCAAAGCCAGGAGTTGTCTACAGGAAAAAGCAGCTGGATTAAAAGTTTTAGTATGCGGAAAAGAGAAAATGTAGGGGTCAGACTTTCTGAGACACCAGGAGCAGAAGAGGGAAGAAAACTGAGGTAGCTGGGGACAGAACTAAGTCAGAAAATGGTGATAAGGCAGGGGAAGTGAAAGAAGCATCTGCCCTCAAAAAAGTGTATGTATGTAAGTAGGGAGTAGCAATGGGTGTGAGGTGGACAGTCGAGAGCAAATGACAGAGGTAGTGGAAGAGATGGTCCAGTCTGTCCACAGCGGACACCAGATCTCCATGGTCTAATGCCGGGATGATCATTTTCATAATAGATTGGCAAGCAGAGGAGGATGCAGGCTTTGGTTTTGTAGGATGCTACTAGTTTGGCAAGAAGATTCTCGTTTATGGCATCTATGTAACAGATGAAGTCGAGCAGACTGTTCAGTCAGACACCCAGGTATTTCAAGGAGACTTCCTACAGCTAGAAGCAGTCCAGGGTCAAGACCAGGGGATACAGAAGTTTAGTCAGCTGTTGCTAGGTCCAAAAGGTCATGAAGACAGTTTTCTTGACATAAGAGAGAGCTGGTTGACAACTGAAAAATTCAGTGTCAATCAATCAGTCAAGTCTTTATTTAACCAGGCGTTCATCGTTGAGCAGAAGCTCATTTGCAAGATGGACCTGGGTGGAGCATGAACAATTGTATATGCAGGTCAACACAGGTATTTACAAGGCAATACAGATAATACTGTTTACAGAGAGGAAGAAAAAGAAGTTCATATGTACATAGAATTATACAGATATTGTACAGATTACAGGGTATTACATACATAGAAGTGTCTATAGGAAGATAAAGCAGGTTATCTAAGGTTGCAGGAGAAAGTAACAGAAGAAAAAATATACACCAGGTAGAGGCGAAGGTGTGGGGGAAGGAGGGATGGAGGTAGGGGGAGAAAGGCTAGGAGGGCACGGTGCACAGAGAGGAGTTGGTAAAATGGGATGCAGAGAAGATGGATGGAGAAAAGGAGAATGTATTAGCCCCAGGATTGAATGTTATAAAGTACGGGGCATGGTAGGATGTCACAACCCAGGGGTAGTGAGCTCCTATCTGAGGTTGGGAAAAGAAGGATAAGGGGATGGACGGGCCTAGTGTTGATAAGACAGGGGGATAAGACAGAGAGCAATTAGGCTTGTGAGGAGCAAACTGGGGGGTCAGTACTTAAAATTGGGTCTAGGCGTGGCTATATACCAGTGCAGACACCGGTACTGGGTCTGAGTGGGTGAAGCAATTACATACTTTTCTGATTGTACTGAAATAAAGCATCTTGAAGACATTTATACCGATTAGAGTGCTTAATTTGAGGGTTTTTTGTAGATCGTTCCATAAGGTAGGTAGCATGAAGCTTATGGCAGCCCTGCCGAAGCAGGATTTTGCTTTGGGTACTTTAAGTATAATAGCTGAGTAACTTCTTAACGCATATTTCACAATTATACTCAGGGGAAGACAGCAGGAGATATAGTAAGGCAGCTTATTAGAGATGGCTCTATAGGTCTAGAAAGCGGCGTTTCTGTGGCGCCTGAACTTTAGTGATGTCCACCCAACTGCCGCATATAGGGTGCAGTGATGCATGTCGAAGGGAAGTCCCATTGTAAACCTCAGTGCTCAATGGTAGAGTGTGTCCAGTTTAGCCATGTAAGAGTTGGGGCACTGGCTGTAGAGGAAATCAGCATAATAAACCAATGATAGGAAAATGGATTGGACCAGTTGTTTCTTGGCATCTCTGGTGAGAAATCAGTTGATTCTAAAAAACAGGCCAAGCCTTTGCCGAAGTCGTTTTAGCAAGTCCTCGATATGATCAATGAAGGAGAGTCTTTGGTCTATCCAAACTCCCAGATACTTGAATTTTGTAACAGATTCTAGTTTTTCACCTAGAACCGTGGTAATTTGGGGAACTGTCCCACTGGACACAGGGTTAGCTGTACGGATGAAAGGGGAGAGGACCATCGCTTTAGTTTTTTTGGTGTTAAGGAGTAGCGTTTGTCATCTTGTAAACTTGTGCCATCCACATAAATGTAAATATATGAGAAGAAAGATCATTATGGAAAACTGTAACATAATATGTCCATAGATTGAGCCCTGTGGTACACCTGAAATGGTTGTGTGTGTGTGTGTGTGTGGGGGGGGGGGTGAAATCACCTAAAAGAACCATCTGGTACCTATCTGTCAGAAGCTGAACCATTTCACCAAGAGGCCCAACAGACCTGCCCCTGAAAGCTTGTCCACAGTAGTAGGTTGGAAAACAATGTCAAAGGTTTTGATCAGTTTGACAAAGCTACTGTAGCTGAGAAGATCATGCCTCATTAAGACTATATCAGTGATCCTGAATACGAACAATACAGTTGAGTAGGTTTTCCTGAAGCCAGACTAGTAAGGGCTAAGGAAAGAGAAGTCAAGAAACAGGTAACGATAGAAAAGGACAACATGCTTTTGTGGTTTGACTTGTGAAATGGTGAGACAGATAGGGTGGTAGTTAGCTGGAGCAGAGGAGGTTTCCCCCTTTGTAAAGAGCAATACCTTTAGCTCTCTTCCATACACCAAGCACTGTACCAATGAGGTAGGAAAGGCTGAAAAGACTGGAGATGGTAAAGGCCACAGTGGTGACAAACAGGTAAAGAGGTTTGGAATAAAACCCGTCAGAACTGTTGCATTTGGCAGGGTTTAGAGCCATATGTGCATCAAATGTAGCAGAAGGAGCAGTAAGGGAAACTGGGACAGATGGAGGAAGGGGGAGGAATATATGGTGATAGGAAGGATTGAGGAGAGGGGAGTAGTAAGTAGCAGAGGAGGAAAATAAGTTATTAAAGGAGGAAGCCATAGCCGGCTCTGTGATTCCGACCAGTGGGGCATCTGCCTGGCACACTGGAAACCTGGCCTTAAGTCAAAGGCCTAAGAGAACAGGAGCAGAGACTTTCAGGAAGGGTGAAAGAGAGTCTGTAAGGATGCTCTCCTCTCGGGGGAGGGTGCAATGGTGCACCAGTAGGAGAACGGCTCCTGGTGGTGGGTCTATGCTTTGGCTGGCGAGGATGAACACACGGTGGCTGGCACTGCACTAGATAAATGACTTGGTGCACGCTGCTGCAGACGGGTGAACCCGGAACAAGGCAAACTGAGCCTGTCTTGGCATGCCAGATGATGGCTATCATGCCCCTTCCCATGCCACCTGACCCCATAGTGCACTAAAGCCCCCCACCCCCCACCACTACTAAGATGCTTCCTCCCTTCCAATAGTGCATCCTCTCACAACCCCCGCCAAAACATGTCAGAGGACCTAGACAGTCAACAGGGAAAGACTGGCAGAGGAGAGTGAACCTGGCAAGCAGCAGAGAGAAGTTGTACAGATCTGAAGGAGTCGGATGCTGAGGGCATGGAGTCATTATGTCGCAGACAAAACCGCACAACAAAACAATGCCGCAGACATTACAGCATGCGGTAAAATAAGGTTGGAAGAAAACGCAGACCGCAACCAAAAAGCGCATACCAGTGGGACACATACGGAAATCTTTGTTTTTGTGGGTGGCTTCATCCCCCCCAACACCCCACCAACATAAATATCTAACTCCATGGGAGAGAGGGACTGAAGGGAAAAGAGGAAACTTGGAGCGGGGGATAAAAAAAACAAAACGTGTTGGGACACGAGGATTCAAACCCCGATCCCCGGGCCTCCACTACGCCAAGTGCATGTGCCTTAGCCACTCCACCATGGGAGCAGCTCAACCAGGCACAGCACCTATAGCATCTTCACTCCTTCCTCCACTTCAGAGTGAGCAATGGGGTAGCGGTAGTGTGCTACCGCTATTATACCCCTGTCGCTGTATTTCGTTATGTGCTTTAGACCGCGTGGTTATCCTTGTGTGATTTTGTCCATGACACATCGACCTGGTACTGATGCTGAGGGATGCAAAATGAGAAGCACTAAAAAAAAAAAAAAAAAAATTATATGAAAAAATAAAGGAGCAAGCCACTTCAGCAGGATAAGACATGGGGGAAATGCCTAAACTGAGGACTAGGATGGATGACTTGCTGGGGAGATCAATTAGTGGACAACCTTCCAGTAAACATAGGGTCAGTTAAGGTTATTTTGGAACTTGGAAGCAATATATTCAGATTTGGTCAGCCTGGTAGCTTCTGTGCAAGTGTTATAGGGCTCTTTGTATCTTGCCAAATTCATTGGTCAGCCAAGGCCTTGTGCAGGTGCCAAAGAATTCCAGGCCTTAACCATGACCCCCAAACCGAACAGCACTGGTATCCTTTGGATGAAGTTGGGGGGGGCATGGTGGGCTCCCACTCCACCCCCAACCGGTACACACCAACAGGCACCAGGTCATTAACCCTAACGCTCACCCCAATTTCTTATACTGTACCCAACTCTGCATATTTACTTATGGAATGGGGTGAGCGTTACGGCTGATGACCCCAAGGCACACCTCTGACACCTGTTGGTGTGTCCAGGATAGGGGTGGGGTGTTAGGGTTGGAAACCCTAATGCCACATTTTCCTACTTTTGTCACTTTAACCGTAACTAGAGCATTAACAAAGTTTTTTGCAATTTATTTCCTTATTTTTTGAGATAGTATAATTGTATCCTTATTTGCCTGTGGGAGTGCATGGCCCTCCAGGCCCTGCGCTACCATCCATCCGTAGATGCGTATATGTATGTAGCTGTGGAAGCACAGGATCCTCCGGGCCCTACACTTCCATTTACAGGACAATAGTGGCCAAATTGTCAGCATAGCCATCCTATTACCCCACCTCATGTAACTGGTACAAAAATTTTTGAATCACTGCCAAAACGTAATTCTGCGCACCTGCAGCGTGATTCCGCGCTACAGGTGCAAAAACACATTTTGGCCAGAATTTGAAATATGACAGCTGTGACAAACATGAGGTAGGGGTAGTAAGAAGGCTATGTTAAAAATCTGGGGGTCAAAATATTAAACATTTATGAGTGGGTGTAGCGAAATTGCAACGAATGGTCATAACTTTGCTATTTTTTTTTTATAATTTTGACCCCATATTTTCAACATAGCCTTATGACCCCATCTCATGAACAAGGTCAGGAAAAATGATCAAATCCCGCCTGAAAGGTGATTTTGCCAACTGATCGCAAAATCACCTTTCGGGCAGGAGTTGTGTACTTGACAGTCAAACTGTTCATGAGAAGGGGTCAAAATCTCAAACATGGCTAAGTTATGCATAAAAGTTGAACCCCCATTGGAATACACTGAACCACATTTAACTTAGTTTTTCATATAGTAGTCGCTGGTTCCAGCAGCAAGACGTGTCTTCGATCAGAGAGTGGGTCTTGAATCTGGGACCTGTTCAGGTGATTAAGGGTGTAAGGAGGAGGTGTGGGTGGTGGGTGTTGAGTGGGAGGAGGGGGCTGATTGGCAAGGGACTTTTTTTTTGTTTTACAAGTTTAAAAACAAACAAAAAAAACAGTGAGGGACTGTTTCCTATATTTTAGGCTTCAACTGCAATGGGAGGGTAGGAGTGCCACTAGACACCTAGGAATACAGAACAGCATAACGAGCATGGCGAGCGGTGGGGTTGGGGTGCCACTAGACATCAGGGAAATGGCGAACAGTGATCGTAGGGTGGGGGGAGGAACCGCTACACTACAGAAAATTATTTCATATGGAATCAGTGACTGGGGAGGGGGGAGAGACCACTACACTATGGAAAACGAGTATTCATTTGGGATAGGTGACGAGGGAGGGACCATTACACTATGGAAAACAAGGTTTCATATGGGATCAGTGACCGGGACAGGGAAGAAGAGACCACTATACTATGGAAAATGTGTATTTTATATGGGATCAGGGAGGGACCACTACACTACAGAAATAAATTACTTGGAAAGGCTGGGAAAAGGCTTTTCCCTGTGTGTCCAAAATCCTTTCTCATGATCCTTTTTTTGTTTGAACGAAAAAGGATCTTAACATGTGACGAAAAATTATTTAAATAGTTAAAAAAAAGGTCAGAGGCCATGGGAGCTATAAAAAATACTAAGTGAAGCTCATCAATTCTGGATGAGCAACATACATGTTTGGATGTCTACAAAAACCACCTCTGGACAGTGCTATGACAGTCTGTTTTGTGAAAAAAGAAAAAAAAAAAAAGAAAGGAAACAAGATGGCGGCTCATGAAAAAGGAATTTTTTTCTGGAGAAAAAAGATTGGCCCCTCATGAAAGAGAATTATTTTTTGTGAGACAAAAATCCTTTTTCGTTCCATTATTCTATCCTGGAAAGTGAAATTCTCATTGAAAATAATGGGAACTTATAAACTGAATAACTTTGCAAAAAGAGTAGTATTTTTTCACCAAACAAACGTGAGGCAGTTCTGTGACCCAAGCTGTTTCTACCATAAAAAATTTCCACCAAAATTCCACACCGTCTGGGCGCAAGGTGATTAGGGAAAAAAAAAAAACCTGCAAAAATGGCAAATTTTTAAGGTGTTTGCACTATCCAGATCTCAGAATCTGCACATCCAACCAGAATGAAACTTGCCACGTCAAGAGTTCTACCCCATGGGACAGTGTATGCCACATTTTGTGCAAATCCACTGATCGGCTGCAAAGTTATTAAAGGGATACTGTCAACCTTTTTTGCATCACATTATTTTTAGGTAAAAATCCACATTTTATTACTGCTTACTTCCTTTAAAATTAATTTATGTTGCTGGTTATTTTATCCAACTTGTTGTTTATTAGAACTGAAATGCATGGTAATGTATAGCTACTGTATGCCCAGCTTTGTTTTGATTCATATCACTGACCTACTCTTAGTGCACACTTCCTGAACATTAGAAACACCCTCAAACAGTGCAGCCACTCATGATACAATATTATACAATGGCAAGAAAGAATCTTGGACTGTGGTTGGTCAGTTTGGGGCTGGACCCATGGCGTTATCCCAGCACGTCGCCACAGGTCTAGTCTCAGCACTGTGAACCTGCTGCTCACCATCTTATTGATTGTTTCATCTTCTCTTAAAAACAAAAAATATGTTTCCACACAAAAACATCTTTAAAATTATTTTTTTTTATTCTGTATAACAACGAGCCATTGTATAATAGTAATAATACACTCCAGGGTGTGTGTCGTTTGGGATAACGCCACGCCTGGGGCATTGGACGCACTCGGCCTGCGGCCTCGTGCCCAACCCCCCCAGGCGTGGCGTTATCCCAGCACGACACACACCCTGTCGTGCATTATTCCTTTAATCTCCTCTACTCCCACTGCATAATTAGTGGCTAGATTGTGTTGGGGGTGTTCCCGAGTCCAGGAAAGATGCAGTGGGAGCTGATCAAGAAATGTAAACAAACATCTTTTGGTGTGGTAACATGAGTAAGGTAGGCAGTCAGTTTTTTTTTCTTTTTTTACTTTTTTTAAAGAAAAAAGGGATCTGAATCAAACTACCAGCTGCATCAACAGTCTCTATAGAATATGAACAATTATAAAATGTGTTTTTTAAACTAGGGACACTTTGAGGCCTAAGGGGGTTGACAATGTCCCTGGGGGTATCCTCCTGGGGTAATGGTAAGCAATCCCAGTGGTGGCAGTGTTGTTGCACTGAGGTATGCATCCGCATCTGCAAAATCATAGAAAAGGGGTGTTTTTTTTAAAAGTGCAGACGTTAATTCTTGCCTCTGTGTATTTTTTCACTGTATTTTTTTTGACGTTTCCATGGAATGTTGCTCTGCGATCGGTGAAGATTAGGGTTGGGTCCGGGGTGTGGGCAAATCTTGAATTTTAATTGACATCTATATCATCGGATGTTACAGACCTCCCTCTGCAGGACTCAAAGTACTGAAATACCTAAGTAATCCGTTAGACTCCGTATCCTCAGAGGTCATCATTGTGGGTGACCTCAATATGGACTGGCTTTCTGCAGTCTCCAAACCCCTAAAAGAACTCTGTGATACCTTTGGCCTTTCTCAAATCATATCGGAAGTGACCCATCCTAACATTAAAAACCCTGATAATGGCACATTACTTGACCTAATTTTAGTTAATAAACTTCACGGGCATACTCTTCAATGATCTCAGCGATCACTGTGTTATTGCCGGTGTGAGGCCTGTCCCAAAAGCAATATCATCTTCCAGGTATATCTTCAAGAGATGCCGGAGGAATTTCGATCCTATCGCTTTCCGTGCTGATCTACAATATGCAAACTGGCAGGATTTCTATCTGGCTCCAACTGTGGATGATGCATACAAGGTTTTCCAAAGCACTGTTCTCAGGACCATAGATAAACATGGTCCATTAGTTAAAATCCGAACTAAGAAGAAAAACTGCCCATGGTTTACAGGTGACTTAAAAGCTGCCTTGTTGCATAGGGACGCCCTATGGAAAAAGACAAGAAAAAACAAAGAAACAGCTGACTAGACAGCCTTCAGAGCTGCTAGAAACTGGTGTACCAAGCTAACAAGAACTGAAAAAGCAAGGTATTTCCAGTCAGAACGTGAATCCTCATCCACTAGTGCAACAAAATTTTGGAAAATACTAAAGGACCTCGAAGGTTACTCCCTGGCCAATTCACTCCCTCCAAAAATCTCTATTGGTGGCAGTACCAATGCTGACAAACACTCTATTTTAGAACTCCTCAATAATCACTTTGCCACAGCAGGTTTAGCTTTTGGCTCATCACCGGCCAACAACCTCTGGGTCCAGATGTGTGGCCTGAAACCAGAATGTCTTAACTCAAGCTCACAGAATCTTGAAGCAATCTTCTCATTCTGCCCCATTTCTGTGAAGCATATTGAGGACCTTCTATTGGCCCTGGATACCAGGAAAAGCTCAGGGGCGGACCTTACTGAACCCTACTACCTAAAGCTATGATATTATGTTCTGTCTGCCCCTATCACCCACCTTTTTAATATGTCCCTTGCTCAGGGTACACTCCCTGCTATGTGGAAAACAGCTCACGTTATCCCACTTTTTATATCAGGAGACTCCAGTGACCTAAATAATTATTGTCCAATATCCTTACTGCCCATCTTGTCCAAATTACTGGGAAAAGTAGTAAATTCGCAACTCAGGCAATATCTAGAGAACTTTAAACAACTAAACCCGGTCCAGTCTGGGTTCAGACCCCATCACAGCACAATCTCTGTGTTTGCTAAGGTCACTAATGATTGGCAGATAGCACTGGATGCTAAAAATTATGCATGTTCTTTGTTCCTTGACCTTAGCAAAGCCTTTGATACAGTGGATCACAACCTACTTCTGGTCACCCTACGTAACACTGGAGTAGACAATCTGGCAATAAAATGGTTCACCAATTACCTTACTGAGCGGTGCCAACAGGTCAAAGCGGAGGGCAATCTGTCTACGTTGAAAACCCTTCAAAGGGGTGTGCCTCAAGGATCCATCCTAGACCTATTATTGTTTGCCATCTATATTAACAATATAAACACTGGTATCAAGTCAGCAAGCATTCACCTATTTGCCGATGATACAGTGCTGTATATAGACAGGACTATACCTGAACTGACTTACAAAGATCTCCAGACTGAATTCAACCACTTGCAGGAAAACCACTTGCATTTAAAACTTCTGTTAAATGCAAAAAAAACTAAGGCTATTCTTTGTGCCCCATAGTCATCCAAAAAATCCAAAGCTAGGAGCCGTGATGTTCAGTTCAACACACTCACTCAGTCGCTTATAGTTTTAATTTCTTTTATTTTTGTTAAAATCCCCTACGTTTCACTCCTTTGAGCTTGTTCACGGGGCATTTGAGATCTGTTTTAAATAGAAAAATATTTTTAAATTTTCATACAATAATTTCATTTTCACCACACATCTTACTACTGTGTTATTTATAATTTAAGGACTCATTTCACTTATTTACCATTTAAACTTCTTTTACTTCTTGTTTCAACTGTGCAATGGTTTCTACAATCATACAACTCTCTGCAAAATTAAACATACCGAAAAAGGTTTTTTACACTTTTGCACAATACTCTGCACAGTCCATAACATCAGTTCCTGCATTTAGCTTCAGTAATAAACTTGAACATCCCATAACTAACATACCTTCAGAGCCACTACATTATTTTATCGAGTTAACTTCCGAAATTTCATAGAAAAAGGGGGCCCAATAGTGTATCTCCTTTCCAAATTCCAATTCTATAACACTCGTACTACAATACACAAAACGAGTTTTTGTTTTATAAAATGCTTTTAGTTTTGCTTTAAACATTTAAAAAAAATGAAGTTAGGTGCTCAGAATACCATTCCAATTCCTGAAATATCACCGTACCTTTTAATAGAAGAGCTTTTATTTTTAAACCTCTGTTCAAAAACTGCTGAGGCTGTATCCAGTGCTTCTTATAGTAGTAGCTTTCCCCCATAACAAGAAATAGGTTTGACTTGCTTTTAAATTTTTAAATTTGTTATCTTGTTTATGTGACGATTTGTAAATGCATTTACCTTTCTTTAAAAAAGATGAATACTCTCCTTTCTCATAAATTCCAAAGGAATCTTTGCTCTAAACAGTAATGGCGTTTCCAAGACACTGAAAGGCTCCTAAGGTGTGTCTTCCTCTTGAGCCCACTTGGAATTACCGCCCGAGTGATGTATCACTCTTTGTACATTTCGCGGGATGAGAGAGTTGCTAAGCAACTGTACACTTCTACCCTCTGCGAACAGAGCGACGAAGACGGCTTTTCCAAGTGGGCTCTTTTTGGAACTGATTGATATGGACTGTGTATCTCAAAATAAATTATTCTAAACAAGGTTGATTCACTTTCTGTTATTTCTGAGGATGCAGTGATGCAGGAATCACAGCATTACAAGATATTGGAAATAGTGTTCAGAGCACTTTACACTTCACAACATAATAAGATGATGAAAGGAAATTGTTGTTTCAGGCTATGAGAGGTAGCAGGGATCTTTCAACACAAATGGGGGGAAACTCTGAAAAATATGGTACAAAAAATAGAAAGTTTAAAATTTAAAGATACTAGATTGGAGTGGCATGGCTTAACCCTTGCATAGTATTTAGAACATAAAAGAATACCTAGAGGTCTTAGAATAGCAGTAGAACCAAATATAGGAATTAACACTTTAAAGTTATTCACTAAATGGGATGGGATACATAATAGGGCTAGTTGCGACTTTATGTATGCGCTCACTGAAGCAATAATTGATGAAAGGAAAACTTTGGTAGAAGATATACAAAAAACTCAAGATGCACTTAAATTACAATTGGAAGCAGAAGAATTCACACGAAATTTAGAAGCTATAAAAAAGAAACTTTTGAAATATGAAGAAAAATTAAAACAACAAAAAATTAGAACATTTATAAGGGATACAAATGATTATAAGGAAAATATGGTATACACATACAAACAGTATAATAGGAGCAGACAGACCATATATAACACAGAGAGTGGAACAGATCGTGACAGTAGTTACACAAGAGATTCTCATGTACAAGATGAAGAAATACATCAACATAAAGGAACGTCACAACAAGCCAGTACATCAACAGGAGATACAGGAGAAACAAGATATGACCTTAGAAATACAAATTTAAATAGAGATTATTTTAGACCACAAATGGGTTTTCGTGGAGGCAGGAGGGGTGGAATGGGGTACAGGTGGAAGAATAACAAGGACACCTTATACGGACAGAGATCAGCCCAAACAAATGCAAAAATGATACCAACATTTAATTTGAGTAAAAGAGGTTTATCTAAAACAGAGGAGCAAGTTTTAGGGTTAGGCCTATCATTTGCTGCCACACAACCAGTTAATTTATTTGAATTAGAAGTGGACTTACGGAAGTTTTTCAGAACATTACAATTAAAGAATTTGTTTGAAGGGGATGTTACAGGGGATGAAGAACAAAACTGAACAAAAAGAGCATTAAATAAAATCAAGCTTCCCCCCAGGTAGGAATCATGGGATAGAAACATTTTGTAACTTAGTAGAAAAATAAATCATGGAATTATATAGGAATAGGAATCAATTATGGCCAAAACATCAGAATTTGACAAGTGAACAAAGATATGCATTAAGAGATTTAAGTAATGATAGCGAAATCATTATAAAACAAGCAGATAAAGGAGGAGGAATAGTAATTCAAGATAGAGCAGATTATAAAAGAATGTCTATGAATTTATTAGAAAACAGGCTAAAATATTCATTATTACCAGACAATCCTACCACACTTTTACAAGGAAAATTAAGGGAGCTATTAAGTGAATTTGTGGATTTAAACTGGATGCAAGAGTGGGAATTGAGAATGTTAACTATGGAATTTCTGAAAGTACCAACTTTTTACAGTATTCCAAAAATTCACAAAAATATGACAGATCCACCAGGAAGACCTATAGTCTCAGGGATAGCTTCACTGTTTGATCCAATCTCTAAATACATTAATTATTATGTACAACCTTTAATTGAACAAAGTAATACCTATATACAGGATTCATCTGATATAATGAGACAGATAGTTTATCAGAAAGAGAAGATTTAACTGACACTATTCTAGTTACATGGGATGTGGTAGATTTATATACTTCTATCCCACATAGAGAGGGAGTTATAAATATGGGTAAAACTTTGAACAAATTGCAAAACAATATGATACCAAGAACAGAGATGTTACAAGAGTTAGCGTTATTCGTTTTAGAAAATAACTATTTTGAATTTGATGGGGTTTTTTATCAGCAAGATAGATGTACAGCTATGGGCAGTACAATGGCCCCAGGGCATGCAAATGCTTATATGATAAATTTTGAATCTGAAAAGGTGTTAAGCAACAACATGTATTCATAGACAAGATAATCATGTGGAAACGTTTTATTGACTATGTTTTTTGTATATGAGGAGGAACAGAACAAGAATTGTATGAATTTCATTTAAGACTAAATGAAAGGGACAGCAATTTAAAATTCACTATGAATCATGGAGTAACTAGTATTCCTTTTTTGGATCTGCTAATAAAAAAGGAAGAGGGAAATTTGAGTACATCTATGTTTAGGAAAGAGACAGACAGGAACACTTTATTACATAGCACTAGTTATCATGAGCCTAAACTTAAAAACAGCATACCTTATGCACAATTAGTGAGAGTGAAAAGAAATTGCAGAGAACCAGAAGATTATTATGAAAATAAACAGGATATGATAGGAAGATTTAGAAATAGGGGATATAAAACAACTATTTTAAAACAAGCACAATTTAAAATTGAAAATAAAATGAGAGAGGAATTATTACAGAAAAAAGAAGTAAAAGAGGATACAAACAGAACTGTATTAGCTATAAAATATAATCATAAGATGCCAGATATAAGAAGAATTGTAAATAAACATTGGCATATGGTAACATCTGATAATCCTCATAATAAGGTATTACAGCAAAAGCCAATAATAGTAGCAAAAAAGGTTAGTAACCTTAAAGATAAATTGGTTCATTCCCAATTTAGAAGGCAAGACACAAAAGATACACAGCTACTACTGGGTCCCCTACAGCCTGGGATGACAAGTTGTGGGAAATGCACAGTGTGCAATAATACTAAAACAAAACACATTTTTAAACATCCTCATTTTATTTATTTTTTTATTCTTTTTATCCCCTCCTGGACGCCCCCTGCACTCCCCTCCTTCGGGTTGTCTCAATGCCCTCCAGACTCCCCCACTGAGTCTGCCCCTAGAGTGTCTCTTTTTTCTCAGGTGCTCCTACCTGCCTCTTTAGCACCTTACACAGCGGGGTCTGCCTGTGTTGTGTCGTCTGGGTGGCCAGAGCTGCCATCATCCGGAGTGCCGAGGGCTGTTTTCTGTCCCTCCCTCTCACCCCCTCCCGAGGGGCCTTGGCTCGGGCGGGCAGTCTTCACGCCGCCTGCCAAATGCCGGCGTCCTCCCTCCTGGCTCCCTGCCCTAGGAAGCCGCCGTTGCCCGAGTCGAGCTTCCCGGCTCTCTCGGCGTTGGGTGTATTAAACACCCCTGGTCCCTCCCGAAGGAGGAGAGCATCCGTTGGGACGCTCAATCCTCCTTCCCCCCTGCCGACCCCCAATGGCCCGAGTCCGTTCCCGAACCCGGGTCGCCGGCGTGACGCGAGGTGTGGCGTCCAGCGCCTCAAACCTCAGTGCCACCGGGCCGGCAAACATCCTCATTTTAATGCAGAATTCAAAATTAAGGAACATATAGACTGTAATACAGAAGGAGTAAAGTACAGTTATGTAAGAACTTACCGTAACAGTAGATCTTCAAGAGAGGCTCTTGCAGTAGGTAATTAAATATAGGATTGACCCCGGCCGGTGGCAGGACCCCACAGAAAAAATTTCTAGCTAGCAGTCCCCGGCGGGGACCGCCCCCATCAGGTGACCAGCGTCATACGGCGTCGGTATAAAGGGTGATCAGGACGCCCGCCTTCCAGTTCTTTCCCGCCACAGGCCCGGAAGGCCCGGACGAGAGAAAAGCAGATATTTCCCTCAATGGAAAAGGAGCTGAAAAAGCCTAGGAGGATGGAGGGCGGGAAAGTATTACCTAATGCAAGAGCCTCTCTCGAAGATCTACTGTTATGGTAAGTTCTTACGTAACTGTACTATCTTATTTCGAGAGGGCTCTTGCAGTAGGTAATTACATATAGGACAGAATCCCAAGCAGTCTGGAACAAACGAAAGGCACCGGGAGGAGGAACTACTCCAAAAAGTAGAAAATAATCTAGCAGGTCTCAAGAAAGGAGGCCTTGCAAGACAGTTAACCCGAAGCCTGCTCTACGGCAAGAGGCAATGTCCAAACTGTAATGTTTAGTAAAGGTATGGACTGAAGTCCAAGTGGAGGCAGCACAGATGTCTGCCACAGACACGTTCTTGAAACAAGCCGCAGAGGCGGCAACTCCATAAGTGGAGTGACCTCTAACTTGACCCGGGAGGGTTTTGTTGTACTTGTCATAACAGAAAGTGATGCAATGGGCCAACCATTTTGATAGGCATTGCTTAGAAACAGCATTGCCTTCTCTTTTGTGAGCGAAAGAGATGAACAACTGATCAGTCTTTCTGAGATCCTTCGTCCTATCGGTGTAGTATCTCAGAATTCTGTGAACATCCATGGTATGGAGCAGGTATTCTCCTTGATTGGAATACTGCGTGAAGAAAGCAGGTCATTCAATAGATTGATTTAAGGTAGATTCCGCTACCACCTTCGGAAGAAACTTAGGATTCGTGCGAAGAGCTACTCATTCCTTGTGAAAAATCAAATAAGGGATTTTGCACATGAGGGCCTGGAGCTCGGAAATTCTGCGAGCAGAAGTAATGGTCACCAAGAAGAGCGTCTTCCACGACAAAAACTTCAAGTCTGCAGAAGCTGCAGACTCAAAGGGAGGAAGGGTAAGTTTCTCGAGGACAAAGTTTAAGTCCCAAGGCGGAGCTGGAACCCAGACAGGGGGCCTGAGATGAAGGACCCCTCTGAGGAAAGTTTTGCATACCTCCAGTTGGGCAAATGCCTTATGCGCAAAAGGGACATGGTAGGCTGAAATGGCCGCCATATGGACTTTCAACGAGGAGTGACTGAGACCTAGGTCGAAAAGATGACACATGTACTCAAGCAGAATGGTCACAGGGCAGGAAAAGAGCTCCATGTTCCTGAACGCAGCCCAGATAGAGAATCTTTTCCATTTCATGGCACAGGTGGACCTAGTGGATGGCTTTCTAGCCTCCACCAGAATCTCAGTCACCTTAGGAGAAACACCAAAATGAGCTTGAGCTAGGTCTGTAGGAGCCATGCATGAAGTTGAAGGGACTTGAGTCCCGGATGGACCAGGGTCCCCTGATCCTGGGTCAGCAATCCTTGAGATAAATGAAGAGGAAGAGGAGGAACCTCTGAGTATTGTTGTAGAAGAGAGAACCAGATTTGCCTGGGCCAGAAAGGAGCGATCAGAATCATTCACGCTCCTTCTAAGGCAAGCTTCTGTAGCACACAAGGGACCAGAGGAATTGGGGGAAAAGCATAGACGAATCTGTCCTTCCAGCTTAGAGATAGAGCATCGCTCCAGAAAGTGCCTCGCTCTGGAGCGAGCGAGCAGAAGAATGGAAGCTTTGCGTTTTGGGAGGAAGCGAACAGGTCTATCTGAGGAGTCTCCCAAATCTGGAAGATGCTTTTTAGAACTTTTTCGTCCAATTCCCACTCGTGTGGAAGAGCCGATGAGTGACTTAGTCTGTCTGCCAGGACATTGTCGACTCCGGGAACATGGATCGCCATGAGGTGAAGGTTGTGGAGGGTTGCCCAATCCTAGACCCTCATCGCTTCCCTGCACAGCGGGTAGGACCAAGTTCCTCCCTGCTTGCTGATGTACCACACCATGCACACGTTGTCCATTTGGACAGCTAGGTGACAGGGAAGGATGTATTGGTGAAGGGCCTGGAGCGCATACAGAACTGCTCGAAGCTCGAGCACGTTGATGTGGAGAATTATCTCCAACTTTGAGCAAAGGCCTTGGGTTCGGTGAGGACCCAGATGGGCTCCCCAACCTTTGCCTGAAGCATCCGTGGTCAGAGTCTGATCGGGGGGAGGATGAAAAAAGGGGACCCCGGAAGAGGTTCTCTCGAACCATCCACCATTGCAAGTCTCTTACCATCGGCGATGAGATCAGAACCAGATGATCTAGGTCGTCTACTCGTTGATCCCACTGAGATCGAAGAGTCCACTGAGAGATTCTCATGTGGAGGCATGTGCGCGGAACCGTCGGGATGGCCGCCGCCATAAGCCCCAGCAGACGGAGCACTGACCTCGCTGGGACCCTCCTGTGTTACGATAGGAGGGAAATCTGTGACTGGAGGGAGGCCCCCCTGTCCGGAGGCAGAAAGACCTTGCACAAAGTTGTGTCGAGAATTGCCCCGATGAACTGGAGCCTCTGTGAAGGATCCAGGTGAGACTTGGAATGGTTGATGGTAATACCCAGGCCAGTGAAAACCTGCTGAGTGAGGGAGAGAAAATGCAGGAGTTCCTCCCTGGACGGGGCCGCCAGGAGACAGTCGTCCAGGTAGGGAAAAACCTGAGCTCCCAAAGAACACAGGTGAGCCGCTACCACTGCCAGGCATTTGGTAAAGACTCGGGGGGCAGAGGAAAGACCAAATGGGAGCGCCCAGAATTGGTAGTGGACCCCCTGGAACACAAACCTAAGGTACTTTCGGTGTGAAGGGCGAATGGGGATGTGCAGGTACGCATCCTGCATATCTAGTGCACAAAGCCATTGGCTCGGCCGAAGCAGGGGCAAAAGGGATTGAAGGGAGAGCATCCTGAACCTCTTGTATTCCACATACAGGTTCAGGGAACTGAGACTGAGAATAGGTCTGAGATCTCCCGTCTTCTTTGGTACAAGGAAGAAGTGGGAATAGTACCCCGTCCCGTAGAGGTGAGGAGGGACGGGCTCTATAACCTGTTTTGCAAGGAGCGCTGAGATTTCTTCCCTGACCAAAGGAAGATGGTCCCTTGAATAAGCGGAGTTCAGAGGGGGGTGATGTGGAGGTTTCTGAAGAAACTCTATGGAGTGCCCCTCTGCTATGATCTGAAGCATCCATGAATCCAAAGTTATCCTCTCCCAACCCGGAAGGTGGAGGGAGAACCTCCCTTCTACCGGTTCCTCCGAGGCGTCCGGGCGGTGGGAGAGGAAAGAGTCAGGTGGTGTGAGGCAAGCGCCGCAGCTGGGGCACCCGTTGCTTTTTGGGCAGCGGGGCCTGGCAACTATGGGGGCCCGATGTTTAGTGGCCCGCCTTCCCTGAGGTTTCGCTTGAGGCCGGCTGCGTCTGCGAAAGGGACGGCGCTGTGGGGGATGGGGACGGTACATTGAATCAATGGATTTAAGGGCCTTCCCCTTCTCCTGCAAATCAGTGATGATGTCCTTGACATCACCACCGAAAAGCACAGAACCCCTGAAAGGTGCTTCTTGGATGGCTGACTGTACCTCCGGGACCAGACCTGACACACGGAGCCATGCATGACGCTGAAGACTTACAACGAATGCAGAGCTCCATCCCGCGGTGTCCACTGCATCGTAGATCATCCTCAGAATGTGATGACTGGCCGAATGAGCAGAACGGACCAGGTCGGCCAACTCCTGCTTGAGTTGAGAGTCAGGCAAGGAGTCAATCTTGGATCCCGCCTGGGTAAGGATGGCCTTCTGGTAATCCCCCATATGTGCTACATAGTTCAGGGCCCTAGTCCCCAGTGTGGAAGAAGCATAGATCTTCCTTCCATACTGACCCAGAAGGCGAGATTCCTTATCCGGGAAAGACGAGCTCAAGTGTTTCGGGTGTGCTGACCGGCCGTGAGTGGCGCTAATCACAACCGAGTCTGCAAGGAGGTGAGAGTCTAAAAAGTCTACACCCTCCGGAGCCTGGTATAGCCTGTTCGACTTCCTGGGAAGTGGGGCTAAAGCCGACGGTTGTTTACAAATAGTGGAAACAAGGTGGGCGTGAGGCTCGATCCAGGGTGGCACTAAGGTAGGAGCCGTAAGGGGCAAGTCCAGATGTTCAGCGAGTTTTACCCACTGAGGATCTGGTTCTAAGGAATGCCACTGATGAACTTCCTGGATCTTCGTGAGCAACTCCGTGAAGGAAGGATCCTCCGGGGGAGACTTCAGAGGAGTCCTCGGCCGGGGCTTGGACGGAGAGCGTGGCTCATTGTCTTTCTCAGAACATCCATCGGAAGCATCCGAGGAGTCCGAGAGAGAAGGGGAGGAAGAATCTGAAGCAGAGTAAGACTCCCTAACCCATCTAGGGGGAGGAACAGGTTCCTTGGGAGGGATCCCAGAACGTGTGTCCTGTCCCTCTCTGGATCCCGAGGGCAAAACCCGGAAATCCGGTGGAGGAGAGGGAGAGTGCCGTCTAGGGCGTATGGGAGCCGGGGGTGGTCCCGTCGCTGTAAGACGGCTCTCGACTTCCTTGGTGAGCTGAGCCTTGGCCTCAGCCCACCAAGAGGCAAGAGTCTCCTGAAGATCCATCGGCGGCCTAGGGGGCAGTGGAGGAGGAGGAGGGGGATAGTTGTATGGAGGAAATCCGTAGGGGGAGTATCCGTAACCCGGCTGCGGGTATCCCGGAGTCGGGTACTGCGGCGCAGGATACTGCGGACCTGGGAAGACCGCTGTCAGATATGACGACGGATACCCAGGTACAGAAGGAGCTGCCGGAGCAGACAGCCCAGCTGGGTACTCCACGGGCGAATCAACTGGGACAGGCCTGTGGGGTGGAGGGCCCGAAGGAAGAGGAAAACCCCCCACCGGCGTCGGAGGGGCCGGTGTCGGAACCTGCGTCGGCGGGGCCGGCGCTGGGGGCGGCGTCGGAGGCGGCGTCAGGGGAACTGGCGTCAGATCCGATTCTTCAGGAAGAGGAATGGACGGTAGCCCAGGGTCCCGAGTCTTGTCCGGGGACGGAGGGGAAAAATCCCCGGGGTCAGGCAGGGGGGACTGGGGCTCCCCTGATGGCAGCGAAGGCTGCGGGGAGCCTGGAATGACAAACAGCAGGTTCCGCCATAGGCTCAGAGGCCCAGTGCACGTCGGAGGAGCTGACGTGTGGCTCATGGGGCCAAATCAGCAGATGCCAGAGGAACTGGCGTCCGGCAGGAGTCCCTCCCGAGGTGGGCGAGGATGAGAGGAGGCCGGTCCTAGGAGACACTGCCGCGCCGAAGGTCAAGCATCTAGAGGAAGACCTTCTCCCGGCGTGCGTCGGAGGCCGATGTCCGGCAAGGGAGGTGCCGCACCAGTGAGCCGCGAGGCCTCTTGGCGTACTGGGGCTGGAGTCTTCTTTTGCCCAGAGCGCCCGCAGGCCGAACTCGAACCAGTCGGGTGGGCCGACGCCTCCTCCAAAGCCTTGGAGGCTGCCATCGGGCGATCCCCCGGAGGGGATGTTACCTTGCCCGCGACTCCAGCCGGAGTCGTGGAAGAGGAGGCCTTCTCCCGGTGCCTTTCCCTATCCCGCTTCTTGTGCTCTTCAGGAAGGTGTACGCCTGCGAAGTTTTCTCAGCTCTTTCTCCATCGCAGACATCTTCTTTTTGAGGAGATGGGCTTCGAGGGACTGCTGGCATCGTCTTCGGGTGGCCGCGTTGAACCAGAGGCAGTGCAGACACTTGTCGACCGCATGGTCGGAGCCTAGGCAGAAGAGGCAGAGGGAGTGACCGTCTTTGTGAGGCAGTTGGGCGCCGCACGAGTCGCACTTATTCTTTGAAGGGGACGTTCACCTGACGAAAGAGGAATAAAATTCTGAAACTATTCGGAAAAATCGACGAAGTAACAGGACTGAGCGATAAGAACTTAACCACGAGACGCTGCACGAGCTGACGGCGGGAAAGAACTGGAAGGCGGGCATCTGGGACCACCCCTTTATACCGACGTCGTATGATGCCGGTCACCTGACGTGGGGGCGGTCCCTGTCGGGGACTGCTAGCTAGAAATTTTTTCCGTGGGGTCCTGCCGCTGGCCAGGGTCAGTCCTATATGTAATTACCTACTGCAAGAGCCCTCTCGAAGTAAGATTATATGTTATACAATGCCCCTGTGACCGTCTATATGTAGGCCAAACTAAGAGAGCATTAAAAAAGAGAATACTAGAGCATAAGGGTATATTAGAAATAAGGACCAACAGTCACCAGTAGCATTACATTTTAATCAGGCAGGTCATACAGGAGTATATTTAAGGTTCTGGGGGTTAGAGGTAGTTAAACCATCACCTAGAGGAGGTAATTTCATAAAAATGTTGGAACGAGCAGAAATGAAATGGATTTTTCAATTAAAAACTCTGGATCCTTCAATAGGGATGAATACAGAAAGTAATTGGCAAGTATGTATGTAAGTAAGTGTAGTATTAAAGGCAGATTGGAGTGACCCAGAAAAATGGTAAAATGATTTAGGTTAAAAACTTTGTAATTTTAGAATCAGCAATAAAGAATGTTATATTGAATTTAAGTAACAATATGAATGTATACACATATTATTGTAAATAATGTAACCACAATATTAGAGAAAGATAGGAAAGTATTAAAGAAAATGTAAAATGATTTAGGTTGTAATTTGAGTTGTTTTGAAGCTGGTAAAGTAAGCAGCATTATAAATAAGTAGCAAAGTGAATGAATAAAGAAATCAATGTAAATAATGTTATAATATTATTACTGTTTATGGATTTTGGAGACTCCTATTAAGGTCAGCGTTCTCTTTAAGTTAAAAACGTCATTAGTTTTCCAGTTAGTAATGTATTTTATTAGAAATATGTTACAACATAAATATAGAAATGAATGTTAATAATGTAGCATGATTGTACATGTTCTTGGATGATTGAGATTTCTAATAGAGCCAAAGTCCTGTAAAACTGTTGTATCCCAAAACTCGTTATAGCAAAAGATTTAAAATGCTGTTCTAAAAATACATCGATGAGAGAAACACTGATTCTTGTTTAAATAATAATGTATAGGTGTAGGAATCACTGCATCCTCAGAAATAACAGAAAGTGAATCAACTTTGTTTAGAATAATTTATTTTGAGATACACAGTCCATATCAAACAGTTCCAAAAAGAGCCCACTTGGAAAAGCTGTCTTCGTCACTCTGTTCGCAGAGGGTAGAAGTGTACAGTTGCTTAGCAACACTCGAATCCCAGGAATTGGAATGGTATTCTGAGTACCTAACTCCGTTTTTTAAAAGTTTAAAGCAAAACTAAAATCATTTTATAAAACAAAAACTCGTTTTGTGTATTGTAGTACAAGCGTTATAGAATTGGAATTTGGAAAGGAGATACGCTATTGGGCCCCCTTTTTCTATGAAATTTCGGAAGTTAACTCGATAAAATAATGTAGTGGCTCTGAAGGTATGTTAGTTATGGAGTGTTCACGTTTATTACTGAAGCTAAATGCAGGAACCGATGTTATGGACTGTGCAGGGTATTGTGTATAAGTGTAAAAAACCTTTTACAGTATGTTTAATTTTGCAGAGAGTTGTACGATTGTAGAAACCATTGCACAGTTGAAACAAGAAGTAAAAGAAGTTTAAATGGTAAATAAGTGAAATGAGTCCTTAAATTATAAATAACACAGTAGTAAGATGTGTGGTGAAAATGAAATTATTGTATGAAAATTTAAAAATATTTTTCTATTTAAAACAGATCTCAAATGCCCTGTGAACAAGCTCAAAGGAGCTAAACGTAGGGGATTTTAACAAAAATAAAAGAAATTAAAACTACAAGCGACTGAGTGAGTGTGTTGAACTGAACAGCACAGCTCCTAGCTTTGGATTTTTTGGATGACTATTGGACACCTTCAAGGGAGTTCATCTCAATGAATTTAAAACACCATTGCCCAACTGTATTATTGTTAAGATATTCTTTGTGCCCCCTCAGTTTATGCATCCAAACATAACATCGTAGGTACGACCCCTCAAGTTCTGACACTCCTAGGTGAGCCTCTGGAATTTGTGTTGAAATTTAAATACCTGGGGGTATGGGTTGATGATAGGCTGTCATTCATGGAACATACTGAGGAACTGTCAAAAAAACTAAAACAGAGGCTTGGTCTATTCTACCAGATCAAACATTTACTCATGCAGGAAGCTAAACCTCATTTAGTGCAAACCACCTTCACGCCCCTATTGGACTATGCTGACTTCTTGTATGGGCGAGGTCCAAGTACGGCACTAGCGAAACTCGACACTCTTTACCATCGGGCAGTTAGATTCATAACTGGTGCATCGTACTCCACCCACCACTGCACTCTTTATACCATGATATGATGGAATTCTCTGTTTAAAACATCACAAAAATGTAGTCCTCTGGACATACAGAGCCATCTATTATGCTCCCACAATATATCTCTGACTGCCTTCCTGTCTGCCCTGCGAGGAACTACCTCCTAAGAAGTCTCTTGTAGACCTCACTTTTTATTCCTAACGTTAGAAGGCAGTATAGCGCAGTGGTTTAAGGCTCTGAGCTGCAAATCTGGAGACCTGGGTTTGAATCCCACAGCACCCACTTGCATACTGTGTGACCTTGAGCAAGTCACTTAACTTCCCTGTGCTCCCAGGTCGCACCTGTAAACAAGCTTCCAGTTTAGTGTGTTGCTCCTGGTAAAACAACTTAAAAAAAAATTTGAATGCGTTTTGGTAGAGCGGCTATAAGTCACTCTCTCCCTGTTCTTTGAAATAATGTGCTAAAAACACAAACTCGTGCTTCCTGTGAAGTTGACCTTCTTTAAAAATCTTTTTGTGCGGACATTCAAGGGGACTTGCAACTGTCTCTGCTAATAACCTTCTACTCTTGTATCTTGCTGTCTTCTCCGTCTTAATTTCCCACTTTTCTATGATCCCCATCTAATTTGAATGAGTTGTATATTTTGTACAAGTGTAAAATATTTGTTTTTTATATGTTTGCTATTATAAATGGTTGCCTATTCACAGTGCACATTTTTCTTTTTGGAACTGACTATATAATCCCAATGTATATCACACTGTCGTATGTATAACCTGTTTCTTTGCACTTTGCCTCAGATTGCCTTGTGTACATATTGTTTTATATATTGCTGTATTTGCCTTGTATCTTTCCCAAGGTCCACCTTGTAAATGAGTTGCCTCAATGGTGTTCCGCCTGGTTAAATAAAGACTGATTGATCGACAATCTAGTGCAGTCGGGGTGCAGTTCATTCTTAATAAACTAATCAGCTCCCGGAATCAGCTGTGGTATTCTCCCAGTTATTCTTGCAATTAAGGCCAAATTGCGGTTATGGCTGTGCCCAATCTACCCCCCTTTCACTTTATCGTGTGCTAACTCAGTCTCCACTAACCACCCTCTACATACAGTACTGCAACAATAAACCCAGGGGTGAGTGATGGCGCCTCAAATAAGGGAATATTTATTTTGCATCTACTCCCCTTTTACTTCATCATGTGCTGTCTCAGTCCCCATCCCGGTTCTCCCTCTACATACGGTACTGCAACAGTAAGTCCCAGGGGTGAGTGCTGAACACCAGAATAAATACAGTAGTGTCCTGGAGGCTGTGCAGGTTTGCACCTTTGAATTATCTGGGACAAATTAAGTTTTTTTTTCGTTAGTCCAAAATGAAATCAGACAAAATCCATCTAGGATTAACAACAAAAAAAAAAAAGGGGGAGGGGGTGTTCCAGGTCAGATGTTGCAGCCCGGTATTGCAGTGTTAACTGTCCGGGTAACTGCACTATTTGAATAATTTAGTTTACATTTTTAGTGGTGTATCAGCGATGATTCCTTTCCCTGGTTCCTTTCATTCCCTGAAGGCCAGTGCTGTGAGCCTATTGGTTCCGGTGCCAGCGAGGGTGACCAGCTCCCCAGGCCTGCTCCTTACCCATGCGTGTAGCACTGCCACCAGTTCCCGGCACCAGTTTCAGTTTTTTGGTGTAGGCAGAGTGAGCATAGACTCCCAGTCAGTGTGACAAGAGAGCGGGCAAGACAGTCAGAGCAAGGAGAAAGTACCCAGAGAAAATATAATTATTTTTCAGACAGGGCTAAACCAAGTACAGTAGGATAATACCTGGGGATAATACTGAGTGGATTCAGCCCGGGGATTCAGTCTGTGCTCTAAAAGCATGACTCAAGATCATGTGTGATTTCCTGGTAACAGTTATGCATAGTCTTGGGCTGTTCTCCTGCACCTCTTTCATTTAATATTTAAAGAAAAGTTCTGGAGAAAAGTATTACCAAGCCATAGTATTCAATAAAAAAGGAAGTGTTTGTTAGTTGCACAGGTTAGTTGTCTACAGGGTTGTCTACCATGTTGTCTATGCCTGACCCGGGGTCTGACCACACAAAATTTCAGCAGACATTTTGTGAAGAAAAAAACTGAATGTGAGCCAATAATAGTACAATAGTCATTATTTGAGGTTTAGTTAAGGGGAAAAAAAACAATCAAGGAACTTTTTTTGGCATGATCTAGGGCCGGTTTAAACAACAAAGTTCAGAACTAATCAGCTATGGTATTCTTCCAGTTATTCTAGCAATTGAGGTTAAGGCACGGGTTAAGGCTGTGCAGGTTTGCTCCTCTGAATTATCTGGGACAAATTATTTATTTTTTTTTTTTGTTATTCCAAAACGAAATCAGACAAAATCTATCTGGATTTAACAAAAAAAAAAAAAAGGGGTGGGGGGTGTTTTCCAGGTCAGATATTGCAGCCCAGTATTGCAGTCCCAGGATTGCAGTGTTAACTCTATCGGGTAACTGTACTATTTGAATAATTTCTTTTACATGTTTAGTGGTGTACCAGTGATGCCTGCAGTGATGTTTCCTTTCCCCGGTTCCTTTCATTCCCTGAAGGCCATTGCTGTTAGTCTATTGGCTCTGGTGCCCGCAGGGGTATGGCTCCGGTACTATAGAAAGTGATACACATACAGTCCATGGGCAAACTAAAGAAAACCCAGGAGAATACCACAAGAACCGAGCAATCAAATACTTGATTACTCTCCCAGATTACACTTTAGATTCTTGATTGCACTGCCACCAGTTCCTGGCACTATTTTCAGTTTTTTGGGGTAGGCATAGTGAGCAATGACTCCCAGTTGGTGTGACAAGAGAGCGGGCAGGAGAGTCAGAGTCCTGGGTCATAGCAAGGAGAAAATATAATAATTTTTCAGACGGGGCTAAACTCCAGGTGGGCAGAGTGAACAGTGATTCCCAGTTGGTGTGACAAGAGAGTCAGAACCCCGGGTCAGAGCAAGGAGAAAATATAATTATTTTGCAGACAGGGCTAAACCCTGGGACTCATGTCAGGTTGCCTTGGATTGGCACCTTTCCTAGGTTTCAGGTTGGATTGGAGGTCTTAGTTTGTGAAGAAGTGAAGGGTGGTTTGGTGAAAGGCACAGGGACAGTCAGCATGTGCATTTTCTGCAGGTTTCAATGGGAATTCAAGAAGGAACTGCCCTTCCTTACCACCTCGGTGTCTACGCTGGATTTGAATGAGCAGGAACAAGCTCTACCTTTCTGTTCCCTATTTCAAATTTCAGTTCGGGGAGGGGGGATAGAGAAACGCAGGTTGTGCTCACCATTATGATGAGGTTATTACCCAGGTTATTAGAATAACGTGCTGTAAGTAGATTTGGTTTTAATTGCCCGGGCTAAACCCCGGGTAGCAGGACTAGCCTTAACCATTCTGGGCCCCTGTGCAGTCCCCTGTTGGGCCCCACCACTCTGTTCCCTGTGGGGCCCCTTCAACATTCAACATTTACACCTAACTGACCCTCCTGTCCTGTATTAAAAAAGCAGTACCAGGTCTACTAGTTTAACCAGCATTTTTTAATTAGTGCCATTGACTGCACCGAATTATCTGACTTCACAATTGGAAATGAATCTGACTGAGCCTGGAGCAAGAACTCAAGTAAGTACGGTACTACTACCATATTCATTTCTTTAAGGACAATGACATCATCCCTGGACACTCACACCTCTGATAATCCAATCTGCAAATAAGTTAAACAATTAAATTTTTCTGGAGATGTGAGTGAGCAAGAATAGAGAGGATTATCATGGGGCACCAGTAAGGTTGCCACCTGTCGGGTTTTTTACCTGGTGATCAGGAGCAGGTTTCACAAAGAAGGCCAAAAATCCCGCAGTTGCTGGAAAAAAAAAGCCTGCAGCACCGCGGACACACAGTTGTGTGATATTCTCAAAAAAAATCCCACAACTGTGGGAATTCCGCAAAAAGTCCCGCAGCTGCGGAATTCCAGCAGCTGGGGGAATCCTGCAAGTGCTGCGAATCCGCAACTGTAGATCTGCAGCTGTGGAAATGGCTGAGGAGGCACAGCAATAGCATAACGAAGTAGCTGAAGCAACAGACATTAACATTGCTGCCATAGTATGAGGCTGACAGCACCCACAAAGAGACCAGCAACCAGTCCCTCAACTAGGACCACTGCAGCACCACAGGTACCAGCAATACCATGGTACCACAGTAGTCGACTGTCACCACTGGTCATCCCTCCCTGGGGCGTTTCTGTTGCCTGCAGGCTGGCCAGGCTCTAATGCCTGTGGGGCTCCATCATGGGCTGCACTGGGTCTGGTGGTTGTTGCCTGTTGCCATATCATGGCAATGTGTGCTGTTGTTGCTGTAACATCAGCCACTGCTATACTCACTGGGATGCTATTACCTGTGCCTCACCTCCACCTTAATTGATCCCAACTGTTGGGGCACTACTGCAGTTTGCTGAGGGAGAGTTACACCTCATTCCACTGTGTGTAACATTTTTTCTGCAACTGCGGGAACAACTGGCTGAGAATGGCCTTTCAGGGGATGTGCCTTACTTATCTCACACTTTTTTCCCCTCAGGGACTTCCGCAGCTGCGCTTTTTTCCACAGTCCATAGTGTTTTTTTCCGCAGCTGCAGAGGGTTTTATGAATAGCGCTTAGAGCAATCACCCCTTTTTTTCCATAGCTACAGCAGTTTTGGGGACTTAGGGAAGGTTTTGCACCTTCTGAAAGCTTTGTGAATCCACCCCCAGGTTTTCAGGGTCCCTATCAGGTAATCTGGTTTTGCTCTGTGCTGGTCAGGTTTTTGAGCCATTATGAGTGCTCGCATACTTCTGAAACATACTGTAAAACAGCTTTATTTAGCTGTAATTTAATTTTCGCTATATTCGCTGACAAGGCATGAGCAGCGAAATTAAAACTACAGCTAGACTTATCCCCTTCATCTCCTACAGACCGAGTTTCAGCGCTTTAAAACCGACCGATGTTGAACTACTGAATTGAACTGCTGAATTGCTGTGTTACCCATGGACTCTTTTTCTCCTGACAGGAGTTACTTCAGGTAGAGCCTCTGAAAAATTTAAACAGAACTTTGAGAGACTGAATAATTAAATTGCTGAAGTCTTTTGGGCATGGTACAGTCAACAAACATAAGCCATTACACCTAATTCATTTAGTATATTTAAAGCTTATTACAATCATCTTGTTAAACAATTTGTAAAAGAAAGAGTTTTGAAGAGTTTTGCTTAGCGCTCCTTACTTTACTTTATGGCAACACACCCTGCTGTTTCAGAAAACTGCAAACTCAGCTTTCAAGTAGGAAAAAGGAGGCAAACAGCTATTTAACTACTACTGTTAATCACTGGTAATCGCCGACAGCACAATCACTCCTTTGCATACTATTTTGCATACTATTGTGCTTGAGTACGAGGTGTCAGCATCTAGTTAAGTAATGCAGAGATGCTGACAGCTGTCTCAAGACCCATAATGTCTGGCATAGCCAGAGCGCGATAATTTCAATACACATTCGGACTTACACTGTCAGTTCCGCGAAAGTTTTCTAGTGCTAAATAAACCCGTTTTACAGTACATTGTCATATCTTTTCATTGTTTCAGCTACATGTCCAGGTTGCAAACAAGTTCTTTTGTCAATATAGCCCTTTGTTTTCGAAAGCAGTCAACCTGGGAGGTGTAAAGTATGGCCATTAACACCATTAGCACTTACTTGACCTAACATTTTCCACTGCATCTTAAAGTGGCATGGCAGCTAAGCTGCCCCCACCTTTTGTAACAGTAACAGAGCCAGTTGTCTTCCACTTTCATTTGCTGGTAAACATTTTAATCTCTAACAAAATTTTGGCAAATTTTTAAATTTTAAATTTTTTTTTTCCTCAAGAAAAAAGTATGACCCCCCAAGGTGCAGGGGCACAGCTTGCACCTGGCTAAGGCTGGTCCTGCCGGGTAGGCAGAGTGAGCAGCGACTCCCAGTCGGTGGGGCAAGAGAGCGGGCAAGAGAGTCAGAGCCCCGGGTTATAGCAAGGAGAAAATCGGGGAGAAAATATAATTATTTTTCAGACAGGGTTAAACTGGGGGGGCTAAAATAAGTAATACAGAGTGGATTCAGCCTGGGGATTCAGTCTGTGCTCTAAAAACATGACTCAAGATCATGTGTGATTTCCCCAAGTTATACGTAGTCTTGGCCAGGAGTCTTGGGCTCTGGGGGAGGTGCTAACACTGTGTATACCTCGGATGTGTATACCCAGTGTGTCCCTCCAGGGTATCCCTGGTGTGTATCTGACAAGTCCTGGGAACAAGTCCCTGCCAGTAGTCCCGAGTGACAGACATTCAGCTAGGTCACTCAGACCAGTGTTCAAGTCTGGGGTTCAGGTTCAGGCATTCAGTCCTGGCATCTCACCGGGCATGCAGTCCTGCTAACACAGGTGCTAACACCTCCCAGTAACACCTTTAACTGAGACCTTTAATAAGGAGCCCATTAAGGAGGCTGTAAACTCAAGTATAAGCTTGAGGTCCGGGCCTGGGGCGAAAGCTCCTGTCTCCAGTGTGCCCAGCCAGTATGTTAAATGCCCGAGTGAAAGCAGGGAGCAAAAGCCACGGGCAGCTGCCTGACCAGCTGGCTGCAGGGCTGGCTGTAATGGGCTGTAATGCATCTGCTCACGCTCCTGGCTCACGCTGCTCTGCAGTGTGAGTGCGGGAACTGGTTGAGCCAGCAGCTGTCACAGGAGTTATCAGTAGTCCTCTCGAGAGTTTTCTTGAGGAGAGTAGTAGGATGACAGCCTGATGGCTAGGGCCTGTCTATGTCAGTCTATGTGGAGTCGTTTTGGTG
The DNA here is from genome assembly GCA_016271365.2 of Neoceratodus forsteri. Taxonomy (NCBI): domain Eukaryota; kingdom Metazoa; phylum Chordata; order Ceratodontiformes; family Ceratodontidae; genus Neoceratodus; species Neoceratodus forsteri. Next base: position 1,014,846,751 of record CM028131.1, on the reverse strand, counting down.
GCCCTTTTTCCCCAAAGATTTCTTTCCCTGATTCCCCCAATGATTTCTTTTATCACAGCAGGTATCACAGTAAGTCACTGTTTTTATAAATGAAACTGAATGGGAACCCAGGGACCAGTGGGAAATTGAAAAAAAAAAATAGAGTGATATGGCGATAATGGGGGATGTTACTAAAGTCAGGCCCAGAGTCGAGCCCTCGGGCAAAGTCACTGTGCATGTCCATCGACTAAAGACCCCAGTTGAAGACAGCATTTACAAACAGATTTTACTGTAAAGATGCTGCTTTTTAATCCATTTTTTTAATACTATGTTTTTGGGGGTGTTTTCAAACACTGGGTTGGCACTACTCAAAGTTAAAATCTTAAAACCAATTTATAGTCACTAGAAAAGAATGACGATCTGTCTTCCATCCGCCTGCATCACATATGGCCGGGGAGGGGGATGAAGATTAGGCCCAGTGATTAGGAGATGGGCCGGGGAGATGGGGCATGGGGTTGGCAATTTCAATTTCGCTCGATGGCTGCGACATGAGCATGGTGTTTGTGGTAGGTATAGCACCCGGAGATAGCAAATGGATGACCGGGTGGATAACAGGGAGCCCAGACAGGGAGATGTAGCATGTTATGGGGGGGATCACTAGACGAACTGGACATTGTGAAGGGGGGTATCACTGGATGACCATAACATGGGGCAGAGTGTTTATGGAAGGTAGTACATGGACTATGTAGCAGGTTTACCACAGGATGACTGAGAAATACGTCCACCCGGGACATTAGCATGTGTAGCTGGAGGGAAACTAATGTATTACAGCAAGCATGGGACTGGGTTTGGGGGGCACGACAAGATTACAGTCACATGACATTGTATTTTTTTTGTATACTTTCTCCCCATGGACCTGCCTGTCTCTCCCCCAGCGCCATCACTTGAGCATCAGACACCCTCCCTCTTATGCCCCCATGACTTACCCTTCATGGCAGGGTGGCGGGGAGCTACTCAACCCACCCATCTGTATCCAACTTTGGGGACGTGCCATCTTGGGGGGGTTGATTTTATGCCGCTTGGCTGGGATCTATTTTTCTGCTTTTTTCTTGTGGAGAGGGAGCATACAGTGCCGACAATGGTATGCAGTACGTGTGTCTGCATGCTGCACGCCGGTTGACTGCTCCTCCTCCATGCCCCAAAGTGTGGGACTCAGCATGTCAACACCTAACCTCTGCTAGGTGTCAGGCAAATGCCGGTCCATGGTCCCCACTCTCCCGGGGAGAGGAGAGCCGTCCCCTGTACAGTCAATTATCTCCCTCCCCGGCTGACCCCCAGTGACCTGCTCGCAGTACAAACATGGGTCGTCGGCATGGCAGGAGTAAGCATGATGCCTCAGCCCTCCATGCCACCGGGTCGGCTGATGACACTTAATGTTGGAAAATATCACCAAATTAAATTGCAACCCTTATCCCAGTCAAGAGCGGCACCTTACAACCAGGCCCCACCCCCCAGCTTGTACACAGACAAGGCAACAAACCGTAAGTTGGTATAAAACAGGCATCACCCCCTGGCATTAGGGCAAATACCCGGGGGCAAATACCCAGCTTGGCATCTAAGAGGTCAGGGGGTTAGAGCACAGAATAACATTTATAGTTACAATTTTGCAGTCACAGACTTTTTTTTAATTTTTTTTTTTATTTTCTCACAGAACAGGCAGTACTGTACACTTCATATATCTACTTTTCCCACCAACTGAACAGACTGAACTGTCCATCACTGGTGGAGAGGTACCACAGGATGACTGGGCCATAGGGTAGCATGTGCATGGGGGGGCGTCATCTTGATGACAGTGATATTGGGCAAGGTGTGGGTGGTACCAGGGGAGGTATCACTTGATGACTGTGACATGGTGCTGGGTGCATCTGAACGACACAGAGAAGGAACAGGGTGATGGTAGTATCACTATATGATGGGTGCCTGGATGGGTGCATGGAGCAGGGTGTGTTGAAGGTACCACTGTGTGACTGTGACTTGGTGGTGCCACTGAATGACAGGGAGATGGGACAGGCTGTGGGCCATACAACTGGATGACTAGGACTGATGTAGGGTGTGTCAGGGACTACCACTGGATGACTCAGACATGGTATAGTATGTGGGAAGTGGAGCATAACTAGATGCCCAAAATACTAGGTTGTGATGCAGGGCGTCAGAGGGCAGTATCACTGCATGAAATGGAGATGGGCCTAGAGATGGGGCAGGTTGTGGGAAGGGTTTCATAAGTTTACCATGGCTTGTGGTTTGGTGGAGTACTAGTTGATGGCAAGGTGATGGTTCAGGGTATAGGTGATACCAGTAGGATGTTAGATGGGGGTTGGTACCACTGGAAACCTCTGACCCTACCTTGCCATTGGCTTCTCACTCCTCTTTCCCACCTCTAAGGTTCCATTATACCTGTCCCATGCATGTTTAAATACCTCTACTGTGCTCGCCCCACCAACTCTTTTGGCAGTCTATTCCATGTGCCCACCACCCTCTCTGTGAAGAAAAACTTCCTCACATTTCCCCTCAGCCTACCACCTTCCAATTTCACATCATGCCCCCTTGTTCTTGTATAGTACATCTCTTATATTGGAAGATGTCTCCCCCTGCACCTTGTTTATGCCCTTAAGGCACTTGAATGTTTCTGTCATGTCCCCCCATCCCTCCTCTCCTCCAGCGAGTACATATTAAGGTCCTTTAACCCTTCTCTGGACTATATCCGCCCTGTCAATGTCATTACAAAAGTATGGGCTCCAGAATTGCAAACAGTACTCCAAGTGAGGCCGTCTGGAATATCCACCCTGTTGCAGATCTTGGTGTCATCTACAAATAAGCAGACCTTTGCCTCCAGCCCTATCACAATCTCACTGATGAAGACATTAAACAAGACTGGTCCCAGGACTGATCCCTGTGCCACCCCACTGGCACCCCCTCTCCCCAGATTGGATCCCATTTACCACCACCCTCTGCTTTCTATACATTAGCTAGTTATTAACCCATCCCCTCAACTCCTCTTTCTGTCTCTCGTACTGCCAGTGCCTCTTTGATACACCTCCCCATACTAGCAAAATCTGCCCTTCTAAAATCCAAGGCTCTTGCCTTAGTGCGACTAGACTATGTATAGGGACACATAGGTACTGTGTCCCTGTCCTCATGTTAAACTGCACTATGTGGTGGTTGCTGGTTCCCATCTGCCCTTCCACCTGGATGTCTGAGATTCTGTCTCCATTGGTCAGTACCAGGTCCAGAATCACCCCTTCTCTTGTGGGAAAGCTCACCAGCTGTCTGAGGCCTGCCCCTGTAGGAAATCCAGGATGTCCTGGCTCCTGGTTCAAACTGATGCTGGGATGGTCGAATCAACATCTGTGGTACTGAAATCACCAAGTAGCAATACCTTAAGCTTTGTTTCCATCTCCTGAATTTGATCCACTAGATCCCTGTCCATGTCCTCCCCCTGGGCTGGAGGTTTGTAGATCACCCCTGTTCTAATTGCTGTGCCACTGCCTGATTCAAGGGTGACCCACAATGCCTCTGTCTTCCTCCCATTTACCCTGCACCTTCGTTTCTTTTATACACTCCCTTACATACAAGGCCACTTTCCCATCCTGTTCTACTCCCCCTATCTTTCCTGAACAGGGCACAACCAAGGACTTTTGCATCCTAGTCATGATTTGCGGTGTACCAGGTTCTCTGTTATTGCTGCTATAACCAGGTCTGCCTCTATTATCAAGACCTCCAGGTCTGGGATTTTATTTTCCAGGATGCGGGCGTTTGTAGCCATGACTTTCCATTTATTGCTGCCTGCCCTCCCTCTGATCCTGTGTTCACCCTCCTGTTCCTTCCCCTCCTCTCACTTTTCCCTTTCTTTACTACCTTACTGCCTCTGCCTTTCCCTTTGTGACCTGTACTGGTGTTCCAAGTGTCTAAGTCAGGAAAAGTTCCCCCTGTCTTGATCTTCAGGCCTGCATCTGCTGGAATATTTCCTATGTTCATATGTTTGTAAGATTTATATCCAATTTATTACAATGGTGTGTGGTTAGTAACCCCGCCCATACCAGACTCACTACATTCAGTTCCAAATGTTTTGTATTTAAAAACTATGGGTAAAGACAAAAGAGGTGTGGAAAGAGGGCCGTGTTGTCACTGTGACTGTATCGAATGTGAAATAAGTACTTCCACATCAATTGTGTGTGAATATTGTGGACATCAACCAGCCCACCATGTCATTGTTAAACAGAAGAAATTGAAGAACCTACAGCTGAAGTGGCATCTAAGATCTGTAACATTCAAACCCCCAGTACAGCGACCAGTTTTTGAACAGGAATGGATTTACATACTGAAGTAACTCAGGTTTGTTTAAACAGAAAGTTGGTAACTGCAGTAAAATAGAAGGGTGTAATTCATGGTCAGATATTTACAGGACACTAACACCTGTTTTTTTTTTCTTTTCTTGGGATCACTACCTTTTTCCCTTTGTTGTGATCACTATCTTAAACAACAGTGATCATACAGACAGAATGCAAGACCAGAGATTGTAAACCATAGTGTCCCTTACATTGTCCTTTGTAATTTTAAGTGTTTTTGTACAGTTTTAAGTAAAAATTTCCTTTGTGTTGAAAAGCCGTGCTGCTATCCAACCATAAGATGTTGCCAACATCAGATGTCACTGAAGATTTTATTTTTTTTTGTGTCCATTTTTCCATTAGCAAGTTATACTGTACTGCCACTAGAGGGTCATAATCTTTATCTAAAGTGATCCCTGCCTGTTGTTCATATAGATACCTTACTAAACTACATATCCCCCTGCATGAGAAAGGGGAAATTGTTTAACCAGGAAAGGCACGCTAAGCCGGAGCTCGTTTCCAGGTGCAACCTGGGAGCAGAAGGAAGTTAAGTGACTTGCTCAGGGTCACACAGTATGCAAGTGGAAGCTGTGGGATTCAAACCCAGGTCTGGTCTACTGGATGTCACCAGATTTGCAGCTCAGAGCCTTAGACCACTGTGCTATACTGCCTCCTGCATCTGACCAGCCCTCTCCTCCGCACTCCCTGATTAGAAATTCTTCCTCTTCCTGTTCCTAAATCAATTATTCACTAATTTCTCTGCCTTTGTCAACAATGCATCCCCTACTCTCCTCTCTCCCCCTTGTTCTGCTCATATCACTTTCTTTACCACCTACTCTTGCTCTCTACTCACCTATTCCTAATAACTCTCCCAACCCCATCAGTTACTATCTCCAGTCCCCTACCCAAATCCATGCTATCACTCCCTACCCGCCATTTGAAATATGGTCTCACTCTAACACTATTCCTCATGCGGCTTTGATAACGATATCCACTTTCACTGTGGTTCTCCACCTTCTTCTCCCTCAATCATCCACTCCCTTCTCCTCAATACTCCCAACCTCCTCGCCAGCCCCTTCAAAATCCCTTAAGCTTCACTTTTTCATACACGCCCTCCTCTTGCTCTCTGCTGGGAATATCCACCCCAACCCAGGCCCTACTGCCCTTTGCTCCTCTGGTGCTTCCTCCTTTGCTACCTCCGACGGCTCTTTTCTCTCAGTCCTCCCAAAAGGCTTAAAGATTCCACATCTGTAACACCCGCAGCTTGTTGCAAAAAATAGACCAGATTCATACCATGGCGTGCACTCTAAAACCAGACATTCTAATCATCTCAGAAACTTGGCTAAAGAGCACTATCCCTGACCACTTGGTCTCCATTCCTGGCTACTCACTGCTAAGGCAAGACCACGCTGGCAGAGGTGATAGTGTGGCCATTTATGCCCTAGGCTAGCCTCCATCCAATATTCCATCATCTACTCATCCTGCAGTCCTGAGACCCATGATGCCCTAGCTATCCATGTGGCCCTCACCGTCACTCTCCCAATCTTCATTGCCGGCATATACTGCCACGCAAATGTCCATCCTTCGGTAGTGCTAGACCTCCTAACCTCCATCACTTCTCTTGCTCGCTCTGGAGCATTAATTACCCTATACAACTTCAATATAAATTGGCTGTCACTTGAAACTACCAAAACTAAAAATGAAATCAGAGCCCTAAACCTCTCCCAACTGATCTTCGAACCCACCCACCCAAATGACAAGACACAACACTCCCTACTCGACTGGGCCCTTACCTCCCACCCCCACCGTGTCATCACCTCTGGCATCCTCTCCGATGCTCTCAGTGACCATAACTCAATATTCTTAGGTAGGATAGTCCACAGAACTAAATCACCACACAAAACCATACAACTACGCTCTTTCAAGTCTCTTGACCTTGAACCTCTCTTGAGTAACCTTGCCACTTCTGACTAGTCCCCCTAACCTCCTTCCCCTCAGTTGATAAGGCCCTTGCCTACTTCAAAGAAGTCTTTCTTGCAAACTGGAATGCCTTTGCCCCTCTCAAACAAATCAGAGTCAGAGGTAACCACTTACCTTGGATGACCCTTGAACTTCTGGCCTGCCTCAGAGCTAGAGATCAAGCCTGGAAGCATCATAAAGCTACCCAGCATCCTAGTGACCTCAAGAACTACCACATGCTCAGAAACACTTGCACCAGGACTACAAGGTTAGCCAAGTCCAAATATTTCAAATCTGTCTTCATCGCCAACATAAATTCCCCTTCAAAGTTCTGGAAGGTGGGCCACACCCTATTTACACCCTCATCTCACCCATCGCCCCAGTACTTACAGTAAATAGCTCACTAGTGTCTGACCCATCAGCTGTAGCTGTGGAATTTAATTCCCACTATACCTCCTGCGCCACTGAGCTTCTGAAATCCCTCCCCACCTTCTACCAGTGTGCCCCCTCTACCACCCTATCTTCCCTTCTTTTTTGCTACTGTAACCCCAAACGATGCCCTAAGTGCCCTCCTCACCATCAACCCCTCTAAAGGTGCTTACCCTGATGGCCTTGACCCAAAACTCATCTCCCTCTCTGCTTCAGCCATTTCCTACCCCCTCTCAGTAATCTTAAATGTCTCATTCTTTACTGCCTCGGTCCCCTCTTCATGGAAACATGCTGCAGTCCTCCCTCTACCCAAAGGGGGTGACCCCTCATCCCCTGACACCTATCGCCCCATCTCTCTCCTCCCTGCCCTTGCCAAGCTTCAAGAACACATTGTTCTCTCCCATCTCATCTCTTTTCTCTCCGACACCTCCTTTTTCTCCCCTTTCCAGTCTGTTTCAGGAAAAACCACTCAACCACCACCTCTCTCCTCCAGCTCATAGACTCCATCCTAACTGGAATGGACAATGGACAAATTATCTCTGCCATTTTTGTTGACCTGGCCAAGGCCTTCGACACCGTCTCTCACTCCCTTATTCTCGACTCACTCATGGCAGCTGGCCTATCTCCCTCCGACACAAACTGGTTCAAGGCCTATCTTATTGGCAGAATCTAATAAGTTAAGATCCTAGACGACACTTCCCCTTCCCTCCCAATTAGCACTGGAGTCCCCAGGGCTCGGTACTAGGGCCCCTCCTATTCTCCATCTTCTTAAATTATCTTCTCTCTGTTTGCTCCCCATCTTCCGCTATACATATGTATGCCGATGATACAGTCCTGTATGCATCTGGCTCCTGTCCTGATGAGGTTACAACCAGCTTACAGCAAGACATTGACAAGGTTCTGCTCTGGTTTGCTAACCATCACCTTTTCCTCAATGCCAAGAAGACTGTCTCCATGATGTTTGGCACAAAGCAGAGACTCTCTAGCCTTCCCTTCCTACCCAATTTCCACACCGTTGATGGGATTTTACTTGAGGACACATCCTCCTTCAGGTACTTAGGTGTTTGGTTGGATCAACACTTAAACTTCTCTGGACATACTGACGCCATCCAGAAAAAACAGTGCCCCAAGCTTGGTGCCCTGTGTGACTGGGTGGAATAGTACCCTGTCCCAGTTGTTTAGAGAATGTGTTTAAATGCAAGAATTCTTTCCTTTTCTGTTGCTTCTTTGGCTGGTTGCACAACCCAATTTTCCTGTGAGACTTCGGACTTGATCAACCCGACAAAATCGCAATACTTTGGCTCTCACTGCCTCTCAATTTTCCTCTTGTTGTCTGTTTTTCCTCCCTTGCATATCTGATAATATAAAAGTATGTGCAAATCACTGTATGAAAATGTAACTGATCATGGGATCACTTTTGTTTAGAAAATATAGTACAGTTATGTAAGAACTTTCCATAATGGTAGATCTTTGAGAGAGGCTCTTGCAGCAGGTTCCGCAATGAGGACTGATGCCACCTGGCGGCGGTTCCAGCAACTTTTTTTCTCTAGCAGTACTGATGTGGGAACGCCCACCACCGACGTTGGTTCCACCCCCAGCGTCGCCCTATATAAGGGAGGAGTTCCCCTCGTGCTCCAGTTCTTGTACGCCCCCCCCCCGGTCAGGCAGAAATTGCATCAGGCAATGGTCAGAAGTATGATTGTCAGATAATCCCTGAAAGGAGGGAAGACCGGCCTGAAAAAGACCTGATCCCTGGGGGAAGGAGGGCGGGAAATATACCTGCTGCAAGAGCTTCTCTTGAATATCTACTGTTACGGTAAGTTCTTAGTAACTGTACTATCTTACTTCGAGAGGAAGCTTTTGCAGCAGGTTCCATAACGAGGACTGAGTCCCAAGCAGTATAAACATATAACCACCCCTGGGAGGGGGAAACAGTAAGAAAAGGAACAGCAGGATAGAGGAAGATCCCTCAGAAAACCAGGCCTTGCAGAACTGCGAGGCCAAACCCTGCTTTGCGTTTGGAAATAATGTTGCGGCTGTAATGCTTGATGAAGGTATGAACATAACTCCAGGAAGCGACAGCACAAATATCTGCTGTCAGTACCCTCTTTAGTGCTGCGAAGGAAGCAGCGATAGCATGAGTAGAATGAGCTTTAACCGGCCCGTGTCGACCTGTTGTGCTTCTCATAACAGAACAAAATACAATGAACCAACCAGCTCGAAAGCATCTGCTTGGTGACCAGGCAACCTACGGACCGTTGGGCAAAGGACACGAAAAGCTACTCAGACTTTCTTTCCCCCTTGGTTCTAGCCAAGTAGCATTGGAGAGCCCTGTGGACATCCAAGGAATGAAGCAGGGTCTCCCCCATATTTGAATGCTCCGGGTAATAAACCGGGAGCTGAACTGATTGATTAAGAGTGAACTCCAAAACGACTTTAGGTAGGAACTTCGGATTAGTACGAAGGTCAACCCTGTCCTTGTGGAAAACAAAGTAGGGCTCTTTACACATTAAGGCTTGAAGCTCTGAAATGTGCCACGTTGAAGTAATGGCTACCAAGAATAAAGTCTTCCAGTAAAGGAAACAAAGCTCAGACTCCATGGCCTGTTTGAATGGGGGAAGTGTAAGCTTCTCCAGGACGAACAGGAGATCCCAAGGAGGAACAAGGTCCTGGATGAGAGGCCTGATGTGAAGAATACTGTGCAAAAATGCCTTGGAAACCTCCATCTGAGCAATTGTCTTACCCGACACAGAGAAATGGTAAGCGGAGATGGCAGCCAGGTGTACCTTGATGGAGGAATAACTGACCTTTCTCAGAAAGAGGAAGCAGGCATTCTAAGATCATATTAACTGGACAGACCAACGGATCCACTCTTTTGGCTGCGGCCCAAATACAAAAACGTTTCCACTTCATGGCGTAAGTGGCCCTGGTGGCAGGTTTCTGAGCCTCAACCAACACTTGAGCGACCTGATCAGATATCCCGAACCTGACCTTAGCTAGGTCCTGAGGAGCCAGGCATGCAGGTGTAGAGAACGTAGGTTTGGGTGCAATAGGGACCCCCTGTCCTGCGACAGGAGATGAGAAGAAAGAGAAAGAGGCATCGGAGGCTCTACCGCTAAACGCTGTAGTAAGGGAAACCAAATTTAAAGAATCCATAGCGGAGCAATCAGGATAAGAGTGGAAGGTTCCGACTGAACCTTGATGAGGACCTTCTGTAAAAGTGGAAAGGTGGGGAATGCATAGAGGAACCTCCCGTTCCAGCAGAGGGACAACACATCTTGCCAAAAAGCTCCAGGCTCTGGACCTAGCAAGCAGAAAGTATGCAGTTTTGCGTTGAATCATGATGCAAAAAGGTCCATGTCTGGCGTCCCCCACAGAAAGAAGATGTGATCTGTGACCTCTTGGAGCAACTCCCATTCATGGGATTGCGACTTTGTCCTGCTGAGTGCTTCGGCCAACACATTTAGGTGCCCGGGAACATGCACTGCTGTCAGAAACAGATGATGTTCAAGGGCCCAATCCCACACTCGCATAGCTTCCCTGAACAGGGGATAAGAATGTGTGCCACCCTGCTTGTTTATATAGAACATCACAAAAGTGTTGTCCGTCTGTACCAAGAGGTGGCCCGGCCTAAGACCGAGACCAGGGCTTGGAGTGTGTAAAGCACCACTCTCATCCCCAGGATGTTGATATGCAGATTTACCTCTACTGGGGACCAAGGTCCCTGGGTAAGGTGTGTCCCCAGGTGAGCACACCACCCATCGGATGAGGCGTCCATGGTCAAAATCTGGGGTGGCACCCCCAATTGGAAGGAGATGCCCGCCAGCAAATTTTTGGATGACATCAACCAGCGTAGCTCTTGGCAGACTGGCTCTGATATCATGATTGAAGCGTCCAGACTGTCTGATGTCTGATCCCACTGGACTCTCGAGGACCACTGTATGGTCCTCGTGCACAGGCAAGCCAGAGGAACTGAGACTATGGCAGCGGCCATATGCTCCCACAGCCTGAGAAGGAGCCGAGCCGGCACCCTTAAGGCTGAAGAGATCCGAGATGCCAGGACCTAAATATGACCCGCTCTGTTGGAGGGAAGAAAAACCTTCCCGGGAGTGGTATCCAGAAGAGCTCCGATGAACTGGAGAATCTGGGCTGGGATCAAATGAGATTTGTCCCTGTTGATGGTGATTCTGAGGTGCTGAAAAAGCGAAATGGAATCCTTGATAGCGTCTGACAGATGAGAGCTGGAAGGAGCCAGGAGAGGCCAGTCATCCAGATAAGGGAACACAAAGTGGCCCCGCCTCTGAAGTGCTGTGGCCACGACAGCCAGGCACTTGGTGAAGACCCTGGGGGCTGAAGAGAGGCCAAAGGGAAGGACTCGAAACTGATAGTCCTTGTCTTAGAATCTGAACCATAGAAATCTTTGATGGTTCCTGGTGATAGGAATGTGCAGGTAAGCATCCTGCATGTCCAGGGATGCCAACCAGTCTCCCGCCGATATGAGTGGGAGGAGAGTGGGAAGGGAAACCATCCTGAATCTCTTGCAGGAAACCCACTGGTTTAGATTGCTGAGGTCCAGAATGGGCCTGAGATCGCCAGACTTTTTCAGAACTAAGAAGAAGTGGGAGAAGAAGCCTCTCTCTGACTCATCCGGTGGCACTGGCTCGATGGCCTTTTTTTCCAGAAGGGATAAGATCTCCCGTCTGACCAGCGCTCTCTGTTCCCTTGGGTAATGGGATGGGGGTGGTGGTCTGTCCGGAGGGATAGAGTCGAACTGTATGGAGTGCCTGAACTCCACGAAATCGAGTACCCACTGGTCGGAGGTCACCCGGCTCCATGCGTCCGCGTAGAGGGAAAAGCGGCCTCCAACCGGCTCCTCTGGCTGAGCGGTTGCAGGAGGAGGGTAGCCTAGATAGTCAGGCAGTGTGGCGGGGCAGCGGTGGCTGCTTTGGGTTGTCTAGAGGCAGAAGCCAAAGTGCCTCTGGCTCCACCTCTACAACCGATGCTGCCTCATTGCGCGTGCTGCTGAAACTGAGGCTGGTGTGGTTGATGTCCCCCTCGGCCACAAAAATGAGGTTTGTGAGCTCGCCCGTTTCGGGTGGTACATGGACTGCATGGATTGGACAGCCCTACCGGAGTCCTGCAGCCTTGTGATAATGTACTCCGTGTCCTCACCAAAGAGCACGGAGCCTTTAAAGAGAGCATCCAGAATGTTGGTCTGCACATCTGGATTGAACCCTGAGACCCGAAGCCACGCATGGCGTCAGAGGCAAATGCCAGTGGCGGACGCCCTAGAAGAGGTGTCCGCAGAGTCACAGGCTGAGTGCAGAACATGGGTACCCACGTCTGAGCCGGTCTGTAACAGCTTGGCCAGCTCTGCCTGCTGAGGGCAATCGGACATGCTCTGCACGATGTCCAATCCTTGTTCCCAAAGGGTGTTCTGGAATTGGACCATATCTATCAGGAAGTTCAAGCTCCTGATACTGCAGGTGGCAGCAGAGTACACCTTGCGGCCCATAGAATCCAGCTGCTCAGATTCACGATCAGGTGGCTGGGTGCTCAGGTGTTTGGGCCTCTGCGAACGATCGTGAGCTGGCAAAATCACCACAGAGTCTGCAGCGGGTGGTTCGGCAAGAAAGGGATGGTCCGAAGGTGTCCGGTAGAGCCAATGAGCCTTCTTTGGCATGGCAGTGAAGGAATGAGGGTGCTTTCAAGTTGCGTGGGTGACATCCTGGAAGGTGTCGACCATGGGAGGAATGACCACCGGCTTGGAATCTTTTTGGCAGAGGTATTTAGCCAATCGCAATCGCTCGGGGTTCAGGGCCTCAGTGTCCCTACCCATGTTGGCCTGGATGTGCCTTATAACCACCATGAAGCTAGGGTCATTCGGAGAGGATTTGGGAAGGCCCTCCATGTCCCCCAGGTCTGGCTCCAAGTAGGCATCAGAAGACGAAGAGTCTGAGTCTACATAGGAGTCCGGAGTGGAAGAGGGTGAATGGCTGCGCCTCTTCTTCTTGCATCTCCTATCCGGTGATAATGAGGGTGAGCTGGAGGAACTACAAGACCTATGCCTCCTAGACTTTTTAGCGTGCTTCTTAGGAGGGGGCTCCTCATCCACCCCACCATTCATCGGGTCAACATTTTTAGGGTGTGGAACCAGTACCGGCGTGGGAGGGGGCATGCCCGCTGGAAGGTCTTTTTTAACAGTATCCCACCAGTGGGAAAACAACTCCTTCACCTGGGAGAGGTTCAACTTCGGTGAGACTGGAGGAGGAGATGGAGGAGCACCCGAGTCCGAACCCACGCTGGTACCATCGTCAGGGGGTACCGGCATCGGATCTGCACCCTTACTGACCAGCGTCGGCCGAAGGGGGGAACATCGGGCCGGCATCAGTGCCACCGTCATCAGGATCCGGTGACAGCCAAACGGGGAGAAGGAGTATCGGAGCCGACGTCGGGTAATGCTGGGGTGACTGGCGTAGGGCAAACTACAACCGGCGGCAGTATAACCACCGGCGGGACGGAAGCCGGGTCGGCCACTGGCAGACGAGGATCCAGTGACAGCTTTTCCTTAGGCGCCGGACGTCCATGTGAGGTGTGAGACTTAGGATGGTCGGCTTTGTGGTCGTGTTTCTCGGCCAAGCGGCGGTCAGAAGCCGGAGGCTGGCGTCAGTTGGAATCCCAATGTTTTGGTGGCAAGGAGGAGGCCCTGCTGCCCTGAGGCCTTGCTCGACTCCCGGGGGTTGGCATTCGACGAAGAGGCCAAGCGGGAGGAGCCCTTACCTGGGCCTGTCGATTTCTCGGCAGGCTGAGGAACTTTCAGTGGTTGGAGGGTTGATCCAGAAGATTTTGAGGTAGAGGAGTGTTTAAGGACCGTGAGGCACGCTTCATGCCCCGATGACCCAGACTTCGAGCCCCGAAGACCTCTGCTCCGAGAGCGACCTTCCTCTGTCCATTCCCAGTGCTTGTGGGTCTTGTGGGAAGGAGGTGGATCAGATTCCCCTGAGGAGGAGGCCCGTTCCATGGTGGCAAGTTTTGTCTCAGCGAGGTAGCCCCCGAGCAATTTCTGACGCCGGTTCTGCATCCGCGAATTGAAGGCCTGACAGTGCGAGCAGGTGCCGGTGTCATGATCGGGCCCCAGGCAGTAGAGACACGAAGAATGGCCATCCTTAGTGGGAATCTGTCACCCACAATCGCACTTATTTAAGTGAGAAGAGGATATAAAAACTCTTTACCTATCGTAAGACGATTTTGAGGTGGAGAAGAAGCAATTGGTACTGAGCCATAACCGAGTGACCTAACCCTGACCATGCGACGGGAAAGAACTTGAGCATGAGGGGAACTCCTCCCTTATATAGGGTGATGCCGTGGGACGGAGTCGACGTCGGAAGGGGAGGTGCTCCCACGTCGGTACTGCTAGAGAAAGAAAGTTGCCAGAACCACTGCCAGGTGGTGTCAGTCCTCATTGTGGAACCTGCTGCAAGAGCTTCCTCTCGAAGTAAGATATAGTATTACTGTCAAAATGTATATAATTATAATTTGAGCTGATTGTAAAAAGCTGATGGAAAACTCCAGAGATTACTTGAGTGCAAATCTTCCAGCCTTTTGGAAAAGCTGTAGGTGCCTCAAGAAGCACACTGTGTTCTAGCAGCTCCTGAAACTTACAAGAACAGAACACTTACAAGAACAGGATGCTTGCTAAGAGTGGGGGTTGAAAAGACTTATAAAAGAGCTAAGTTGCAACTGCAGGAGAGATTAGGAGAACAAGGGACACAGAGACTGAAAGAAAATTATTTTATTTTGCCTTTGTAAATAGTTATACCGAACAAGTTTATTTTATGATTCTGCTAGTGTAAATAAATCATTTTTGGTGAATTCTGCAACTGCTCCTGGTTTTTCTATGCTTCTTGATCTGTGCGTTGATGACAGATGGTGTCAGCCTAAGTGGGATTTAAACCGTGCATATACCCTAAGACAGGAGTTTTGTGCGTGGGTACTGGACCTAGTACCAGGGAGCACAGAGGAAGGTATGGATTCTGCAGCAGCAAGTCCAAGAGTGGTTACCAGGAGAATGGCAGCCAAACTAGCAGAGACAGAAGTCCAGTCTGAGATTGTACAGCCAGCACAAGTTATGGAAAAAGAACAGGCAGTGACAGAACCTGAAAACCTGATGGACTTTTTCAAATGGTGGGCTATACAACAAAAAGAGACTGAGAAGCAGAGAGAAAAAGAGATTCAACGTTTAGAAGTCAGAGGAGAGAAGAGATGCAGCCACAGGAGCAACAGAGGAGAGAAGAGATGCAGCGATGGGAGCAGCGATGGCTGTATACCTTGTAAGCTATCAAAGGCAGAGGATCTGGCAGAGACCCAGATGAAAAACAAAATGCAAGCAACTTAAAAGCCATTAAACTTACAAAGTTGTGTCCCTCAGATGATATAGAGGCATACCTGACAACTTTTGAAAGAGTTGCCACAGCCTGCCAATGGCCAAAGCAGCAATGGACAATCAGACTGGTACCCTACCCAACAGGGAAAGCCCAACTTGCCTACAGCAGTATGGACACTACACAGTCAAGACAACTATGACCTGGTGAAAAGTGAAATCCTGAAAAGGTATGACATCTCCGGAGAGACATATAGAAAGAGATTTCGATCTCTGAGGTACAACTCGGTTGAAAATCCTCGAGAAGCCTTCACCCAACACAGAGGACTCCTGATAAAATAGATCTAACCAGAGAGCAAAACAGTCCCACAGATCATCGACACATTTGCCATGGAGAAATTCATCAACATCTTGCCTACAGATGTGCAGCTGTGGGTAACGGAACACTGACCAGAGAGTGGGAAAAAGGCTCTTTCTTTGGTCGAGGACTACCAAATGGCCAGACAGATGCCACAGCAGCAAGGTAACAGCCAAGCAGTAAGACATTTGTTTTCCCATTTAAACTCCAAGCCTGATAAGAACTCTGGTGGGGGTAACAAATCTGGGCCCAAAGATGTTATCTGCTATAACTAAATAAGCCAGGCCATTTTACAAGAAACTGCCATAGTAAGGAGAGTGGCACTGGAGCAGATTTGTCCTTGACAAATTGAGGCAAGTACTTAACAGATGTGAAGGTGGAGGATAACACTGTGAAGAGACTCATTGATTCGGGAAGCAGACAGACCCTAGTGCATGTTAAAGTGCTGGGAAAACACTGTGCAAAGGGACCAGGTACTGCTGCCATCTGCATCCACGGGGACACTTGATACTATCTCACCATCATTAAGGGTGTATCGCACCAAATGAAAGTGGGGGTAGTACCCAAGTTACCTGTGCCTGTGATTATTGGAAATGACTTCCCAGGATTTACTGAGTTATCAAAGAGGGAGTAAATCCTGATGTTTCAGCAGCAGTGGTGACAAGCTCAAGCAAAGAAAATGTCAGATGGTGGAGACACTTTTCCTTTCAGTGATTTTGATTCGGACTTGTTTGAACACAGCTCCAAGATCTGGAAATTTAAGAAAGAAAGATGATGCCTGAAGAAACTGTGGCAGCAAATGACTGATGGACATAAAGGGTTAAAATATGAAAATGCTGAAACTAAATCGTTAACCGATTGTGATTTTCTTTTACAGCAAGCTAACAATGTTTTTCTCCAGGGTTATTTTAAGCAGCTGGGGGTGAAACCAAAACAGGGTGGACCAATGTTTAAAAAAAAAAAATGTAATGGGTTACTGTACAGAGTTTGGGTTAAACCTCAGACACAGAAACAGATAGAACAATTGGTTATACCACAGAAGTATAGAACAGAATTGTTACAGATAGCACATGATAGCCCTGTGGCTGGTCACTCAGGGAGGGATCGCACCCTTGCCAGATTGCTGTGTAGATTTTACTGGCCTGGAATTCATGAAGATGTTGCTACCTATTGTAATTCCTGTGCTGAGTGTGACAAAATAGCCCCCGTCACTAGAAAAGACAAGGTGCCCCTGCCTTTGATAGATGCGCCTTTTGAAGGAATTGCAATGTATGTGGTTGGTCCTTTAGACAAAAGTAAAAAGGGTAATAGATGTATCCTGGTAGTAGGCGACTATGCTACTCGATACCTAGCAGCAGTTCCAATGCGTACTGTTACAGCCCCAAAAGTTGAAGCAGAGCTTGCCAAACTTTTCAGAAGAGTGGGCATACCTAAAGAAATTATTACTGATCAGGGTAATAATTTTGGTGCTGCATTATTTAAGGAGCTGTACAGACTACTAGGTATCACTGCCATAAAAACCTCCCCCTATCACCCTCAGACAGATGGTCTTGTTGAGCTTTTTAACCAAACCCTAAAATGCATGTTAAAAAGGTTTGTAGAAGGGAAAGACTGGGACCAATACTTGTCTTACCTACTTTTTGCTTACAGAGAAGTGCCGCAGACATCAACAGGGTTTTCACAATTTGAAATGCTGTATGGTAGGCAGTCAAGAGGGCCACTGGATGTGATAAAAGAAACATGGGAACATTACCTCACCCAAAAACAATCTATAACAGCTTATGTGTGTGCCCTAAGAAAGAAGCTGACAAAATATGTTGAAATTACCCATAGCAATCAGGAAGAGGCTCAAAACCAGCAGAAGGTATATTATGACCATGGGATAAAAGAAAAAGTTTTCGAGCCAGGTGAAAACGTTTTGCTACCGTTAACCACAACAGAAAATAAGCTGTTAATAGTTCTTAGACGTTCTGGCACTGTTAACTATGAGATCGAGACCCCTGACAGAAAAAATCCTACTAAGATATACCATGCTAACCTCCTCAAGAATTGGGTTGAAGAAATGCCAAAAGCTGCCTGCTAGTTTTACCAGAAACCAATAAGGAAGATACTGATGTAGCTTATGATAGACTGGAACAAATTGTAAATGCTGATGCTGTAAAGGTGAATGTTTCCTTAACCTCAGAACAAACTGCGAACATTCATAATGTGTTAGACATTTAACAGTACTTTTACCATGGTACCTGGACAAACAAAAGAGGTCGAGCATGTAATAGTGACAAGGAATGCTCGTCCTATCAGGCAAAAGACATACAGGTTGTCAGAGCGGTTAAGAGTTGATGTGATTAAGGAAATACAAAAAATGAAAGAACTGGGTATCGTAGAGGAGTTGAGGAATGCTTGATCATCTCCCATGGTAATTGTAAACAAAAAAGAAGGGGGGTGTTAGAATCTGCCTTGATTTTAGGAAACTTAATCAGGTGTCAGAATTTGACAGTTATCCTATGCCCAGAATAGATGATTTGGTGGACAGACTGGGGAGTGCAAAGTATATCAGTACCCTCGATCTCACCAAGGGATACTGGCAAATACCTTTGGCTAAAGAATCCAGAGATAAAACTGCATTTGCCACCCCTACGGGATTCTATCAGTTCACCACCATGCTATCTGGTTTACATGGTGCACCAGCTACATTCCAATGATACATGGATGTAATTTTATCCCCTCACACTGGTTATTGTGCTGTGTACCTGGATGATGTCGTGGTGTACAGTCCAGACTGGAAAAGCCACCTGGAACACCTACGAGCAGTTATCCAAGCTATCAAAAATGCAGGTCTGACTATTAATCCTACCAAATGTGCATTGGGCATGCAGGAAACCAGATATTTGGGCTATGTGTTGGGAAATGGAGGAGTCAAGCCAGAGGTTTATAAGATAGAAGCTGTAGCTAACAGCCCTGTACCTAAAACAAATAAACATGTCAGAACATTTTTAGGGCTGGCTGGTTATTATCGGAGATTTGTTCCCAACTATGCAGAGTTAGCTACTCCCCTCACTGAACTCATGAAAGAAACTGTTCCCAAATAATGTGAAATGGATCCCGGAGTGATATAAAGCTTTTCAAGCCATTAAGGCTGCGTTATGTTCAGCCCCTGTTTTAAGAAGCCCAGACTTTAAGAAATCATTTTTGCTACAAACAGATGCATCCGAGGTAGGCCTAGGTGCAGTCCAAAGTCAAAATATAGATGGGACAGAACATCCTATTCTGTACATCAGTAGGAAATTGCATGACAGAGAGAAAAGGTACATAGAAACATAGAAGTTGATGGCAGATAAGGACCGCAAGGCCCATCCAGTCTGCCCATTTCTTTTTCTACCTTATAAATGTGCCATCGGCCTTTGCTCTGTCAATGGCTTATCTAGTCATACTCATCTCTATTACTCCCTTATTCCTATCCCATCCCTGTTTGAAGCCCTGCACCATATTCATATCCACCACTTCCTGAGGTAGGCCGTTCCATGCATCCACCACCCTTTCTGTGAAAAAGAACTTCCTTACATTACTCCTTAATCGGCCTCCCTCTAATCTCATGCTGTGTCCTCTCGTCCTATTTTTTTTTCAACTTACATAGACTTTTATTTAATCATATGTAACATTACATAGTCAAAGATGATAATACAATTTTGCACAATCATTTTCGAACAAATTGGTCACTTCAGTTTCTCATGTTCTTAAGAAAGTCATCTGTCGCTTAATAAATGGTAGAGTTCCTGGATATTCTATTGTTCATGGCAGACACTCTCTTTAGCTCTTGTTATTCTTGTACTAATTAAAGATTTTGTACTTTGCATTGTGCATATCATTTATAGATTCTGTTTATCACAATCAAGACCTAAGATAAAAAAAAAGAGAACATTTAACAATAAAAAGTTTTTTTAACTTGTGTAGTGTCATAATCATTTTTGATTATTTATTTTGTCTGAAATTAATCCAGTCTATAATTTAATTTATCACTTTGGGCTGTGAGGGGCAAAGTCATCCCTCCAGTTCATTATACTGTGGTGGTGTCTCTTACCTTCACCGGGGGCTATACCTCTCCCATCCTTTACCATAGGAGTATGTATTGGTCCACATCTGGTGTGCCTGTTTCCCTGTCTATGTAATCAAAATAGGGCAACCATCTTGAGTTAAACCTATCTGTTGCTAATCTCAAACGAGCAGTGACCACCTCTGTTCCTTAATATGGTCTACATTCGTCCTGCAGTGGTGCAAAGCAAGGGATTGCGGGCTTAGCCAATGTTGTGTGATAACTTTTAGAGATGCTGCTATTAGGATATTAAATAAGTAACACTGTGCCCCTAACCTCAGACCCTTTTGGGGGAGATCCAACACCATATTCATCCCATTCAGATTCACCTCCAGCTGGAAAATTTCTGTGACGGCTTGGGTCACCTCCCTCCAATACTTGTTGATTTGGGGGCAATCCCAAAACATATGTGTGGCCGTACCCTTTGCCCCACATTTCCTCCAACATCTATCCATTGGGGGGAGGGTGTAGTGTACTGAGATTACTAGGGTAATGAAGAATCTAGAGGCTACCTTCCAGCGGTATTCTCTCCAGACTGGTGAGCTGGTTGCTCTGCTAATCCCCGTCCATATAATACCCCATTCTTTATCTGTCATGGTCATACCAAACTCATCCTGCCATTTTTGTTCTATTTGTTGGACTCTTAAGGTATCTAATCCTTCCTACAGGGTCTTATATATATAGGAGATGAACCCCCTAAGGTCCCTCATATAACTTTTCCAGTGTGTCTCAATTAGAGGTGGAGCTACTGAGCTTGCTAGGGCTGTAACACCCACCCTTGTTTCTATGTAATGCCTACATTGCAAATATTTAAAAAAGTCCTTCTGTGGAAAGTTAAATTCGGATTGTAGGTCCATAAAGCTTTTAATCATCTCGACCTGCATGAATTGAGTGAGGTACCTCAGCCCATGTCCCTTCCACTTCAAGAAACCAAGGTCCCAGGTGCTATTAGGAAATTGGGGCAAATGGGCCAGAGGTATATATGGCCAGACTGGTGTGGGAATCTCCCACCACTGTCTAACTTGCAACCAGACTGACACTGTGTGTCTGGACCACTGATTTTTAATTTTTGCAATGTCAGGAATAACAATAACCCAGGGTAGGTAGTTATGATGTATCGATGGGTGGGCTTCTCTTTCCATTAAATAACAGTTACCTGCACTACCTGGTGATAACATACTCAATACTGGCATAATTGGGCCACTAGGTAATAACTGTAAAAGTTGGGGATGGCTAAACCTCCTCTGTCCCGGGCCTCCATTAATAACTGCCGCCTCTTCCTGGGGCATCTCCCTGCCCAGATGAAATTACTTATTTTTTGCCAAAGTTCCTTCCAGTCCCCTTTACTAAAAGGCACAGGTAAGTTTATGAACAGGAACAAGTATCTAGGTAATATGTTCATCTTGACGGTGTCAATTCTATTGGAAAGTGTCAAGGTCATATTCTGCCAGCAATTTATGTCTGTGAAGACCTGCTGTTTGAGTACTCCATAATTAAGCTGATAAAGCTTGGATAGCTTTGTGTGTATTTGGATGCCTAAATACCTTATTTTATCCTTGGCTCAGGTGAATGGTATGCTCAGGTTGGGCCTTTGTGACTTATTCCCTCTAATAAAAAGCCCTGCTATTTTTCTTATATTGAAACATGTTAGACTCTTTCACCTTGTTAATGCCCTTAAGGTGTTTGAATGTTTCGATCACATCACCCCTCTCCCTTTTTTGCTCTAGGATATACATATAGAGTTCCATTAATCTGTCCTCATATGTTTTCTGATGCAGTCCCTGCACCATTTTGGTTGCCCTTCTCTGGACTGCCTCAATTTGGTTAATGTCCTTGTGAAGGTGTGGCCTCCAGTACTGCACACAGTACTCCAGATGGGGCCTAACCAGTGTCTTGTAAAGAGGGATTATTACCTCCCTCTTCTGACTTTTGATACTCTACTATCGAAAATGAATGTTTAGCAGCAAAGTGGGTCATGGAGTCCCTTAAATATTATTTGCTAGGAACGGACTTTGTTCTGGTAACTGATCACAATCCTCTCTGTTGGCTTAACCAGATGACAGATAAAATGAATATGAATTTAAACTTAACTGTTTGCTGTACTGTTAAAAAAACAAAACTGATAATGGACATGTGCTTAATTTCTGAAAGCAGCAAATGTTAGTAGAGAATTAATAAAAAGTTTTGGAAACCTGTTTGATAAAACAGGTTCCCTCTTCAGAAGGGGGGTGTATTTGACAGGGTGGAATAGGACCCTGTCCCAGTTGTTTAGAGAAAGTGTTTAAATGCAAGGATTCTTTCCTTTTCAGTCTTTCTCTGTCAATTTTCCTGTGAGACCTCGGACTTGATCAACTCGACAATCTTGCGATTCTTTGGCTGTGTCTCTCAGTTTTCCTCTTGCTGTTTTTCCTCCCTTGCATTATCTGCTAATATAAAAGTATGTGCAAATCATTGTATAAAATGTAACTGATAATGGGATCATTTTTGTTTAGAACATATATAGTATTACTGTCGAAATGTATATAATTTGAGCCGATTGTAAAATCTAATGGAAAACTCCAGAGGTTACTTGAGTGCAAATCTTCCAGCCTTTTGCAGAAGCCGTAGGGGCCTCAAGAAGTACATTGTGTTCTAACAGCCCCTGAAACTTACAAGAACAGAACACTTACAAGAACTGGATGCTTGCTAAGAATGGGGGTTGAAAAGACTTATAAAAGAGCTAAGCTACAACTGCAGGAGAGATTAGGAGAACAAGAGACACAGAGATTGAAATAAAGCTTAATTTTATTTTGCCTTAGTAAATAGTTATACTGAACAAGTTTGTTTTATGACTCTGCTAGTGTAAATAATTAATTTTTGGTGAATTCTGCAACTGCTCCTGGTTTTTCTATGCTTCCTGATCTGTGCCTCAATGACACCCTGTAGTTGCATCCCTCCTACGGCTACGCATGAATTTGTTCAGAAGATGATACTGCCCATTTTTGACTACTGTGACATAGTCTATAGTGCTACCACTAAGTCCTCCCTGGCCAGACTGGACACCCGCTTCAATTCCTTCTGCCGCTTTGCCCTGGATGCCACCCCCTCACACCCATTACTATGATCTTTATCGTGCTCTATCCTTCCCATCTCTTACACATAGGCGACTCTCCCACTGTGCTAAATTTACCTCCAAGCACTGGTTTGGTAAGCTCCCTTCCTACCTTACTTCTTCCTCCTTTATAACACCCCCTCCACCCTTCCATTCCCTTAGATCGTCCGATTCCTGTATCCTGGTTGTCCCCCACAGATCCATCCAAATTGGCCAACCCAGTTACTCTCACAGTCTCCCAAAAATTTGGAATTCCCTTCCACCTCAAATCCAGCACTCATCCTCCACCTACTCCATCAGTTCTGCCCTCAATAATTACCTTGCACCTAGCTGCTCCTGCCATGTCCCTATCTAATTCCCTCCTCTAAGCCCTGGACAAATCCTACCTCTCTACCCTCACCTTCACTTACCACCCCAAGGGGCTTGTATCTCTGATCAACTCCCTTCCCCCACCATCCTAAAGGGGTCTCTCAGGGACACTGCATTATCCCCTTCTCTCTCTGGTCCCACCAGTCCCACTGCAGGGTTCCTCGCACCCTGAGGGGGTATCCAAGGACATGACTCTTCTCCCTTCCCTACCTCACTCTCCTTTCCCCCTTTTCTTTCATGTAAGCACTTATTTACTTATTAACCTGGCACTTATTGTCCACTCTTTCTACATGTTATGTTCAACACTGTTGTAACACATTTTGTAACACCTGCCTTACAACTATATGCTAATGTTGATCTTGTAAATTGAATGTTTAAATGTCTCATTTATATTGTACCCCTTCCCTCTAGGTTGCACCAGGAGATGAGCGATTTGTTGCTCAGTGTGCCTTCCTGGTGAAACATTTCAATAAATAAATTACCCTATCCCGGCACCCATTTTTAACAGCCACAGAAGCCCTAGGTAATGACCCATTTCTGATAGCAATGTGCAACTTATGAAGGACATCAACATAGACTACTGCATGGGTTAAGTGCTGAGTGGCATGTTGATGTACTTCATAGAGTACACATTACAGTCAGAAATGGGGCAGTCCATCTGCACAGTGGTAGGGCTACCTCCTGTGACACTAGTGACCCAGGTTCAGAGGTGAGCCCAGGTTGTCTGCTGGGGGGGCAAGAAGAAGTGACTGAGGGGATGCTGTCCTCCATGGAGGGTGGTTTGCTGCCCCATGTTGCTGCATCCACTGCAGTGCAGCTACCTAGATGACCATGCAATCATGGCAGTGCAGCAAGACACTTGCAGGTTGAGGTATGGATGGAAGCAGACTTGTGTAATGCAAACTGCATGTGTGCTTACCTGGGGTGATTACCCATGAGCTCTGTGTGCCAGCATCCACTAGGAGTGAGACACAGGGGTGAGACTAGCCAATAAAGAATCATCCATAGGTTACGATGCCACAGGTCCCCGATACATTCGGGCCCTTGCAACATTCGTAAAATTTATGGAAAAAGGGAAGGATGTTTGTGGCGTTCCTTCCCCGCTCCCCCCACATCACCAAATACTAGCACAAAAGGCTTCTATGGGTCTTGATGTCTGAGTACAGAACCATACTTACACAGCATTCAATTGTAATCATGGATGCATTGTGCGTTATGTGACTCCGTTGGCATCCATGCAGCAAACCACCCTCCCTTGAGGACATCATACCCTGGGACGACTCTCTCTGTCTCTCACACCCAATAACAGCTGGGCCTGTTTCTGAACCTGGGTTGCTGGTGTTCTAATGTGGTTTTCAGTGTAGGGTAACCCAGAAGATAGATAGAGTTCTCATTCTATTTACATAAGTAGTAAAATTGTATTTATTTTTTAATTGTATGGTGTCAGTGAATCTGCCATCACTGAAGATACATTCTTTGAATCAACTGAACACTGTTGTGGTACAAGCGTTAACACAGTCAGCAGGATGGCAACAGAACTAGACACTTCAAGTATAGACCCAGATCTAGACAAGTACTATAAGGAAACTGTGCAGAAGTTGCACGTGGAGAAACCAGATACATGTCCCCAGGATTCATTTGAAATATGTGCTAAAAAGGGGAAATTACAGATAAAGTGTAAACCATACAGTGCCATAAAGGAAAAGTTAATTGATGCTGGGCGTAAAGGAAAATGTTTAACTAATCTAAAAGCACACATACTCCGGGAGAGTCATAAATCTAAAGTGCAAAACTATTTGCACAATTTGGAAAAACAGACTAAGACATGTGAAAGTGAAGTTGCAAATCTTGATGACAGTCAGAGTGCAACCCATGGCGAAATTACTACTGCAATGATACAAATGGTCATGTCAGAAATTGATAATGCATACTTAACAGGACATGCGTTATTACATTTTGCTGACTTATCCAAGACTAAAATGAGATGCCATATCTGTAATGCAACTTTGGCACTATTTCTTTTGAGGGGCACAGCAGCACACAATGCAAAAGAACATGCAAATAGTCATGAAAGGAAGAATGCAACGTGTAATGCAAAACAGTTATCAATTGATGCTTTTTTTTAGCCATCCTGCAAGATCATCCAAAATACAAGACTGACAATTACAGAACCACATGACTTTATGTCATGGTTTCTTTCAAAACCAAATATGAGTAGGGGATAATGTGTACAGTTTGGATAAACTAAAGTCATCATATAATGAAGGATTAGATCACAAAGGTCAGGTGATTTGGTATTCAGTGCCACGGTACTGTGCTGTCTTAGAAAAGCAGAATATTACTGGCACAATATATAGTGCAACATGTTCACACCTTGGACATTTCACAGATGGTAGTTGTTAGTGCAAAGCTTTATGCTTTTCAGATGCATTCAAAAAGAGTAATATGCTCTGTTACAGAGATGGACCGACAACAAGACAGCACATATGGTACACAGCAGTGTAGAACTGGAAAAACAAATAATAAATAACTAAGACCTCCCAAAAGATTAACAAAACTTGCAGAAATGCTAAGCACTTGCAAGCAGCAGCGTCTTATTATAAAAAGGCTTTCCTTGAAGCTGATGTTAACAAAAGCTACCAAGAAAAAGTTACATGAGAAGGTCTCAGAGCATGCAAGAAGAGATATTTCTGCCATTTGTGAAGGTCTGCATAGGGCCTATGACAAAGGATGTTTGCAAGGGAGAACAAAGCTTCAGTTTGTGCTCAATATATAGTTCAGAATCTGGCAAGAGGCAAAAAATACAACCATTTCACTTCTGAACTGTTTGAAGCAATTCAGATAATTGGAGGTCCGAGGACAGCTAGATTTCTTTCCAGCAACATACGTGGACCCAGTGATCACACTCAGAAGTGATGCAGATCAAAACATAATTGTCACTTCAAACCTGAAGGAATTTCAGACACAATGTTTAAACATCTTTCAGAAATGTATACATCCATCAAGAAGGCTAAAAATATTCAAGGTGATGTACTGGTTCAAACTGCAGAAGATGAAACAGTCATACTTCGGATTAGTTCAGTGGGATGCAAAAAGTGATGAGCTGCAGGGCTGGTGTGGCCCTGAAAAAAATGGATCACGCTTGCGACCCTACAGTTACCCATGTTGTGAGTTATTCAAATAGATCCTATGACACTGTTGTAGATTCCTTCAAGAGACATAGAACTGCAAACTTCGCGAGAGTCATCATGATAAATCCACTCCATCACAACCTTCCTCCACTTGTAGCTCTGCTTCAAGTAACGTAACAAATTTTCTCATTCAATGGTAAAAGGTCAATGGGATGAAATTCAGAGCCTGTACAACAAATATCTTCTCCCTGTGTTGGGACCACTTTTTGGCCACACCTCAGATGGTTATACGAGAAGAAAAGAATTGCACCTTCTTCAAGCTTTATCAAGTGAAGGCACCCAATGCAAAATTGACCATGACAATTTCATATTCAGTGGAGAAATGGTCACAACAGATGGGGAAAAAAACATTGCAAAATTTGTCAGATCAAGATTTCATTCACAATGGGAAAAAAATAGTAAATCACTTAAAGCATCCTTCTCGAATTCTTAATCTAGGTGGTAACATGTGTCACATGAATCACTTGCAACTTGTTATATATACGTTTGATTCACTGCAACATTGCTTACAACAGGCAGACCTAGACAGGACTGATAGAATGAACTGGGAAAGTGTGCAGCGCCTGCTGTTTCCAAAGGTGAGAGCGTGTCTCTAGAGAACAAAGGATGAAGAGTGTCATGCTCCAGAAAATGTGTCTGGAACCATTGCGTACCCGAAGATGATTTGGACACACATTGAGATCTACTACTCTGTGACAGCTACTCTTGTAATTATGCTTCCTATGTGGGCAACTTTATAAGAATATGGAGACTGTGGATATCTAACAAGAAGGATCTCTCCATTCACAATAATTTTCTCACGAGAAACATATTTGGATGTACTGCTCTCATGTCATCAAAGTGCCTTGTTTATAAAAGCTGGACGGGACTTTGCTGGAAATTATGCAGTTTGCTTAGATAGATCAGGAACTGATGTGTGTGAAGAGTACTTCTCTGCAAATGGATCTTTTGTGATGAACAAGCATAACTACAGCATTACAGATATGTTCATGAACTTGGGAAGTATGAACCGACTTCAAGAAATCTATTCTAATGAACATGGGCCAGATAATGTCAAGAAACATCAAAAAGGTGAAAACATATGGTGTAAAGGTCACAATGCAGAAACACATTTTGTGCCAAATCTTCAAAATTTGCCAGACGATAACAAGATGGTCAAATCTTGGGATAATGGACTCACAGAAGCACAGGCTGACCTGATGGAATGGAACATAAAGCCGGAGTCCAACAACAAACATGAACCCAATAATGCATGTTTTTTTTACCCTTCACATTGCAGATACACAGTCACTACCAGTTTCAACACATGACATACCTGAAGATGACAGTGACCTTGAAGTGGACACCAGCCCTAACTCTGACTTGCGTGACATTCCTATACTTGACAGTCACAGACTGGAAGATGACAACCATCCCTACAACCATGATCCTAGCAACAACATTGATCTTGGACTTTCAGGACATCTCCGCATATCTCGGATAAAATGGATAATATAGATGAAAACATGGATGTAAATTCAAAGGTGTCCCACACAATGAGTGTACCATGTATTGGAGAGGTTCAAAATCAACCATTGCGTCAATGCTCAATTCAAATCCTGAAAAATTATCCACTGATTGGCTGAAGAAAGCTAAAAATGGACTGAAGCAAAGAAGTGAAAATAGCAGGTCTGAGCTGGGAACAGAAGTAGGACTTTCTGATGATGTTGCTTTGTATGTTAAAAAGAAAGGTCAACCTGCACAGTACAAATTGGGAAGAATCATATGAATACGAAACAAGGATAAGGCAACAACTGAATATAAGCATCCTATTAATTTGGAGTACATTGGCAAATTTCCAAATGTTCACCTTCTTGTTAACATGTACAATGGGCAAGGCAAAGTCTATAACTATGAACAGGGACATCTAGCAGAACTCAGCTTATGTAATGTAATAATGAAAATTACTATGTCATTGTCATGGCAGCGGCCAAGGCCAACAGGATGCTGAGATGCACTGTTATGGGGATCACCTCCAGAAGGAGGGAAGTGATACTCCCTCTGTATAACTGCTTGGTGAGGCCGCACCTCGAGTACTGCATGCAGTTTTGAAGGCCACACTTAAACAGGGACATTGAACTCCTGGAGAGGGTCCAGAGGAGGGCAACCAAAATGATCTGGGGCTTGGGGGACAGAACCTATGGGGAGAGGCTCGAAGAGCTAAATATGTACAGATTGGAAGAGAGAAGGGACGGGGGGACATGACAGAGGTCTTCAGGTACATGAAGGGGGTAAATAGGGGAGGAGCAGTCAGGGTGCTCTGAAGAAAGGGGCAGAACTAGAGAGCTTGGGTGAAAGCTGGAGGGGGAGATTCAGGGGAGAAAGGAGGAGGTGCTACTTCACTGAGATGGTGGTGGAGCCATGGAATGCGCTACCCAGGGGGTTGGTGGAGGCAGAGATGGTGGAGGGGTTCAAGAGGGGGTGGGATAGGTACAGGGGAAGGGTTCTGGAAGCAAAGTCCTGTGCAGCAAGAATATCCGGGACTGGGAAGGGAGAAGCCAGAGAGGGTGAGAGGGCAGCAAGGTCAGCTCCCAGGGTGGGGGCTGACCAAACAAGCAGACACGAAAGACCATTAGGCCTATTCTGCTGGCATTTTAGTATGCTAGTATTCACAGTGGATGCATTCGGCAAAAGCTTTTATTTCACTGCAGAAGAAGGAACATGAACATCTTAATAAGTTTTTAAAAGACATTACAAAGACGTGGCAATATTAGTGGTAAGACAAAATGATCAAAAGAAGCTGACAATACTGTGCCTGGTGAGGGTAGCCGTGTCCTGGTTCAGCATCCTGTGGAACATACAGATAATGTAAGTGCCTCTACAAGTAACTTGCATAAATCATGTTGAATTAGAAAAGTTGTAGTGTATGATACAGTGTAAGGACTTGAAACATTAAACCATGACATTTCGGATCTAACTGTTCTAAAAATAATTACCATCTGCCTCAGATATCAGCATTTAAGTTACAGTTTTGAAGGTGTAGTGATCTTGTTGCTCTGTCTCTTTACCACAGGGCTCCTGGGTCCATGTTGACCAAGTACACTGCCTTCAAATACTTAAAGAGCAACTCTCTATTATAATAATAAGCTCAAAAACAACATATGTAGACCCATTCTATTTTAACTTTAATGTTATCTAGTTCATTGTTGTTTTTTTCACTTTCCACCGTTGTTGGTCTACTAAATATTGTAGGTAATGCAGCAATTATTTCGCTGAGTCCTTCGAAATGTGTCTCTCTCCTGCTAACCTCACGATTACAGTTTGTGACATCACAGTCTGCAGTCATGGTGAGAACTAAAATGCCATAAACAAAAGCACTGCGAAGTTAACAGGAGAGAGGCAAATGTTTTCAGATGTTTTCTATACTGACTTCCTAGATGGACTACCAAGATGTTTTGAAAATATTGGAAAGGAACATGGAAAATTAAAAAAAAAATCTATATCCTAAAGCAGGTCACATTTCTGTAAACATTTATGCATGTTTCTGCTTTTGGTATATGCTGTGATAGAATAACGTGTACTATGGGGGATTAGCTGTAGTAATGATCTGATAATGTGCATGCTATGAACCAGGGCTACAGCTACAAGTGAACAGATTCCTAGTCACAGTGCCCTACTGTCCAGGCCCCGGTCCAGGCTTACTGTTAATCCAGTTCAAGTGTTATGTTTACAATAAAAACACTCAGCAACATATCTGGTCTCTGGACTTTTATTTCTTACTTATGAGATACTTTCACCAGAGCATTTTACCACAGGCTGCCCCACTACCGTATAATACAGTAACAGTGTATTCACTACAGGCTGCCAACTACCGTATAATACAGTAGCTTAGTGTATTCACTACAGGCTGCCTCACTACCGTATAATACAGTAACTTAGTGTATTCACTACAGGCTGCCCCACTAGCGTATAATACAGTAACTTAGTGTATTCACTACAGGCTGCCCCACTACTGTATAATACAGTAACTTAGTGTATTCACTACAGGCTGCCCCACTACCGTACAATACAGTAACAGTGTACTCACTACAGGCTGCCCCACTACCGTACAATACAGTAACTTAGTGTATTCACTACAGGCTGCTCCACTACCGTACAATACAGTAACTTAGTGTATTCACTACAGGCTGCTCCACTACCGTACAATACAGTAACTTAGTGTATTCACTACAGGCTGCTCCACTACCGTATAATACAGTAACAGTGTATTTACTACAGGCTGCTCCACTACCGTATAATACAATAACTTAGTGTATTTACTACAGGCTGCTCCACTACCATATAATACAGTAACTTAGTGTATTTACTACAGTCTGCTCCACTACCGTATAATATAGTAACTTAGTGTATTTACTGCAGCACAATTCAGGGTAAAATTGTATCATACTGTCAAGGTAGGGGGGGTATCAACTTTATTACGGGGTCTACATGAAGCTTATGTAAGCCTGGCATAGGCCTCATAATAGAAAGTATAAACCTGGGTATACTGTCTACTACAGGACTGATAACCAGGCTTATTTAAATTACCTGACAGCACTGTAAGCAACTTTAAGAAAGCATACATTCAAAACATGTAAACAAGCTTTTACATACAGTTATTACTGTTTAACAACATTATGTGTACATGTGATGCAAACCCATTATCACGTTGGTTCCCGCGGTTGGCTCCTCACTTGAAGCGAAAAGGGGGGTTGGAGGCTGTAACTGACTCTCTGTTTTTGTATTAAAGGGGTCCATTTTTTTTCAGAAAAAAAACAAGGAAAGGGGTCATTTCTAAAATGTGCAGATGAGCATGACTACAACTTTTTACAGAGAGTGCCACCATGGGGTATGCAATTCTGGGCTAACATAAAGGAACTCACAGGGAAATCTAACACTGCCCCCCTTAACATTAACGGACCATCACCCAGGCCCCTCAGGTTATAGCTGATAACTTCAACCTGACCTTTACTGATCTGAGTGAGGTACTTCCTTCTGACTTCTTCAATAAGCCGACCTGTCCCTCTCCTTCGGCTGCTCCGACTTACTCCCCCCCCTTCCATTTCAGGTTGATCTCCACCACCTCCAGAGAGTACTGGGTAAGTCAAGGTTCAGCGGTGACTCATTAGACCTGAAATTACTATATCTGGCCCTTGATGCTGTACTTCTCCCCCTCACCAAGATCCATATCATCTCTCCCTTCACTGTAGTCAATTCTCCACCTTACGGAAATCCGCTATTGCCACTCCTATCCACAAGAGTGGTGACAAAACTGCCCACAGTAACTACTGCCCTATTTCCATCCTTCCCATCACCAAAGCACTGGAAAAAATTGTATCAGATCAACCATCTGGCTACCTAGCAGAGAACAACCTCCTGTGCGCCCAACAGCACAGTTTCCTTAAGAGACACAGTACCACAACTGCTTTCTTAGAATATACTGGCTTTGCCCACAAAGCCCTTGATCAGGGACAATTGGTAGGTTCCGTGTACACTAACCTGACAAAGGCATTTCACATGGTTAACCATGACCTCCTGGTCTCATCCCTCCATTCAATCGGCCTCTTCCTTGAAGCCACCTCCTGGTTTGCAAATTATCTCAATGGTTGCTCGCAGCAAGTGAAAAATCGGTAACACCCTCTCCTCCTCATTACCTGTCCGCTCTGGGGTCCCATAGGGGTCTATTCTTGGGCCTCTCCTCTTTAGTCTCTTTCTAAATACCCTCCCTTTAGCCTGCTCTGGTAACCCATTACTTTACGCTGATGATGCCATTGTCTATACTTGTCACTCGGACCCATCCATACTACAACGCTCTCTTCAGGCTAATTTCTATGAGTTAAGAGTCATGGTTCACTAAACACAAGCTTATCATAAACTATAAAAAAACCAAAATCGATTTTATTTGCAAACGCACAAAACAAACACAAAAATGCCCTCCCTCACAATTCTTAATGACCACCTCCAACCATTAGAACAGGTCAACACCTTTAAACACCTTGGGGTTACCCTTGACACCACCTTTTCCTTTCAAAGCCATGATGACTTAGTCTGCAAAGCTATTAACACTAGGACTAGCACTTTTGTATAGGCATAAAAATGCTTAGCTAATGACGCCCTCCATCTTGCTGTCACCAGCTCAGTACTCTCCATAGTAGACTACGGCACAGTAATCTGTGGCTCCACATCTCACACTGTCCTCAACAGGATCAAAGTCTCTCTTAACAAAGCCTGCCGGCTTGTTCCTGGAGCCCATTGGCTTACCCACACCCAAGACCTTTACCAGCAAGCACACTGGTTAGACTTTAAAGGTTGGCTAACATACCATACTTGCTTAATAGAGAAGAAAGTCCTGTCCTGCCAAACCCCCCAACCCCGATCCTTCATTTTCTGACTCCCACTCCCTCTCTGCACACTATCAGGAGCACCTTAAAAGGCTTGTACCGTGTTCCTTTCTGTAAAATCACCCTTGGGCAGTGTGCCTTTCCATGTCAGGCCCCATACCTGTTGAACAGCCTGCCCCATAATATCCTGGCCACTGACAAACTTAGCCCTTTTAAAAAGAAACTTTGCCAGCACCTTCTCTCTATGAATTATTGCAACTACCTGTAATTCTCCCCTGCTCCACGCTGTCTTCACTCACTGTTCTCTTACTTCTCACCTATCCCCCCTTCCCCTCACCAACTCACTTGCCTTTTTCTGGCTGCCTTTGTATTCTTCTCTCTCCCTGATGCACTTTCCTGCCCACTGATGGCACTTGATTGTAAATATAATCCTTAGGTACTTGAAGTGTATTTTTATACCGTCTCTGTTAGTGGTTAAGCCTTTCCTATGCACTGTATCTTGGCTCCTCAATCTATGTTTTGTAGTCATGTCATTTTGTATCACTGTGTTGTTGTAATTCAATGTTATTGCCCTGTATATACCTTTACAACATCCTGTATTCAATGCATGATGTGGAACCTCTGTAAAAGAGCCTCTGGCTCAGAAGTATATTTGATATTTCAAATAAAAATAAAATAAAGTGCAAAATTTAAGGTTTAACATCAAACATGCTACTCAATCCTAACTATAGGGGCACAACCGTGCCCCTAGAAGTCCTATTACATAAAATAGGAGTGGGGGTAAAAATGACAATAAAAAAGGATATCATTTTGGAGACATTTTGTGCAACTAAGTTCTGCTTATGCCAACTGTGATTTTTTTTTTTTTACTAGACACTGCATGATCTAGTTAATTCAGAAATAAGAAAAAGTTGCTCACCGTAGTAATCTTCTTTCTTCCAAGGGGTCCTTTAGCATCAGTAACAATAGCAGTTAGCTGGCTAGGTGCAACTGCCACAGAGGTATGCCTTTAAGATAATGAGCTTAGGGTATTAGCCAATCAGAAAAGAGTAGGGGAGTGTGCTGAGGGACAGCAACCTGTAGGGCTTCAGAATTTTTTCAAAGACAAATGGGCACATGCCCTAAAAGTGAACCAACAGGATTAAAAAAAAAACATGCAAATGTCTGGAACAACAAAACAGATCTCAAGAACCTGAGACAAAAAGCACTTTAAATGCAGAGACAAATTTGGTAATAAAACTGAGAACAGAGCCCTTCTCCTAAAAGGTGAAGCAGGGAGGAAGGATGGGAGCTTACTGATGCTAAAGGACCCCTTGGAAGAAAAGAAGATTACTACAGTAATTTTTTCTTCTCACTCCAGGAGTTCTTTAGCATCAGTAACAACAGCAGATTACCGAGCAGTACAATAGTGGGAGGTGGGCAGAGAACCTACCTAGGAACGAGGCTCTGCAGAGTCGCCCTGCCAAATTTGGCATCAGACCTGGAGTTTACATCCAAGCTATAATGCTTAATTAAAGTGTGTACCAATTTCCAGGCAGCTGCCTTGCAGACATCCAGAAGGGGCAAGTCTCTTGCAGCTGCCACAGAGGCTGCAGTGCCCCTGGTAGAATGGGCTCTGAGCCCTTCAGGAGGTTGATGACCAGCTTTTTCATAACAGAACCTAATACAAGAGACTAACCAGTGGGGAAATAGCTCTCTTGGTGGCTGTTTTTCCTCTGCCTGCTTCCCCATAGGTGAGGAACAACTGAGTGGAAGAGCCTCTGAACTGCCTAGTATGCTCTAGGTAGTAAAAGAGAGCATTTAACATCCAGACTATGGAGCTTTTGCTCGCCAGGAGTGGATTTTTCAGTAAACAAAACAGGTAGAGTAATAGACTGGTTAAGGTTAAAGGTTAAACCAAGAAACTACCTTAGGCCGGAACTTCCTATTTGTCCTGAGCTCAAAAAGGCTGACCCCCAGGGAGTAGGCGAAAGACCAGATCTTTAGAGCTTCGGAACAAAGTGTCCCTGATCTGGTACCACCCTGCTTGTTTATGTAAAACATTGCAGTGGTGCTGTCTGTCCTTATATGTACAGTCTGCCCTTTAATGACAGGAGCAAAAGCCTTGAGTGCCAGGAAAATGGCTCTGAGCTCTAGAAGGTTTATGTGCAACTGTGACTCTTGAGAAGTCCTGGTGCCACTTACTGAGGCACTGTCCAAATGAGCCCCCTAGCCTAGGAGACAAGCATCTGTGGTAATCACCTTTGTGGGAAGACGAGCCTGGAAAGGGACCCCCACTGCCAAATTTGCAGGGTCTTTCCACCAAAGCATAGCCTGAAGAAACTGTTCTGTCATAGGTATCAGTTTTGATAGGGCATTGCTCTTTTGAGACCAGCAAGCTCTGAGATAGAATTGGAGGTCTCACATCCTGTAACTGACCGTGGGACCACTGCAGTCATGGATGCCATGTGTCCCAAAAGCCTGAGAAAATATCTGGCTGGTCTTGGCTGTCCCTGGATGAAAGAATCTGCCGCTGATAGGAAACTTTGAATTCTCCCTGGAGAAAGGAAGGTGGATCCTTTCAGGGTGTCCAGCTGAGCTCCTATGAAAGAGAGAAACTGAGTGGGCTCCAGGTGGGATTTCTTTAAATTTACCAGGAAGCCCAGAGAATTCAGAGAGCGCTCTGTGAGAGAAAGGGACTCCTTGACCTGATGAGGAGACCTTGCTTTCATGAGCCAATCATTCAAATAGGGGTAGACTGAAACACCCAGCTTTCCGAGGTGTACTGCTACCACTGCTAGGCACTTGGTAAAAACTCTTGGGTGCAAAGGACAGGCCGAAGGGCATTGCAGAAAATTGACAGCGACCCGAAGGAAGTTTGAATCTGAGAAACCTCCTGTGAGATTTCCTTATGGGTATGTGGAAGTAAGTGTCCTTTAGGTCAAGGGAGGCTAGCCAGTCTCCCTGCTGTAAGGACTGAATGGCCAGTGACAGTGACCATTCTGAATTTTGGTTTTAGTAGATTTTTGTTCAGATATCTCAGATCCAAAATAGGTCACCACTCCACAGTTTTCTTTGGTGTCAGGAAGTACCTGGAGTAGAGGCTTTGCCCCTTTTGTAGGCAAGGACCCTCTTTACTGCTCGTAAAGCTAGAAGGTTTTTTACCTCTAACTCCAACAGAAGTACCCATGTTGGGGTTAGGGGCTTTGACACCTGGGTACGTCCGAGTTCTGGCATCTGCTTGAACTGTAGTGGCAGACTCTTTTCCACTATCTCCAGGACCCACTTGTCTGTGGTAATAAGCGTCCAGGCCTGAAGATAGTGGGAGAGTCTGCCCCCTACTGGCAGAGGGGAGGCGACCTGGACACTCATATCAGGGTTTAAGCTGGGAGACTTTTGGCTGGGTAGAGGTGTCTCTTCTTTGCCCTCTTCTGCCCCTCCCTCCCTCTGTAAAGGATAGGGAGCATAAAGCTTGGGAAAGTAACCTCTGCCCCCGTTTC
Organism: Neoceratodus forsteri; assembly: GCA_016271365.2. Classification (NCBI taxonomy): domain Eukaryota; kingdom Metazoa; phylum Chordata; order Ceratodontiformes; family Ceratodontidae; genus Neoceratodus; species Neoceratodus forsteri. The sequence continues at coordinate 1,014,810,682 of CM028131.1, read as the reverse complement.
CCCTAGGGTGGGATTTTTGTGAGGCAGCAGGTTTAGGTTTAGAGGAATGACTTTGCCAAGAAGCTTTGTACTCATCAACATTTTTCATGTAGTCTGTAGTCCTGGAATCAAACAATATGTTTTGATCACAAGGAAAATTCATGGCTTTAGATCAAGTGTCTGGAGTAAGACTAGTAGTTCTATGCCAGGCGAAATGCCTCAAAGAGATGGCATAGGCCTTGACTCTAGAGGCGGCATCACTGCTGTCATCTGCCATGTAGAATTGGTATTTCGTAGCTTCCCGGGCAGTTTTTGCAGTGTCTATCAGTTCATTGTGTCAGACTCACTGTGGGAAATAGCCAGGACAGAATTCCATAGTGCATTTTGATACTTGGCTATGAAAGTCATGTAGGAGAAAAGTCTGATGAGCAGAGAAGCTGTAGTGTACATCTTCTCTACAATAACATCCATTTTTCTGAAGTCCTTGTCAGGGAGTAAGGAGGACAAAGAGACTCCAGCTTTCTCACATGCTGCCTGCTGTACAATACTCTCATAGCTGGGGATGTACAGACAGGAATTCTGTGTCATTTTTGGACAATGGGTATTTTTTGTCACAGCGCTCGTCAACTCCTGCCAGAGAAGTAGGGGTTTGAAGCAATTTCATGGTGTTTCTTCTGAAAGCATTATAAATAGGTAAGACCAATCTCTTAGGTGGTGGAACACCTTTTATCTCCCTATAATCTCGGTCCTCATCATCCTGGTTATACTCCTGAGTAGGGAGGTCCTTGGATCCAGATTTGACTCAAACTTTACTTTCTGCCGCTTGGCACTGTAAACTGCTGCGCCCAAGTTCTCTCGTACTCGTTTTTTTCTTCTTGCCCCCCAACTCCCGCCCAGGCCTCCTTTAAATACACCTTAGCTCTGCCCTTTTCTGATCCTCTGACACCCCATTGATACTTTCCATGCACGATTTCCTCCAATCCCTGTTGAGGGAGTCTGTACTTTGAACCACTGCTTCGTACACTTGGCCTGCTCCATTTATTTTTTTGCTTTTGTCTAGCCCCTGATGTTATACTGTCCTCCACTATGATAGTTACCTAGGGAAGTCTCATACATCTCTCTCCCAGCCATTACACCTGAGCCATAGCATACTCTAGTTTTGGCATCCCTATTATTATTACTATCCAGCTTTTCTTATGTAATTGACCTGAATGCAGTACCAGGTTCTGATCCAATTCTGGACACACTTACTCATACATATGCTGCCCCCTGCACTGCACTGCTGCTTATCTAATGTGCCCACTTCCATTTTCTATGCTCCTCACATATCACCCTGCCACCTCACACTCCAGTCACCCATGTCAATTAGAGCACTTTCTCTGGTTTCACTAAGCTATAGTGTTAGTACCTCCCTCCCTAGCACCAAACCGACCACTTTGTCTATGCCTTGTGGACGGTTTCAAAAAATTAAAGCTTTTTTTATCCATTATGCACTCCTTAAAGAATTTGCTTCTCTTGCTCCTTCTCTGCTCGGGTAATGTAGAATTAAATCCGGGGCCCCCACTCCCACTTACCTCACCCACAGAATTCGCGGCTGCACCCGGACTTAAAATAATGTTGGTCAACATCCTAAGCCTAACTAAAAAGATTGACTGGTTACAAGCTTGGACTGCTCACACTGAGCCAGACCTTATTATTGTCATGAGACATGGCTCAAAAAGACCAATTCTGACCAACAAGTTGCTATTCTGGACTACAAACTGCACAGGGCTGACAGGGATACAAGGGGGTGGAGTGGCTGTCTATGCTAAAACCAAATATTCAGTCACCGATATCTTCTGCAAATCTAAACTCAAGGAATTTGAGTTAGTTTCCCTGAAGATGCACCTTCCCTAGACTGAATGCATTACTATTATTGGTGGCTACAGGCCACCAGCTGGTGGTACTGATATCCTTAACATTCTTAAATCCTTAACTACCACTGCTAACTCTGAAACATTAATCCTTGGGGACTTCAACATGGACTGGCTTACCCCTAAATCACTCAATTTGAAATCCCTCTGCGATGATGTTGGCCTTGCTCAGTTAATGAGTGAACCAACTAGAATCAACACGTCAAATACCAACAAAAGCTCACTCCTTGATGTTATTTTAACTATGCATCCCCGCAAAATTTTACATGCTGCAGTCTTCCACAACGACCTGAGTGATCATGGGATTGTAGTTTGTACAAGAGCACATGCAAAAGCTCACCATCAAAACAAATTCATAATCAAGTGGTCCTATCGCAAGTTCAATGCACCAAACTGTTTGTCCGACTTAGGGAAGGTTAGATGGCAAGACCTTTACTTAGATAAAACAGCCGATGAGGCCGTCACTATCCTCAATGACAACCTTATTAGTCTGGCTAATAAGCATCCCCCCTTGATTAAGGTTAGGACGTGTAAAACCTCTAATCATTGGTTCACACCAGATCTTAAGGCTGCACTTATAGAACAGGACAAACTCTGGGCACAGGCTAGGTGCACTAAGTGTCCAGCAGAATGGCAGGCCTTTAGAACAGCTAGGAATGCATGCGTCAAATGCATTTGCTCTGTTAAAGCCAACTTCTATGTCTCCACTCTTGAACAGGCTAAAGGGAATTCTTATAAAATCTGGGAGACCCTTAAGACCATCGAAGGCCAGCCTGTTACCTCCTCCATCCAATCTAAAATAAACAGCAATGGTAGTGTGGTGGAAAATAGTTGTCAAATACTCGAAGAAATTAACTCTCACTTTGCCACTGCTGGTCTAGCCTACAATTCCTCACCATATGCAGGACGAACTAACAACTTAGACAGCAATAACACTGCTTCCCAAACCCTGTCATGTCCCTTTCAGCTGTTCCTTCCCAATTATAAAGAAGTTGAAGATTCACTCCTCAATCTAGTTACTAAAAAAAGTGCTGCCGTTGATGGTCTGGAACCTTTTTTCCTAAAAATAGGCTACCTCCACCTCACTGCCCTGATTCTTCACATTTTCAACCTCTCTATCTCCACTGCTTCAGTTCCTTCTTGCTGGAAGTCCACCCACATCCTTCCCATATTCAAATCAGGAGACCCATGCAACTTAAATAATTACAGACTCATCTCCATATTGCCCAACCTATCTAAAGGCTTTAAAAAATTGATCTACACTCAATTAAAGCACCACATTGAAACCTTCTTATTTCTTAACCCAGCACAATCTAGCTTTCGGCCTAAACATAGTACAGTCACGGCATTGGCAAAAGTCACCAATGAATGGGTCTCTGCTATCAATTCTAAGAAAATTACTGGTGCAGTGTTCCTAGACCTTAGGAAAGCATTTGATACTGTCGACCACAACCTATTAGTTAGAAGCCTTATCAAAATAGGCGCCTCCCCTGCCACTGCTCAATGGTTTGCCAGCTACCTTTCTGGAAGGACTTAGAAAGTTAAAGCCGGTGGCCTATTTTCTGCCTCTCTGCCCATTGTTAGGGGAGTCCCACAAGGCTCCATCCTAGGTCCCATCCTTTTCTCCCTGTACATCAACAATCTCAATGCTCATATAGTCAATTCCAAGTTGCACTTCTTTGCTGACGATACAGTGCTATACATATCTGGTTCAACTCTGCCCGAAGTAAGGGACATCTTACAAGCTGACTTTGCTCAGTTGGAACTTAATCTGGTTAATGCCTAACTCCTCCTCAATGCCAAAAAAAACAAGGCCATGATCCTCACCCTCAACACCTCCTCCACTGACCCGCCTAAAGACTTTGTTATCACCTCTCTAGGAGAACCCCTTGAAGTTGTATCCAAATTTAAATATCTTGGTATGTGGCTAGATAATAAACTCTCCTTTAACGACCATCTCAGTGACCTGTCCAGGAGATTAAATGTCAGGTTAGGCTTCTTCTTCTGAAATAGGTCACTTTTTCTGCTTGGGACTAGAACCAGGCTTGTTCAAGCCACATTCCTGCCGTTACTCGACTATGGTGACAATCTACACTTCCTCAGCAGCTACAAGCCTAAGCAAATTGGACTCTCTCTATCATCATGCCCTGCTGTTTATCACAAACTTACCCTACCGAATCCACCACTGTGAACTGTACACAGCCATTGGCTGGACATCACTCTTCACTAGACGTACGCTCCATGCTGGTATCTGGACTCTTAAGATACTCCTGAACAAACTCCCATGTTATCTCAAATCTCTTATGCGTATTTCCCACAGTTTGTACTCCCTCAGGAAATCTGACTTCATCCTCCTTGACATACCGAGGACTCGCACCTCCTTTGGCAAACGTGCCATATCAACAGCCCTTCCAACCCTTTGGAATCAGGCTCCAGTCCACACTGAAACTATCCAGCACTGTTTCTGTCAACTTTTTCAAAAGGCTGGCTACCTCCAAAATAAAAGATAATTGCAGCTGTTTCTAAGCCACTTCTCCACCTTTCCTTCACCCTATGCCTTCTCTACCAGCTGTCACCAGCTCTAGTCCATACAAAATGTGCTCAAAAAAAGGCCTCTAAGTCCGACCCTAATGGTATCTATACCCTTCTCCCCACTGTTCTCTGCCCCCTTTTTCTATACTATACCCCCCTTGCTCTTTCACCTTCCCTCTTCCTCTACTACATCCCTTTCCTACACTATATCCTATCCCCCCTCACTCCATCTAGTCCTCTGGCCCCTAGCACTTTTTTTTTTTAATTCCCCCGTTTTCTTATGCATCTTATTTTGGCAGTTGGTAATCCCCCACCCCAATGCCTCTTACCGCCCTATGTTTCATAACTACTTGAAACTGTATTGAACTACTGTGATGTCTGTTACTATGTTCCTAATCACTGTGATGTTTTATTAATATGCTATATGTAATTGCCTGTACACGTCACATGACCTCCTTGTGAATGAGCTTGCTCAACTGAGTTTTCCTGCAGTAAACTAACTTGAACATGTCTGCTTGAATCCCCCCCCCAAACCGTCTCTCACCTGGAAACAAGCCTCGGCTCATTGTGCCCTTCCTGGTTACTAAAACTTTCAAATGAATAAATAAACAAAACTGTCACGTTCAGACCACCATCTGGGAGTGATGTAGTGATGTCATTTGGGCCTGGAACGGGCAGAAAGCAAACACCTTCTTTCTTCGGATTGGTGAAAAATGTCACCCCTCTTCATCAGATATTGTGCTGTGCCCATCTGTGGACAAGAGTAGGTTGCATTGTGCATCCCCCTGTCTGGGAGCAGGTGTTGAAATATACAACCCCCATCTGGGGGCAGGTATCGCTTGTTTGTATCTTGGCATTAAACACTGGCCCCAAACAAGGGCAACAGGAACAAAACCAGTTTAGTACCCATCTGATGTAGTAGTAAAGGTAAGGTCAGGTTTGAATACTGGTGCTGTCTGGGGAAGTATTGAGGTAACTGTAAGCCATGCAGACTCCATGCCGGGAGGCATCACTGCTCTCCTGAAGATACTTTATCCCACCTCCTACTCCTGAACGATGCTACCCTTTCTACCTACTCTTTGTAGCATTCAATCAACCAAACTTTATTTAACCAGCCAGTTACATCATTAAGTGAGCTCATTTACAAGATGGTCCTAGACACAAGGACATACACAAATACACTAATTCAAAAAAAAAACATAAGTCAATAAAACAAGCTAGGTTTAAAAATGTACTCATTAGGCATCAGGAGCCATACTTAGTTAACAAAAGGCAAACACAGACATAGGTAAATTAGGAGAAGGAAGAGAAAAGGGCAAGGCGAATAAGGGGGGCAACACTGCCTGGGCAGAGGACCCCTGAGGAGGGGGGGATGCCAAGGGGAAGGAGGGAGGCAGAAGAGGGGTAGTTTCCCCGCATAGGAATGCCGGTCGATGGGGGAATAAGAAGGCCAGGGTAAGTGCAGGAGCTAGGGGGCTACGCTGTCCAAATAAAAGTGATCACCTGAAGCAGTCACACTCCATCTTCAGGCATCGGTAGAGCAGCTGCCTGAACGCGTAAGGGCTAGCTAGGAAGGAAAGCTTAAGGACCTTTTGCGTGTTGTTTCAAAGAGAAGGTAGGAATGAGCTTATAGCGGTTGTGCCAAGTCGTGTTCTTGTCCAAGGTAACTTGAGATAGACAAAGGAAGAGTTCTGTAGGCCATACACACAGGTTGCAGATATAGGGTGGGAGTCTGTTAGAGATAGCCCTGAGGAGTCACATGAGGGCGTTTATTTGCCTCCGCAAGGTGAGGGATGGCCAGTCGATTGCCTGATACAGCAGACAGTGACAGTGATGAGTGCGCAGAGGCATGTCTAATCTGAATCTCAAGGCACGGTGACAGAGGGTGTCAAGTTTCTGGAGGGCTTGCTGGGGACAGTGACTGTAAAAAAAAGTCAGCGTAATTGAACAAAGGTAGAAAAGTTGTTTGGACCACCTGCTTCCTGGCTTCAATAGTAAGTAGGTGTCTTGTACCATAAAATATGCCAAGGCGCTGTCTTACCTTTTTAGCTAACTCTTTTAGCTGTACCATGAAGCTAAGTTTATTATCCAACCAGACACCCAGATATTTGAACTTATCCACTATTTCCAAAGATTCACCAAGGAGGGTGGTAATCTGGGGGTTAGCTTGTGTCCCCATGGTATAGGAGACGTGCGGGGAGATGATCATGGCCTTAGCCTTTTTGGCATTGAGCAAGAGCTTGAGGTTCAGCAGGTTATGTTGGAGGGTGATAAAGTCATGCTGTAACTCCTTGTGAGCAAGATCAAGGGAGGGGTTGATTGTGTAGAGGACTGTGTCATCTGTGAAAAGCTGAACATTTCAGTGAACATTTCCCGTAAGTATGCAAGAGTCTATGCGGTTTATGTAAAGCGCGAAGAATTTAAAGAATCAAAGTCTCTGCCTTTTAGTTTTCTTTTTAAAGCCTTTTGTTTAAGCCATATGAAATAAAAGTAAAATTGTAGGGTTCACCCTTGGTGTGTTTCCATGAAAATATACATTTTGAGTGGAAATGTGCACTTTAGGTGGGGACATACATCATGTCTGAACTGGTAGTGAGAGAGGATTTTGAAACACAAGAAGGTCAAGTTACTTGCTAAAGGTCACATAGTATGAAAATGATGGCTGTTAGGAATGATACACAACCATTTAGCTTTGAAACAGTATTGCAGTCAAGCACCAAAATGTATTAAGGTGTATATATATTGCAATGACGCCAAGAGCAAAGAAAAATGGATATACATGTGTTTATGGCTCACAAACTGTTACTGCAGAACTCTGAATTCAGTCACGAATAGGGTTAAGTAATTAGGCTGTCAGCCCAGAGCAGCGGACATGAGTTGAGAGGACACGCGTGGGTGTGAAAAGCAGTTTCTGGACAAGAAAAACTAATATGATGAGACATTTTCTTTTGTTGAAATGAAATGTTAAACTAACCATTGTCTGCTGATTGTAAACAAAACACTTTCAAGACACAGTACAGTACACATTCTAGTAAACTCAATCTTTGTAAACAAATAATTCTCCATCATGTCTTTCTTTTTCAAACACTGTCCATCTTAACCTACACGAACAATCAACTCTTTCCTTGTCATCTTAAATCTTACACTCAGGAATTAGCTGAAACAGGATTCCAACCATAATGAAAATCTTGTACAACTCCCTATATCACAAATAGCAAAACCAACTGGCAAGCAATGACCCTGAAACGTGGATAACCACACCAATAATTAGTCACAGGGCACAAAACAACTGTAGTATATGTAACCCCACACTCCTTCATTTTTCAACGACAGGCGGTATGCTGTCTGAATCTGACAGCAATACCAGGTGGGCTGGGTTCAGGGAGGAATAGGTCACTCGGCACAAGGGCTAGGTTTGGCTACTCTGCACAGGGGCACCCAAGTAACTCCGAACACAAGAAGCAATAACTGTAATGTCCAATACCAGAAATGGGATTCTAAAGTGTGGCTTTTATTCACATCCAAACAGAATAAAACAAAGCATAGATGGACCCCCATAGGGCTACACTCCTAGTAATGCAGATTAAAAGAATCAAGAACACTTCTTCTACACTTTAGCCCTCAGGCTCTGAACCCACCGGGCACACAGCCCAGACTTGCATGCTGCTTTGGGTACACAGCCCGAACTTGTACACTGTTCTGGGTTTTCCCTGGCTCGGCTCCCTTGCCGGCCACTCGGACACCTTCCATATGTCATGGAAACATTTACTGGTGGCCCCCTAAACCACCTAAGAGCACCTCAGCTCTATCAGGGAATTTTCCTTTTAATTTCACGTCTGTGTACTTTCCTCAGGCACTGGTCAAGTACCTGAGAGAAAGTAAAGGTGCCACAGAGCAAATCCGTAGAGGTGAATTTGGTTACTACTGATGGGGGGTCTCCCACCTCTCGCTCCCACAATTCATACCCGCCCATTTCTCTGGACAGTAAGCACCTCATACTGTAAAGCTAGGCAATGTAGATTATGGCTAAATGTATGTCACATATCCTCTACTTGTCTTGCTTTCCCTTTGTGCTGGACTTGAACATATTTTTAATTGGCACAGCCCATTGCTCTAGGCCCCTCACTGATTAAGCAGTCCAATCCCCACATTACAACTGTACTTGGCTGTCTTTTTTCTGACCCCACAGTAACAGTCCCTTTAGTTTCGTTCTGTTAAGGTGAAACACACATGGCCTTCTTTCAGAGCGAACTCACCCTTTGGTTGCAGGTGCCCCACAGGCGATTCCTCCACAGGAATCTCTCTCTCTCAGAGCTTCTGGTGTCGTAGCACAACTTGAAATAGGCAGCTTCTTCCCTTAGCCGGAACCAGGAGGGTTGCCCCTGGAAAACAAGCAACTTTCCCCCATCCCCTCAGGGATGGGGCACTTGGACCAGTAACAGTGGTCTCCACCACTTCAACAACCAGTTTCTGTGTTCCTCTTATGGTGGAAACACACACCTTCTTAACAGTGGCTCTAAAACAGAGCTTAAAGCTCTGAGAGCCTGCACACAGACAGCTGTACTACTGTCTCTGCAATACTGCACACAGACTGAATTCAAAATCCCCAACGTTCTATGCTAACCTCCAACTGCAACATTCCAGTGTGGCTTATGCAGCTGCGAGAGTTCTGTGGTGATGTCATCCCTCAGTCTCAGCTGAGACTGAGAACAGAGTGAGACAGTGTGAAATCCATTTAACTGGAGTTTCACAAGTTGCCTTCCCTGCCTACCACTAGGTCTTACTGGGATTCTAGTAACCCCGGGTAACAGGGGGTTACATATATACCATTGAGTCTGAATGTATCCTAAAGTGAATAACAATTGAGTAAACATATATATCACACCCAAACTTGCAGATGACAGTAGAACAGCTTTAAACATTTACCCAAGGTAAGCAGTGGTTCTGGAACCATAAAAAAAGGTCAGAGACAAAAATAGGGAGTGAACTGTAAGAACACTTACCAAATAAAACTGCTTGCCCTCCAGGATCAAGCGGAACATTTTTACATTCCAAAATCTGATTGTCTGGCCACAAATTGAATGGGCAGTACACCTGATTGCAATATGCCACATGAGTGGAGGTCTGTCACCATTTCACATTCATTTCTCATTATACAAATTTCACGCTCAGTCTTGAGCAATTTTGGGTCCTGGAATCTCTATGATGGTGTGCATCCTACCACAATCATGCTTGTTAGTAGCAAACACACCAAGATGCTGTTCTAGCAAGGGTGCCAGCTCAGCATACAAGTCATGACTTTTGAACAAGTCTATGATGTCATACTCCTTGTTGTTGTGTTTGATGGCTGCCACCACATGTGAATCTGGGATGGTGACAGAATGGCATTGTCCCTAGATCTGTAGCAACAGCTTGTTAGCTAGGCCCACTACACAGCCATGCTGTGCAAGGCAATCAATTCCCAGAATGCTGGGGTGATGACATAATACCATGAGGTCAAACACAAATTTCATTTTTAGGTGGCCTACCTGCACAGGTAGTGCTACAGATTGAAAAGTTTGTAGTTGGGTACCATCTACACCTTGTGCACTAGTTTGCCAGATGGTGGACCAGGCACAAGTGGTTGGGTTCTCATCATGGAGAACCAACATGGCTGCTCCTGTGTCTAGAAGCATATCGAGTTGGCAGTCCCCGACCGTGGCCCTTACACAGGGCCGTCCGTTTGCGTCAACAAGCAAGTCACTCACAATGCAGACTGGGGCCTGTAACTATCAATCTGAACAGTTACCAGATTTTTCCTCATCCTCCTGTCCTTTGCGGCCTGTAGGGGCTTGTTGGACCCCCTCCCCTTGGGGCTTCACACCAACAGGAATACTGTACCTGTGATGTCAGAGCTGCCATTTTCACTTGCTCAATGGGCACTTCTTCAATCACTGCACTGGCCTGGTCAGTGCTCGGTGTTGTGAAAGGGTTTGTCCCTCGGCCACTCAACCCTGCTGAGGTTGAAGGTCTGTAAGGGTTTGTACTGCTGAATGGTGCCAGGGCTGCAGTGCCATCCATTCCAGCAAGGGCCTTCTCCAGCTGTTTCTGGAGGGTCTCATTTTCATCTTTTGTTGGTCATTTTTCTCCAAGGCCCCGGTCTGCCTACCTTCTGTCACGTCCTGGCATCCCCTCAGGTCTTCCGGCCGCCATCTCCAGGGACCCCGGCTCCCAATCGGGTCCTGCAGGTAGTACCCCTGTGGCTTGCCCCCCCAAGCCCTCTGCCATGACTGAATCCAGTGTGTTGCTGTGTACCCTCTGAGCCATATGCTCCCATCAGAGACAGCCATCATGCTGCCATGACTGGTTCCACTTTTCCCATTTTCTGGTTCCCCATGGTGTGTGAGGCATGCAATGACGCCAAGGGACAGGTGCGTGCATGCTACCACATGCACACCTTCCCTGCATCAGCCCCATCACGTCCCCCCCGCCTGCCTGTGCTACTGCATTGACCCCATCCATTGCTAGAGGCCAGTGCACTGGTGGCAGCATACCCCGCTCCCTGGGGAAGGAGAGCAGTCCAATGGACGCTCAATCTTTCACCTTCCCTGACGACCCCCGATGACCCAGGCTCATTCCCAAACCCGGGTCACCAGTGCAGCATGCGGTGTGGACATTTTTATCTTTTAAATCCCTATAGCTAGGCCCATTAAGATACTTATTATGGGGATTAGTGTTTTATCAAATTCGGTGGCTGTTGTTATTCCGGTTGTTTTTGCAGTTTCGGTTGCCCCCCCCACGGGGGCCTGAAGGTTGTCAGAAGGGTCTGCCTGCTTGGTGTTGCCACCTTCCACAGTGTAGTGAGTGCAGGCAGGGTTGACTGCAGCAACTTGGGCTGGGTCCACTTGGGGTGTGGTAGTGATGGCAGCTGCCTTGTTGTTGTTGTTTTTGCCTGAGGAGAGGTTGTGAAGGTAGACTTGGAAGGCTCTCTCTGTCTTGGTAAGGATCTATTCAAAAGTGTCGGTCTGTGGGTAAACACAGAGTTCAACTTTTTCCCTCAGGCCTGGAGTCATGTTTCTGATAAACAAATCTTTGTATTCAATTTGTTTTTTTACTGGCAGTCTCATCTGCCAAGCCCTTGCCAGCTTCACATGCAAGCCACAGCCGTTGATGGTAAGCTACTGGGCCTTGTTTTTACATTCTGCTTAACCTTGTAGGCCAAGTGGACTCCAATGACACCTGGGGCATTAGCTGAGACAAGGGCCTGGGCAATTTCATTAAAATCAAGCATGTCTGTTGCGGACAGTCTCTGGGAGCTTGGCCTCAATGGTTTGTCTCAGGACTTGAACCTGGTACTCCGGTTGGAGAGAAAGCTTCTCACAGAGGGAGCACACCTTTTCCAAATGACAGCTGAGATTGTCAGTGGGAAATGTCCAATGCCTTCAGCAATTTGTTGAACACAATGAGCAACCTGCAGAGGACTGGATGTGTGTGTCCGAGTTGTAATGGCTAGAGCACCGCTGAGGGCAGCAGCTGCCGCCACATCAGCAACTGTTCTGAAAGCACTGTCCTGGCTGATAGCATTTTCAATCATGCATTTAATTTGGTTATGCAGGAGTGATGGTGCATCCGATGCGGTGGAGGTAGCTAGGGTGTTAACCTCCTGCACAATGCCTCGCACTATTGCACCATTCTCCCTGGTAAGGGGAGCCAGTGGGATGGTGTGAACCTCTGGCCTGCTGACAGGAGCTAATGAGGGTGCATGGCTAGGTGGTGGATGGCAGGCATGACTGGGCGGTGGTGGGCCTCCCGTATCATGAGGGTTGCCATGTTTGCTGTTGTCATGGGGGCTGCCATGTTTGTTGCGACGTGGCAACATGGGCAATGTGCCAACATGTTAGCCATCTTGGGGATGGCTAGTGAATACCACCACCCTGTGGGGTGGGGCCTTGGATGTGACAAGGCAGTCCAGGTCCCCGTAATCCGAGTCGTCATCTCCTGATGACGTGATGTCAATGGGTGTATACTGAAAACCATTCATAGCTTTAACTTGGCCAGCAAGAACCTCTTGCTGATGGCAGTTTCGCCATCTTTGCCTTACATCTCCTATGACAGACTCTAGCAGTGCCCTGCCCAGTCCCTTTCTCAATCTCTCTCTGCAACACTCTATATGCAGCGCCCAATTCGATGTTCTCCCTAAGCTCCTGATCTGATTTATTAACCTTGCATTCTCCTCTCTCACTCCCTCATTCTTATCAGTCAAAATGTCATTTAAATAAGATAGCTGTTTCTTATCATATTTTAACCTGTCAATGCCTTCTTTCAACATGCAATTTTCACATTGTTTCCTGAGCAGTACAATGCAACAGCCTGTTATTGTAGTCACGGAGGGACTGTGCCTCCTCTGCCAATTTCTGTTCCCTTCTCACTATCTCCTGTGCTTGCAAGCTCACCTTTTTTTTTTTTTATTTTTTTTAGAGAGGCGTTTTGCAGCTCAAGAGCAGCACAGTGTTGTAGCAAACTGCTTACAGCAGTATGGAGTGCTGCCATTAATACACCTTTGGAATAATACTTTTTTGCTTGGACTCAATATATTGTTTTGAGCTGACAAGCAAGGGGTCTTCAGCTAATTTTGCATCCAGCACAAAATCAGTCCACCCTCCATGGGAGGTGAGGTATTTTGAGACATCTAGTCTCAGTTCTGTGCACAGTTCAGACATTAGACACAACGGGGCTAACACAGAAGCAAAAAAAAAAAAAAAACAGTTGAAAGACTAATGAAATCCTTGGAGCTGCAACCCAACAGCTGTCCGGTTCCCTGTGGGAAACAGTGGAGCCAAGGGAGTTGCTGCTACTCACAATGGGAGTGTACCAGAGGTCTGGGTGGGTCTGCCACTACCAAGACCAAAGCAAAACAAGTTTGCTTAAGAACAACCACCGTATTTTCATGTGGGCAGAGTGCACCACACTGCTTGACATTTAGTTCAGAAGAACTGAAATGAAACCTTAATTTGTACATTCCAACCCGCCTGGTCGCCACTGTAATTGGGGGTAATAAATCACCCTCTCTCAGATTCTTGGTGGAACTGTATAAGAGTGAAGAAACAACAGACAAGCGGTGTCTTCCTGATAAAAGGAATTTATTGCTAGTAAACAGAGCAGGCTTACACCCAAAACACAGTGAAATGAAAATCTACTGTACTGGGGAGATATATTATACACACACATATATATATATATATACACAGATACACACACACACACACACACACACACACACACACACACACACACACATATAGCCTTTCTAAGCTTACCTAAGCAGCTAGTTTCATCTCTTCTCAGAGAAAATGCATAATGCATCAGGTCTTATACCCAGATAATTACTATGGCAACTATAAAGGAGATACATAAGAGGTATATAATTGGACAGTGGCAAATGACCTGATTCCTAACTAGCCTGGGAAAACTTGCTGAGCTAGCTAAAGATTAACAACGGCTCTTGTATATCTTACAAGGTTACTTGCAGTCACAGTATGCACAAGCACTAAAGATGGGTTCACCATAACATAACCCAGCCAGATCATCTTAGGGTAGCTGGTTCATTCCACTGGGGTGTCAAACAGACAAGGCACACTGATGAGTCCTGGTAGGACGAAACACGTGTCTGTGTCTTCTGTTGGCACCCTTTGCAAACTGTGTGAGAGGCCTTTCGGCACCATGCATTTCTGCTTAAAGTTGAACCAGCATAATATTTAGTGGTGATTTGCATATGCAGCCCATGCTGCTTTGCGTTATGGGGGCATGTGTGATTTTGTATTTCTTTGAAACTTGGCTTCCCGGCAAATGCCCTTTGGGGTAACCAATAGTATAGTAGAACTCTGATCCTGACACATATGCTTGTACGATAAGAGTCTGTTCCCTAAGTATTACTATTACTGGCAGGTGTCAGGCCCCCACGGAAAATCTTATAGCTAGCAGTTTCTAGTGGGGACCACCCCCTGGTGTCAGCTGACTGACGTCAGAGGATGTCAGATAAAAGGGGCAGTCCCACGCCCGCCCTCCAGTTCTCCCGCCGGAGACCCAAAGGCAAGACGGGAAACAATTCCCCTAAGAATGATGAGTCCTGGTAGGATGAAACACGTGTCTGTGTCTTCTGTTGGCACCCTTTGCAAACTGTGTGAGAGGCCTTTCGGCACCATGCATTTCTGCTTAAAGTTGAACCAGCATAATATTTGGTGGTGATTTGCGTTATGGGGGCATGTGTGATTTTGTATTTCTTTGAAACTTGGCTTCCCAGCCAATGCCCTTTGGGGTAACCATTGCCTTAGTGCTTGAGCACGGAGGTTCTTTGTCTCCTAAAGATGGCACTGTTGCCTAACTAATTATACTACAGTCCAAATCCCCAGTGTTACAATTAGGATTATTAACAATGCAATAGAATAGTAGAACTCTGATCCTGACACATATGCTTGTACGATAAGAGTCTGTTCCCTAAGTATTACTGTTTGCGAAGCAGGGGGCCAATCAGGGGTGCTGGACTATGGATAACAGTGTGTCCAGAGTTTCTAATTGTTTGTGTGTGTTTTTGGGACCACAGCTGTGGGATCGGAGGGCATGTTTTGACACAGAAACAGCAATTAATCAGAATGTGCATATCAATGGTAGCATCAAGCAGTAGTCACATTCATTTAATCACAAATCCAAGACACATCTTCACTCCACTGCAGCATCACATCCATCAATTTAAAGTGTTAGCATACTTGAGTCCTTATTCTTTGTCCTAACCCCATATTTACACACACACACATATATATATATATATATACACACACACACACATATACATATATATATGTGGCCCCACTAAGGAGACCAGCTCCTTAGTTAGGATTATTAGAGAAAGTACAGTTATGTAAGAACTTACCGTAACAATAGATCTTCGAGAGAGGCTCTTGTAGTAGGTACTAACCAGTAGGACTAAGCTGGCAGGTGTCAGGCCCCCACGTAAAATCTTATAGCTAGCAGTTTCTAGTGGGGACCACCCCCTGGTGTCAGCTGACTGATGTCAGCGGATGTCAGATAAAAGGGGCAGTCCCACGCCTGCCCTCCAGTTCTCCCGCTGGAGACCCAAAGGCAAGACGGGAAACAATTCCCCTAAGAAAAAGAGAGAAGAAACTCAGGGGGATGGAGGGAGGGAAAGCAGTACTTACTGCAAGAGCCTCTCTCGAAGATGTACTGTTACAGTAAGTTCTTCTGTAACTGTACTATCTTACTTCGAGGGGGCTCTTGCAGTTGGTACTCGCCAGCAGGACTGAGTCTGAAGCAGTTCTGAACAAAGAAACCAGGGATGGGGACAAAACCAAAACTGTCCACAGAAAACCTGGCAAGGGCGCCTCAAGATAGGATTCCCTGCAGGACCGCCAAACCAAAGCCCGCCCTGCGGTGGGAAGCCACATCCAAGCTGTCGTGCTTGGTAAAGGCATGAACAGAGGTCCAAGTAGCAGCAGCACAAATTTCTGCTGCAGAGACGCCTCTGAAGCATGTAGCAGAGGCCGCCATGCCCCTAGTAGAGTGCCCCTTCACCTGGCCTGGAAGGGGCTTGCCATATTTGTTGTAACAGAAGGTAATACAATAAGCCAATCATTTGGATAGGTACCATTTAGAAACAGGATGACCCTCCCTTTTAGGAATGAAGAAGATGAACAGCTGATCCGTCTGTCTGAGATCCTTTGATCGGGTCGGTGTAGTAACTTAAAATCTTGTGCATGTATAAAGTATGAAGGAGGTACCGCTCCGATTAGAGTATTCCAGAAAGAAAACCGGAAGCTCTACCAATTGGTTGAGTGGATTTGGCTACCACCTTTGGGAGGAACTTATGGTTAGTCCTCTTGGCCACCCAGTCCCTATGAAAAATCATGTAGGGAACCCGGCACATCAAAGCCTGAAGCTCAGAAATCCTCAGAGCAGAAGTGATAGCCACAAGGAACAGTGTCTTCCAAGACAAAAAACGCAAATCTGCCTCCGCTGCCGACTCGAGGGGAGGGAGTGTGAACTTATCCAAGATGAAGCTGAGATCCCACAGGGAGCCGGATTGCGGATGGGAGGCTTCAAATGAAGGACTCCCTTAGGGAATGTCTTGGAGACCTGAAGTTGGGCCACCGACTTATCTCCCAGAGGGAGGTGATAGGCTGAAATGGCCAAAAGGTGGACCTTCAAGGAGAAGTAACTGAGACTCAGGTCAAACAAGTGTTAGATAGTCTAGAATCCTAGCCACTGGGCAGGAAAAAGGCTCCAG
This sequence comes from Neoceratodus forsteri, assembly GCA_016271365.2. Taxonomy (NCBI): domain Eukaryota; kingdom Metazoa; phylum Chordata; order Ceratodontiformes; family Ceratodontidae; genus Neoceratodus; species Neoceratodus forsteri. Next base: position 1,014,793,981 of record CM028131.1, on the reverse strand, counting down.
AGACTGGCTCTGCCCATATCATGAGGTGTCTCCACTTCATGGCATAAGTGGATCTGGTGGAAGGTTTCCTTGCCTCCACTAGGATGTGAGCTACGTCTGGGGAGACTCTGTAGCAGAAAGCTGCTAGGTCTGCAGGAGCCAGACATGTAGCTGAAGGGACTTGAGACTTGGATGCACCAGGGTCCCTTGATCCTGGGTCAACAGGTCCTGGGAGAGAGGAAGGGGAAGAGCTGGTTGCATGGAAAGCTGGTGCAGAATGGAGAACTAAGCTTGTCTTGGCCAAAGAAGGGCAATGAGAATCATTCTCACCCCATCCTCCCGGAACTTGTGAAGGACTCTGGGAATCAATGGAATGGATGGAAAGGCATAAACAAACCTGCCTTTCCAGGACAGAGACAGCGCATCCTGCCAAAAAAAGTCTCGCCCTGGAACGAGCAAGCAAAAGATGGGAAAGCTTGGCATTGGATGGGGAATGCGAACAGATGTATCTGGGGCATTCCCCAGTGGGAGAATAGTGTGTCTGCGAGGTCTTGTTTTAGCTCCCACTCATGGGCACTCGCCGACATGCGACTGAGTGTGTCCACCAAGGAGTTTTGAACTCCCAGGACATGAAGTGCCTTAAGATGAAGGCTGAGGTGAACCGCTCTTTCCATGACCCACATGGTCTCCTGACAAAGGGGGTAGGATCGGGTCCCCCCCGCTTATTGAGGTACCAGACAGCACTCATGATGTCAGAGTATACTGAGATGGAGTATGGAGGAATGAGGGACTGACAGGCCTGGAAAGCAAACAGAACTGCCCTCATCTTGAGCATGGTGATGTGCAGTCAAGCCCCCTTCAGAGACCAGGACCCTTTGGTCCTGTGGGGCCCGAAATGGGCCCCCACCCAGTCCCCGATGCATCCATGGTCAGGTTCTGAGAGGGAAGCTCAGAACAAAAGGGCACCCCCCTGGACAGGTTCTCCAGTAGTGTCCACCACTGGAGATCCCTGATCATAGGGTCCGAAATCAGGACCTCTCAGTTGCGATCATCCCCTGCCTTGTCCCACTGAGCTTTGAGAGTCCATTGGTGAACTTTTATATGCAGCCTGGGTAGGGGGACCGTAGGGATGGCTGCTGCCATAAGCCACAGGAGCCGGAGTACCATTCAGGCAGGAACGTGTCTCTGGGAAGCCAGGGACTGAATTTGCCAGATTAAATCTGGTCTGGGGGAAGGAAGACTCTGCCCAACAGGTTATCCGACACTGCCCCAATAAACTGCAAACATTGGGTGGGGACTAAATGCGATTTAGCCAGTTTGACAGTAATTCCCATCCTGTAGAAAGTCTCCAGGTAAGGGCAAGAGAGTGGTGCAGGTCCTCCTGGGAGGGAGCTGCTATCAGCCAGTCATCCAGGTAAGGAAAAACCTTGACTCCCAGGGTGCGCAGGTGGGCTGCCACTACTGCTAAACATTTGGTGAATACCCAGGGAGCTGAAGACAGGCCAAAAGGCATGGCTCAGAACTGAAAGTACTCCCCCTGAAAGCAGAACTGGAGGAAACTGCGATGGGCAGGGTGGATCAAAATATGTAGATAGGCGTCATGCATATCCAGAGCACAGAGCCACAGACCCACTCGAAGTAGAGGTAGAAGGCTCAGAAGGGAAAGCATTCTGAACCTCTTGTACACCACCAAAAGACTGAGGGAACTGAGATCCAGAATAGGCTTCAGATCGCCGGTCTTCTTGGGCACCAAGAAGAAGTGGGAGTAGTAGCCCGTCCCGCTGAACTGAGGGGGAATGGGTTCGAGAGCTTCCTTCAACAGAAGAGCTTCTTTTTCCTCCAGAACCAAAGAGATGTGGTTTGGTGGATAAGTGGAACTCGGTGGAGGTCTGTGAGGGGGGTCTGATGACCTCTATGGAGTGCCTGAGTGATCAGTTGGAGAACCCAAGAGTCTGACGTTATCCTCTCCCATTCCAGAAGGTGGTGAGAGAATCGATCGCCCACTGGCTCCACTGGAAGGAATTCCAGATGGAGAGGGAGAGGAAATGAGTCAGGAGGTGGAAGGCAAGGCGGCAGCTGAGGCTCCAGCAGTTCTGCGGATCCTGGCTGGGGGAGCTTTAGCTGTGGCAGAAGCCCCTAGTTTATTTGAACAATGGGGTTTATGCCGTTTCCTAACCTGCCTACGAAAGGGCCGTTTGAAACCCTGAGGTTTGTGATACATGGATTGTACAGACTTCAGAGCTTGCCCTTTGTCCTGAAGATCAGTGATATCTTTCATATCACCACCAAAGAGGACCGATCCTCTGAAAGGAGTGTCCATAATGGCTGTCTGGACTTCGGGAGCCAAACCTGAGAGTCGCAGGCAAGAATGTCTGAGAAGGCCTATGGCAAAGGCAGAAGTACGTCCCACTGAATACACCGCATTATAAGTGGCGTGGAGCATATGTCAACAGGTGGATTTGGCTGAGAGGACCAACTCACCCAGCTCTTTTTTGAAGGAGGAGTCCGGCAGAGAGTCTACCTTGGAGGAAAGCTGCCCCAAGATGGACTTTTGGTAATCCCCATATGGCCTACGTAATTTAAAGCATGCAACCCAAGAGCGGCGGAAGAAAAAAATCTTCTGCCCAAACTGAACCATGGTCGTAGACTCTTTGTCCTGAGGAGCAGAGCTAAGATGCTTCAGGTTGGCAGTCCTGTCATAAGCAGCACTGATCACCACTGAATCAGTTTTTGGGCTGAAGACTTAATAAGTCCCTACCTTCTGGGGACTGGTACAATCTATCGGCCTTGCATGCTACCATAGCCAAGGAGGATGGTTGCTACCAAATGGTGGTGACCAGATCCTTGTGAGGCTCCAACCACATAGGAATAAGAGTGGGGGGAGCCTCAGCCAGGTCCAGGTGCTCCGCCAACCGCTGACGTTGCACGTCCTGGTCGACTGTTTTCCAATCATAGGCTGCTTGAATTTCTGCAGCAGCTCTAAGAAGGAAGGATCCTCTGGGGGAGACTTTGGGGAATCCTTTGGTTTAGGAGCCTCCAGGGTACAGGGCTCCTCGTCAGGTCCCGATGGATAGCTGTCTGAATCCGAGGATTCTGAAGGACTAGAAGACTCCTCATGAGTGAGAGGAAGGTCCACCTGCCCTGAAAGATCTGAGGGGCGGACAAACTCTCTGGGAGGTCGACCTACAGGTGAGACCGGAGTGGGGACAAGGTCCACTGAAGTAAGTCCCTGCGGAGGACAACCTGGGGCCCGGCGTCTGAGCAGGCATCTGGTGGTGTCTGTCTAATTCAGACGTCAGTTAGGACCCGGCTTCTGCTCACCAGGTGGATAAGACCTCCTAGAGATTCACCAGTGGAGGTGGCGGAGGGTAACGCAGGTTAGGATAGCCCGGGTAACCGTAACTTGGTGAGGGAAAGCCCTAGCCAGGATAAGCTGCCGTCAGGTAATGCAGCGTCGGGTAGCTTGGCATCAGGTAACCCTGCCACGACAGGTCAGGCATCGGCCCAGCAGGTGGAGGGATCGGGAAAGGCGTCCCTGAAGGAGGGACCATATCTGCTGCCCTTGACAGCCCATGCAGACGGCCCGAAGGCTGGTCACCAGGCATCAGATCTCTGGAAGGGGGGCTGGCCGACCAGCTCAGCAGTTGGATTTCTGCTTGTGACGCCAGCGACCCGGGTTTGGGAACGGATCCAGGTTGTCAGGGTGTCAGCCAGGGGGGAGAAGGACTGATCATCCCCAGGACTGCTCTCCTTCTCCGGGGGAAGGGGGGGCTTTGTGCTCGGTGCAGGAGCGATACCTGGCAGAGGCCAGTGCGTCGCCCTGTGCTGATGCAGGATCAAGACTCTCTGGGGCAGGACAGATGCTGGACGTCATTGCACGTCTCCGCCCCAGTCTACAAGGGACAAACTGCCGCTCCTGCCATTTCTATGAAGCCCTGCCCCTGGGCTTCGATTAGCCTCCTGGTCAAGCTCTCCCAACCAGTTACCATTCTCACAGTACTGGTGCCTGCTACAGTGCCGTGACCCCACCCCCTTGGGGGTAAGCCAGGGGTAACCAGGAGAGCAGAGGCTTAATAGGAGGTGGAAGTTGTGGGGGCACCATAACTAGGGCAGAGAAAATTGGACGGCAGGTGCCGATGAAAAAGGAGAGTAAATATATGGGAAAAAAAAAAAAAGATCTCCAGAAGGCTGCACCGGGGCAACTGGCATTGGATCTGGCATCAGAAACTGGGACTCTGGAGTCTCAACCCTTCCTGCAGGAGGAGGAGGCAGAGGAACACGATGGCAGTGGCCTGGCAGGCCTCTGCGGCGAACCCTGGATGTTGGGTGAGGCGTCAGGACCTGACGGAGGAACACTGGCTGGTTGCAGCTTATCAGCCTTGTCTGGGTGGACACCGATAGAGCCTGTGCCCGACTTATTGGACTCAACTGTGCTGCTAGGCTGTGGAGGTTTAGCCATAGTGGGGGTGGAGACCTTTTCCCTGGAGGCTCCCGTTGGACCTGTGCGTGAGTCCGACGGGGAGGGGGGGCAATGCACGCCCGGACATCACCAAGGCCGCCATCGGATTGACGGGATCCCCGATGGGGAGGCAAGCATAAGTACCGCAACACCAGCTGAGGTCTGCGGGGCTGTGGTAGGGGTGTCCTGGTCCCTGTGCTTCTCTTTGTCCTTCCTCTTACGATGGTGGCCCTCAGAAGAATCTGACGTCTGTCTCAGTCTCTTCAACTCCTTTTCCATGGAAGCCATTTTCTGCTTTAAAGAATGGGCTTTCAGGGCCTGCTGCCTTCTTTTCTGGGTAACGGAGTTGAATTTGCGGCAGTGCGCTCACTGTTCTATGGGGTGGTATGGGCCTAAACAGAAAAGGCACAAGGAATGCCTGTCCTTATGCGGCAACTGTGATCCACAAGAATTGCACTTATTCTTATGCGACTCGGAAGGCATCGGGGGCCACACATACAGCCGAAGTCGGTAACAAATATACTCAAAAAATAAACTTTTTTGAAGAAAAAAAGACTAGAAATACTCTTCTGAAGTGCTAGAAGCACTGATTTTAAACGAGGCAACTGTGTTGGAGCTGGCGGTAGGAAGAGTTGGAGGTGGAGTCGCGGGACCGCCCTTTTATCTGACGTCGCTGGCTGGTCAGCTGATGCCGGGGGGCGGTCCCTGCCTGGAACTGCTAGCTGGAAGATTTTCCGTGGGGTCCTGATGCCTGCCGGCTTAGTCCTGCTGGTTAGTACCTAATGCAAGAGCCCTCTCAAAGTAAGATCTTATAGCTTATGTGGCCGTGCATACCACAATGGGTTAATTTCTGGTTCCTTTGGAGGCTGAGCCAGTGTTCCAAAGAGGAGTAGTCAGCTGCTGAGACTGGAAAGCTGAAGCAGACTGCATCATTCTGGAGGGAAACACATAGCTGGCATGAAGTGCCAATGCCTCACCCTGTGAAGTACTTTTCCATAGCATGAGATCCACGAAACTTTGATGGGCATTAGTGGCGTCTGCTACTGGCAAAAGTTGGGTCTGACCCCCCAGAAGAGAAAGAGGAAGCTGAAAGGGAAGAAAGAGAGAAACTAGGTAAATGGACTGAAAATATGAGGGGAAATGTATTTTATTCTAACCTGAGAGACTGTTTTAAGGCACCCAGCAGTGGTCGCCCTCCCTGCAGCAAAGCAAGAGGGTTATCAAGTATGGTATTTTTAGTAAACTGTGGTGTAGGTCCCATTCCTTGAGTGGGTGCAGGGCTCGTGATGAGGTAATATAGATCTAAGGGTTGGGGCCCCTACTGTTTGCCTGCTGCAGTGCAGGTAGTGGATGCCTGGTACCGGGTCTAGGGGAGGTAGGCTGGGATCTCCCTGGGCAGTGCTGCAGCGTGAAATGCACCTGCCATACCAGGGTTGCTGGCATACTTTGAGGTACTGGGCTGAGGTAACCATTAGCTGTTTGATATGTGAAGTACCTGTTCTGATGGGCTGAGCTGTGTGTCAGCATATTAGTATCAGTAACTAACACAGTTGGATGACCCCTGAATTATGGGCATGAAGACAGACTGATGCCTCTGGCAAAGGAATATAATAAAAAGAGAATGTGTGCCCCACTAGGTTGCTTGCAGCCCCCAAATTAATTTTGCACCGTTTTGAACTGTGTACCAAGGATCTGAAGTGGGTTGGAAGTATTACAAACTGCCACACCTGTGGACAAAGTGAGGTGCTTTTTCAGAGATAAAATAAAATGTGTACATTGGAAGGACTTGTAGGATCGGAACAGAGACTGTTGCAACAATTTTCTCTGTAAGAAGATGCTCATGAGCTTTGTGATACAATACAAGGATCCTGTTTTAGGCTTTATGTTCTGTGTGGACTGCCGTTAATGTTTGGAGACTGTTTTCTTGCCAACTATTTTTTTTTTTTTTTTTTTTTTAAATCCTTCCTACATGCTCCATCTCAGCCACTCCTTCAGGCGTGAGCCAGGGCTGAATACCACCCATCTCACTTCTGAGCCACTGTTCCATACTGCTTGTCGACCCCAGGGTAACTCTGACATAACCTTCACAGAGGGACAGGTCCCTCCTGTGAGGGGAAAGACCATGCAATGCTTGGGCCCCAAGGTGCTGCTGGAACTGATGCTATGGACATCGATGGCCTCAGACAGCCAGAAAGCCATCATCCGGCTGAACATGGAGCAAGTATTTCTGCTTTTTAGTGCCATTCCATCCTATGTTGTGTCTGGTGCTCCCAGTCTCAACTTGGGGAGCTGCGGGTAACCACCGCCTCTATGCCCACCCAGGAGGATGGCGGTCCTACAGATGCTCAATCTTCTCCTCCCCTGCCAGCCCCGGTGTCCCGAGTCCATTCCTGAACCCAGTGTCGCCAGTGTGGCTCGAGGTAAGGTGCCAGAGCCTCAACCCTCTACGCCACTGGGCCAGCACAGCTAACTACTTTTAACTGTAGCTTTGACAGGCCTGAAACTGTCTGGAGGCTCTAGAGGTCATTCCAAGTCCTGGGAGGTCAAGTACATCCATATGAATGCGTGTACATTCCTGTCCCCCTTTTTTACCATCTGTATGCCCCTAGACATGGGGCGGGGGCTACTTTTACAAGTATCCTCCTACTTTAGTATTAATCCAAATTTAGTTATACATTTGGGAACCAACAACCTAGCTGGGGAGGAGGCTGAAATAGTGCAAAGTAGGTTCAAGGAGTTAGAGAAGATCTGCAGAGAGAAATCTCACTGGCCTTCTCAGAGGTGATACCAGTGCCAAGGGCTAGCACAGCTAGGAAAAGAAGAATAGAGGATTTTAATGACTGGTTGAGGAAATGGTGTAGGGAGGAGAGGTTCATCTGTATTGGGGACTGGGAGGAGACCTAGTCAAAAAAAGCACTGTTTTCACCAGACAGACTACACCTCCGTAGAGAGGGTTTGAGGGTACTCAGGGACAAATGGGGGAACACATAACCACTACACTTAATTTAAACTACCGGGGGAAGGGGCAGTGGGTGTGCAGGCCCACACACTCCAAGAGGAGGTGGTCAGTGAACCTCCCCCTCCACAGTGATGGAAGAGGTCTGGAGTGAGGAGGTGGAAGGGGCAAATACACAGTTAGTAAAGGGTGGAGGGGGTGAGGAACACATAACAAGGGTATGTGGACGGGTGCACACAGAGAGGATAAATGTGAATAGAAGAAAAGAGGTAACAGAAGGAAGGTCAGACTCTAGGTGGAGGGTGGTCTCTGAATATGTGGAGTCTTAGAAACAAGACAGATGACCTGTAGGCAGTATTAGCAGACAAGAGGGTGGATATAGCTGCAGTAACCGAGACTTGGGCAACATCACACCATGACTGGGACCTTGTGATCTCTGGATATAAACTATATAGGAGGGACAGGGTAGTTGGGAAGGGGTGAGGGGTGGCAGTTTATGTCAGAGAAGGAATAACTTGCACGAAGGAGGAGTCTGAGAAAGGGGAGGTGGAGGCATTATAGGTTCAGTCATGGTCCAATAGAGGCAGAAAGGTGAGGTTGGGGTGGTTTACAGACCACCAGTCAAAAATAGCAGTGTCAGTGGCTCAGTAGGTAGCACACTCGCCTCTGAGGCCAGGAGATCAGAGGGCTGTGGGTTCAGTTCCCACATCTGGCACTTAGGTTAATGTCCCAGTACTGATACTGTAGTGCAGCATGAGAGGGGTGCTGCACTTCTGAGGTGCCGTCTTTCGGATGAGACGTTAAACCGAGTTTCCATTTGCCTGGATTGGTGGTAGTTCAGGTGGATGTTAAAGATCCCATGGCACTTATCGAAAAGAGTTGGGGAATTTTCCCGGTGTCCTGGCCAAATTTCCCTCATTCACTAAAAATACCACCTACAGCTTAATCTGGTTCAAGGTCAGTTGGCATTCATCTGTTTTTCCCTTCCCCGGGTCGTGCCTGAAAATAGGCAGGATTTGTCTAGTGCACCTACCCGGTCAACAAAAACTAAATAAATAAATAAATAAATAAATAAAATAAATAAATAATATGAGGAGAGGGACAGGGAACTGATCTCACAAAAATTGGAAGCAGCAGGGAAAGGAGAGGTGATTGTGGGACACTTCAACCTGCCCAAGGTGGACTGGAGCATACCATCCACTACATGTACTAAGAGTCAGGTGATCCTGGAAGGACTGCAGAGTGGGTTCCTGACTCAGGGCATCACTGTACCAACAAGAGATGAGGCTATTCTTGATCTGATGCTCACAAATGGGGAGCATGTACAGGAAATAATGGTCAAGGAGCCACTGGGGGGAAGTGACCATTGCACAGTGTGGTTCCAGTTGGATATGGGCAGGGAAAGCATCCCGACTAAGACCAAAATCTTGGATTTCATGAGGGCGGACTTCAGGAAAAGGGGTGAGGTGCTAAGGAGCCATCTGGCAGGCATCAAGGCAGAAATAGGGGTGGACCAAAGGGGGTCCATCATTAATGAAGGAATACTGGTTGCCACAGATGAGTGCATTAGGCTCAGGGGGAAGAACACAAGGGCCAAAGCACCCAGCTGGTTCAGTTCTGGTATTGCCAAGGCAGTAAGGGAAGAGAGGTCGGCCTATAGAAAATTCAGGAAGACCAAGAGAGAGGTGGATTGGGAAAATTACCTAAGGTTGGCTATTGAGGCAAGTAAGGAAGTCCAGCGAGCAAAGGCACAGAAGGAGCTGCAGATAGCTGAATGAATTAAGAAGGGGAGAAGGCTTTCTTTCACTATATAAGTGAGAAAAGGGACAAGAAGGAAGAGATTGTTAGACTTAAGAAAGGAGTGGAGGATAATGGGGGAAAGCAGAGATACTAAATGAATACTTCTGCTCTGTCTTCACTAGGGAGAAGGATGAACCAGTGCCTTCAGGAGGGAAAAGAGGAGCGGGGAGGGGAACACAGATGTAGTGATAGAGGAGGATAGAGTGAGTGAGGGAGGGTCTGCTGGCATTGAAAATGGACAAATCACCAGTCCCGGACAGAGTACATCCAAGGGTACTAAAGGAACTGGCTGAGGAGCTGGCAGGGACACTGGCAGACCTATTTAATATTTCATTAGTCAGGTGTGGTACCGCAGGACTGGAGAACAGCACATGTAGTGCCCCTCCACAAAAGCAGTCCAAAGGATGATCCAGGGAATTACAGACCAGTCCGTCTGACCTTCATTGTGAGCAAGTTCATGGAGACCATACTAAAGGAAAGGTTGGTGGAATATTTAGAGGAGCATGGGTTCTTGGGGGGAGAACATGTCAAACAAATCTGATTGGACTTCTTTGACTGTGTCACTAAGACAGTAGATAGGGGCCAAGTGGTAGACATCCTCTATCTTGATTTCAGCAAGGCATCTGACTCTGTGCCCCACAAAAGAGATATCTGGCACTAGAGAGGTAACCAGTGGGGTCCCACAGGGCTCCGTGCTGCGGCCGGTATTGTTCAATGTCAATGACATTGGGGATAGCATTAAAAGCAAAATGTGTCTATCTGCAGATGATACCAAGCTCTGTGGGAAAGTGGACACAGCTGAAGGGATACAGGACCTACAGGAAGATCTGGAAAAGCTGGAGAGGTGGTCCAGGATCTGGCAGCTTAGTTTTAATGTCAAGAAATGCAGAGTTATGAATATATTGGAGCCAAGAATCCCCAGGACAGAGTGCTACCTGTGTGGAATCCGAGTATCTGCATCAGAGGAGGAGGAGGGGAAGGGCCTGGGGGTGATGAGCACTAGTGACCTGAAGCACTCCACGTAGTGCAAGAAAGCAGCAGCAAAGGCAAACAAGATGCTGGGATGCAGAGCTAAGGCGATCAGTAGTAGGAGAGAGGAGGTTACACTGCCCTTGTACGGGTCACTGGTAAGGCCACATTTAGAGTATGAAGTTCAGTACTGGTGCCCACACCTCAAAAAGGACATTAACCTGCTGGAGAAGGTCCAGAGGAGGGCTACAAAGATGATAGCTGGTCAGCAAGGCATATGAGGTGAGGATGAGGGCACTGAACATGTACTCCCTGGAAAACAGGAGAGAGGGGACATGACTGGGACCTTCAAGTACTTGAAAAGGATAAATAAGGTTGATAAGAAGAGTCTCTTTAAGCTGAGTGGCAACCATAACATGAGGGGGCACAGTCTTAAGCTGGAGGGTTGGAGGTTTAGGAGGGAGGTCAGGAGCACTTCTTCACAGAGAGGGTGGGAGATACTTGGAATGCGTTGCCAGAAGAGGTCATCTTGTTGAAGACAGTATGTAGCTTTAAGAGAGGGTGGGATAGGCATAGGGGGAAGGTAAGGATCATGGGTAGGGAGGATGGAAGGAGTGGGAGGGAGGCAGGGACATTAGCTCAAGCTGTGGACCCTGCAATACGAGCAGACTTGATAGACCAAATGGCCTTCTTCCGCTTGCTTCTTCGTATGTTGTTCTTTACCTGTCCTGTACCCCACCCCTGGCAGGAGGGGAGTGGAGATCCATTTGCTGGGAACTCAGGCGGACACACAAAACCCTGTGGGCCTTTCATGTTATGACATCTGTATCACAGCTTACTGGTTGCAATATTTCTCTTTGGGTGGGGGGCTCCCATAGGGTGGCATGGTTTCACTGGCAAATGTCCAGAACTACACTGTTCTTCTCAGTAGCCCACCAAGGCAGTTGGTATTTATGTGGCTTCAACAACAGAAACCTTCTTGGACCTCCTGGGGCAAAATAAATAAAATTGTCAGCAAAGCTCAGCACATGTGTGATGTTACAGATGGAGGAACTCTATGGTCTGCTGGAGAATTTCTTCTTGACTGTCACTTCACTTGTTGGCTACCCCTAGGGCACTACCTCTACCTCCCATGAACCTGCAGGCAACATGTCTCAGGGCTTGTCCTGGGAAAAGAATGTTGAGGTTCATCCAGAAGGGGTCCTCAGGGTTAACACAGTTCTGAATTTCTTTAAATCACTTCCCACATAGTTCAGTCACTTTTGTCTCACTGGAGACATTGCCTTAAACAGCACTACAGAGGATCTAAAACTCTCCCACAGTTAACATGTCCCAATTACTCACAGACCAGATGCCAGATGATGTTCCTTGCTATACCCCAGCAGGCGTGGTTCTGTTTAGGTTGGCCTCTGCCACTTCATTGGAGGGTTTGGGGTGTTTTCCTCGCTGTAGAAATTTTGGATACTGTCCTTCTCCCTCAACAGGTTGGACCTGTACACCACTGGTAGATCGTTTTTGAAACTTGTTTTGAAAATGGTTTTAAACTCACCTGTCTGCACTGTCAGTAATCGTGCTGTAACACAGTAAACCTACATTCACATTTTCTGGCCAGTAATATTTTCAGCATGCTTGTTCAATTACTGTAAAGCACAGTTCCTTGTTTGTAATGGCGTTTCCCAGCATGCATCGATGGTGTTTCCCAGCATGCAGTGCATGACATCCCAGGAGTCTTGGGGGCCATTTCCATGTAAACAATTGTTGAAACATGGCGGCCCCCATTGTGAAACTCCTGTGTACTATGTGTTAATAGCAGCTCATCAGATTTGGTCCAAAAGGATCATGCAGCAACACAGTAGAAGGATCAGGCAGAGAGCTGCAGTAAGAGATATGCGTTTTGGCTTATAAGGCTACAAATAATAAGAATGCGGTGTGTTGTGCAGAATGTTATAGCCTCTGCCTATGTGACCAGTACGGTAAATAGAGCAGTCTGGACATTTGACAGGTCAGCACTGTGGTGAACTGAGCTTGTGCTATGCCACCGAAATAATGAGCAATGGCTTGCTAATTTTAAAATGTGTAGATCCACATTAAAGATGCTATGCTCAGAACTGTCACATTACATTCCACGAAGTGACACCCAGCTTCAACATGCAGTCCCTGTGCCTAAAGTGGGTGGCAATAACAGTCTGGCGCCTGACCATCAACACCGAGTACCACATGCTAGGACATTTGTTTGGGGTTGGGTGGTCCACAGTTGCTGAGGTCATAAATGAAGTCTGCAGAGTGATCGTTCATGTGCTATTACCCAAGGTGATCCCAATTCAAAATGTGTGACACATACTGTGACAGCTGACTTTGAAAAGGAGTGAGGTTTTCCTAACTGGTGGAGCTGTGGATGGGACACACTTCACCATAATCCCCCCCCACCTCCACCCCCGGAACATGCCACTGAATATTTTAACTGCAAGTGCTACTATTCCATAGTTATGCAGGCTTTGGTGGAGCACAAATATCAATTCGTGGACATTTATTTATTTATTCTAGTATTACAAGCACCTTGGAGCCAAGGCTCTTTTACAAGGGTTCCACGTCAGAAACAACAAACAACAAGGAAGCAACAGTGAAATAACAGTAAACAATTCATTTACAACAGTGCTATTGCAAGGGGTCAATTATAGGAAGAGGAAGGAGTAGAGGAGGAGGAGGAGAAGTGTAGGTAGTCAACAGAGGCAGCTATAGTAAAATGGTGAACACAGCTAGGGCGCATGTGCCCACAAGGAATGGGTAGGGTCAGGTGCCTGGGGGGTGGCAAAGAAACAGGGATGAGAGGAGAGAGGGAGGATGAAGATGCAGCCGGAGGCATTTGTCGGAAAATAAATGGGAAGGAGTGATAGAAGAGAAGAAGGGGGCAGGGTGGGAGGAAATAAGTGCTATAATGGGGCAAGGAGAGACTAATGAGGTGATATGAAGACCTGAGATTTGAAGTGGCGCCTCAGGAGCTGGGGCAGGGAACTGGGGGGCCTGGGGTTAAGCAATATATAAGTTAGGATTAAAGCTGTGTAGGTCATCAGCTAGGAGAGGGAGTCACAGGAGCTAGAGGTAATGAGATGGGCCCGGAGCCTGGTTTTGAACAGACCTAGCGTTGAGGCAGAGGAGGTAGTGTGGCTGAGACCATTCACCCATAGAGGAGCCCTACAGGCGAATGAGCGTTGGCCCTGCGTATTTCGTCAGCGAGGAACTTGTAGAATCTGGGTTGTCGAGCTCCTGGTGTTCTGTCAGTTGGGGTTTTGATGTAACAAGGCAGTAACACCGGGGGGTGTGAGGCCAAGGTTGATTTTTCCCACCATAGCACATATGAGATACTTTATACAGTTGGAGAGTTGGAGCCATCCGGATTGTTCATAAAGGGCACAGGTGTGGTGAGGTGGTGGGCACCAGTTGTGAGTCAGCATGCTTTGTTAAGTGCAGTTGTTATACGTCGGAGGGCGGACGTCGTGGCAGAGCCATAGATAATGAGGCTATAATCAATAATTGACACCACAGAGCTCTGGACGGCACTCTTCAGGGCCTCTGGGGTGAGGTGCTGCCTGTGCTTGTAGAGTAATCCAAGGCATGTGTTGGCAGGTTTAGCCACGCTGTCAATGTGAGCCATATAGGAGAGACTGGGGTCAAGCAGAATCCCCTAGGTATTTGAATGAGTAAACTTGTTCGAGGACAGTCCCCTGCTTGGTGGAGATAGCAAGGGGGTGTTGCTTATAACGGTTATGTGAACTGCAGAATAGCAATGACTTGGTTTTCTTGTGATTGAGGACTAGTTTATGATTGAAGAACCATGTTTCAATGGCACTGAATCTGAGTTGGAGGCTGTGTTGTAGTGGTGAAAGATCCTTGTGTGTAGAAAAAACAGCATCATCTGCATACAGGATGATTTGTTCCGAGCAGGATTGTGTTAAGGAGTTTAAAAAGAGGCTGAAAAAGAGAGGACCCAGTATGGACCCCTGAGGGACTCCGGAGTGGACAGGCAAGGTGTCCGAGATAGCATTGGCAATTTTTTACTCTTTGAGAGCGGTTGTCAAGGTAGCTTCTGAACCAACGGGCTGAGTCCAGTGCGAGGCCAGCAAGGAGTAGTTGGTCTTACAGCAGCCGATGATGGACCGTGTCAAATGCCTTTGAGAGGTTGATGAAGACAGCCCCAGTAAGAAGGCCTTTATCAAGGGAACTACGCACTTCGCTGGTAAATTCAAGCAGGGCAGTGGTGGTACTATGCCCTTTTCTAAAACCGTGCCGTTGTGTGCACAGAGTATCATATTTGTCCAAATAATCAGTGAGCTGGTCTGCAACAATACGCTCTAGGGCCTTGGGTAGTGGTGGCAATATGGAGATCGGGTGGTAGTTAGAGTGGCAGGTCTTATCCCCACTTTTGTGGACCGGGGTCACAGTGGCAGTTTTCCACATTTCAGGGAAAGTACTGTTGTGGAGAGAGAGGTTAAGAATTTTATTTAGGGGACTGAGGACCTCGTCAAGTGTAAGTGATTGCAGCTTAAGGTCCAGGGTGTGTCTGCTGATTCTGGAAGTGGAGATGGCTGAGGCGTTGAGCTTCATTCATCTTAATCTCCCTGAAGTAAAAATGAGGGTGGTTTGACAGAGTGCAGGGTGTGGAGGGGGTGTGACTGACTGTGAAGAAATCAGGTGGTAGAACAGTACTGAGGTCAGTAAAGGCCGTGTTAAAGGTATTTGCAATGACCATGGGATCAAGGGTAGTGGACCCTTCAACAATTAACATGGCCGGAGGGGACGTTGATTGTTTCCCAGTAATGTCCTTGATATTGTCCCAGAAAGCATGACCATTTCCCCAGGTGTTGGTGAGGACGTCCTTATAATATGAGCTTTTCGTGAGACAAATGGATTTTGTGCAGGCATTATGGGCATGTTTGTATTTTTGGATGTCAGACTGTTTGCCTGTGGCTTTAGCCACTGCCCACAGGTGGTCCCTAGATTTCAGCTGGAAAAGGAGCTCCGCAGTTAACCAAGGGTTGCAGAGGGCTTTTGTTTTCTGTTTTTTTGAAGGAGCGAAGAGGTCACAGGCCTTATTGAAGGTGGTTATGAAGTAGCCGAGGGCTAGGTTAACATCTGTCGCCTTGTAGATGGGCAGCCAATCTTACAAGGATAGGTACTGTTTGAGATGGGTAAATTGACCACAGGGGAGGACTCTGCTGGTAATGATTATAGGGGGTGGCTTTAGAAATGTATTAGACCATTCATATATAACCGGGGAGTGGTCACTGAGAGTGTCTGGGAGAACAGAGGTACGAGAGATCCTGGTAGGGTGATTGGTGAGAACCCAGTCCAGCCGAGTACTGGTGCCAGTTTTGTAATTTATCCAAGTTGGTGTGGTGACCAATTATGAGAGGTTGGCAGCTGCAAGGGCATCCTTATGAGTGTAGACATCAGATGCGAGCCAGTTTATATTGAAATTACTAAGCAGAATGTGTTCAGAGCCAGGAGGTTGGGTGCTGAAGAAGTTAAGAACTTCTTTGATGCCAAGATCTTGATCTCGAGGTGGAATATATACAGAGATGATGGTGAGGGCTTTTTGATTGGGACCTAGAAGAATTTTAATGGGTAGAAGCTGGGCCGAGGAGGCAGGGATGGGGGTTGGAACAAGGTGCACCAGGAGATTATCCTTACTGTAGATGGCACAGCCCCCTCCCTTTTTAGAGACATGGTCCAGTCTGAAAACACTGTAGCCCTGTAAGGTAATTGCCAGATCAGGAACTTATGGTGTCAGCCATGATTCAACTACAGCAAAGATGTCAGGATTATGTTGGCTGATAAAGGCTTAGAGTGCATCAAGCTTTGGTAACAGGCTGCAGATGTTAATGGTTGCAATGGTGAGAGCCCCTGCCTTTTTCAGAAGGCTTGAACAGCCCGGGCCAGGGCTCGGATGGATGTTGCCCGAGATCAGTAGGAGAAGTAGTAGGAGCTTCATTGAACAGAGGCGCAGGTCCAGTAGTGATAATTTGTGTTTCCTTTTAGTGTATGGGCAGTAGGTAGAGGCCACATGACAGCCCCGATGATATGCAATGTGGTACAGTAGGGATAGGCTGGCATTAAGACCAATCTTAGCGGTGTTGAGAAGCAGCCAGATATTTCCAAGTTGAGGCCCATGGGGAGGACTGGTTGAGAAGTGGAGAGTTCCCAAGGGGCTGCTGGCATTGATTAAGTAGATAGTGGGAACGGGGTGGGGGTGGCAGGGGCCTGGGAGAGAGAACAAGGGAGGAAGGACAAGGAGGGAGAGAAGGGGAAGGAGCGAGTGGGGGAGGGAACTCATAGCTGGTGTAGGGTGAAAGAAAAGAAAAAACAGGCAGGGAGAGGTAGTGAAAAGAGAGCTGCGAGTGAGCAGGAATGGCAAGGATCGGGTATGTGAACTGCTGGGGAGAGACACAGCGTAGGCTGGAGCTAGGTGGGACAGAAAGGAAGAGAAAAGGCAGCAAGTGTTGTAGGACAATGGGAGGGACCAGCGGACAATCGAGAGTGGAGTGTGAGGAAGAGGAAGAGGGGCAGAGCTAGAGTGTATTTAACTAAGGTAGGAGGGGGTGGGGGGAGGAAACTTCACAGGAGTTCAATCAACTTTAAACGGTAAAACATTTCCCCAAGACAAAATCCCCATATTTCAAAAATTAGAAGCAGTACAATATAAGCATTTTCCCAAAACAGAATTTCCCAATTTGAATCAGTGCAGTGGGCTGAAATAATCCTGGGTGAATATTTGGGCAAAATAGGATTTAGTAAGGAGGCAGTACAAGGAAGGTATATAGCAAGTAAAGCAACTGTGACTTTAAGAGGGCAGACTTTTTTAAATGAAAGAACTAGATCCCTCTAGTGGCAGACCTGTATAACCTGCTAATGCAAAACAGAAAACAGTCATATTAAGTATAAGGAGCAATTGTGGCATCAGGAGGAATTAGCCAGGGGACATTAATATTGGATGGTCAGGAAAAGTACATGATGTGACAGTTTTCAAAAACCGTAGCCTACGCAGCAGGGGTGCAAAATGGAAATCTGTTTCATACCATGAACAGGGAAATCAATGGTGTAAGTGTGCCTGTGCAATCGTTGGTGATCCTGCGTACCCGCAGCTTTTATCTTGGCTCATGAAACCATATGCTGATTATACAGATCCAGTTAGGAGGAACTTTAACTACCACTTAAGCAAGGCACATGCATGGTTGTGAAATACAGGTTACTCACCTGTAACAGGAGTTCTAGAAATGGTATATGTTGTTCATCCACACTGTCTGGCAGATATCCTTGCCGCTTTAAATCTTGCCGGAAGGTCTTCAAGCTGGCTCCTCCCACCCACCCGGGTGGTAAAACTCTCGGCTCCACCCCATGACGCCAGATCTGGCCTGCTGGAAGCTCAGGTTGTGCGTCGAAGCCGGGGAGGTCGGGTGGGTCGTGTGGATGAACAACATATACCATTCCTAGAACTCCTGTTACAGGTGAGTAACCTGTATTTCTAGGGACATGGATATGTTGTTCATCCACACTGTCTGGCAGACTCCTAGCAGTTCTCCGGGAGGAGGGAGGCAAGGCGCACACCCCCTACTTAGGGAATAGAGACTGGAGAACCGAGGCCGAAAGCCAGCATCCCGCGCATGACTCAAGGTCGATGTGGTAATGGGTGATGAAGGTGTGCTGACTTCCAGGTAGCAGCCCTGCAGATTTCCTGGATAGGGACGCCCTGGAAGCAGCCACCGATGCAGCAGTATGGAGTAGAATGAGCTCTTATCCCTCTGGGAGGCTCCATGCCCGCCAACTTAAGGCAGAGATCTATGCAGGAGGTGACCCACCTGCCTATCGTCTGCTTGGCTGCAGGTCTGCCTGGTGCGGCTTCAGCGTAGGTGACAAACAGCTGGCGAACCTCTCCCCGAATTTCAGCCGTGCGCTCCTTATAGTAGGCGAGCACCCTTCTAGGGTCCAGAGTATGGAGCCTATATTCGGCCTCCGAGGTGTGATTGGGGTAGAACACCGGCTGAGTCAACACCTGGTTAAGGTGAAACTCCAACACCACCTTCGGAAGGAATTTCGGGTGGGGGCGCAGGACAACCTTGTCCCTGTGGAAGACCAGGTAAGGAGACTCGATGCATAGCGCCTGGAGCTCTCCCATCCTTCTGGCTGACGTGATAGCCACCAAGAAGGCGGTCTTCCACGACAGGTGAGAGAGTTCACACCTGTGCATTGGTTCGAATGGCTTGCCCATGAGCTTTGCCAGTACCAGCAGTAGATCCCACGGAGGTGGAGGTTCTCGCACCGGAGGGGAAATGTGATCAAGGCCTTTGAAAAAGCGCCAGACCACCTTCTCCTGCGCCAATCGACGCTTCCGCCCGCGCCCGGTAAGAAGAGATGGCTGCCAGGTGCACCTTAAGGGTCATTGACCTAAGCCCTTGCTGAGAAAGGGACCAAAGTTAGTCCAATATGCTCGCCAAGGAACAGGAGGAAGGGTCCAGGCCCTTGCCCTGGCACCAAATGGAAAATCTCTTCCATTTGAAGGCGTAGCATTTTCTGGTCGATTCCTTACGGGACGCCTCAACTACGTTGAGGACCTCGTCGGAAAGACCCAAGGCCTGGAACTCTAGCCGCTCAGGAACCAGGCTGTCAGGTGCAGGGATTGAAGGTCCGGATGGAATACCTTCCCCTGATTGACTGAGAGCAGGTCCGGGCGAGCTGGAAGCTGCCTCGGGAGCCTGGAGCAGAGGCTGAGGAGATCTGGGTACCAGTACTGGCGGGGCCAGTCTGGGGCTATCAGAATCACCTGTGCCTTGTCCCTCCTTGCTTTGAGAAGCACCTTGTGCATCAAGGGGAATGGGGGAAAAGGTGTAGAAGAGGCCCGGGGTCCACAGCCTCGAGAAGGCATCCCCCTGCAGCCAGCCCTGCTGAGGGGGGTGGGCATGGAACAGCCTCAGCTTCACATTCTCTCTGGAGGCAAACAGGTCCACCTGAGGTGTGCCCCAATGGGAGAATAGATCTTGTACTACCTCCGGCAGGAGAGACCACTCGTGGGACGCAGCCCCTATCCGGCTTAGGGCATCGGCCAGGGTGTTGGAGGCTCCTGCCACATGAATGGCTAGGAGATCCGCCTCCAGGCTGCGCAAGAGTGACCAGATGCGGAGAGCTTCCTTGCATAGAAGCATGGAGCGCGTCCCACCCTGGCGGTTTAGATAGTACATGGTCGTGGTATTGTCCGTCTGGACCCGGACCACTTGACCCCGAAGAAACGGAGCAAAGGCGGTGAGAGCTAGGCGGACCGCTCGGAGCTCCAGCAGGTTGATGTGGCATCGGGACTCCCGCAGGGACCAGAGGCCATGCGCTCGGTGTTCCCCCAGATGGGCACCCCAACCCATCAGAGAGGCATCGGTCGATAGAGAGACCGTCGGCTCGGGGCGGACAACCGGGATGCCCTCCTGCAGATGAACTGGAATGGTCCACCACTGGAGAGCGTTCCACATCCCTGGGTCACCGTCACTAGCTGGTCCAATGGATCGCAGCGTTGGGACCACTGGCTGGCCAGCCCCCACTGAAGGGGCGCATGTTCCAGCGGGCCCAACGGACCACGTTGGTACAGGCCGCCATGAGACCCAGGAGGCGCAGGAAGTCCCAGGCAGGGCGCAATTGCCCAACCAGAAATGATTGGGCAAGGAGAAAGAACCTCGGCCCTGTCCGGCCGGGAGCCGTGCTCTGGCTCGAAGAGAGTCGAGCTCTGCCCCGATGAAAAGAATCACCTGCTTCCGCTCGAGTTCCGACTTGGCCTCGTCGATGAGGAGGCCGACCTGAGAGCAAACCTGGAGGGCCAGATCTCTGGACCGCTCCACCTCCTGTCTGGTGGGGGCTGCTATCAGCCAATCGTCCAGGTAAGGGTAAACCCAGACCCCTTGGCGCCACAGGAATGCTGTCACCACTGCCCTGCATTTAGTGAAGACCCTGGGAGCTGGAGATAAGCCGAAGGGCATGGCTTGGAACTCGAAAAGGGATCTCTCTGCTCGAAAGCGAAGGAACCTTCGATGGGACGGACGGATAGGGACGTGAAAGAACGCGTCCCGTGGGTCCAGAGAGCAGAACCACACGCCGTATTCCAAGGATGGTATTATCTGAGCCAGAGTGACCATCCTGAAGGTTCGAGACCTTAGGAACTTGTTTAGGTCGTGTAGGTCGAGAATGGGGTGCCAGCCCCCCTTCCGTTTCCGAACCAGGAAGTACCTGGACACGAACCCCGGGCTTGAGGGAGGGTCCGCCACCTCTCTTATCACCTCCTTCTCGAGGAGGAGAGCGATGTCGGCTCGGCAAGCTGACAGCGAGGCTTCGGACCCCGAGGCCCCCTGAGGTGCGAAGGCTCTGAAGGGTGGGGCCTGCTCGAACTCTAGATGCAGGCCCTTTCCTACTACTTCCAACACCCACTGGTCTGTGGTAATAGCAGACCAGGCGGAAAGGAAGTACCGGAGCCATCCCAGGGGAGAACCGGGAGTGGTGCGCGGTTGAGGCGACACCCTCAACCCGTCACTGTGCAGGCTTGGAGGGGACCAGCCGAGTGACCACCTGGGCCTTTACCTCCTGCTTCCTGGAGGAGGAAGCTGGGCTTGGGTTTGGGACGCTGCGACGAGCCTGCTGGCCCTGGTGTTGCTGGGCCGGGCGTGCCGGCGCAGACGGACGAAAGGGCTTGGGTTGCGGTCTGCGGCCCTTGTCCCTCTGAGTGGATGAGAACGAGTCCAAGGTGGCATTGGACTTTTCGATCCTCTGGAGGTGGCCTTCCACTCCAGGGCCAAAGAGGTCGGTCCCCAGGAAGGTGACATCCGCCAATTTGTGCTGGGTAT
Source organism: Neoceratodus forsteri (assembly GCA_016271365.2). NCBI lineage: Eukaryota > Metazoa > Chordata > Ceratodontiformes > Ceratodontidae > Neoceratodus > Neoceratodus forsteri. Next base: position 1,014,772,950 of record CM028131.1, on the reverse strand, counting down.
CCGCTATGAAGGTGGATATCCTCAGCCATGCCCGATGGCGCATAGCCACTGCGGCCGCGACTGACCTGGCGCATGAGTCTCCAATGTCCAGAGCAGTCTGAAGTTGCTGCTTGGCCACTGCCCTGCCCTGGTTCCGCACCTGCCTAACCGTGGTCTGCAGGTCAGCCGGGAGATGAGGGACTACCTCATCCAGGGAGCCCAACAGGGCATGGGAGAAATGTGCCATAAGCACGGCCGAGCTTGCCCGATGAAGGCCAAGGGAGGACGCAATGTAGACTTTTCGCCCGGCATAGTCCAATTTCTTGGACTCCTTGTCGGGAGGTTTGTCCACGTCCCTAGCGTTTCCGGCACGCCGGAAAACGCTGTTGGTAACTAACCCCTCGGCTGAGGGATGTTCCGAGAAACCGGACAGGGAACCGGTAGGGACCGCATACTTCCTGGCCATCCTGGCCGAAGGCGCAGGGCAGGAAGCAGGGTGCTGCCAGAGCTCCAAGGCCGGGCCCACAATGGCCTCGGCCACGGAAAAGGCCTCTTAGGGGAATCCCCTCGGTCCAATATCTCCATGAGGGGATACTTGGCCCGCTTGGATACGGGCTCGAGCTGCATCCTGGTGGACTCCGAGATGAGCCTGAGCAAACCCAGGAAGGACGAAGGGCTGTCATCCAGTGACTGACCTCCAGAGGACTCCAAGTCCACTCGCTTGGAGAAAAGGGAGGAATCGTCGTCGGACTCAGAAGAGTCTGCAAAGAGCTGTCTCGGGCCTGAGCCACCCTCCACCTGCAGAGGGCGATTGGGAGTGAGGGTGACCGACAGCCTATGGCGCAGACCCTGAGCCGACCGAGAGTTCTTGGTCGGAGCCCCAAACAGCGGCTGGAGGCGGAGGTTCCACCGGAATCGGTGGAGCAGCTGGTTTTGGCCGAACAACCGGCCTGGGAACAGGCTCCTCGGGTAAAATGAGGGGTTGTTTCGGCCGCTCCGGTGACAGCCACTTAATGGCCAGGGAAGGCGACGACGTCGGCTTGTTCACACTCAGAAGGAGTTGTTGCCACATGAGGTCCTCGTATCGTCGATGTAACTTACGTCGGAGCCTCCCCTCATCCGAGAGGAGGCGAGACTGACGGCGAAATGCCGAGACCCGGAACCGCCTATGGCCGGGATCGGCTGGACCGCGAAGAAGTCGAGACGAGACCGAGAACCTTGGCCTTTAGGAGGCAGTGCGGGGAGGGGACAGGTGGAACAGCTCCTCCCTCGGCTCGGAGGGTTCACCTGAGGGCCCGAACGGAGGCACTGGCAAGCCCGCGGATCCTCAACTCCCACCGGGGAACCGGGAGAGGGATTTCGGCTTCACCGTACAACGGGTTGAGAAAGATCTCAACTGCGTCGACGGGAGTCTCGGTCAACTGACCTGACGGGGACACCATGAGACCAGTGGCTGAAGCCGAACGATCGACCGAAGTCGAAGGCCGACAACTCGGGGAGAGGGACCTTTCCCGCTCCCAAGAGCGTCGACGAAGGGACTTACCCTTGTCTTTCTTTTGGACCGAGAAGAAGGTCCAGCAGACGTTGGTCCCTCTCCTCTAGTGGAGAGGGACAGACAAAGCTCCTTAAAGGAAGCTGTGTGAGAGGATCTCAGGGAAAGCGGGATAAATGCCGCAGTAGAGGAAGATGCAGCCCGCGCCGCCTCCTCTTCGAGGGCGATCATCTGCTCTAGCTGATCCGACGAGCCCGCCGCCACAGAAACCGCCGACCGGGCCTCTTTAGACTTTACCAGAGGAAAACGTTTCTCGGGGCGCCCCAGTTGTAAACGGGCAGCACGGTCTTCGAGGACGTAGGCTGAGAAGGAAGAGCACAGGTCGCAAGCCTGCGGGTCGTGCTCAAGGCCTAAACAGTAGACACACGTGGAGTGCGGATCCGTCCGAGACATCTTCTGCCCGCAAGGGCACCGCCAAAAACCAGGAGTCGATTTGTCCATCGCAGCCACGAGGGATAGAAGAATGAAGTCTATAATGCAAAAAACTTTTAAATTCGGAAAACCGGAGAATTAGGAACCAGTCTTAAACGCAGAGCGTTAAGGAGGGAACCTGAGCTTCCAAGCGGTAAGGAAGATCTGGCATCATGGGGCGGAGCCGTGAGTTTTACCACCCAGGTGGGTGGGAGGAGCCAGCTTGAAGACCTTCCGGCAAGATTTAAAGCGGCAAGGATACCTGCCAGACAGTGTGGATGAACAACATATCCATGTCCCTAGAAATGTGCATTTGGCAAACTGAAAAGGGTGATAGATAGCATTGTGCGAGTTCAGCGTAGAAAATATCCTATAGATAATTGGAGCCTGCTGCGTATTACATAACATCTGTGAGAATACAGGTGAAATGTTAAGCTCTGGCTACTTGGCTGAGACTTATGTGGACACTGTACCACAGCCAGACTGATCAACTGCATGGAGATGATTGGACTGTTGCAGCACAAACGAGACATGCAGTAGTCATAAGGGATGCACTGGCTGCATACTTTGCTGCACAACAACAATTGCAGGCGTTGTGACTTACGCAGGAAAGGAGACTTGTGTCAAACACTGTACAGTACAGATTGTTATCCACCATAACCCATGGTAACCTAGTGTTCAGAACAGAATAAACCATAGAGACTGACAGAGTGAGTGAGTGACGAGTGAGATAGTGAGACACAAACTGTATGACAGCAACAGACAGAGTTAGACAGACAGTGAAAGAGATGCACCAGTACCGGTGTTTACATTATGTGCAATGTCTGGATATGTAGTTCCTGCCATGTGCAAACCACTTTCCACACACAAACACCCCTGTAGGACTACACAACCCATAAACATGCCACTGATTCTACCCCCGCCTATCATTACAGAAGTGTATTGCTGCACATTAAAGTTGTAATAATTCAAACTTAAGGCATTCTGTTTGCTGTTATCAAAACAGTACAGATTTTATAAACATGCCAAACTGGATACCAGTTACTAATGTCAGTGACTGTTTTGTCAGATTTTGCAGCATTTTGAACTGTGCATTTCCTAGGTTGCACCTCGTACATATGAAACACAGTACCAGTTCCAATAACAAGCTTTCAACGTTGAAGATTTTTAACAATTGAATTACATTACCTAGTTTTTCCTGTTTATAACACTAACCATGTAGTTTTAAAAATTTAGAAACTGTTCACTTCTGTATAAAAACGAAATAGAAATCAATGCAAAGTGAGCCACAAAAGTGGAGCACAGGTGTGAGGTTAACAAAAATGTTGCAGTTACAACAGTTTTTCCAAAGTTTTGAAGTCAAAATAATGTATGCAGTGGGCTAAGGAAAGGGTGGGGACAGGAATCCTAACCCAGTGCAATATTCAGCACTGTAGTGCTGTGCAAAGGGAATAGTGCAGGCCACCTTGCGCAATTACTGCCGAGAAGAAGCCTTACTCTGGAGAATTCTAGTGGTCAGCAGAACCACAGCAGCCAACAACCACGTTGGCAGTTGGGGAAGCACACCTGCTCCCTGGTGGATAGGGGCACCACCCACCCTCCAGACCTTGTCCCTTTTATAACTGCATTCTGATCTGGCATCCAGTGGTCCTTTACATTCTGACCTGGTGTTCAGTGGTCCTCCACACCCTCTGATCGCCTGCACTGTTCATGTAAAAAATGTCCCTGGTGTCTAGTGGTCCCGCTACTCACACTGTACTGCCACTGCACTCAAGTAAATCCTGGGGAGGTGCTGCTGGGACTGGTATCGAACTCCTCAAAGTCCACAACTTGAAACCAATAAAGTGGGCTGCACTCCAGTAGAATAAGAGGCTGTGCACAGGAAAGCTAATGCAAAAATGTTTAATGTGAAAGCTGACAACTACACAGTACACGACCACGATTTAAAGGCTCACACACAGTAACAGCTGCCCCAACACTTCACCACTATGAGTTTCCTCAGGGGTTGGATCATGGTTAAAAATTACTCCAGGAGCAGGTGGCTGGATGCTGCAGGGTGGGATGGGTGGCCACTTGACTACCAGGAATATTGGGAATATAACATTAATTTTAACAGCACTGCATGGACTTGGGTTGGTGATCAGGAACAGCATGGGGCAGAGCAGCCCTGTGGAGCATTTACAAATTGGGGGATTGGGACTGGGGGCAGCACCCCGTGGGGCATTTACATTCAGTTTGGAGGATCGGGTACTGAGGATCCCGTAGCACTGTGGGGCTTTCCAGGCATGGCAGGGGGCACTTGCACCCTACTGCCGGTCGGATGTGGCTTGTAATGCCCTCGGTTACATCATGCGTTTGAGCATACCTATGGTCATGTCACAAGTCACAGGACTGCTTGGCGAGGGACCCTGTCTGTTACAGAACTGGGCATAGGGTCTCATACAACTGCACCTCTTCGATGTCGCAACTTGCAACATGAGTAGGGGTGCTTCTAGAATTGCATCCACTGTATTTACAACACTGTTAAACCCACTGCCAACACTAACTATGTAAACATCACATTCCATAGTATTACAGATTGATCAGCAAAAGAAATAGAGCTATGCCCAAAAGGAGTAAACATTTTATTTTGTTTAAAGCATCATGTACTCTACAATGGTACTTTTAGATCCAGTAATGTGATTGGCTGACTGGTACCTTGCTAGCAAGGTCAATTATGGCATAACCCATTCAAAAGGTGCCAGTCAGCTGCATCTGGAATCCCTAGTTTTTAAAATCTCTCTGACCCCCTAAAATGAATCCGAAAAAATGCCATCTTGAGTCATTGCTAAAAGTGACGGACAACCTGAAGCCTACAGACCCAAAAAAGTGTAGTGACTGTAACCCCCCCCCCCAAAAAAAAAAACTGGGCTTACTTTAACAGATTCCTCATCCCCCATCTGCCAATATACCAGAATTGACAAAGGGACCACTGGTAGTGCAGTCACATCAATGCAGCCTGGATCCCCGGTACGACGTGAACCAGGTCTCCACATTTCAAATTTGCAGCTGCTGCTGCTCAGAACCCTCTAACCTCGGACCCTCTGTACTGTTCCGGGGGCAGAGGACAGAGTAAAACAGATTATGTATTATATATGAATTTCTGCAGACTTTATGAGACAACACCTTGTGTATATCGGTACCAAGCTGGGACAGAGCAATTCTGATTGCAGAAAATAAGGTCCGTCGCACACAATGTAGAACACAGTAGTAGTTGACAGCTATGCACTAGTAGTGACACTTACTGTTTATTTAAAATTGGTGACTGGGAAAGTAGTAAAACATTTGGTTTTAGGAGGGATAGAGGGGTGTTTTTAGAAACACATACAAAAACTGGAAGTATGTCCGAAAATCACAGGCAGCTTAAAGCAAAGTATGGGGCTTGGAGAGATTCTCTTTCTAGAATAGTGACAGCCTTTGTTTAGGTTGGAAGACATGATGAGATGAACAAGCAGTCCTGTTTTTTTTTTCATTGTGTCTGCACTGCCACCATTAGCAGGAGAGTGGTGCTCTGAGATTTCACCCCATTTTCCCTTTGGCACTTGGTAGTTCTACTATGGCAGACACCTTCTCCCCCCCCGCTGTTCTGACAGTGGGAAAACTGGACTATTTTTCTCTGGAGTAAGAATATATTAAACAAAAATCATTAAAAATGTAGAAAACTGTTTTTTCCTTATTTTTGGATACAGATAGTGTAGGGGAACATTGTATATATAGGATAAAGTATGGGGTGCAGTGTGTTATGAGAATTTAACACTCACCCAAGTTGTTGGATAGCCATCCAACAACGAGGGTGTGTGTTAAATTTGAGTTAACACACTGCACCCTGTATTTTATTTTGTTTAATTTAAGGGGATACGTTTTTTCACCGAGGAGGCAAGGGATGTTAGCTGGTGATGGGCGCTGGAGACAGGCAGTAGGAGGGACTACTTGGGGGCCTTGCTGCTCTCGATGTTCCTCTCTCAGCTGGCTGGATACAGAGTGCGAGTATGCGGCTCCACTTGTGGAGACTGCAGATGAGAGCTGCTAAATATTTTTAAAAGAAAAAAAATAAACAGGGCAACCTAATGGCAACAGCATGGATTCCAACCGCTCACTGTTCTCAGAACCGCTGAAAGTATCACTGAAAAATATCTTACGGTTTACCGGCTCCTGAGGTGTGTGCTTTTGTGGAAGAAAGTTGATGAGGAAAAGTGCTTTGTGGTGGTTATGAAGTTCTAGCACGTTTCATGTAATTTCTTTACATTGAAAGGTGCCGTATTAAAAAAAATACACGTCTTTTTCAATGGGAAAAAATGCGAGCCATTAATTAAAATTACAATAAACCACTCCAGGGTGTGGGTTATGCTGGGATTTATGCACTTCATGTGGTTTGGTCACGAGGCCGCAGGTGTGAGTAAATCCCAACATAACCCACACCCTGTTGTGGTTTATTGCTTAAACCTTTAGTTCACCTCCTGAGTAGTGGAAAAAAATCAAAAATACCATATCATAACCCTTACAGACTGGTCTGTGATCATGCCCTGAGTTGAGTTCCAGGAAATACTAGTGAGCAACAGAATCCGCTTAAAAATGGAAGACTTGGTGAGTTTGATCGCGTAAGGTACAATCCAAAGAGTGGACTGGAGATCTAAAAGAAACAGAAATACAGAAAAAAAAATAATATACAATTATCACAATTCAAAATATTTACAAACTCAAAGGGCTTGGTAACTTCCCACTTTTTATGCATTTCATTTTGTTGATATGCTTTGACTGAAAAAAAAAAAACAAAAAAAAACTTGGATTTGCTTTTTTTTTTTAATTTCTATTTATTGTATTTTAAAAGAATACAACATAGGCACATATTTCAAGCACATACGCTTGCCAGATACAGCAACACAGTCATTATTTAAAAGAAAGCCATCATTATTACCCGCTCCAGCAAAGCTTACCCTCCGGTTAAGCTTTTAATGTATATTGTGGCATTTTTCTCGTGCCGCAACATATATTATTTTAAAGGGGAGCTGACATCAACAGGATTTCTTAATGTCTGAAAGCCCATAAAAAGCTACTGTAATTTGATTGAGCCATTGTGTTTATCTATGTGTCTTTGCAGTCCAGACATTCATATGTAAATCACCCTGTAATTATGGGTTGGTGGCAACCATGTGTTTTGGGCTCCTGACAGGAAATGATGTCACCGAGGGTCTAGGTCCTCCTTTGACTGTATTTAATCCAACAGGTTAACTAGGAAATTGACTGTTTTATTAAGTGTGTTTTAAGGTGTTATTACAACACTTTCTACATCTATAATAATTTTGTATGTGCATTGAAACTAGTGCGTTATCACCTTTACATTTCAAACTGTTAGTAAAAATAATCAATCTTCAGGATTGCTTTAACCCCTAGGCTATACTGCCATCTGATCATCAAAAACTACACATCTCAAGGTTGGCTCTGTGGTGCCAACAGGTACTGAGGTCCCATATCAGGATTTCTAAATCCTGGCTGTGTTCATGTCAGTACAGATTTCTGGGACTGCCACAGCACGAACTTTGGTCTTTTTCTATTCCCTCTCTTGCAGCCTTTTCTCTTACAATTTCAGGTATGAACTTAGGTCTACAAGATGCAAATGTGGCTATGTACCTACTGGCCTGGCATCATTTATTTATTTATTAGCTTTTGGTAACCGGGTAAGTGCATTAGGCACTAGTCCTGCCTATTTTCAATCACGACCCGGGAGAGTACAGTTACAATCAATGACAATCAACAAGAAAACGTACAGAGCAGTTTTCAGTGCAGGCCTGCTTTTAGCCAGGTGAATACATACATACACAAAATTGAACAATACAAATGGTAAGAAAATTACAGTAGTGATCACCTCAGAGGGAGTCAACAGTGAAACAACAGGCAATTGACCACCCACACAAGGATGGAAATGTATTACATTCGATACAGTTAGAACAGAAAGTTCAGTTAGGAGAGCCCAGAGGGTCTGGGGAGGGATGGCAGGAAGCAGAGAGTATGGGGGTTAGGCACATACGCAGGAGTCAAGTGCTTGGAGGTGGGAAAAAAGTGCAGATTTAAAGGCAAGGAGCCCTTTAAGGTGTCCGGTAGAGTGTTCCAAAATTTAGGGGCGAAATGGGAAAAAGCTTGTTCCCCCATTTTAGTTGAGCAGTGGGGAACTGAGAACAGATGCGAGTTAGATGACCTCAGAGTATGGGCCGGTTTCAGTGGGGCAAGTATAGCACCGATACAGTCAGGGCGGGGGGATCGGTTCATGGAGTCAATAAAGCAACACAGAGAGAAGGAGCGCCGGGCTTTAGGGGCTAGCCAGTTCAGTGAGGAGTATAGTAAGCAAAGGTGGGTAAGGCGAAGGACAGAGAGTGCAAATCTGCAGATGTTGTTATATGTGGTGTCCCAGTGATGGAGTACGCCCACATTGGCATGTGAGAGAATGGGGAGAGCATACAGAAGCTTAGGAAGCAGTATACCCCGTGCAACAGAGATTCTGTCAGAGGGGGTTAGGGAACGCCGCACATGGTAGGAGGATCTTAACTTGATGTTAACCGACCTACAAACCTTGTTTATGTACGAAGAGAAATCAAAGGCAGGCTCAAGGGTAACACCTAGGTATTTGAAGGAGCTAGTAGACTTGATCCCCGATCCATCGCAGCTAACCACATGGAGCTTGGTGGCAGCAGCAGACACTTTCCTAGTGGACCCAAAAAGCATGGCCTGGGTCCTCGGCAGGTTGAGTAGGAGTGAGTTGGAGGAGAGCCAGAGTTGAATGTGTTGAATGCTGAAGAGAGGGAGCAATGTCTGGGACAGAACGAGAAGCAGTATAGAGTACAAGGCTGCCAGCATACATGATGGTACCACAGTGGGGAGAGGATGAGGGAATATCATTAACAAAGATGGAAAAGAGTAGAGGTCCCAGTATGGAGCCCTGCGGTACACCACAGGAGATGTTAGCAGGGGATGACAGAACTTTGCCAAAGGAGATGGATTGGGAGCGATTTGTAAGATAGCTACTAAACCATGATAGGGTGGGTCCAGAGGCGCCTAAAGAATGTAGTTTATGCAGGAGATGAGAATAGTTTACTAGGTCAAATGCCTTGGTGAGATCTATGAACATGGCACCAGTGAGTAAACCGTTGTCCATCTAGGACTTGACCTCGCTGGTGAGTAAGGTGAGGGCCGTGGTGGTGCTATGTCCTGCCCTAAAACCATGTTGAGATGTTGATTGTAGATTAAAGGTCAATAGATGGGATGAGACCTGGCCATGGATAAGTTTCTCTAAGATCTTACTAAGGGTTGGTAGTAATGCTATGGGCAGACAGTTAGTGAGGACTTTAAGGTCACCTTTTTTAAAGACAGGAATAACCCTGGCAGCCTTCCAGGCTGCAGGCACTGTTGAGGTACAGATGGATAGATTGAACAGCCTAGTGATTGGGGGTGCAAGGAGATGGGCCCCAATTCCAAGTATCCGTGGTTCAATTCCGTCAGGGCAAGGGCTTCTACATGGAGGAATGGACTGAAGAAGCCCAAGAACATCCAACCGAGCAGTATAAGAGAGGACAAGAGGCGGAGGAGCCAAGGATGAGGAGAAAGGGCCTTGGGATGCCTGGAGGTGGGGGGATTTTAGGAGACTCAGTAAAAAGGGAGTTAAAAGCATTGGCAATAGTATGGGGGTTGTTGCACAGTGAATCATTTATTAGCATCTCGCTTGGGGCCAACGGTTTGGTGTCCCCCAGGATTTACTTGATCTGGCTCCAATATTTCTTGAGGTCAGAGGCCGAGTACTGAAGGAGATTTTGGTAGTAGCTACTCTTGGCAGCCGGATCTCCTTCTTGCATGAATTCCGTAGCGTCCGGTAGGTAGCAAAGTCGGTCTGAACAGAGGATGTTTTCCATTTGGTGCACAGTCTGTCACGTTCCTTGAGAAGTTGCAGGAGGGGCTGCTTCAGCCACTTAGTCGCTTTCCCTCTGACCCTGCGTGTGGAGACTGGGATGTGTTTAGCCTGTAGGGCTAGTAGAGTGGCACTGAAGAGATCAGCAGCCAAGTTGATGTTATTAGTATGAAATAGTGGGGACCAGTCGGCCCGTTTTAGGTCATGAAGGAATGCACTGATGTCCAGATTGGAAAAGTTAGCAAAGGACAGTACTTTAGGAGGAGGGGTGGCAGAGGAAGGGCCCCTAATACAGTATACAGGGCAGTGGTCACTGATAATGTCCAATAGGACCCCGGTAGTGGAGTAGCAATTCTTGTGATTAGTAAGGATCCAGTCAATCAGAGAGCGACTGAGGTTGTTCTTAGTTATCCTAGTGTGGGTCGAGATGAGTTGCACAAGGTCGGCCTTACTGACAGTAGTAGCAAGGGACGAGGAGTTGGGACCAAGCCAATCCAGATTAAAGTCATCCAGACAGATTACCTCATTGTTTTTATTTAGGGCAGGTATTAGTCCAGTGAGCTCCTTGAGGCCCAGTTTACTATTACGGGGGGGAGGAGAATATACCCCAAATATGTGCACCTTCTTGGCTCCCCCAAGGAGCAAGGTCGAGTGCAGCACCTCACTGTTGTTTATGCAGAGGGATGGCATTAGAGTGACATTCAGGTGAGACTTATAATACAGAGCCAGGCTGCCCCCTCTCTTGGAGGAAGCCTGGTCAGCTCTATACATGTTATAACTAGGTAAGACACAGGTTGTGTCCAGGACAGAGGGTCTTAACCAGGTTTCAGATATCACAAGAATGTCAGGGTTATTTACCATAACCCAGGCTTCCAGCTCTGGGAGGTTGTCAAGTAGACTATGAATGTTCAGGTGCGCAAAAGACAGGCCCAGAGCACGGGGAAGGAGACTGGAGGTGGATGGGTTGGAGGGGATAGGAGAAATCAAGGGGCCAGGGTTTGTTTCGATATCCCCAGCTAGAGTAAGAGCTAGGAAATGACCCAAAGAAAAGTGAGTGCAATGGCACAAGAGACTGTGGTTGTGGAGGTAAGCCTCCTACTCACTATGTGCCAAGACAGGACCCCAAGGAGTTTATAACTAACGTGACATAATGGGAGCAATGGGGAGGAATATTCAGCTATCATGTTAGAGTAGGTAAAGTTACCCAGAGACTCCACAGAAGGTGGGGGGGGGTCAGCAAAAAGGGATAGAGAGTTGAGGGCTATTAGGGCAGTAAGAAGAGGCACACGGAGGAACAGACCTATGCGTAACATGCTGGCGTGTATAGGCACCAAAGACATAACAAAGAGGAGTAACCGGGGCGAAACTGTTGAGAGAAAAGGGTAGTCGAGTTAGGTGTAGTGAATGGGGCCGATCTTGAAATGTGTAGCTTTTGATTATCAGCTGGCAGTACAGCTATGAACAAGGTGTGTTCATCAATCAGAATGGGTTTTGAGCATGTGTTAAGATTCTGAAAATATACTCTTTTTATCCAGATTTGACTTGAAAAGAAAAAAATAGGACAAAATGACTTGTTTATTAATGGCAAAAACACATAGATGGACAACATTGTTAAAACATGCATAACCCGAAATGCAGTATTAAAATACAGAATAATATATGGGTGGGTGGGTGTAACCAGATTTTTTTACACAGACCTGAGGTATAGGTTGCAACATAAACCCCAAGGGGTTTATAAAAGCATTGCACACTATGTGTGTAAAAATTTTTTTTTTTTCCTTTTTTACACACACACAGTTTTCCCTTTCAGCACAGTTCAGTTAGTGCAGCACTTCTGTCCGAGATAGACACACACAGTCTCTCCATTTTGTTTTTTTTCTTCTTTTTTCCTTTATGTTACAGTGGTAAGAACATTATGGAAAGTTGTGGTCCATCAGCATTGCTGCATAAGTGTATGAGCAGTGGGATCAACCAGATTGATTTTTTTCATTTTCAAGGCAGGACCAACTAGATATTTAAAATATTTAAAATCGTACTTGTCTTATCAGTGTGTGGCAAAGCTTGAGTGCTGGTACCTGTGTTTCGTAATGGAGCCACCATGTTGGGCAAGATGTTCAGCCTGCCCACAGTGAAATTACGCACTAGTTAGCTTTCTGTGGTGATGTTTGACTGATGGGAGTTGATTACAACCTCCTGGTTGTAACCACCAATATCAGCCGGGAGGTTGTAACTGGAGATAAATGTGTCTATCTGTATGTATAAAATTATCATCATTAGAGTATTTTTTTTTTTCCCATTTGTAACGTATGGTATTTTTGTCCCCCCCCCCCCGGCATGCACGTGTGTGTACCTGCATACATGACACGATCTTGTGGCCCCATCCGCCCCTCTCCAGACTTGTGTCACCGCTCCAACCGCCTGCGCTGCCCACTGGACCACCCAGTGGGAGGGACTATGGCAGAGTGGGCATCCACACCTTTGAAGGGGAGAGCCACAGCTCAATCCCACTCCAACCCCCCCCCAGTTGGCTCCCGGTGATCCTAGGTCATTCCTGAACCCAGGTCGCCAGAGTAGAGCAAGATAAGGTGCCATCGCCCCAGCCCTCTGTGCCACTGGGTTGGCTGCTATTAAAGAGTATTTTACTTCTTTTGATGAAGTTAAAATTATATCTTGCTTAGAGTTAATCATTTCTTTTGGGTTTGTACCTATAGATTAGTTATGATTCACAGAGGGATATTGTTGTGTGTAGCCTATACACTTTGTGTTTTGTGTACTGATGGGTTATTTTGTTCTATGTGTGTTAATAATGACTTTAGAACGTATGAAAATAATCAGATTCTGGAGTTCCAGACTCAACTGTTTATTCCTAATTATAGTCATTTATTTGGTGTAAAGGTTAAATACATGTGTTATAATTTGGGTTTACAGTGTTGGGAAATATAAGACACGGAAATGTGTTCTGCCTGTTTGCATAAGAACCTGGTTACATTGCTTTCTCTTGCTAATTCTGATCTGGCAATGTTGAAAGCAACCCTGGTCCTTTAGCAAACGAATGGCAGATAGTGATTTTTTTTTGCAGCATTCATATGGCCTCAAAATTATGCATTTTAATGTATTAAGCTTAACATCTAAATTTCATGAGGTGGAGTCATGGATTAGTTTATATAATCCGGATGTTCTGGCACTGACTGAAACCTGGTTAACCTTACCTGTTCTTGATACTGAACTTTGTATACCTGCTTATAAACTTTTTAGAAAGGATCGTGTCACTGGTAGAGGGGGTGGGGTTTTGTTTTATGTTAAGGAATATTTAATGGTAAATGAGACCACTATATTTAACAGTAATTTGGAATATTGTGAACATATTACTATTCAGTTATTGTTGGATGTCAAAAATTAACTATTTGTTGTGTATATCTTCCACCTAATGGTAGCAAATCAGGCTTACAAGAACTTGTAAATGCTTTGAATACTGGGGTTTCTACAGAGTTAATACTACTGGGGGATTTTAATTTAAATTGGATGGTTCAGATATAACAAAGTTAAATACGGTCTTGTCTCAGTCTGGTTTACACAAATTATTACTTTGCCCACTCGACACAATAATAGATCAGGAAATCACACATTGCTGGACTGGATATTAACAAATAGACCTATTAATATGATAAAATGTGGTTTGACCTCTGATTCGTTAAGTGACCATCATCCAGTCTTCTGTATTTGGAAACATGGGGACTGAAGAAGTCTAAGCCAATTATAAGGATTTCAGATCTTTTCTAAATTTGATGTACATTCTTTTGTACAGAGTTGGGTAAAATAGATTGGTCTTTTATATTCTATCCCTGATGTGGATTCTGCATTGCATTTTTCATTACTGAGTTTACACATGTTTTGGACCAGTTAGCTCCCTTGTTAAAAGAAGGGTCGAGGAAAACTTATGGGTGGTTAACATCTCCTTTGATTAAACTCATGAGACAACGAGACAAGGCCTGGAAAACGTATAAAATGAACCATTCTGCTTCTGGTTATCATGGTATAGGACTTTAAGGAACCAATGTAGCTAAGATAAAGGAAGGCTAAAACAGACTATATTCGTCATAAACAATGTGAAGGGTTATCTAACGCTACTACTTTTTGGAAAACAATTAACAATTTTATAAGACCTAATGTTTGTCAACCAGGTTCAATGAGGTTGAACGGTGACTTGTTGTCTTGTCCATTGAAGATAGCTAACGAGTTTTAATTTGAAATTTACTGCATTGCCTGCTTCCTTTAGTGACCAGTCCAAGGTGAACTACTTGGGATTGACTGAAGATTTTACAGTTAATCCTAAACTGTATTTAAGGACTACTACTCCGAAGAAGGTAGAGAAGTTGTTGCGTTGTATTAAGAGGGACAGCTCAGCTGGTTCTGATGGCTTATGTCCTAGTTTATTGGCGGATGCTGCCTCAGTTATAGCACTTCCAGTTAGTATTATTTTCAACTTGTCTTTGTTACAGGTACTATACCTAATATATGGAAACATACTTTGGTCACTCCTATATTTAAATCTGGTTCACAACATGAGTTTTGTAACTACAGACCTATTTCTATCTTGTCTGCTTTAGCTAAAGTTCAGGAAAGAATAGTTTATAATCAGTTGATTGGGTATGTGGATCGCTTTGGATTATTGTCTCAGAACCAACATGGTTTTAGAAAGGGAAGGAGTACTGAGACTGCCTTGGTCGAGTTCATGAACGCGTACTTAATGGCATGGATAAAGGTGTCTGACGGGTGCCGTGTTCAGGGGACTTGACTAAGGCATTCGACCCAGTTGATCACCAATTGTTGATTTCTAGACTTGAGTCATTGGGAGTTGGTGAGTCTTTCTTGGACTGGACGAGGGATTATTTAACAAATAGGTTTCAAAGGGTTAAATATAGGGGTGCTGTATCAGACTCTGTAATGGTTAAGTGTGGGGTTCCACAAGGTTCTATTTTGGGGCCACTTTTGTTTTCTTTGTTTTTTGATCAACTAGTAAGTGTGATTAATAATGCTTCTCTAACACTTTATGCTGACGATGCAGTAATTTATACGCAGGGTTTGTCAGTTGGAGATCTAGGTGTTTCTTTAACAGAGGAAATGTGCAATTTTCAGTCTTCACTTATGGCCTGTAAATTACTCTTAAACAAATCTAAGACAAAGGTGATGGTTTTGGTACCCCACCTAGACTGAGATCTGAGGTTGGTACTTTGGAAGTTAAATCTCTTGATGGATTACTGTTTGACTATGTTGATACATTTCAATATCTTGGGGTATTACTAGATTCTCATCTAAGTTATGAATCTCATTTTTGAGGTTACCTCAAGAATACATTGTAGATTAGGTTCTTTGTACAGAATCCGTTCATTTCTTATTCCTGAGTCTAGGCTGGTTATTTCAAATTGCTGCTTACTTCCTATTGTGAACTATGCAGCTATGATTACTGACACTGCTTTATGACAGTGATTTCAAAGAAATCCACTTTACTTCACTTGATAGCTAAGTTTGCTTTAAATTGTTCTAAGTCATCTCATCATTGTGTGATTTTGAAAGAAATGGGCTGGTTACGTTTCATTAAATTTCCAATACTGTGTGGCAAGTTCATATATAAAGTTATGGACTCTGGAATTCCACATAGTATTTCAAAGTTTTTGAGACCATATATTGATGGTCATTATTCTAGACATAGGTCAGACAGTAGGTTTCTGAGATTCCTTTATGAAATCTAAAAGTGGACAAAGATCCTTTGCTTATATTGCTCCATTTATTTGGAATGAAATTCCTCAAGATATTAGGTGGTTGTGTTCTGTCAAAAGTTTGCCAATGCATTAAGGATGTATTTTGAATCTCAATTTAATTGTAACTGTTTTTTATGAATTTTTTTTATGAATTTTATACGTAACAAAGACATTTTTGTCTGCAATTTGCTGCATTGTATATGTATGTTTGATTATGTATTGTCTGTATGTAATATATGTGGGTCGCACCTGTAAAAGGAACTTGTTTCCAGTGTGCTTACCCGTTAAGTGAATAAACGAACAAACAAGTTAAAATTATAACAGTTTCTTACTGAAATACTTTCAATGGAATGGGATTTTCTACCATACAATGCCAGAATTCTACTGGATTATTAGGAGGCAGTATAGCACAGCGGTTAAGGGCAATGAGCTACAAACCTGTACTGAAATGAACACAGCCAGTCTTGAGATGTGTCATTTTTGATGATCAGCTGACACTGGCAGTATAGCCTAGAGATTAAAGCAATTCTGAAGATGGAGTATTTTTACTAACAGTTTGAAATGTAAAGGTGATAACTCACTAGTTTCAATGCATGTACAAAACAATTATCACAGATGTAGGAAGTGTTGTGATAACACCTTAAAACACTTAATAAAACAGTCTATTTCCTATTTAAACTGATGGATTTAATACAGTCAAAGGAGAACCTAGACCTTTTGTGACAATTTCCTGTCAGCCCTTAATTACAGGGTGATTTACATATGAACAACTCTGGACTGCAGAGATTCACAAATCAACACAATAGCTCAATCAAATTAGTTTTTTATGGGCCATCAGACATTAAGAAATCCTGTTGACAGTTCCCCTTTAACTTGTAAAAATCCACATCCCTGAAGTATGGCGCACATGGCGGGTCCATTATGTGTGAAGGTGTAGTGACACACCACTTGCTTCAGTACATTTTGTATTGAAGTGAGCAGTGCATTGCCGCACCTTTACAGACAATGGAGACCCCCCATGTCTGCCATATTTCTGGGCTGCAGGCCTTTACAAGTTAAAATAATGTATGCTGCGGTGCGAGAAAACACTGCAACATACATTAAAAGCTTACCTGGAGGGATAGCTTTATGGAGCAGTAATGATGGCTTTCCTCTAACACACACAATAAAGGTCAATACAGTAACATTAGTGTGTCTGTAATCTGTGTGTAATGGGGGACACCCAAATTGATAATTTCATTTATTTTTTATTTAGTTTTTGTTGACAGAGTTAGTGCACTAGACAAATTCTGCTTATTTTCAGGCACGACCTGGGGAGGGGGATACAGATAAATGCCAACTGACCTTGAACCAGCTTAAGCTGTTGGTGGTATTTTTTTTTTTTTTAGTGAACGGGGGGAAAATTGGCTAGGGCACCAGGGAAATTCCCCTGCTCTGCAATAGAGAGAGCTGCTGTCCGGTTCGTGAGGAGTCAGTGTGCTGGATGGATTCAAAGTGAGAGGTCACAATGGAGCAACCGCTGGTGGAAGGGGCGGCAGAGTTCCGCACGTCCGAGGACGAGGAGCATTGTGTCGGCCCCTGTATCGGAGGATTCAGAAAATGAAAGCGAGTGCCTGGAGACAGACGTGGAAGAAGAGGAGGAACAAATTACCTCTAAGCAGGACATCGGGAAGGCAGCTGAGAGGAAAACAGAAGAAAAATGCTTTACCATACAGAAATTCTTGGAGGAAGATGATGAACGGAGGTTGGAGGAAAGAAGGAGAGAAGCTCTGAAAAGGGCGGAACCAGAAACAGACCGAAGAAGGAGCAGCTGGGAGGCTAACAGGCCAGCACAACCTGAAGGAAGCAGGCCGACCCAGAGAGAAGAGGCACCAGGACGTTCTATGCACCAAGTCCTTGTTCAGGCGTTTGGTTTACCCAAAACAGAAAGGACAGAGAAGGAATGGACTCTGCGTATCGCTCTAAATGGAGCAGGCTGGAGACAGAAAGAGGACAGAAGATGGGAACTGGAGAATGATAGGGTGGAGTTATCACAAAACAGTAACGGGGAAGGTCAGAAGGAAACAGACGAGCAGGTGAATCAAGAAATTACATAACTGTTTTCAGCAAAGCAGAAAGTGGTAGAAAGACAAGGGGGTGGGGGGCACTCCAGAAAGCAGAAACAACAGAAAGGGAAGAAGTGGGAGGAAAAGAGGAAGAGCCTCCCGACAAGACAGTGACAGGTGAAAAGGGCAAGGGTTTATAAAAGAAATGGATCTCAAGAGAGTGGAAGAAGGGGAAAACCAGCCCCAACAGCCAGAGAATGCAAGGAGAGGTGGGGGAGAGGTTGTATTCTACTGTTCTGAGAGGTGGGGATAACAGAAGAGATGGGCAAGGACCGCCAGGAGTAGCAAGTCACCCCCCCAGAGGAAGACCCAGGGGTCAGAGATCAGAGCAGTACCCAGACCCTACGCCAAGAATGTTTGAGGTCCATATAAGGGTGGTCTGGAGTTTTTCCCAGACAGAATATTTGTGGGAGAAACATTGTAGAAGGAATCAATGAGGTATGTGGTCTCAGAAATATATGTCCTGATTCACGTATCAGGAGAAGACATATTTGGCATCAGTTTCAGGACAATGCAAGAACTGGAGAGGTTTTGGCTAAAGTACGACCAGCTGAAACGTACGCCCACATGGTTGCCTTTCATGGCTATCCCCATAACAAAACCTGCAATTAAAACAGTGACAGTAATGTTCAGGAATGAATGTGTTCACGTTGGAGATATAGTGCAATAGCTCTCTCAGAAATGTTAAGTGATAAGTTCTCCCGAAGTGATTATTGGCTCAGAATTTTTTTAGACAGGTGGGTGGTGTTTTAAAGTCAAACTCCATCAATCAGAAGAGGGCATAGTCCACATTCCCAATAGCTTCTTTCTGGGGAGAAGGTGGTTTTCTACTCAGGCAACCAAAAGCCTGTTACAGGTGTGGGGCACGAGGGCACCTCTCAAATGTTTGTGACAGTATAAGATGCAGGTTATGCAGGGAGTGCGGCCACAGTAACTCCCAGTGCAGGAATCATGTAAGGTGTAATCTGTGAGAGGAGCACGGGCACATGTATCCTTGGTCAGTGTCAGTGGCTCAGTAGGTAGTACACTCGCCTCTGAGGCTGGGAGAGCAGAGGGCTGTGGGTTCAGTTCCCACATCTGGCACTTGGGTTAATATCCCAGTACTGACACTTTAGTGCAGCATGAGAGGGGTGCTGCACTTCTGAGGTGCCGTCTTTCAGATGAGACGTTAAACCAAGGTCCCATCTGCCTGGATTGGTGGTAGTTCAGGTGGATGTTAAAGATCCCATGGCACTTATCGAAAAGAGTAGGGAATTTCCCCAGTGTCCTGGCCAAATTTCCCTCATTCACTAAAAATACCACCAACAGTTTCATCTGGTTCAAGGTCAGTTGGCATTCATCTGTATCCCCTTCCCCCGGGTCGTGCCTGAAAATAGGCAGGATTTGTCTAGTGCACTTACCCGGTCAACAAAAAATAAATAAAACTGCCCATGGGTGGCTAGGAACAATGCAAGGAGCGTTAATCCAGAGGAAATAATTAGAAAAGCTCAACAAGAGAGGCCCGCTAGAGAAGGGAGGCAGTATAGCGCAGTGGTTTAAGGCTCTGAGTTGCAAATCTGGAGACCTGGGTTTGATTCCTACAGCCCCCACTTGCATACTGTGTTACCCTGAGCAAGTCACTTAACTTCCCTGTGCTCCCTCCCAGGTCACACCTGTAAACAAGCTTTCAGCTCATCTCTCCTGGTTAAACAATTGGAGAGAGAAAAAAAACAGATCTCCCAACAGAAGAGAGAGAAGAACAAGAGCCACCTGAACCCATGAACCAGGGAAATCCCACCTCAGAGAAGTAGGCTGCTCCGGAAGGAGAGATAGAAGAAGAAACAGTGAGAGAAAAGCCCTTGGTCGGGATATTAGCTGAGGCAGAATTAAACACAGAACAAGACAAGGGGAGAGAAAGAAGAAGAGACGGGCCCAGAGCAGGGGTTCAAAGAGATGCCCCCCAATCTAACATTCAGGAAAATCACCCCGGGATCAGAAAGAAGGAAAGTCTGAGGAACAAAAAAGGAGGTGCAGCAGAGGTACTTTATTACAATCCCTATGAAGTCCTAGGGACACAAAAAGATGAAACAAATCCGGACGAAAATGACTCTGATAACATGTCTATATAATCTCCTCAACCAGGATCAATAAATGGAGAGGGAGAGGAAGGAACCAAAAGTAAAAAGAAGGAAAATAAAAAGAAAAATTACTTGAGAGGTTTTTTTGGTTTATTATTTTGGTTTGTAAGATAAAGGGGCACAATAACAAGCATTTGTCAATGCCGAATGTTGCTTGCTTCTATGTGCTGTTTAGGTATTTGTAAGTCATTGGAGTGCAAATATTGAAAATTTGAACTTACGAGTGAGTGAACTGGCAAATTCATTGTAAAATACTCCTTTTAGGAATTTTTCACCAAATTTCAACATAGCCATTTAAGACCTCTGCTCATGAACAGTGTCACTGTGATTTTGTTTAATGTGTCCCATACATTGAGGTTAGCACACCGACTGCGCCATTGTGCGTTACCGCGGTGAGAATACGTTTTGGGCAGGGATGGCGAAGAAAAATGACAGCTGTACTGCTCATAAGGAGGTGTGGTAAAATGGCAATGTTGAAAATCTGGAGGAAAATATTGAAAATTTGTGAACTTACGAGCCTCGCGAGGAACTCTAACGCACGTCAGAAAACAGTCATTTTAGGAATTTTTTCACCAAATTTCAACATTGCCATTTTAAGACCTCTGCTCATGAACAGTGTCACTGTGATTTTCTTAATTTGTCCCGAACATTGATTTCGCACACCGACTGCGCCATTCTGCACTACGTGGAAGAACACATTTTTGGGTGAGATGTGAAAAATGACAGCTATACTACTCATAAGAAGGTGTGGTAAAATGGCAATGTTGAAAATCTGGAGTGAAAATATTGAAATTTCGCGAACTTACGAGCCTTCATAGGAACTGTGCAACGCACGCTCGTAAAACAGTCATTTTTTGGAATTTTGGTACCAAATTTTCAACATGGGGTTTTTGGGGCCCCTTCTCATGAATGATGTCACTGGCATGGCAGTATTCAGGCCCAAAGGGTGATTTCGCAGTCACTGCGTGAAATCACCCTTCGGCCCCACAACGCATGACAGTGACATCATTCATGAGAAGGGTCCCAAAACCATGTTAAAATCTGGTGCAAAATTCCAAAATGCCTGAGATATGCAACAAGTTGAAACCCCTATCTAGCCCATTATACAGCTTACCGCATTTCCTCAGTTGCGGTCGGCTTTGAAAGAGTGCAGACATGTTCGGTCCACGAAGATCATCGCGCCCGGAGTCGGAGGTAAGTATGAGGTGGGGGGGTGTGGGAGCTGGAGTGCGGGTTGTGGAAGGGGTCGGGAGACGCACTCATGGACCGCTTTTGTTTTTCAGGAAAAAAAAAAAAGACGTCGTGGGACCATTTGCTACGCTGGGGTGGGCTCCCAGCATGGCACAAGGACGTCTAGGGGCTCAGCCGACGGGGATTGGGCACCCCGTCGGGCCAGATATTCATTGCCACGCTGGGGTGGGCTCAGCGTGGCACCTAAAGCTGGGGGAGCAGCCGACGGGATTGGGCACCCCGTCGGTTAAATACGTCAGGGGCGCACGCACTTCGTGGGGGAGCTACGCTTTATCGGTGCTCACTGAAGCGTAGCTCTCTCTTTCAATCAGCCACTGCATTTTGAGCGTGTCACAGACAGCTCCAAAATGCATTGGCTTATCAGGGGCCGCGCCTGCCGGCTCACTGACTGAATTGGAGGAGGAGGTGACACACCTCCGAAATCTCCGATGATGGCACTATGTTTCTTGCACATGCATGCAAGCAACATAAAAATGTATGGTTTAGTTTACACTTGCATCTGCAAATATCTGCAGCATTCTAAATAACAAGAAGAGAGGTGCGGTGTGGGCTAAATTCAGAGATTTAGCATGTGAAGTGGTGTTCTTACAAGAAACATGGTTTAATTCAGTCAACACAATTGCTCAGGCACAGAGAGGGTGGGTGTGGGGGCCTTCATATTGGTCCACTAGGCCTGACAGAGCAGACTGTGTGGGAATACTGTTTTCAAGAAACGGACTGAGATTTCAAAAGCTGGTAGACATACAGCCTGGGAGAGCACTGTTAGTAGATGGTTTATAGTATAATCAGCCGGTTAGGTTTTTGGTAATACACGGGCCTCAGGTGAAAGCACAAAGGCTGAAATTATTAGAAGCAACCCAACCGTATTTATGCGCAAGTAGAAATGTATTTTTTGGAGGGGAATATAATTTTACTTTAGAAGTTAGAGGAAAAATCTAGGGAAAAAGGTGCAATGTAATTCGTATGTCTTTAAAAAGTGTATGGAAACAGCAGAACTAACAGATTGTCTAGCTAAAGCAAAGTCACCAGTAAAATTTACGTATGTTAGAGTAAGAATTTTTTTCAAAAATAGATTATGTACTTCCAAAAGAATGGGTGTACTAAAAGTAGAGGCAGCACCCTTAGGGTTCTCTGATCACTTAATGACCAAAGTAGTGGTAAGTACAGAGACAGAAAGGAATCAGCCCAGAACAAGGTGGAAATTGAATACTACTTGCTTGAATGAATCTGAAGTGAAGCTAGATTTAACATCCCTATTTGTGGATAGGGCATCTGTAGTAGGGATGTATGATGATTTGTGTCAGTGGTGGTTAGATACAAAGAAAGAGGTGTGCAGTTGGCTACAAAGGCACGGGAAGACTAGAGCAAGGAAAAATCTGTTTGAATACTTGGAGCTAAGGAATAAACTGTATCAAGAATTGGAAGCATCCTATACAGGAAATATAGGCCGTAGTGACCAAACTGAAGAGATAAAAAGTAAAATGAAGAAAGTGAAATATAACAGAGCAGCAACACTGACACCTGAATTAAGTTATGGGACACAGAAAATGCCATTTTCAGATCCATGTGAGGTGTGTAAAGAGACGAAAACAGATCAAGAATCGCAACACTTAGAAATAAAAGAGGGGAGGAAGGCAGCGTAACAGAGGGGATAAGGAAGCTAATAAAAGTACACACACAGGAAGTAATGGATGTTGCAAACATTTCAGGAAAAGAGGTAGAAAAAATCATGAGAGAAGTAGAAATACCCAAACCTCTAAAGAGTGAAAGTTTTGAGCTACAAAAACATACAACAGAAGTAGTAGTGAGGGAGGTGATAAAAGAGCTTAAACAGGGGGTGGTCCCAGGGATGGATGGTTTACCAAATGAGATCTACAAGGCCTTTTCATTTTTTTCCTTAGCTTTTTTAGTGAGGGTATTTAATTTTTTATTTAGCATGGAAAAAAGTACCTCCAGAGATAACAAGGGGGTTAGCAATCCTTCAAAAAAAAAAAAAAAAAAAGATAAAATGGAAATAGGGAATTGGAGGCCTATAAATATCTTGAATAAGGATTATAAGATATTGGCTCAAGTTTTACAGAAAATAATTAAAAAATATGCGTCAGAAGTAATACACCCAAGCCAGATGTGTGCTATTTCTGACAGGAACATCCAAGAAAATTTAGCTATGATGAGGGATCTAGTGAAGTATAGCAACAAAAATGGGAAAACATTTGTTGTGATTTCACTGGACTTAAATAAGGCCTTTGATTGTGTGAACCATAAATACCTATTTAAGGTACTGGAGCATTATGGGTTATCGAAAAAGACAACAGGGTGGATAAGAAAATTATATGAAAGTGCAGAGTACACTGGAAGTAGGACAAGGGGAAGGTAACCCTATTAGAATAAGGGTGGGTGTGAGGCAGGGATGCCCACTAAGTCCATTATTATAAGTTTTAGTATAGACCCCTTAGACTAATTAGTAAATCAGAAGGTATAAAAGGAATTATGGGAGGACAAGAAGGGGATGCAGTAAAATGTACAGCATATGAAGATGACCTAGGCACTCGGGAGGCAGTATAGCGCAGTGGTTTAAGGCTCTGAGCTGCCAATCTGGTGACATCCAGCAGACCAGACCTGGGTTTGAATCCCACAGCTTCCACTTGCATACTGTGTGACCCTGAGCAAGTCACTTAACTTCCCTGTGCTCCCAGGTCACTCCTGTAAAAAAAAAGGTTTCAGCTTAGTGTGCTACTCCTGGTTAAACCACTAAAAAAAACAACAAAAAAAACAGCTTTGTCATGTGCAAGTGAAATTCCATGAAACAGAGAAAATAGGTGGCTACAATAACATCTGGTGCAAAGACATAAATTAAACCAATGAAAGAAGAAAGTCTGGCAATACAGAAAGGAGACCTAGTCACTTAAGTGAAAAGTATAAACATTTATTATAAAAGGTATTACACCAGTGCAAAAAATCAGCCAGTAAAAAAAACACACCAGCCTTTCACGTTTTACCAACGCTTTTTCAAGGTGAAGATTTAAAAACTCAGGCACCCTGGCTACCACCAGAACAGGTAGATGGGACCTTGGTTTAACATCTCATTCGAAAGACGGCACCTCAGGAGTGCAGCACCCCCTCACGCTTCACTACAGTGTCAGTATTGGGATTTAACCCAAATGCCTGGTGTGGGGACAATCAAAAGCACATTTAGAACCATACTGCAGTCAGTGTTATGGGGGAGATTAGGAATCAATACTTTTAACTGTATCAAATGAGAACCATTGCTAAATAAGCAACCTTTTAGGACTCACACATATTTATTTATTTGATTTTCGGAATAACACATTTGAGCACAAGTGCTCTTTTCCAAAGGTTCCACGTCAGTTACATTACATTTAGGGTACAAAATCTAGCTCATGGGAAGCTTGGTCAAACAGTATATTCAAAAGACAAGGACAATCACAGTGGTGGCCCAGACAGAGCCTAGTCAGGTACATACAGTACAATTAGGGGAAACCCAGACAGCTGAAACATTTATGAGAACACAATTGCTAGCCTAAGTGGGCTCACGCTTATTTAGACCATGGCGCAATGCGGATTTTAGTGTATTTGGGGTTGCAACCAAGAAGTGGCAACGAGGAGGACGGGTTGCAGGCAATAGTCTGTTGCCTTAGTTATCATGCGTAACAGCAGGATGCTATTTTTTCGAGTTCCTTTTTCAGAAACAACTTAAACTGAGAAATCTTGGGTAGACCCCATATAGGTTCTGGGAGATTGTTCATCCAGCATGCAGCTTGGGTAGCAAATGAGCGCTTCCCTAACTAGTTTTACAATAGGGGACTTTGAGGGCTTGTCTAGTCATACTCCTGGTCGAATAGTTATTTTTGACCGGGCAAAGGTCACTAATAGCAGTTGGGGTGAGGCCCAACTGAGCATTTCTCACCAAGAGGCAAGTGTGATATTTCAGACTTTCTTGGAGTGGCAGCCATCCAGTTTGAGAGTACAGGGAGCAAGTGTGAGTTAGTCTGACTGCATTGCAAACAGAGTTTATAATTTTCAAAATCATAATCTGGGCCCAAACATTCAAAGCAAAAGTTGTGGTTGTCTGCTGCTGCCATCTAGTTCTTTCAAGAGCCACACTGGATTAACCTTGTAGGCCCAGTGTTCTTATTAGGTAGGTAGGTAAAATTTTATTTACACAGTGCAACTGCCATTAGGGATCCTAAAATCCCTATTTACAAGGCATACCTGTTTGTATAAATTACAGATAGTTCCAAAAATTAGAACTTCTTGTCATGCCAATGTGAAAGGTGTCACAAACCCACTCAGCAGGTCAGGCCCTCTACTTCCAAAGTGCCAACCTCCAAGCGCAGTCTTGTAAACAGTTTAACAGAAAAAGGTAACCCTCTTGTCTGTTTTGTGAGTTTGGATCAACCTTTGGTCTCAAGTCTTGGAGGGATTCAAACTGTGAACCTCTTGCTAGCGTACCCAATGCACAGGCTCAGATATTTCTGTCTTCGGGGGGCCAGATATCTTTGCCTACGGGCACCTAACCAGGTATGCAGAGATGAACCCTTAAAAACTTTAATAAAGACCTCAGATTTAAAATGCTTCTCTTTCCAGTTTGGTATCACCATTCAAGCTTATGTCTATTGTCTGCTATAATCACATACAGTATACTTTTCTTACAACTAAAAGAAATTCACAGACAGACCAAATATGTTCTAAAAAGAGTTTTACTAAAAATAGATAAAAATATGTATAACACCAAAATACAGAACTCTAATATCACAAGACATACAAATCTTTTAAAAGAACGAGGTTTAAACAGTGCAAATTCCTACTTACAGTACTTAGATTTGACTCTCTTTCTAAATACTTGTTCACAGTGCTCACCGGTTTTTCTTGGTCAGAGTCTAGGTAAAAGAGTGTCTAAGTAAAACAGAATTATTCCTTAAAGTAAACTGGATTTGCCAACCCCTTTTGTGTGAGGTCATCTAGCTCCTCCTCTGTCAGATTGTATATGTAAGCATTAATCACCGCCAGCTGAGGGTTTCATCGGTAGATTAATGCCCGCTGGGGTTGCACGGTGGGGCGCCTCCTAGCGGCATTAATCACCGTAGAGCCCGAGGCTGAAGGTGATTATCGCGCTAACATAGGCTCCGCGCGCGGCGCAGAGCCTATGTTACCGGCATCACCTCCTGCGGGCAGGACCATTTCAGCGGTCGGCCACGGATTTCTCTCTACTGCACTATAAGCACTATACACAAATGAGGCGGGACTCAGCTGTCAGTGGACAGTTTTTTTCTTAGGTTAGAAGCTGGAAGGCTTACTTGCTGGAGCCCTGCTGAATGATTGAGCGGCTCCGGCTGCTGTGCTGGGGGTAGTCGCATCAAGTTGCTGGCTGGCTGTGCTGCGAAGTGCTGGGTTGCTCACAGCTGTGGTCTCCGAGCTGCAGGCCACCCGATCACTCAGGAGGTGCGAGGCGATGGGTGGCAGCTGGTGCAGCGGTTCCTCCTTGCACGTCGCGCGCAGCAGGGCTCAATGATTTGACCTCTGCCGCCGCACACAGGCGGACGCTCTGCGCCGACGGGGCGCGTGGCAGGCGGTGGCCAGGACCACCGCCTGCATCTCGGTGGGGAGGGCGAGGAGGTGCTGTGATCTGCTGGCTTGTTAGGGGCTCCAAGCGACAGGCGTAACCGGCCAGCCTCTCTGGTTCTATCTGCGGTTGGGGCGCTCCCGATGGCATCTCCGGCTGTTTCATGCCTGCTCAGTGCTGCACCCTCTGCCTCCTGGCCAATCTGGGTACTACCCCAGCGGGCTGCTACTCTCGGCAGCCTCCATGGCCACAGCTGGTACTGACCGAGCGGGCGTTATGCCTGGCTTAATACGCTCGGTTTCAGTCGCTGTGGCGATTCCGCCTTTCGCCGCGCTCCTTTCCGCTGCCCGACTGAGAGCCGTGTTACAAAAAAATATATACATCTTATACAAAAAAACAGGATGCCTTTTCAAAGTATTAATTTTGCAATCCTAAGTATGACTCATATGTTCTTCAAATGACATCTCTTTGATCTCATGATAAGCTTCCCCCTTTCAGGACATGAGAGCATCTTTATGATTTTCGCACTCCTGTGTCATAAGCTGGGTTTTCCTTCCAACATCATAAAATGGATACGATCTTCCATCTTAGCAACTACAGCTGTAATTAACTTAGAAAAAACAGGAGGTCCCTGATTAAGGCCTTCCATGTACTGTAACACATTGTCTCTAAAACTTGTGTGTGTGATCTCACATGCTGTTTTCAGCATTTTTCTCATGACTTTCATCTCTCAGCTGAAACCTGCGAGGGGGGGGGGGGATGAGTGAGATCATTCTAAGAGCACCAGATTTTTCAGCAGAGACAACCAGTAATACATTTTTATATTTAAAACAAAATGATACAGTACTCAGATCTGGCTGTCCACGTCACAATTCTTCTCTACCTAGACTGAATTTGGGGGTTCTATCCCCTACATGGGTGAGCCTCCCAAATGAGTTCACTCCTCATAGACCCTAGACAGCCCATCTGAGTTGTGGTTCTTCACTCCAGCCCTATGTACGATTTTTAGATCGTAACCTTGTAAAGCAAGACTCCATCTAAGCAGTCTCCCATTGTTCTTCCCCATCTGCGTCAGCCAAACCAGGGGGTTGTGGTCAGTCTGCACCACAAAATGCTGCCCATACAAGTATGGCTCTAATTTCTTTAGGGCCCACACAATGGCAAGACACTCCTTTTCCACTGTGGAGTATGCTTGCTCCCTGGGAAGCAGCTTCCTGCACAGGTACCCTACTGGATGATTTGTCCCTTAGCTGGATGTCTGACTCAGTACTGCTCCAAAACTCACGTCCGATGCATCTGTCTGAACTATAAAAGTTTTGCTATAGTCAGGACTTGTCAAAACAGGAGCACTGCACAGTGCCTCCTTCAGTCTGGTACATGCTTCCTCACAGGTTGGGCCCCAGGTAATTTTCCTTGGCATCTTTTTCTTTGTCAGGTCAGATAGGGAGCAGCCAGGGCACTGCAATTGGGTAAAATTTTCCTGTAGTACTCTGCTGTCCCTAGAAAGCTCCTGACCTGCTTCTGGGTTTCTGGTCTGGGCCGCGTCTGGATCACCTCTATAGTTATTTGGTTAGGACGGAGCTGTCCTCAGCCTACCACATGCCCGAAGTATGCCACTTCTCCCATGGCCACCTGGCACTTCTCGGCTTTGACCATGAGCCCAGCCCTCTGTATCCTGTCCAGCACTTCCTTAAGGTGGGATAGGTGTTCCTCCCAGCTGGTACTAAAGATGGCAATGTCATCCAGGTACGCCACAGCGTACTCCTCAGCACCATTTAACACCTGGTTCACCAACCTTTGGAAAGTGGCCGGGGCGTTCTTCATTCCAAAAGGCAATACTTTAAACTCAAATAAGCCTATCGGAGTGATGAAGGCCGACCTCTGCCTAGCTCTGTCTGTCAACTCTACTTGTCAATACCCCTTTGTCAGGTTAATGGTTATAAGGTAGGTCGCCCCTCCCAACTTGTCCAGGAGTTCATCCGTCCGGGGCATTGGGTGGGCATCTGAATTCATGACTGCATTCAGTCCATGATAGTCCACACAGAAACGAGTTGAGCCATCTGGCTTAGGCACAAGGACTACGGGTGAGGCCCAGGGGCTCTGGGATCTCTGGATTACCCCTAAATCCAGCATCTCCTCCACTTCCTTCCTAATGTCCTTTTGGACAGCCTCTGACACCTGATATACTGTCTGCCGTATGGGCGTTTTTGTTCCTGTCTCCATATCGTGTGTCACTAAGGGGGTTAGTCCAGGCTTGGCGCAAAACAACGAGGCAAAGTCTGCTAAAACCTCCCTTACTTTCTGGATCTGGGCCGGGGCCAGCTGGGGAGACAATTCTATTGCCTCCACAGAGGATTCCCGCTTGCTTTCCTCCAGCAAGTCGAGAAGGGGGTCTCCTTCGTCCGTACCCTCCCCATGACTACACACTACAAACACCATGTCAGCCCTATTTCCATATGGCTTCATCATGTTTACATGGTACATCCTTTCTGCCTGTCTTCTGTCAGATAATTCCACAATGTAGTTCATGTCATTTACCTTCCTAACCACTTTGTACGGTCCTGCCCACTCAGCCTGCAGCTTGTCTTTCCGGACCGGAATAAGGACTACTTCCTGACCCACCATGTACAAGCGAGCTCTGGCTCTACGGTCGTACCACTCTTTTTGTTTCTGTTGGGCAGCTGCCAGGTTGCTCTGGACTGTCCCCATAAGCTCCTTCAGCCTTTCCCTAAACCTAAGGACATAATTCACAATGGGAGTTCCCTGGGTGGCGTGCTTGCCTTCCCAGTCCTCCCGGATTAAGTCTAGGGGCCCACGTATCTGGCGTCCATATAAGAGTTCGAAGGGGGAAAATCCTGTCGACTCTTGGGACACCTCCCTGTATGCAAACAACAGGTGGGGAAGGTATTTCTCCCAGTCCCTCCCATGCTGTTCAGCAAATGCCTGGAGCATTGACTTTAGGGTACCATTGAATCGTTCCACAAGCCCATTGCTTGTGGGTGATATGGTGTCGTGCATCTCTGTACTACCCCACACTTCTCCCATAAACATTTCTTCAGGTCCGACATGAAGGAACCCCCTTGATTGGTGATTACCTCCTGTAGAAACCCAACACGGGAGAAAATCCCAAGTAAGGCATCTGCCTCTTTGTCTGTCCTCAGTGAGGATAGGGCGACTGCCTCTGGGTACCAGGTGGCAAACTCCACCACAGTCAGGATGAATCTCTTCCCCGAGGAGCTGGGGGTATTTAAAGGAGCCACAATATCCATTCTCACCCTCTGGAATGGCTCCTTCATTATGAGCAAGGGGATCAGGGCTGCTTGGGTTTTCTTGCCCGCCTCCCCTATTTCTTGGCACCGGTGACAAGACTTGCAATACTCCTTTATCTGCTGGGTGAAGTTAGGCCAGTAGAAATTCTGGACCAACCGCTGCGTGGTGTGTGCGATTCCCAGATGACCAGACAAGGGAATATCATATGCAATGTTGAGCAACTGCTCACGATACCCCTGGGGAATGACAAGCTGCCTGCCTAGCATCCCTCCCTCTGTCTGTACTGCCTGAGCATACACAAGTCCATTTTCCCAATAAACCTTATGTCTGCCGTCACCTCCCTGTGTGCCCTCAGAGTCTGCCCAAACCCTCAGCTTCTCTAAACTAGGGTCAGTTCTCTGAGCAGCTGCAAACCCCTCACACATTCCCAAGGCATGGGACAGGTCCCTTTTCAGTCGCTAAACTAGGGTCCCTACCACTAGTGTCAGGGCCCTAAGGATCACTGTCAATCCCAACCCTCTGATAATGGGTCACCCCTCCCTCTTTGGAGTAACCTTCCGTAGCTGTGTGGTTACATGCTAGCGGGGAACCTTCTACCCCCGTTTTATCAGTCTTCATATCAGGAGACACAGGCTGGGGAACCAGCCTCCCAGTGGTTTCCACAATGGCTTCTGTGGGGTTCAGGGAACTACAATTTCCCCTTGCCGCTTGGCTCTGGGTAACTGCACATACCATCCCATTTTAGATTGTTGCCCAGGATCACATCCACTGCTAGTGTTTTGGCTATAGCCACCTGTTGCACAGTTCCTCTTGTTTCACCCCAGTCTAGGAGAACACTAGCCAGTGGCAATGTTTTCACCAGTGAACCCTTGTACAGTGACGTATTTATGGGGTATAAGCTGACCAGGCTGTACCAGATCCCCCTTTACAAACGTCAGGGATGCCCGTGTCCCTTAACCCTTGCATCTGCACACCATTTACCATGACTGGGTGCATGTGTTCCCTCATGTTCACTGGCATGTTCCCAGGGACACACAAACAACCCACTTCTTTTCTGTTGTGTATTATTGCTCACCTTTTTGGGACACTGTCTGGCAATATGCCCAGTTTCTTTACACAATCAACAGGCATTTCTTACTTCAGAGAAATCTTTTCGTCGAAACCTGGGGCTAACTGGTTTCGGTGGAGGCAGTGAAGGTTTTAGCTGCCCTGAAGGCACGCTTTTCCCTTTCTGCGCTGCCACACCTGCCCCATTCGCTCTCAGAGCAGGTCTGCTCTTGGCATAGGGGTCCGAGAGTTCAGCAGCCTCTTGCACTGCTTTTGGATCTCGGTCCTCTAGCCAGGGTTTTAGCTCTGCTGGGCACGCCCAATAAAACTGTTCTAATAAAATCACATTTTCAATTTTATCAACAGAGTTTGCCTCAATTCCTTCCCACCAACGTTTTAAAAACTGACATTGTTTCGTGGATAGCTCCTCGTAGCTCATATCAGGGCTTTTCTTGAGCTTACGGAATTTAGCTCTGTATGATTCAGCAGTTAATTCAAACTTTTTTTTTTAACAGTGCAGCTTTTAGTTTGCTGTAATTATTACTGTCCATTTGACCCAATGCATCCCGAGCTTTCCCAGTAAGTAGTGGGGATAGTTGGAAGCACCAGGACTCTCTAGAAATTTTAGCCTGAATACAAACTTTTTCAAAAGAATTTAAAAAGGCATCCATGTCCTCACCCTCTTTAAACTCGGCTATTAATTTGGAGTTCAATTTGTAACCCAGTCCTGCAGTCCCAGTTAAACCCAAGCTACTTACCTGCTCTGGTGCCGCTGGTCGGAGTCGTATCTTCTCCAGTTTGTATTGCCTCTGGTGCTCCTGCTCCTCACGGTCTGTGTCTAGGCATTCTCGTTCTCTCTTCTCCTCTGCAGCTCACTGGCACTCACACTCCTCATGGGCTGCCTCCCTCTGCTGTCTCTCTGCCTCTCGCTGTTCCCTCTCTGCGTTCTCGCTCTGCCTTATGGTCCGCCTCTTGCTTCTCTCGCTCTCTCTTCTCCTGGAACTCCAGCTCCATCCTGCACAACTCAATTTGCAGCCTGAGTATCTCTGGATTCAGGATATTGGTGACCCTCCCCTGCTACTGTGGCCCTTCACTGACAGTGGTCCTGCTGTCGTCCTCGTCAGCTCTGGACCTTTCACTGGCAGCTAGCCCTTCCACACTTGAGGTTTGGTCCTTTCCAGTCATGGTTGGTGACTCGCTGCTCTGGGTATCTGCTACCATCAGGGCATCCATGAGGCTCTGCTTGCTTGCTTTCACCTTGAACAGGACTCCGCTGTCCACCACAACTGCCTTAATTTATCTACAGTGTGCCTGCTGTAGTTGGAAGTCACCTTTCCTGACTACTGCTATTCTGACTGCACTTCAGGGAAAAAAAAATTAAATGAGTAGGAACTTGACTGTACGCCAAGTGATATATAGTTCTGTTTCCTTTTTAAAATAAAACTCTGTCTTTTCTTTCTTTGCAAGAGAGCTTACGGTCTCAGCTGACACAGAACAATAAAAGCTTATAATACCAAAATTATGTCACCGCTGCCAACCAATCTGTCACAAACCCACTCAGCAGGTCAGGCCCTCTACTCCCAAAGTGCCAACCTCCAAGCGCAGTCTTGCAAACAGTTTAATAGAACAAGGTAACCCTCTTGTCTGTTTTGTAAGTTCGGATCAACCTTTGGTCCCAAGTCTTGGAGGGATTCAAACTGTGAACTTCTTGCTAGCATACCCAATGCACAGGGTCAGATATTTCTGTCTTCGGGGGGGCCAGATATCTTTGCCTACGGGCACCTAACCAGGTATACAGAGATGAACCCTTAAAAACTTTAAAAAAGACCTCAGATTTAAAACGTTTCTCTTTCCAGTTTGGTATCACCATTCAAGCTTATGTCTATTGTCTGCTATAACCGTATATACTTTTCTTACAACTGAAAGAAATTCAAAGACAGACCAAATATGTTCTAAAAAGAGTTTTACTAAAAATAGATAAAAATATGTAAAAACACCAAAATACAGAACTCTCATATCACAAGACATACACATCTTTTAAAAGAACAAAGTTTAAACAGTGCAAATTCCTATTTACAGTACTAAGATTTGACTCTCTTTCTAAATACTTGTTTACAGTGCTCATCGATGTTTCTTGGTCAGAGTCTAGGTAAAAGTGTGCCTAAGTAAAGCAGAATTATTCCTTAAAGTAAACTGTATTTGCCAACCCCTTTTGTGTGAGGTCATCTTCTCCTCCTCTGTCAGATTATATGTATATAAAAAAATATATCTTATACAAAAAAACAGGATGTCTTTTCAAAGTATTAATTTTGCAATCTTAAGCATGACTCATATGTTCTTCAAGTGACATCTCTTTGATCTCATGATAAGCTTCCCCCTTTCAGGACATAAAAGCATCTTTATGATTTCCGCACTCCTGTGTCATAAGCTGGGTTTTCCCTCCAACGTCATAAAATGGATATGATCTTCCATCTTAGCAACTACAGTTGTAATTAACTTAAAAAACAGGAGGTACTCGATTAAGGCCTTCCATGTAACACATTGTCTCTAAAACCTGTGTGTTATCTCACATGCTGTTTTCAGCATTTTTCTCATGGCTTTCATCTCTCAGCTGAAACCTGGGGGGGGGGGGATGAGTGAGGTCATTCTAAGAGCACTAGATCTTTCAGAAGGGACAACCAGTAATACATTTTTATATTTAAAACAAAATGATACAGCACTCAGAACTGGCTGTCCATGTCACAACAGGGAAAAAAAAACAAAGACTATTTTTGGCGGTTGTATCTGGGAACAAATCTAATTTAAACCCAAATCACCTTATGTTTACTTGTTTCAAAACTGGAAACCCAAACAGGGAAGCACTGCAAACTGTGTTTCTCCAGTTTCCTGGAACTGGTACAAAACCCACTAAAATACACAAACTAAAGTAACAAACTTAGTCACTGAGACTGAGGTGCTTGCAGTAGGTATTCACATATAGGATTGGTGGCTTAGTCCTATATGTGAATACCTACTGCAAGAGACTCTCTCGAAGATCTACTGTTACAGAAAGTTCTTACGTACCTGTACTATCTTACTTCAAGAGGGCTCTTGCAGTAGTACTCATATATAGGACTGAGTCCCAAGCAGTCTGGAACAAAAAAGAAGTTCGGGAGGAGGATTGTCATCCACAACTGAAATACATCAGGGCTGAGCAGGTCTCATGATAGGAGGCCCCGCAGAACAGCCAATCTGAAGCCTGCCCTACGGAGAGGCAATGTTCAAACTGTAGTGTTTCGTGAAGGTATGGACGGAAGTCCACGTTGCGGCTGCACAGATATCTGCCGCCGCTGACACATTCCTGAAACAAGCAGCAGAGGCAGCTACCCCTCAAATGGAGTGACCTCTGACCTGACCTGGAAGGGTCTTGTTGCACTTATCATAACAGAAAGTGATACAATTCACCACCCACTTAGGTATTGCCTGGAAACAGCATTGCCTTCTCTTTTGTGTGCGAAAGAAACAAACAGCTGATTCATTTTCTTGAGATCCTTAGTCCGATTAGTGTAGTATCTCAGGATTCTGTGTACATCCAGAGTATGCAAGTGATACTCCCCATGATTGGAGTGTTCCATGAAAAAAGCCAGTAACTCAATGGATTGGTTCAGCGTAGACACAGCCATCACCTTAGGAAGGAACTTAGGATTGGTGCGCATAGCCATTTGTTCCTTATGGAAAAATCAGGTACAGGATTTTACACGTCAAGGCTTGGAGCTTGGAAATTCGCAGAGTCGAGGTAACAACCACCAGAAAAAGTGTCTTCCAAGAAAGAGACTTCAAATCTGCCTCTGCTGCCGGTTTGAAGAGGGGCAGTGTGAGCTTCTCCAAGATGTAATTCAGGTCCCATGGAGGGGCAGGATTGTGAATGGGGTTCTCAAATGGAGAAACCCTTTAAGGAAGGTCTTAGAGACTTCCAGTTGGGCAAAAGACCTGTCTCCAAAGGGAACGTGGTAGGCTGAAATTGCTGCCATATGAACCTTTAAAGAAGAATGACTGAACCCAGATCAAAGAGGTGTCTCATGTAGTCCAGGACTTTGTTAGCTGGGCACGAAAAGGGCTCTAAATCCTTAGAGCTTGCCCACATGGAAAACCATTTCCACTTCATAATGTAGGTGGACCTGGTGGAAGGCTTTCTAGCCTCCATCAAAATGTTTGCACTGGAGGAGAGACTCCGAAGCATGCCTTAGCTATGACTGAAGGAGCCACGCATGGAGATGAAGTGATCGGAGACCTGGGTGAACTAGGGTTCCCTGATCCTGGGTCAACAACTGTTGTGACAGAAGAAGAGGAAGTGGAGGTTCCTTGGAAAACTGTTGCAGAAGACAGAACCAAGCTTGCCTGGGCCAGAAGGGAGCAATGAGCATCATTCATGCCCCCTCTGCCCAGAGCTTGTTCAGCACTCTCAGAATCCAAGTAGTGGGAGGGAAGGCATAAACGAATCTGTGCCTCCAGCAGAGAGACAGTGCATCCAGCCAAAAAATGTCTCACCCTGGAGCGAGCGAGCAAAAGGCAGGAAGCTTGGCGTTGTCGAGGGAGGTGAAAAGGTCCACTTGAGGAGTCCCCCCTGCTGAAAAATGTCATTTATGACCTTTTGATCTAGTTCCCATTCCTGGGACCTGGCTAACGAGTGACTAAGCGCGTCGGACAGGGTGTTTTCTACTCCCGGGATGTGAACCGCTGTCAGGTGAAGGCTGTGCTGGGCTGCCCAGAACCAGACTCTCATCATCTTCCAGCATAGAGGATAGGAACGAGTTCCTCCCTGCTTGTTGAGGTACCAGACTACACACATGTTGTCTGATTGAAAGAAGATAACCAGGAAAAATGAAGGGAAGAAGAGCCTGTAGGGCATAAAAGACTGCCCTCAGTTCGAGCACACTGATGTGAAGTTTCTGCTCAAAATGGGCCCAGCTGCCCTGAGTCTTGTGAGTCCCAAGCTGGGCACCCCAGTCCTCCCCTGATGCATCTGTTGTCAGAGTCGGGATGGAGGGTCGATGCAGAACGGGACCATCAGCCTGAGGTTCTCCTGAACCACCCACCAATGCAAATCCCTGATCATGGGATCCAACACTAGTACCTCTTGGTCTAGGTCGTCCAGAGTTTGGATCCACTGCGACCAAAAAGTCCATTGAGAGACTCTCATATGGAGCTGAGCTAAAGGAACCGTCGGAATGGCAGCCGCCATGAGCCCGAGAAGGCGGAGGACCATCCTGGCTCCTATCTGTCTGCGGCCGGACAAGAGATGAGCATGATTCTGAATAGTCTCGGCCCTGTCCTGGGGCAAAAAGGCTCTGCCTCGGGTCGTGTCCAGCAACTGCCCCTATAAACTGTAAATGCTGGTAAGGGACCAAATCGGACTTGGCCTGGTTGATGGTTATACCCAAGCTGGCAAAAACCTGCAGGGTAAGGGAAAGGCAGTGCAGGAGTTCCCCCCTGGACGGGACCGCTAAAAGCCAGTTGTCCAGGTACGGGAAGACCTGCACTCCCAGAGTACGCAGGTGGGCCGCCACCACCGCCAGGCATTTGGTAAATACTCGGGGGGGGGCTGAGGAAAGACCTAATGGGAGGGCCTTGAACTGGTAGTGGGCCCCCTGAAAACAAAACCGGAGGTATCTGCGGTGGGAAGGGCATATGGGGCTATGTAGGTATGCGTCCTGCATATCCAGAGCACATAGCCACTGTCCCAGATGAAGCATTGGAAGAAGGCTCTGCAAGGAGAGCATTCTGAAACGCTTGTACTCCCTGAACATGTTCAAGTAGCCGAGGTCTAGGATAGGCCTCAAGTCTCCTGTCTTCTTTGGTACTAGAAGGAATTTGGAATAGTAACCCATCTCCCGAAGGTGGGTGGGGATGGGTTCTATCGCAGCCTTCAATGGAAGAGACTGGATTTCTTCTAGCACCTGAGGGAGATGTTGCAGGGAGTATGATGACAGAGGGGGTGGTTTTCAAGGTGGTTTCTCGAGAAACTCTACTGAGTGTCCGGCTGATATTCGCTGGAGCACCCAAGCATCTGCTGTTATCCTCTCCCAACCTGGTAGAGGAGAGGAGAGGAGAATCTGCCCCCCACACTGGTTCCTCTGGAATGGGCAGAGGGAGAGGCAGGGAGTCAGGAGGTGAAGGGCAGCACAGCGGTTGAAGCTCTAGAGTTTTCTTTTTTTACTGGGGGGAGCTTTGTTTGCTAGAGGGGCCCTATATTTGTTGGGTCGTTAAGCCTGATTTGGTTTCAATTTTTGACGGTTTTGGCATTGAAAGGAATGCCGCTGCCCTTGGGAGGGTCTATACAAAGTCTGAACAGACTTAAGTGCAGTACCCTTTTCCTGCAGTTCGGTTATGATGTCCTTGACATCACCCCCGAATAGCACTGAACCCCTGAAGGGAGCATCCTAGATAGCAGTCTGCACTTCAGGGACCATTCCTGACATGCGGAGACAGGCATGTCATGGTAGGACTACAGCGAAGGCCAAGCTCCTACCAGCTGTGTCCACTGCATCGCGTGTGGCATGAAGCATGTGCCTACAGGCTGAACAAGCGGAATGGACAAGGTCTCCCAGCTCCTATTTGGTTTGCAAATCAGGAAGGGAGTCCAGTTTTGCTTCTACCTGACCAAGGACTGACTTCTGGTAATCCCCCATATGGCCGATGTAATTAAGGGCCCTTATGCATAGGGTCGAAGATGCATAGATCCTCCTATACTTGTCCAGAAGTCTTAAATCCTTGTCAGAGGGAGAAGAGCTGAGTCTCCGGCAGATTCAGATAGGCAGCGAGTTTTTTATGCTGTGGATCTGGTTCCACTGATTGCCAGTGACAGGTGTCCTTGATCTTTCTTAGCAACTCCAGAAAAGAAGTATCCTCTGGCCTGGGATTTTCTGGAGTATGAGACTCATCTCCAAGACCAGAGGGATCTGAGTAGATATCCAAATCTGATGGCTCTGAAGAGGAAGACTCCTTCCTGTTGGGGGGTGGAACGACCCCTCTGAGGGCAGCCCGGGGGTGTGTATCCTCTCCAAGCTGAGAGCCAGACGGTTCTCCTCTGGCATTGGGTAAAGTGGAAGGGGTCCCTTGTCTCTGACATAAGGGGTCCGGCGCAGGGGCCGGTGTCAGCAGACGACTTTCGACCTCCCTGGTGAGCAGGGCCTTGGCTTCAGCCCACCAGGAGACCAAGATCTCCTTCAGGTCCACCGGTGGCTGTGAAGGTGGTGGAAGAGGAGGAGGAGAGGGGGGCTTGGGTACGGGTGGTTAAGCCCGGCGTCTGGTACTGAGGGAGCCGGATAGTGTGGCATCGGGTGCCCTGGCACCAGGGGCTCTGATGGAGCAGAAGAATCTGGTGTCGGCCCTGCAGGCAGACTGGACGGTGGAAGCGTTGGTCGGAAGAATGTTGGACCTGGGGTGGGAAGACCCCTGGAAGGGTCTGACAGCCCTGATGGAAGAGTGGGGCCTCCATCAGGCAATGGAATGCCGGACGGCGACGATGGGTTGGCGGGCGCCGGTCTGGTGTCTGAAGAACTATACGGGTGGGCACTCTGATGACAGTGCCCCTGTATCCTTGATCCTACCCAGGGAAAGAGGAGCAGAATCTCCAGGGGGAGTCTGAGGGGATGGGAGGATCTCAGAAGGGAACGGGACAATATGCTGCAGCGAATCCTGAACGTCGAGCATAACAATGGAGCCTGACGTGGGTTCCCCAGCTGGGCGGTCGTCAGAGGGGCAGACTACCAACTTAGCAGCAGTGTCCAGGCAGACGTCATGCTGGCCGGCATCTGGCTTAGCGGACTCACTCTCTGCAGAAGGCTGTGAAGGAGGGGTGCCTTGGAAGAAGAGGAACAGGCTGGGCAGTCATCAGCGGCACTGGTGACTGACTTAGCAGCCTTGTCTGTGCGGATGTTGGAAGAGTTGGCGTCTGACTTACCGGACCCACTTGAACCGGAAGGCCGCAATGGAGGAGCGGCCTTGGCTGGAGTGGAGGCCTCCTTTGCCCCAGAGGCTCCTGATGGGCCCGAGCGCAAGCCCACTGGGAGGGGAGATACAGCCTTGGTAGCCACCAAGGCGGCCATCGAAGATCGGTACCCAAGAAGGGCAGATACCTTAAGGGCTGTGACTCTAGCCGAAGTTGCAGTAGCTGTGGACGTGTCCCAGTCCTTCTCCTTGTCCCTTTTCTTTTTGCGGCCTTCAGGGGAGGTTGACGCCTGCTGAACTTTTTTCAACTCTTTCTCCGTGGATACCAATTTCTTCTTAAGGAGGTGGACTTCCAGGGACTGCTGCCTTCCTTTTCGGGTAGCCGAGCTGAATTTCTGGCAGTGCTGGCACTCCTCCACGTGGTGGTCCGGGCCTAGGCAGAAAAGGCACAAGAAATGGCTGGGGATTATGAGGGAGCTGCGAACCGCATGAGTCGCATTTATTTTTATATGATTCGGAGGGTGTCGGGGATGACATACACAGCCGATGTTGAAAACAGGCAAAGGTATACGAAAAAAGCGAATATTGGGCAAAACGCGATAACTTTGGGCCAATAAAGGCAAGACGAATGACCGCTGTTCTACTGC
Source organism: Neoceratodus forsteri (assembly GCA_016271365.2). Lineage (NCBI taxonomy): Eukaryota > Metazoa > Chordata > Ceratodontiformes > Ceratodontidae > Neoceratodus > Neoceratodus forsteri. The sequence goes on along the minus strand of CM028131.1, from coordinate 1,014,733,366 downwards.
AAGGAACTTTCACAAGCTGACGGCAGGAAAGAACTGGAAGGTGGGCATGGTGGACCGCCCCTTTATACTAATGTCGGCTGACGTCGATCACCTGATGTGGGGGCAGTCCCCCACCAGAGACTGCTAGCTAGAAATTTTTCCGTGGGATCCTGACGCCTGGTGGCTTAGTCCTATATGTGAATACCTACTGCAAGAGCCCTCTCGAAGTAAGATGACTGGATATGTCAAGAGGATCCAGCATGGAGGCCTCCAAACAGATTATCAGCTATGTGGGAAAAACAGATATATTGAAATTATTCAGCCTAGAGAAGGCTGAGAGAGGACAGGATAGTACAGTTATGCAAGAACTTACTGTTAACAGTAGACCTTTGAGAGAGGTTCCTGCAGTAGGTTATTACTTATAGGACTGTGCCCTCTGGCGTCAGGACTGCATGGCAAACATTTCCAGCAGTGTCTGGCAGGGGACTGCCCACAAGACGTCAGAGTGATCGTATATAGTGGTCAATCCCCACGCTCGCCTTCCAGTTATCCCGCCGGAGATCCAAGTAGGATAAGACAGGAGAAAGGATGGAATCCTGGAGTTTAGTTCAGAATGACTTAAAGAAAATGCAAAAGAACTGGGGGAAGGAGGGGAAAAAGGGAGCTACTGCCGGAACCTCTTTCGAAGATCTACTGTTGTAAGTTCTTACATAACTGTACTATCTTACTTCAAGAGGGTTCCTGCAGTAGGTCATAACATATAGGACTGAATCCCAAGCAGTCACTCATAGCGAGACCAAGTGTCACTGGAGGAGGAGCAACAGAAAGACAGCCTAAGACAGTAGACTCTGCAAAATGGCAAGACCAAACCTGGCCCAACGTCTAGAGGCAATATCCAGACTGTAATGCTTCGTGAAGATATGGATGGAACTCCAGGTTACTGCTGCACAGATTTCTGCTGCAGAAATATTCCACAGGAACGCTGTAGAGGTAGTCATTCCTCTAGTAGAGTGAACTCTGACTTCCCCCGGAATAGGTTTGTTGTACTTCTGGTAACAGAAGTGAATGCAGTTACCTGGTCATTTAGAAAAGCACTGTTTAGAAACTGCTGATCCCAAGGATTTGGGGATGAAGGAGACAAAAAGCTGATCAGATTTTCTGCACTCCTTAGTACGATGAACATAGCATCTGAGGGCTCTGTGAACATACAGAGTGTGAAGAAGATCCTCCCCTCTATTTGAATGTATAAGGTAATAAACCGGGAGTTCAACAGTTTGATTCAACTTGAACTCAGAAACCACCTTAGGAAGAAACTTAGGATATGTGTGCAGGACTGCCCGGTCCTTGTGAAAAATCAAATAAGGCTCTGTATGCATCAGGGCCTGAAGCTCAGAAATCCTACGAGCAGAAGTAATGGCAACTAAAAATAGTGTCTTCCAAGAAAAGTAGCGCATGTCACAGCTCATCGCTGGTTCAAGAGGAGGAAGCGTAAGATTCTCCAACACAAAATTCAAATCACAAGGTGGGGTTGGGTTATGAATGGGAGGTTTTAGGTGGAGGATCCCCTTCAAGACTGAGCTATGGTTTTCCCCTCCACCAGCACGTGGTAGGCTGAAATGGCTGACAAGTGGACCTTAAGGGACGAGTACGACAGACTCGAATCAGACAAGTGAAGGAGGTACTCCATGATCTGAGGAGCAGAGCAGGTAAAGGGATCCAACTCTTTAGAACTCGCCCAAATGGAAAAATGCTTCCATTTCATTGCATAGGTGGATCTAGTGGATGGTTTTCTGGCTTCCACTAGGACCTGACTGACCTTATAAGAGACCTCAAAGCGAGCTGTGATTATGTCTGAAGGAGCCACGCATGAAAATGCAATGTCCTGAGTCCTGGATGTACCAGCTTGCTTTGATCCTAAATCGAAAGGCTATGTTTGAGTGGTAAAGGAACTGGGGGTTCCACTGAGAGCTGCTGCAGTAGTGGAAAATAAATTTGCCTCGGCCAGAGAGAAGCCACTAGAATCATTTGAGTGCACTCCGCCTGTAGCTTGAGAAGTACCCTCTGAAGAATGGAAAAGGGAGGGAAGGTGTACAAGAACTTCCCTGTCCAAGATAGAGACAACACGTTGTGCCAGAAAGCTCCAGGCTCTGGAACGAGCAAGCAAAAGCTGTGAAGTTTTGTGTTGGATTGGGAGGCGAACAGATTGATTTCTGGGTGACCCCACCTCTGGAACAGAGTGCTTGCTACCTCCTGACTTAATTCCCATTCGTGGGCCAGGGACGACATCCGGCTGAGGCTGTCCACCAGGATGTTGTGATCGCCTGGAACGTGCATGGCTGAGAGAAACAGGTTGTGTTGAACTGCCCAATTCCACACCCGCATTGCCTCCCTGCATAAGGGGTATGACTGGGTGCCTCCCTGTTTGTTGATGTACCAGATTACCGACATACTGTCTGTCTGGATCAACAATATTCCCCTTGAAAGGATAGCCTGAAAAGCCTGAAGGGCGTAAAGAACTGCCCTCATCTCCAGAATGTTGATGTGTAAGGACATCTCCGGTTGGGACCATGAACCCCGGGGTTCGATGGTCCCCCAGGTGCACTCCCCAACCCATGCACGAGGCATCTGTGGTGAGGGTCCATAGTGGGGGGGGGGGACTTCAGATTGGAAGTCTCTTGGACAAATTGAGAGGGTCTAGCCACCATTGTCGATCCCTCTGAACTGCTCTGGAGACCAGAATAGGGTGGTCCAAATCGTCCAAGCACTGATCCCATTGGATCCGAAGAGTCCACTGGGATATCTGCATATGCAACCTGGCTAAAGGAACTGTGGAGACAGAGGCTGCCATGAAGCCCAGCAAGCATAACAATACTCTGGACGGAAGAGATCTGGACGAGGTCACCAGAGTGACCTGCTCCAGGAGAGTCTCCACTCTGTCCGAGGGGAGAAAGGCTCTGTACTGGACTGTATCCAACTCCCCCCCATAAGTTGTAGGTTCTGAGAGGGGGTTAAAGATGACTTGGGGAAACTGACTGTGATCCCTAGTCAGGAGAACAGGTCCAGGGTGACAGAGAGCAAGTCCAGAAGGATGTCCCTGGACAGATCTGAAATTAGCCAATCGTCCAGGTATGGAAACACCACTATACCCTGGCAGCATAAAGCCGCTGCCACCACCGCTAGGCACTTGGTAAAAATCCTGGGTGCCAAGGACAGACCAAAGGGAGAGCTGTGAACTGAAAGTGCTCCCCCTGGAAACAAAACCTCAGGAAATGGTGGTGGCCCGGGAAGATCGGGATATGCAGGTAAGCATCCTGCATGTCCAGAGCACAGAGCCAGTGATTCTGCTGTAGAAGGAGGCAGGAGGCTCTGAACAGTCAACGTGCAGAACCTTCTGTATTCGACGAAGAGGTTCAGACTGCTGAGGTCCAGGACTGGTCTGAGGTCGCCGTCTTCTTTGGGACCAGGAAGAAGTGTGAGTAGAACCCCTTTCCCCGCTGGGCAGCAGGCATGGGTTCTACTGCGGCCATTCGCATCAGAGTCCTGATCTCCTCATTGACCAACAGGGCTTGGTTTGGGGAGTAGAGCGAGTGACCGTGAGGAGAGTCTGGAGGGAGCTCCGGAACTCTAGCATGTGTCCTTGCGATATGAGCTGAAGTACCCACGCGTCTGAGGTGATGTCCCCCCATTCCTAGACATGACTGGCAAATCTTCTCCCCCACTAGCTCCACACTTTGTAGTGGAGGGGAGGGAAAACTGGGCGAATCAGGAGGCAGAGGGGTGGGAAGGGGGCAAAGGACCTCCTGCCGGTCTCTGGGTTTTGGCAGCCGGTGGAGAGGAAAAGGAAGATCCAGTGGCTCGCCTTTTGTTTTGTTTCTTGGGGGCTGCTTGCTTCCCTTGGTGCTTAAACTGATGCAGAAAGGGCTGCTTCTTAGGGGTACCAGCTCTGTACACAGAATGGACCAATCTAAGGGCCTGACCATTGTCTTGGGGGGCCCATGATCATATCCTTGGTGTCCCCGACAAAAAGGACTGATCCCCTAAAAGAAGCGTCTTGAACAGCTGCTTGGACATCATTAGAAAGACCTGAAATCTGCAGCCAAGCGAGCTCCTGAGGCTGATGGCTGTAGCAGAGGAGCGGGCCACAGCATCTACAGTCGTAGGTTGCCCTGAGAGCATGCCTACAGGAAATTTTGAAAAGACTGAGGTATATCGCGATCTCCTGCCTTCAGGTCTGAGTCCTCCAGGGAGGAGATTCTGACCTCCAACTTGGCCAGTGCAGCTTTTTGAAAAAGCATCATATGTGCCACATAATTCAGTGAGCATATGGCACAAGTGGCCAAGCAGTAGACCTTTTTCCCCAAATTGTTCCATCTGTCTGGGCTCTTTGTCTGGGTGGGGGGGAAGAGGACGGGACGTACTAGTGTGTTTGGGGCTAGCCCAGTGATCATGAGCGGCAGCAATGACCACTGAATCTGCCATAGGGCGAGAGTCCAGAAAGGGAACTCCTTCAGGGGAGAGATAAAATCCTGTCTGCCTTTTTAGGGATAGAGTGTGGCAGCTACCAAATAGTGGTTGTGAGGTCCTCATGAGGAACTGGAATACGGGTAGCAACCTCTAAATTGAGATGCTCCGTATTCCAGTGCCTGTTGGATAATATGGAGGAATTCCGAAAAGGAAGGATCCTCCAGAGGGGACTTAGGAGACTCTTTGCCCTGGGGGGGGGGGGAGGATAGCTCATCAGATGAAGATTCGGACATCAAAGGACTCCTCACCCTCTGGACACTCAAAGTCTGGGAGAGGAATGTTCTGAGGGGTAGTACCCGAGACATGCACCATATGCTGAGGTGCAGGGGATGGGGGGTCAGAGGTACTACCACCAGACTAGGGATCCTATTTTCCAGGTCTGAAAAGAGCTGTGACCGCGCATCCTTCCACCAAGACTGTATAATCGCTTGGAAGTCTGGTTGTGGAGGAGGAGGAGGACGTGGGTTAGCTGGGGGCAAATAAAAAGAAGCTCCCACACCTGAAAAATGTTGAGGGGTTACCCTTGATAATATGGGTATCCCGGGAAGTAGCCCTGGGAATAATGAGGCATCGATAGACCCGACGACAGAGGGAATGTCTGATGTCCAGCAAAGTGTCCGGACAGTAGGTCTTGCCCAGTATGCCTGGATGGGACAGGATAAAATCCTGATGTTACGATAGTGGATGTTGGGATAGCTGACGAAAGAAAAAATTACTCACCTTAGTAATGTTGTTTCTTCTAATGGAGTCTTGCTATATTATGACATATGCAGTATAACCCCAGGTTAGAACTGCTTCCATACAGGGCATGGAATCTTGAGCGCGAGCTCAGTTGAACACTCTGTCTGTTGAAGCTCAAACTTAAACTGTCAGATCTTTACGAGCAAAAACTCACTAAGGTTCTGTGTGGAAGCCGTAAACCTACACTAGCCACTGGCTACTAACTACAAAAACACCTTTTTGTTCTGGATCCCAAAGAAAAGACTCAAGTCGGGGGATTCAAGAAAGAAAATTAAGTATAACACCTAAGCACCCAGAAGGGTGAAAATAAAGTGGGCATCAGTGAAGTGCCAACATTGCACTGCCCACCCACATCCCAAAAAATAGAGGTTCTGAGAGGGCAGGTTGGGGAGGTTCAATATAGCAAGACTCCATTAGAAGAAACAACATTACTAAGGTGAGTAATTTTCTTCAAACAACATGAAGTCTTGCTATATTATGACATATGCAGACTACACAGCAGTACCTCCATGGAGGAGGGACAGAAACCTACTTGGGAAATAGACTCTGAAGCACAGCTGTACAAATCAGCATCACTCCTAGCCTGGATATCCAAGGAGTAATGCTTAGTAAAAGTGTGAACTGTTTTCCAGGTAGCTGCTTGACATATCTCTAGGATAGGAATGTCCCTGGCAGCAGCCAGAGACGCAGCTGTACCTCTGGTAGAGTGAGCCCTCAGGCCTGAGGGAGGAAGCTTACCCAGTTTTTCATAAGCAGAATTGGATACAAGAGACAATCCACCTGGCAATGGATCTTTTAGTGGCAGGTTTCCTTTACCAACCTCACCATAAGTGAGGAACAATTGAGAGGATTCAACCTGTGACCCTTGGTGCGTTCTATATAGTAACTAAGGGCTCTTTGACATCTAGACTGTGTAATCTCCTCTCACCAGAGGAGGAATGGTCAGTGAAGTACACAGGAAGAGACATGGATTGATTAAGGTGAAAGTCTGAAACCACCTTAGGCAAAAACTTCCTGTTAGTCCTGAGGACCACCTTATCTCTATGAAAGGAGATAAAATCAGGCTCCACTGACAAGGCTTGTAGCTCACTTATGCGCCTGGCAGAGGTGATGGCTACCAGAAACACAGTTTTCCAAGTCAAGTACTTAAGCTCTGCTGAAGACAATGGCTCAAAAGGGGGTTGCATAAGTTGAGCGATGCAAATATTAAGATCCCAAGCAGGGGCAGGGTCCCTGAACGGAGGGTTGGTGTGAAGCAACCCTTTAAAAAACTTGGAGAACACAGGGTGAGCTGATAAAGAGGGCTTACCTGCTGATAAGAAGACAGACACAGCAGCTAAGTGCACTTTTAGGGTAGCTGGTCTCAGCCCCAAGGAATTCAAATGCACCAAATAATCCAGGATCGTGGGCACGCCAGCAGATTCTGGGGAAATATGCTTTCCAGCACACCATATGGAAAATCTCTTCCATTTTGAATTATAGGTAGCCCTGGTGGAAGGCTTCCTAGAGGCCTTCAAATATCCAATACACCTTGAGACAGGTGTGGTCAGCAAACTCTAACTCTTCAAGAGCCAAGCTTTGAGATTGAGAGATTTGAGGTTCGATACCAAACTCTCCCTGGGCACAGGTTAACAGGTTGTGATTCCTGGAAGACATAGGGAGAGTGGACTGCTAAGGACATGAGGAGGGTACCAGGGCTGCCTGGCCCAATCTGGAGCAATCAGGATCATCTTGCAGGATTGAGATCTCATTCTGACTAGCACTTTGAAAAGAAGGGGAAGGGGGAAAGCAGAGAAACTTCCTTCCCAACTGAGGAGGAAGGCATCCAGAGGGACTGAGCCCAACACTGGGGCCTGCAGCAAAAGGGAAGTTGGTGATTGTCTGGGGCTGCAAGAGATCTATTTGCAGGGTGCCCATCTGGCAAATACTACCTCCAGTACTAGGGGATCCAGTGCCCATTAGTGATGGCCCTGGGAAATCTTGCTGAGAGCATTCGCTAGGACATTGTCCTGCCTGGGAGGTGAACTGCCGAGGGAGGCGTTCAGAGAATAAGCCAGAGACCACTAACTCATTGCTTCGGTGCACAAGGCCGTAGACCGAGTGCCCCCTTGCTTGTTGATGTACCACATTGTAGTGGTATTGTCTGTTCTGACCTGAACCACCTTGTTCTGGACAGATGTGGAAAAACCTGGAGTGCTAGAAAAACTGCTCTGAGTTCCAGCAAATTGATGTGGAGCAGGGATTCCTGAGGGGACCACAGCCCTTGGGTGGAAAGGTCGCCCATGTGAGCTCCCCACCCCAAGAGGGATGCATCTGTAGTAAGGGTCAAGGAATGAGACTGGGGAGTGAAGGGAACCCCCTGTCTCAGATTGTTCTGATCCTGCCACCACTGAAGGGCCTGGATCAGGGTTCGAGTCACTGGAATCAATTTGGTTAGGGGATCTGTCCTTTGAGACCAAAAGGCTCTCAAATGGAACTGAATGTCCCTCATCTGAAATCTCGCTCCCTGCACAACTGCTGTAGAAAATGCCTCGCTGGTCGAGAGACCTGCAGGGTGAAAGAGGAGGCCAGAGACACCAGGGTCCTTGCTCTTTCCAGAGGAAGGAAGGCTCTGGCTTCTTTTGTGTTCAGTTCTGCGCCTATGAAGGTGAGAAGCTGGACAGGCTCCAGAACTGACTTTGGAAGATTGAGAAGGAAACCTAGAGATGTAAGCAGCTGCTGGGTTATTTGTAAATGTAGTTTGACCTGCTCTGGAGACTGGCCTACAATGAGCCAGTCGTCCAGATAAGGAAAGATGGCAATCTTTTTGCCTTCTTAAATGAGCAACTGCTACTGCCAGGCATTTTGTGAACACCCTTGGGGCCGAGGTGAGGCCGAGGCATTGCTCTGAACTGGTAATGGCCTGAGGGCAGTTCAATCTGAGGTACTTTCGATGGGAGCTTCTGATGAGAACATGGAAGTAGGCATCCTTGAGGTCCAGGGAGGCTAGCCAGTCCCCTGGCCTTAGAGAGGGTAAAATAATACCCAGGGTCACCATTTTGAACTTTGGTTTTAAAAGGTGCTTGTTTAGATACCTGAGATCCAGGATGGGCCGCCATTCTCCTGTCTTTTTTGGAGTAAGGAAGTACCTGGAGTACAACCCTTTGCCCTGGTGTATGGGTGGAACCTTTTCCACGGCTCTGAGAGCCAGGAGGGAAGAAACTTCTGCTTCCAGGGCAAGTGCCTCTGAAGGGTTTGCAGGTGGAAAAGACCTGGCTCTCATCTTCGGAAATTTTTTGAAGCTGAGAACCAGTCCCTGGCTTGCTACTTCCAGGACCCACTTGTCTGATGTTAAAGACTTCCAGTCCTGGACAAAGTAAGCCAGCCTGCCCCCTACTGATAGTGGAGAATTGGCCTGGCTACCCCATCAGGGAGCCTGTTTTGCAGGGGCTTTGGGTTGAGGGGTAGAAGCAGGCTTACTAGAACCCCTTCTGCCCCTTCCTCTAAAGAACCCCTCTGGGCATAAGCAGAAGAGGAGGCCTGGGCTTGGTAAAACGGCCTATGAAAAGGCCTGCCCTGCCCCTGATATGCTGCCTTGAGGAGTGACTTGCCTTTCTTTGGCCTGTGCACTCCTATAGGTGGTCCTATACTCATCCATTTTCTTCATATAATTCTCTGTCTGCTCCCAAACAGAGAATTTCCCACAACAAGAAAATCCATAGCCTTAGACTGGGTATCCTGTGACAGGGCAGTACATCTGAGCCAGGCCATCCTGCGAAGAGACACAGATGTAGCCATGACTGCACTTGAAATTGCACATGGATGCCTCAATACCATCCGCAGCCACCTGTCCAGCTCCTGGCAAGCTGGTCAGGGCCTGTTTTGCTAGGGCCAGGACAGTATCCCATCTGGATTTCTGGTACCTAGCTGCGTAAGCCATATAATTTGCCTGTCTGAGTCCCAAAGATGCTGCCATGTACTGCTTTTTGCCATGGCATCCATCCTCCTGGAATCCTTTTCAGGAGGGTGAGAGGCTAGAGGAATATTAGCCTTGTCACAGGCTGCAGCCTGCACTACCCCACATGGCTGCACTGCTGGGATAGGAACTCCGTATCAGAGCCTGATAAGCATACCTCTTGTCCATCCTTTTATCCACAGGGAGGATAGAATGAGGAGTTTCAGAATTTTTACTGTCTGTTTCCAAAAGATTTATGCAAGGAATAGACAGTCTCCTAGACTCTGGAATATCCATCATTTCCACAAAATCAGGCTCTTCTTGATCATCAACAGCTTCTCAACAGGGAGTTGCAGAGTCTCAGCAACTTTCTTGTAAAACAAAAATGAGAAGGGACTCAGATAGCCTGGGAGGGACACTCCTGAGGGTCTGTCTGGAGAGATGTCCGGTTCAATGGGCACATCCAGACTTTCAAAATCACACTCACTCTCCTCGTACCCCTCCTCCCCTTCCCCTGGTTCATAAAAATCCTCAAAATCATAATCTTGAACCGGGGGAACCGACTGAACCGGGCGCTTCCCTAATGGTACCAGTTCGGACGGAACTGGGGAAAGAGACTGGACAATTTGAATAGCTTTGGCTATTTCCTCAGCAGTTGGAGAAAGAACTTTTGGCCCCAAACTAGCTGACCTTCTAGTCCTTTTAGTTGGAATCGGCTCCTCAGAGCTGGCTCTTCGTTTGCCCGAGGAAGTATCGCCCTGGTCAGAGGGCACTCCCTCAGGTTCGGTTGGAACCGAACCGGGCTGGCCATCCGGGTCAGCGGACTTTTTGGCCTCCCTTTCCCTGAGCCTACCAACTCTTTTCCACGGTGGCAGCAGGAAAATTCTTACAAATCTGGCAGTCTGCATTGAGGTGGTCAAACCCCAGACAATATACACAAATGGTGTGTGGATCAGCCTTAGCAAAGGCTTCCCCACAGAGGCCACAGTGCTGAAACCCAGTGGGTCCGGTTTTTCTTTTGGGTTTCTCAGACATAGTGCCAGCCTAACCAAAACTTGCCTGTTAATGGCAATCCACCAAGCAAGACTCTCTTATCAGTGCCCAACCGTGCCACGGGTCGTGGAAAAAAACGTAATAAAATCCATTTTTTTTAGAACCGATAAGAACCGGGAACCGCACTCTAAAGGACTAGAAGGTAATTTTAAAACCCATCTGATCGGTTCAAAACGAACCGAAAAAGACGTCTACAAGTTCCACACAGAAGAAAAAATAATAAATAAGCCTATCTGTTACTTACAATACCACAGATGGAGCTTGAACTGACGATTGCGGTTAAATTTCGGTAAAATAAACCGAGAATTACACTTTAAAACCGACAAATGAACCGAGCAGCAGGAGGAATCTCTGGAGCGACTGTTCAGTGAGGCGGAGTAAAGAATCTGACAGTTTAAGTTTGAGCTTCAACAGACAGAGTGTTCAACCGAGCTTGTGCTCAAGATTCCATGCCCTGCATGGAAGCAGTTCTAACCTGGGGTTATACTGCATATGTCATAATATAGCAAGACTTCATGTTGTTTGAAAAGGTACAAACGCTGGAGACCCAGACATGAGAGTAGCCGATGTGAGCCCCAAGGAGATCAGACCATGCGTGAGAGGCCTTTCGATGGGCCCTGAAGGAGGGGGCTGATGCAAGGTACCTGACGGCACTGCTATCATTAGAGAAGGGGCATCAGATGTGAGGTGACCTGACGTCAGAGTAGTTGACAAAGGGTGAGGATCCCTCGGGGGGACCTGAGGGACTGCCATAGAAGTGGGTGAGGACAGAACAACTTCTAGACGCCCTTCTTCTTCCTGTATCCCAGGCATAGGCTGCTGGTCAGGGGAAACCACTGGGGGAGGTGGTGAGGAAGTCTGGGCAGGACCCGGGGGATGGCTGACTGGAAGAAGTCAGACCACTCTGCCGGACGTCAGGTGATGTGGTGTGAGCCCCAGATGGGAGAGCAATGCCTGGGTGATCGTCAGAGACAGATGACTTACCGGGCGGTGGAGGGTAGGACCCTTGACAGACTTATCTGTTGAAGCCGGGCGGGATCTGACTTACCGGCAAATACTGAGTGTTCGCCGGTGGAGCCAGCTGACGACTTACCGGTAGTGATCAGCTGGAAGACGAGGGCACTGGAGGTCATCCTGGAAGCTGCCCAAGTTACCACGATGGTTGGCAGTGGGGAAAGGGCCTTGCTGGTCAAAGGCTTGCTGGATAAGGATTGATCCTGGTCCTCATGATGCTCCTTCTCTTTGTGCTGGTCTTTGTCTTTTTTTCATCTTTTGCTCAACTGAAGAGGAGGAAGCTGATCCCCGGATCTTTCACATCTCCTTCTCCAGGGAAACCATCCTAGATTTGAGGAGATGGGCCTCCAGAGCTTGCTGTCATCATTTGCGAGTGGCCTGGTTGAAAGGCTGGCAGTTGGGACAGGCCGCAATGTTGTGGTCCAGGCCTTGACAAGAGAGACAGACAGTGGCCCTCTTAGTGTGGCATTTGCGCCCCACACTTGGTGCACGCACTTCTTCACCTTAGGAGGAGGTGACGGAGAAGACATCAATCGAATTTTGAACTGAAATTAGTGGTTGTAAATAATAAAATGGCGGGCAACAAAGCTGGAGCTACCGCAAGGTACTAGCGCTGGTTGATGGTGGGAAAGAACTGCAAGGCGGGCGTGGGGACTGCCCACTATATAGGATCATGTTGACGTCTGTCTCATGACGTCTGGTGGGCGATTCCCCACCAGACATTGCTGGAAAAGCTTGCCGTCCTGTCCTGATGCCAGAGGGCGCAGTCCTATATGTAATGACCTACTGCAGGAATCCTCTTGAAGTAAGATCACTGTGTTCCAATTACTGAAGGGGATGGACAGGGTGGAGCATACACAAACATTATAGCTGGTAAGCAAGTAGAATTACAGGATATACCTGAAAACTGGGATGGGGACAAGATAAGGGGGAACTTCAGAAACCATTCAATCACACAAAACGTGGCTAAGATATGGAAGCTAGCACTGTTCAGGCTTTCCAAGCAGGACTAAACAGATTTAAGGAGAAAGTCACTGATGGTTATACAGCATCAACTGAGGGAGTAGCCTTAGCACAGTGTGTGAAGGCATTCTTTGACTTTTGTTAACACTGGATGATCCAGGGCATCTATAAGGTGTGACATGACTGATTTCAGTAATTATAAAGTATTCCATGATTGTTTTTAGTAATTATTAAGTATTCTATTCTTCCCTACATAGCACGTGAAGACCTCTTACACAGCCAACAGGTCTTCATGCCTAGAGCCTGTGAATGCAGAAGTATTCTTCGTACACTATTTTATATATATATATATATATATATATATATATATATATATATATATATTTTAATATAGTTTTTAATAATTTTATATTACACAAGACACTTTACAGAATACAGTTAAGTGTATACAACACTATTTCTTGAACGAAGGTCATCAAACTTACACACATTGTTAATAACCGAGTAAATTCTCTACTACATTTGCATTGCATTCAATAGACATCTTTGCAGACAAATACATTTTATGCAGATAGGCTGTTTTTTACTCATTGCCAGCTTTGATCATCCCCCTTTCCTCCGGTGAGAGCAGCACCTCCCCACCCCATAAATGTTGTGATCTAATGGACAAACGATTCATCAATCTGCACTACCCATTTATATCGGAGACCTCTGAATCAGACTCGGGGGTCTGATCCTGATGACGAGCAGCACACTCCAGACCGTCCCAGGCCAAGGACTCCTCCGAAGTCCCCTCCAGAAGATCCTTCATTTCTGGAGTTGCTGAGAAAGATCCAGGAGGTCCACCAGTGGCAATCTCTGGAGCCAGATCCACAGTGGAAGAAGCTCGCTGCCCATTTGGATCTGCCCGAAACTGCTCCGACATTGATTCCACCTTGGATTGAGCCTCACTCTGACCTTGTGTCCACTATCTGGAAACAACCGTCTGCGTTAGCCCCCCTTCCGAGGAAGGCAGATAGGTTATACCAGGCTCCTGAGGGCCTGGATTCTCTGAATACACACCCCAAAGCCGACTCAGTAGTGATTAGCGCTGCTCACGGCCGGTCAGCCAGTCTGAAACATCTTGGCTCATCTCCACCAGACAAGGAATCCTGTCTTCTGGATCAATATGGAAAGAAGGTGTATGCTTCCTCCACACTGGTAATTAGGGCCTTGAATTATGTCGCACATATGGGGGACCACCAGAAGAGTATCCTGAGTCAGGTGGAATCCAAACTGGACTCCCTTCCTGAGTCTCAGACCAAGCAGGAAGTGGCTGATCTCGTCCGGTCTGCTCATTCAGCCAGTCAGCACATGCTCCGTGCCACCTATGATGCAGTGGACGCAACAGGTCAGAGCTCGGCTTTTGCCATAGGTCTTTCGGCGTCATGCCTGGCTGCGGGTGTCAGGATTGGTCCCTGAAGTGCAATCTGCTATTCAGGATGCGCCCTTCAGGGTTTCGGTGGGGATGTCAAGGATATCACCACCGACCTGCAAGAGAAGGACACTGCACTTAAGTCTGTTCCGCAGACATTCTCGGCCTAAAGCAAAACCTCAGGGCAAGCGGGCCAACAAATGTCGGGCCCCTCCGACTGCCAAGCCCCTCCCCCACCCAAAAAAGCGCCGGGAGCTTCACCACGATGTTGCCTCACACCTCCTGACTCCTTTCCTCTCCCACAGCCTCTGGATTCCCCAGAGGATCGGTGGGAGGGAGGTTCTCCTTCCTTCTACTGATGATTACATCAGATGCTTGGGTGCTCCAACTGATAGCAGCAGGACACTCAATCGAGTTTTTTCAGAAACCACCCCGAAAACCACCCCCCAGGTCTTCTTATTCCCAGGAACATCTTCCTCTGGTCCTAGAAGAAATTTTCTCCCTTCTCTTGAAGGCCGCGATAAAGCCTGTCCCCTTCTACCTTTGGGGGACAGGTTACTATTCCCATTTCTTAGTTGCAAAGAAAGTGGGAGACGTGAGGCCCATTCTAGACCTCAGCTCCCTGAACGTGTTCATGGAGTACAGACGTTTCATGCAGAGCCTTCTGCTGCTTCTTCGGCCGGGACAGTGGCTGTGTGCTCTGGATATGCAGGATGCCTACCTGCATATCCCCATCCACCCTTCCCACCACAAATTCCTTCAGTTTTCTTTTCAGGGGGACCACTACCAATTCAGGGCCCTTCCATTTGGTCTTTCCTCGGCTCCCCGAGTGGTCACCAAATGCCTTTCAGTGGTAGTGGCCCACCTGCGTACTCCGGGAGTGCAGGTATTCCCATACCTGGACGACTGGCTCCTGGCGGCTCCATCCAGGGAGGAACTTCTTTGCTCCCTTTCCCTGCAGGTTTTTACTAGCCTGTGTATCAGCATCAACCAGGCCAAGTCCCATCTGGTCCCAAAGACCCCAGTTCATTGGTAGCGATCCTGGACACGACCATCGGCAAGGCCTTTCTGCCTCCGGACAGGATGGACACCCTCCAAGCCCAAGCAAGTCTGTTGTCCAACCGCAGAAGGGTCAGCACCAGGTCAGTCATTCTCCTCTGGCTCATGGCGGCTACTATTCCGACAGTCCCGCACGCTCGGCTCTATATGAGGATATCTCAGTGGATGCTTCGGTCTCAGTGGCACCAGACATTGGATGACCTGGAGGTTCTGGTCTCCGATCCTATGGTCTGGGACTTGCAGTGGTGGATGGTGCAAGAGAACCTTTTCCGGGGTGTTGCCTTCTGCTTCGAACCCCCCTCTCAAACATTGACAACAGATGCCTTGGGAGATGGCTGGGGAGCTCATCTAGGGTCTTACAGGACTCAGGGCTCCTGGTCCAGACTCTTCATATAAATGTACTCGAGCTCAGAGCCGTCCTTTAAGCTCTCCAGGCTCTAGACTCTTACGTTCTTCCCGGTCATCTGACAGTCCAGATTGACAACATGTGCATAGTCTGGTACATCGACAAGCAGGGAGGGATTCATTCCTACCCTCTGTGCAGGGAAGCAATGAGAGTTTGGAGTTGGGCTATTCAACACAACCTTCGCCTAACGGCAGTTCATGTTCCTGAAATCGAAAACACGCTGGCAGACCACCTCAGCCGGTCGTCCGCCAAAGCCCATGAATGGGAATTGGATCAAGGAATAGTAGACAACATCTTGCTCTGGGGAACCCCTCAGGTAGGCCTGTTCACGTCCCCATAAAACACAAAACGTCTTGCCTTCTGCCCGCTCGCTCCAGTGCGAGGCATTTTCTGGTGGGACGCTCTGTCTCTCGACTGGAGGGACAGATTTATCTATGCCTTCCCTCCAATTCACTTAATTCCGAGGGTCTTACACAAACTCAGTTCAGAAGGAGCCAGGATGATCTTCATTGCTCCATTCTGGCCCAGGCAAGTTTAGTTCTCTCTTCTGCAACAGTTTTCAGAGGAACCTCTGCTTCCTCTTCCTCTGTCACAGCACTTATTGACCCAGGATCAGGAAACCCTGGTTCATCCAGGTCTCAGATCCCTTCAGTTACATGCGTGGCTCCTGCAAACGTAACTCAAGCCCGGTTCGGGGTTTCCCCACTCATCGCAGATATTCTGGTGGAGGCCGGAAAGCCATCCACTAGATCCACCTACACCATGAAGTGGAAACACTTTTTGATTTCGGCCTCTTCAAAGGACTTTGAGTCTTTCAGTTGCCCTGTCGATAGAGTCCTAGACTACATGCGTCATCTCTTTGACCTGGGTCTCAGCCATTCCTCTTTGAAGGTCCACATGGCAGCCATCTCGGCCTACCATATTCCTTTTGGAGACAGGACTTTCGCGCAGCTGGAAGTCTCTAAAACTTTTCTGAGAGGGGTCCTCCACTTAAGGCCCCCCATCCGCGTTCCTGCTCCCCC
This sequence comes from Neoceratodus forsteri, assembly GCA_016271365.2. Lineage (NCBI taxonomy): Eukaryota > Metazoa > Chordata > Ceratodontiformes > Ceratodontidae > Neoceratodus > Neoceratodus forsteri. Next base: position 1,014,717,257 of record CM028131.1, on the reverse strand, counting down.
TTGGGATCTGAACTTTGTTCTCGAGAAACTTACTCTGTTTTCTTTTGAGCCGGCAGCTTCCGCAGACTTGAAATTTCTCTCTTGGAAGACTCTATTCCTCGTGGCTCTTACTTCAGCTCGGCTAATTTCCGAGCTCCAAGCCCTAATGTGCAAAGTTCCTCATTGGATTTTTCACAAGGAACGTGTAGCTCTGCGCATCAACCCTAAGTTTCTCCCTAAGGTGGTAGTGGAATCTATGCTGAATCAGTCCATTGAACTTCCCGCTTTCTTTACACAACACTCCAATCAAGGGGAGTACCTGTTGCATTCTTTGGATGCTCATAGGATACTGAGATACTATACCAATATGACTAAGGATCTCAGGAAATCGGACCAACTTTTTGTCACCTTTGCTCACAAAAGAGGGCAATGCAGTTTCCAAGCAATGCCTCTCGAAGTGGTTGGCCCATTGCATCATCTTCTGTTACGACAAGTACCACAAGACCCTGCCGGGTCAGGTCAGAGGTCACTCCACCAGAGGAGTCACTGCCTCTGCTGCCTGTTTCAGGAATGTGTCAGCGGCAGATATCTGTGCAGCCACAACCTAGACTTCTGTCCACATCTTTACAAAATACTACAGTTTGGACATTGCCTCTCGCCACAGAGCAGGCTTCGGGTTGGCTGTTTTGCAATGTCTTCTCTCTTAGACCCTTGCAGCTGGAGGTTCTATTGGTGTGTAGTTTTCTTTCTCCTGAGTGCTTTTTCCTTGTTCCATACTGCTTGGGATTCAGTTCTATATGTAATTACCTACTGCAAGAGCCCTCTCGAAGTAAGATAGTACAGTTATGTAAGAACTTACCATAACAGTAGATCTTCGAGAGAGGCTCTTGCAGTAGGTAATGCCTTCCTGCCCTCCATCCTTCTTAGCTTTTTCAGCTCCTTTTCCAGGAAGGGAAATATCTGCTTCTCTCTCGTCTTGCCTTTTTTGGCCTTTGGCAGGAAAGAACTGGAAGGCGAGACTGCTAGCTAGAAATGTTTCTGTGGGGTCCTGACGCCTGCCGGCATTGGTCCTATATGTAATTACCTACTGCAAGAGCCTCTCTCGAAGATCTACTGTTACAGTAAGTTCTTACATAACTGTACTTTCCTTCTCCTGATAGCGAAGGAAGCAAATCAGGATAGCACGTGGGCGATTATTTGACTGTGGGCCCAGAGTACGATGAACCCGATCCATCTCGAGGGAGCAGCTATCTGGCAAGTCCAGTTTAGATCTGAAGAATTTTTGCATAAGTTGTATGGGATTATTCCCCTCAGAGACCTCAGGGAAACCGCTGACCCAAAGAATTTTTGCATAAATTGTATGGGATTATTCCCCTCAGAGACCTCAGGGGAAACAGTTGACCCTCAAGTTGTTCCTTCTGCTCTGTGCTTCAGAGTCATCGCCCCTGTCTTGTAGGCCTTGCAGCACTTGGTATAATTGTGGTATGGTGCGCTCTGTACAATCTACTCAGAAATCGTTGATCGTGGCCTGCCCTTCCATGTCGTTGAGCTGTTTTTCCATTTTCCTGAGGTCTGTACGCAGGGCAGTAAATGTAGAACAGGTGTCTCTCCTGAAATCCCGCAATTCTTGCCAGACGACATCCATCTGCCTGGTAATGTTGGGCGCCGTTGAACATTCCTCCTTCGGATTTCCATCCTTAACGGAGATTTGTGAGCAGTCGCTATCAGAGCACCCTCCGTCGGGTTCGGCGTTATCTAGTGCCGATTTTTGAGGGTCAGGTTTCCTTCTTGGCATCCTTGCAGAGCACTAGATTTGATTTAGCCCCAATTTAGGTCCAATTTCAGTAGTTTTAGACCTTGGTAGAGATGGAGCTGAAAGATCATGCAGCTTCCCTGGGCATGACGTCACCAGAAGTCCGACCAGCTACTATTTCGAAATTGCAAGACCCTATTATGTGTAAAATTACACAAACAGCAAAGGGTATACAAAAAAGGTTTGTGTACTATTATCAGACCCTATATTCTGAAACAACCACAAGTACTCAGGAGGCAAGGCAAAGGTTCTTGGAGAACCTAGACCTCCCACGTCTAACTGAAATGCAGAGATCAAGGCTGGAGGTGCCAATAACTCCAGAGGAAATAGCTCATCACATTCATTCTGTAAAACCATATAAATGCCCTGGTTCAGATGGATTCACAGCGTCATGGTATAAAACATTTATTGGACAAACTCTTCCACTCTAGATTCGCTTGTTCCACGAAGTCGCTGAGGGAGAGTGAGGCCCTCTCTCCCCCTTCCAATCATGGGACTACGCAGTGTTAACTACTATTCCCAAACCGGACAAAGATTAAATCCTTCCATCCTCATATCGGCCTATTTCAGTGTTAAACTCGGATTATAAAAAATACATGGCCATATGGGCAACCAGATTGGAAAACATTATGACCATAATCATGCATCCCAACCAAAGGGCTAAAGTGAGAAGTACGATGGACAAGATCTGCTGTACTCTACTACTACTACTTTAATATATTAAAAGTAGAAGGATTCCAGCTGTGCTTTGAACCTTGATGCAGAAAAGGCTTTTGACAGGGTGTTCTGGGATTTTCTCTGGGACACCCTGTCGACCTTTAACTTCCCAGAGACTTTTCTAACCTGGTTGTGAAATATGTATGACCACCCCAAGGCATACATCAGGGTAAACGGTTTTCTGCCCCCCCCGACCCTTTTGCAGCGAGGCACAAGGCAAGGCTGCCCCCTTTCCCCGCTTCTGTTTGCTGTCTACATGGAGCCACTAGACATGATTCATTCGGAGGAGGGGGTGGAGGATGCTCCCATAGGACAGACCCAGCGAAAAATAGCGTCGTTTGTAGACAATGTGCTGCTGCTTCTCTTATCTCCCGAACAGTCAATCCCTAGTCTGTGGGAAATACTGAAAGAATATGAACTAGTGGGGTTTAAACTTAACATTAACAAGATGTGGGAGCCTCTCATTTAATTTTCTCCCATCAGCATCCTTAAAACAACATATACCTTTGAGATGGAGAAGGACAAGTGTAAAATATCTAGGAGTCACTATAACACGAAACTTAGATAACCTGGATTTGATGAACTATGAGCCTCTTACAGTACTTTACAAATACAGGAAGATCTTGAGTCTTGGGGTTGACTTTATCTAACTTTCTTTCAGTGTGTGGAGATTATAAGAGTGAATATTCTACCCTATCTGCTTTATGTCTTCCAAAACTTCTTAATCCAACCGGCCCGATTTTATTTCAATTCCTGGAACAAATTTATTTCAAACTTCATATGGAATATGCAGTGCCTGAGAGTCTGATATTTATTGCTGCACTTATCTCTACTTCGGGGGGGTCAATTTATAATTTTTACTGGCACACCAAAGCTAGCTTTCTCAAGATAATACTACAATGGATTGTTCCCACTTATGTAATGCCATAGAAAGACATAGAATATGCCCTTAATGACTTACATGATATAGCACCTATACTATTTGCTTCTAAAAAAATAAATCCATTCCCCTTTGAAACTTTTCAAAATTAACGAGCAACACCCCCCCTCCCCCCATAGAAACATAGACTTTGACGGCAGATAAGGACCGCTAGGCCCATCTAGTCTGCCCATTTCCCTACCTACAGGATAGGCCGCAGATCCTCCAATATGTGGTACGCTGTTAAAAACCACTCGCAATTTACAGAGACTTAATATTTTGTGCAACTAATATCTAAAGATGAAAGATTTGCTCCGTCCTCTTTAGACCCAACCTTTAAAAGGTGGAGGCAGTTAGGACTTCAGTATATATTTCAAGTATTAAATGAAACCGGGATTCTTTCCTTCTTTAAACTATAGGCAACATTTGACCTTCTACAAGGAGACCATTTTCGTTACCTACCTGCAGCTAAGAGCTTACATACAAAACCAAACTGTTAACAGAACTAGACTTCCCTATCCCAGATCCCCTTTGATGAGCTGCCTAACCAAAGTCCTTGAGGGTAACTTGGGGGGAGGGTCAGATCATAGGTCGTATGTATAAACTCTTGAGGGAGACTCTGGAGGACAATACCGCATCAGTACTACAAAAATGGAATTCAGACCTACAAATATTAGTTTATCCCGAGGAATGGCAGACAGATACGCTGTATGCGGTTAAAATTACTCTCTCGCATATTTGGCAGGAATGCACATGGAAGTGTTGACATAGATTTTTTTTTTAGAGCACCACTAATTTTAGCTAAATATTTACCTCCCAGCTATGGGAGATGCTAGCGGGAATGTAACTGTGAACTAGCTGATTTAGGCCATGTTTTTTGGGAATGCCCCTACTTACTCCTTTTTGGTGTGCCCTATAACTCACTCTTCAGTATTGCTTGGGGGAAGAAATTGAGTTATCAGCTGAAATGGTACTTCTTTCCATCATGCCTCCCCATAGCCCACCCTGGAGATGCACTTTATTACCCGTTTTCTTACTGGCAGCAAAAAAACCCATTACTGGTGGATGACGAAAATAATTCCATCAGTTGAGTGGAAAAGCATTGTACAATCCATTTACTAAATGGAACAATTAATATATATGGCATTGGGGGGGGGTGTATTTTGCATAGCTTTTCATAGCAGAATTGTATACGAGAGACAATTCACCTGGCAACAGTTCTCTTAGCAGCAGGTTTGCCCTTTCCCACTGCCCCATAAGTGAGGAACAATTGAAGGGAGTCAAACCTGAGTGCCTTAGTATGCTCAATGTAGTAGCTAGTGCCCTTTTAACATCCAAACTGTGTAATCTTCTCTCTCCTGAAGAAGAATGATCAGTGAAGAACACAGGAAGAGACATGGATTGGTTCAGATGAAAATCTGAAACCACTTTGGGTAAGAACCTCCTATTGGTTCTAAGAACCACCTTATCTCTATGGAATGAGATAAAATCAGGCTCCACTGACAGAGCTTGCAATTCACTGATACATCTAGCAGAGGTAATAGCTACCAGGAACACAGTTTTCCAAGTTAAGTACTTAAGCTCTGCTGAAGACAAAGGCTCAAAACCGGGTTGCATAAGCTGAGCAATGCAAACATTAAGGTCCCAAGCAGGAGTAGGATCCCTAAAGGGGGATTGGTATGAAGCAATGCCTTGAAAAATTTACAGAAAACAAGATGAGATGCCAGTGAGGAGGGCTTTCCCACTGACAGAAAAGCAGAAACAGCTGACAAGTGTACTTTGACGGTAGCTGGTCTGAGGCCTAGACCACTAAAATGAACCATGTAATCCAGAACTGTAGAGAAGTCAGCAGTATCTGGGGAAATATGTTTCTTGGAACACCAAATGCTGAATCTTTTCCATTTGGAATTATAAGTTTTTCTGGTGGCAGGTTTTCAAAAAGCTTTGAGAATGTCCAGAACCCCTTGAGACAGATGCAAATTTGCATACTCTAACTCTTCAAGAGCCATGCCTTGAGATTGAGAGATCAAAGGTTGGGATACCAGATCCTCCCCTGAGAGGAGGTTGACAGGTTGTGATTCCTGGGAAGAGATGGGGGAAGATGGACTGCTAGGGGCAGCAACAGGGCATACCAAGGCTGCCTGGTCCAATCTGGAGCAATCTGGATCACTTTGCAAGATTGTGACCTTAACTTGACCAGGACCTTGAACAGTAAAGGAAAAGGAGGGAAGGCATACAGAAATTTCACTTCCCAATTCAGAATCAAAGCATCCAGAGGGACTGAACCCAAGACTGGGGGTCTGCAGCAGAAGAGAGGAAGTTGGTGATTGTCTGGGGCTGCAAACAGATCCATCTCTGGAGTGCCCCACCTTAAAAATATAACTTCTAACACTAGGGGATCCAGGGACCATTCGTGATGGCCCTAGGAAATCCTGCTCAATGCATCTGCTAGCACACTGTCCTTCCCTGGAAGGTGGACTGCTACCAAAGAGGTCTGTTGAGAATAAGCCAGAGGCCATAGACCAAGTGCCTCCCTGCTTGTTGATGTACCACATGGTGGTGGTGGTGGTGCCTGCCCTGACCTGAACCACCTTGTTCTGTACTGATTCTGAGAAGGCTTGCAGAGCCATGTACACTGTCCTGCACTCCAGAAGATTGATGTGGAGAAGACTTTTCCTGAGTGGACCACACTACCTGAGCTGTGAGAGCTCCCAGGTGAGCTCCCCACCCCAAGAGAGAAGCATCCATGGTTAGAACCACAGAATGAGTTTGACTGATGAATGGGACTCCTTGCCTGACATTGTCCTGATCCTGCCACCATTGTAGAGCCTGGATCAGGGTCTGAGTCACTGGAAAAAGTTTGGTTAGAGGATCTTTTTTCTGAGACCAAAAAGCCCTCAAATGAAACTGGATGTCCCTCATAAGAAATCTGGCCCCTTGGACCACTGCAGTGGAAGCTGCCATGTGGCCCAGGAGTTGAAGGAAATGCCTTGCTGGTCAAGACACCAGAAGGTGGAAGGAGGAAGCCAGCTCTATAATGGCCCTTACCCTTGTCAGGGGAAGAAATACTCTTGCCTTGACAGTATCCAATTCTACCCCTATGAAGGTCAAGAGTTGTACTGGCTCAAGAACTGACTTGGGAAGACGGAGGAAGAATCCTAGAGAAGTGAGCACTTCTGGGGTCACCTTTAAATCTGACTTGACTTGGTCTGGAGACTGACCCACTATGAGCCAGTCGTCCAGGTATGGGAATATGGAGATGTTTTGTCTCCTTAGAAAGGCCACTACTACTACTAAGCACTTTGTAAATACCCTTGGAGCTGATGTTAGGCCAAAGAGCATTGCTTTGAACTGGTAATGGCCTGAAGGCAGCTCAAGCCTGAGGTGCTTTCTGTGGGAGCACCTGATGGGAATGTGAAAGTAGGCATCCTTTAGGTCCAGGAAGGCTAGCCAGTCCCCTGACCTTAGAGAGGGAAGAATTATTCCCAAAGTCACCATTTAGAACTCTGGCTTTAGTAGATGTTTGTTTAGGTATCTTAAGTCTAGGGTGGGCCGCCACTCCCCCTTTTTTTTTTTTTTTTCGGGTAAGGAAGTATCTGGAATACAGACCTTTGGCCCTGTGAATTGTAGGAACTTTCTCTATGGCTCTGAGAGCCAGCAGAGATGAAACCTCTGCCTCTAGGGCAATGGTTTCGGAGATGTTTGCAGGTGGAAAGGACTCGACCCTCAGCTTTGGAAATTTTTTGAAGCAAAGGGCCAGTCCCTGGCTTACTACCTCCAGGATTCACCTGTCTGAGGTAACAGACTTCCAGTCCTGGAAATAGTAAGCCAGCCTACCTCCTACAGGGATTGGGGAGTCGACCTGGGCTGACACACAAGGGTATCTGCTTGGCAGGAGCCTTAGACTCAGAGGAGGATGCAGCCCTGTTCATCCCCCTTTTGCCTCTCCCTCTGAAGAAACCCCTCTTGGAAAAAGGAGAGGAGGCCTGTGTCTGGTAGAAAAGCCTGTGAAAAGGCCTGCCCCTGCCCCTAGCTTGCTGCCTCTGAAGAGTTGCCTGCCTTTCCTTGGCCTGTGCACTCCTGTAGGTGGTCCTGTACTCATCCATCTTTTTCATATAACTCTCTGTCTGCTCCCCTAACAGAAATTATTAACAACAGGGAAATCCATAGCCTTAGCCTGGGTATCCTGTGATAGGCTAGTACATCTGAGCCAAGCTAGTCTCCGAAGAGCCACAGATGTAGCCATGCTCTTGATGACACATCACCGGAGTCCACAGCAGCATGAAATTGGATATTTGATGCCTCAATCCCATCAGCAGTCACCTACTCAGCAAGCTGGGGTGAGGCCTGTTAGCCAGTTCCAGTACAGTGTCCCATCTGGACTTCTGGTACCTGGCTGTGTAGGCCATGTAATTAGCCTGCCTGAGTCCCAAGGAAGATGCCATGTATTGTTTCTTTGCCATGACATCCAACTTCCTGGAGTCTTTATCTGGGGGGGCGAAGCCAAGGGTATGTTAGCCTTATCACAGGCTGCAGCCTGCACAACCCCAACATGGCCGCATTGCTGGTACAAGTACTCCGTACCGGAACCTGACAGCATGTACCTCTTGTCTATTCTTCTGAGCAACTTTTGTGTCTGTTTCCCAAAGGATTTATGAAGGGGAATAAATGACCTTTTGGACTCTGGGATGTCCATCATCTCCACATAGTCAGGCTCCTCTTGCTCCTCAACAGCTTCTTCCAAAGGGAGCTGGAGGGTTTCTGCCACTTTCCTGTGAAACATAAAGTGGGAAGGGGACTCAGAAAGCCTAGGAGGGGAAACACCAGAAGGCCTGTCTGGGGAGATGTCTGGTTCAATGGGCTCATCCAGTCCTTCCATTCCATCATCATCATCCCCTCCAAATTCTGTTCATAAAAGTCTTCGGGGGAATAATCTTGAACTGGAGGAACCGACCAAACTGAACGCCTGCCCAAAGGCGTCGGATCAGTCAGAACCAGACGGAGCAATTCAACTATGCTAATCGCCTGGGCAATTTCTTCAGCGGTCGGAAGATGCGATTCTGGATCCGAATCAGCCAATTTATCTTTTCTTTTCACCGGAACCCACCTCTCAGGATCGGCTCTCCATTTGCCCAAGGGAGTATCACCCAGGTCAGTGGGCACTCCCTCAGGATCAGCCGAAACCGAACCGGGCTGGCCATCCAGGTCAGCGGACTTCTCGGCCTCCTTTTCCCGAAACCTGCCCAATCTTTTGTCCAAGGTGGCTTTAGGGAAATTTTTACAGATCTGGCAGTCTGACTCTAAGTGGTTAAAACCCAGACAGCAATCACAGGTGGTGTGGGGATTGGCCTTAAAGGCCTCCCCACACTCACTGCAGAGTTGAAACCCAGTGGGCCTGGTTTTTCTCTTGGGTTTCTCAGACAAAGCCATAAGTAACACTTACTCTTTTTTTTGGCAACCGCAAGGCAAGACCCTCTTATTGGTTTCTAACCATGTTATGGGTATTAAACAATGAAACATTTTGTTTTTTTAAAAAACGATAAGGACCGGTATCACACACTAAATTCCTGTAAGAAGAGACAAATATACACATTAAACAGGAGCTGGTTCAGCCGAACTGGTTAAAAAGCTTACTTTTACAATTTCCACAAAAGTTTTCTAATCAAGTCCACTACCTGTGCACTTACTGTACCAAAGACAGGGCTCTGAACCGAAACACAGGGAAAAATACCAGATAAAACTGACGATTTTTAAACCGACCGAACCGTAAGCGAAGGAGAACTCTCCGGTGCGACTGTTCAGTCAGTCTAGTAAAGAATCTGATGGTTACACTTCAAAGTGCAGCAGACAGAGGTTTGAACTGAGCTCAAGCTCAGCGTTCTGTGCTCTGCATAGAGTTTAACTCTTTCCTCTCTGGAGCAGTTCAAGTGCTGGGGCTAACTGCATATTGTCAGAATACAGCAAGACTGAATGGTGTTTGAAAGTATAACTGGTTGTATATTTTTCATGACTGCTAGTGAAGGAGCAGACAACTCATCAGTTACTGCCACATAATGAGAAAAGTTTGGGTCTTAAAACCTCATCCATTTACCTGGTGGAGTACGAGGCATGACCACCTCCCCTTCCTCAACAGAGACGTATCACGTCTGGTCTATCCTCAGTTAAGACCCCGCCAGTAAAATTTTTTGGCACACACTGGATGCTGGTCATCTTTCAACGATCAACCCCATGGAAGTTCATTGTTGTTCATCAGTACCCGCCTAGTTGGCAGGTTACAGCATTAAAAGATTTCCTCAGTTAGCATTTAAATTTGGTTGTATACAGTTTGAGAAAGTTATTCCTCACGTATCCCCATACAAGCAGTCACATTTTCTATTAATAGAGATGGAGCCTAGCAGCTCTTATATGTTGGAATTTAGATTCACAGTACAGCAATACTCTTTTCACTCTAGAGATTTTTAAAATGGCTAATACACCACTTCAGATATTTTTCTTTGAATGTTAATGGGCTAGGTAGCCCTGTAGAAAGATCTAGAATAATCTCATTGTTTAAAAAGACCCATGCAGGAATAATATATGTACAGGAGACGCATATGAATGTGAACAAGCATAAAAAGCTTTCTAAAGGAGGGTTTATCCAGGTGTTTTCCTCCTCCTTTGCTAAAGGAAGGTGGGGGTAGCCATACTGATCTCCAGCCTTACCCCCTTTAATGCCATACAGGAATGGGCGGATCCAGAGGATCATTTGGTGGCAGTACAGGGTTTATTACAAGATAAGGAGGTGACCTTAGCTAATGCATATTTCCTTCCAGAGTCAATTATATAGACTATCAGGCTCCTCCTGAGTAAAGTTGTTCAATTGACCAAGGGCACCCTTATACTGGTGGGTGATTTTAACATCTCCCCTAATCCCAATCTAGATACTACTGGGGTGGCTAAGGGCAGGCAATCTGCTCCGCATAGATTTGTTAAGCGATTTATTCAGGAGGTGGGCTGGCTGGATGTGTGGCTTGCCCTACACCCAAGAGACAGAAAATATACTAATTACTCTGCTGTACATGGTTCCTACTCTAGGATAGATCATTGCTACACACAAAAGGAATGTATAGATGTTCTTAGAGAGGTATCTATGGGTGACATTGCTCACTCTGACCATGCCCCAGTGATTACAAAATGGGAATTGGGCCTTGAGAGACGGAACACAATCTGGAGATTTAATCCTATCCGACTTAAAAGTGCCCCCTTTCGATCCAGGAAGACAACTGAGACCTTGGAATTTCCTCTGCTATCAGGTGGGATACACTAAAAGCAGTCCTTCATGGCCACCTAATACAATATTCGTCCACTCTGGCGAAAGAGTGTAGGGAAAGACAATCCCACCTGGAGCAGACCCTTAATTTTCTCAAATCAGCACACCAGCAGGGGGACAACTCGGTTTTAGCCCAGCTTAAACAAACTAAACAAGAGCTGGACTCATTGGTCCTGCAAAACACAGAAATAGCCTTAGCGTTCCTTAGGCAAAGATATGGTGAAATAGGCCCTAGGGCCTCCTGCCTTCTTGCCTACTGGCTGTGCAAGCAAAGATGCATCTCCACCATAGCTGCCGTCAGGGACCCTATCTCTGGCAACCTCTGTACAAGATTGGGACATATTACCCAGGCATTTAGTGATTATTATAAAAAAACTATATACCCCAGACCATCCCTCGGATCATACAGACATTAATACTTTTCTCTCCCCACTGGGCCTTCCCAGGCTTACTGAGGATCAACAGGCCTCACTGGTCTCCCCTATTTTGCATACAGAATTAATAGCTGTCATCTCCTGATCTAAGACTATGAAGGCTCCTAGCTCAGATGGATATGGCACAGAATTTTATAAGCATGCAGGGCAGAAGATTGTCCCCCTTCTTTTACAAGTTCATAATGAAGCGCTACAGGGACTGGTTGACCCCCCCACCTAACTGGTCAAATACAGTAGTGTCCCTCATCCCCCAACCCAGCAAAGACCCACAGTGCTGCACATCATACCGCCCAATCTTAGTCCTAAATGTGGACTATAAGCTCCTTATGTCCATCTTGGCCAAACGTCTGGACACAGTCCTACCCTCTATAATTAACTTAGATCAGACAGGATTTGTTAGTGCTAGATCCACCACAGACAATACAAGAAGTGCACTCCATTTGGTGCAGGAAATGCAATCTCATGAGGCACCCTCTGTCCTTCTCAGCTTAGATGCTGAGAAGACATTTGACAGGGTCTTGTGGTTCTTCCTGTTCGCTACTATGTTGAAGATGGGCTTCCCCCTTCCTTTTATTCCATGACCAAAGTACTTTATTCCTCACCCCAAGCCTGCGTTAAAGTCTCTGGTTGCCACTCCTCTCATTTCCCCCTATACAGGGGTACCCATCAAGGATGCCCTCTGTCCCCGGGTTTATTTGCTATTTTTATCGAACCATTGTCGCAGGTCATCAGGGGTTCCCATCAGATAGACAGGGTACAGATGGATGGTAAGGAACATCGTATAGCCCTATACACAGATGATGTTTTGCTTTTCTTAACCAACCCCACCCAAACAGTCCCAGCCATTTTCAACATAGTAAATCACTCTGGCAGATGCTCAGGATATAAACTTAATACCACGAAAACGGAAGTACTGACTTTCAATTTTACCCCCTCCTTAGTATTTAAACAATCGTTCCCTTTCCGCTGGGATTTGGACAGATTAAAATATTTGGGTATCTATCTTTCGCATCGGGCAGTCGACACAATTAAAAATAACTACAACCCATTTTTTGCCCTCCTTCAATAAGACCTTGCACTGTGGAATATCCTCCCACTGAACCTCCTTCAGAGAGTTGATGTTATTAGGATGGTAGCTTTACCCCGTGCTCTCTATTTGTTCCAGAATGTTTCAATCTATATCCCAAATAAAACATTTCGAATATGGAACAAATCTATTAGTAGATTTATTTGGTCTAGGAAACACCCTAGAATAAAACTCCCTACTCTTTATCTGCCAAGGAGATCTGGTGGGTTAGCCCTGCCCAAACTTAGATTTTATAATTGGGCTTCACACTTATCTTTTCTTCTGTGCTGGTTTGCCAGAGCTAGTCCGGTCCTCTGGAGGGAGACTGAGGAAGGTCTTATGCCTTTTGAGAATTTGGTTAGGAATACAATGCATCGCTCACCACGTCACCCTTGAGATTGGGTATCCCTGAATCCCAGGATCACACATCAGATAAAAATCTGGAATGTAGTGCGTAGACATTTTTCTCTTTCCCCATACTTGATTTTTCTATGTTCCATAGCCCTCCTGGAGGATTTCCTCCCGGCCACTTCTGAGCATACATTCAATTCGTGAGAACATCTTAAACTCTCCAACCTTACACAATTCTTAAATGGAGAAGAATTCAAATCCTTCCAGGAATTGTCTCAATCCCATGGTTTTAGGCAATTAGACTTTTACCGATATATGCAGCTGAGACATTTTTATCACTCCCTGCCAATGCAAACACGCAGTCCTGATACCTTCTCTCCCCCCTCGATCACTTGTTTTCAACAAGGTATCACTGCAGGTGGGGTTCCCCACATTGTCTCTGTCCTGTATAAAGCAGCTGAAGACACCTTGGGGACAAATACCGAGGATATGTATGCAAAGTGGAGTTTGGAATTTGGTTTTGAATATTCCTTTACCACAGTGGGACAAGGGCTGTCTCTCAACATCAAAACTCACCTACTCTCACAGCTGGAGATTGTTCTCTTGGCAAATACTGACCAGATATTTTCACACCCCAGCCATAACAGCCCATTTCTTACTGACGAGGTCTGGGGCCTCTTGGCGCCAATGTGGTGAACCTTCAGCACACCATACTCATACATTCTGATTGTGCCCAAAGATACAAACGTTTCTGGATTCATTACAATCCCAATTGAATGGCTTGTTTGGCACCCCAATTCCCCTTACTGCTGACCTATTTATATTACATATTTTTCCCCGGGGACTTAGAGATACCTACACACGTTACTTATTGGAGATATCTCTGATGGCAGCTAAGAAAGCCCAGACTCATGGCTGGCTAACTCCCAGGGTACCCAAAGTATTAGAATGGAGGGAGTTAGTGACTCGCATTTATAGGCCAGAAAAAATTTCCTATCACTTAAATGATAAGTCTGCCTTATGTACACTGAAATGGACTAAATGGATTTTATATATTACGACAAAGGATGCAACTTTCAGTCCTTAGTGGTCCTTGGGCTGGGAGGGATGACCCTGATGTAGGGGAAATGTACTTGTATTTGGATCTTGTCTGTCTTAAACCATATTCTGTATAGTGTCTTATGGAAAACCTGCTTTGTGTCTATATTATTATTTATATTATTTATTAAGCTATGTATTCCAGGTAAACTGTGAAGCTTAACTGGAAACTGTTCTTGATGTATAGTTCCATTGTTAATTCCTGAATAACAATGAATTTGTAACTGCTAACCCCCTGTATCCTCCCATTATGTGGAAAAATTAATAAAAAATTATAATAAAAAAAGAATAGTAGCTGGTGTGCGCCTTGCACAGATCTTTCGGGCTAAATTCTTAGTTCCCCTACCCCATCCTCATTACAGTGTATATATATCTACATACATACATATATATATATATATATATTTTTTTTTTTTTCAAACATTTGAACCCATCTAGTTAATGTTCACCACTGCATAAAGCACTTTAACAGGAAAGTGTAGTTTAACCCAACATTTTCACTAGTTGATTATAATAACTGCTTCGAACACAGGATCGCAACACACCTGATGTTCCATGCATAGCCTTTCAGTTCTGATCCCGTTGGAGTTGTTAAAAAAAAATAAAAAAAAGCAAACCACTAAAGCTCTTAACCTCTTTTCCTCAAGCAGTGAGTCTGCTATAGTTTACGATCAGTATATGCTTTTACAATCAGACCCTGCTTTCTGTGTTGATATTTTTCTAGCATTCCGATTTCTGACAATTTGCGACAACTGTATCTGCGTTTAGGGAGAACTGCGAGTTGCAGCTTCATCTGAGGGGTTTCTGCAAAACAAATTATGAGTAAAATGTTTTCTTAAAAACTTTAAAGTATACGCTTAACAAAAACAAAATGGGATGTGCAAAATGCCACTTTGCTAATTATGAGTGCCATCTCAAGACATCTTTGTGGTCTAAAACTAACACAAAGGTGTCTCGAGATGACACTCTTGATTAGCCAGGAGACATCTTGGACATCCCATTTACCTATAAAGTCATGACATTTTGGCAAGAAGCTTGGATAATGGGTCCTTATTCAAATTGTGTATAATCACTGCTGTGCTGCAGGAGGTGCAGACAAAAGGAAACTTAGTCCCTTTTTTTTCTAACAATGTCATGCCAACGATACGGTTTCTGTTTTTGCAGGCAAACCATGTTCGTACAAGAGACTGACTACTGTTTGGTGGTGCCACTGATAACAGAATCAGACAATAAACTTTATCTGGTGATCCGAAGGAAGCCACTGGCTTCCCAGAAGACATCTTCTACAGATCAGCAAGCACTACAAGTGGGAGAATGGCGTAATCAAAGCAGTGCTTTCCCGGGGGCGCTGTGGAGCCCAAGTTGAGAAGCAGCAGGATCACGTAGCTCTGCAAAATTAATGTTAATTCATTTTAAAGAACACTTTTCCAATCTTTTAATCGCTATTTGGAGACTATAAGCAGAAAGGGCGAGTCCGAATTGATTATAATGGGAAATCCAAGGAAAGATCATATGGCTGGGGGAGCCAAAAAAAAGTAAAAATGTTAGATGGGTGTCAACGTCGGTAACTTCAGCACAGGCCGAAGCCAAGCCGGGTTCAAAGGAAACTTTAGCGTTTCTGAGATTAAAAATGCAGAGACTTATTTCCTCAGTGTCCACCCCGAATCAGAAGGTGGAAGACATCAATGGCTGCGTGGTAGTCCTAGAGATCACAATGGAAGTCTTGAAGGGAGAGATGTTTGAGGTTCATAAACAAACGCATGTCTCCACCAGTTCCACCATGTTAATGGTGAAAGAAACCCAGCACCTACGTACTAGATTAGAAACCCTCGCAAACCAAGTGCGGTCTGCTAACGTAAGGATCCTTGGTCTCCCCGAAGGGGTGGAGGGGGATCACCTGATGATGTTCATTCGGGAGTGGCTCTCTGGAAAATTAAGCCCCGATTCTGAGCCTAGCCAGTGGGAAATCCAAAAAATATACCGCATTACTCCCCAAGGCCATAAGCAGAATGTAGAAGAACCTCGCACACTAATGATGGTGACTGCGGGAGTTGGAGAGTGAGATCGGATCCTACAGTATGCCCGCCATGTTAGCCCGCTTTTCCAGGATGAGCGTCAAATTAATTTCTTTCCAGACATTAGCTTCGCAACCAGACAACATCGGAAGAGATCTGACAGAGTGAGGAGAGTCTTGAGAGATATAGGAGTGTCCCACACAATGATTTTCCCAGCTCAGCTGAGGATTACACATAAAGGCGAAATTTACCTTTTTTCTGACCCAGTAGAAGCGGGTAAGTGGGCTGAATGGCAGGAGGCAGAAGTTAGAAACAGGCGGGATGAAGTTGAAGACTCTTAGGATGATGTGGATAATGTGGACACTTGAAGGCCTTGTGGTTAAGAACTGAACTGTACTGGACTTAAATAGTTGTTTTGTTTCTACACCTCAATTATAGCCATTTCTATACAGCTTAGCTTTAAAATGGGCTGATTATTTTTAGTGATGAAGGGCACTGGAATTTAATACATTCATGTTTAGAAGGGGTGTGGACTGAAGTTTCTTGGGGAGAACCCCCATTAGCTTAAACATCGAGAAGCTTTTCCTCTGAACAGCTCTTACCAAATGGCTAAATATAATGGGAAAAGTGATCCATTGAGGGATTTCTACTTTTCTTGTTATTTTGTTTATACTATATTAATCCTACTGCTAAACCTCTCTTTTAGAGACTTTGGGATTTAATTTGAGGTATGTACATGGTGATACATATTCCCGTAAATAATGGGGCACTGTTTATGTTGTATATATTGCTGGTCAATTTTTAATTTAGGAAACAGCCATGTAACTCATGGGCTCCTATCACAGCAATTACTGTATAAATTTAGGATTAGTTTACAGGATCAACTCTCCATATGATGTATCTCTACTTAGTAAATGCAATGTAATTCTATAATTAAGGGACTTTAATCCCCAAACTGTAAGTTCAAATGGTCCGTTTACTAAATGTGAATTTAATGTCATGTAATATGATGAAAAGAAAAAAAAGTATTACAAAAAAAAAAAAAACAGTGCTTTCCCACAACAGACTGATCAGCTTCCTGGTATGGAGATGTGAGGAGCCTATTAACACTTTATAGCATAAGTTACATTCACTTGCAAATTGTAAAAGAAAAAAAAACAGGCTACTATAAGGTGCTATATATCCCACAGTATTTATTGTGGGCAAGTAGGACACAGATGGTATCATTTGTTATGGACAACAAGCACAGGAGTCTCCTTTATGAAGTTCAGAACAATCGGCTGTTTGTTTTCCTTGGAGGTTTGTAGAAGTGCAGCATTTACAATCCAAAACAAAAATGTGCCAGTCCCCGTTGAATGAAGAGGACTATTAGTTGCTTGAAAAACAGAGCCTAGGCTTCGGAAGAGAGAGTACCAGCAGAATGTCGTGGCTGAAAAGATCTTAATTTTCAAGTGAAACCGAGTTCTACGGATATCACAGTTATATCACTTAATCTTTAGTCTCACAAATGTGGGGAAAGAGAGAGAAAATGTATGTAGCATTAGTGTATCATGGAGATAAACATCTCCTAACTCACAGAAATGAGTGCTATAATATGCGTAACATTTGTTGATCGGCTATGATCAATAGAAACGTCTGCTTTAAAACCTCAGAGTACATTGTAGGCTAGAACATTCTCCATTTGGGTTTTGGAGTGCTAAATTTTATAGTAGGTTCATAGTACCTGCTTTAAAACCTTAAAGTACATTGTAGGACGGGACATTCTCATTTTGGGACATTGGGGCTTTTGAGTGCTAAATTTTATAGCAGGTTCACACTATACTGTACCTTGGTATTATTAGAAGCAAACATATTGATTTAGTGTAAAAGTCACATACCATGATAAGTGTGTTTCACACTATACTGTGTTTTTATGCCTTCTACTCTTCATTCTCTCCGAGAGTTTCAGGGTGCTGTCCTACAGTAAACCAATTCCGACTGTCCATCAGTTGGCATCCAAAGCAGTGACTGATCGATGACAGTGCTATTCTCAACTGCAGTATAAGAGTTGCTCTCAGTTATCATACAGTGAAAACGTCACACTGTGATGTTAAGATCCATTTAGCAAAAACATTCTCACTGTACCACTGCTTCTAATAAAGTGCAAATTTCCTCAAAATTCAGATGGTTATCATCCATTTATGGAATGCTGGAAACTCTTTGCAACATGACATGTCTCCTCCTTTTGTAAGGCTATTACCAGGTGTATTTACATTATCTGTCACTACTAAAACCTGATCAGCTGACACCAGCTGGTTACTGTGAGTGTAAATGAAGAGATAGCTGTACAGAGGGAAATTTGTAAACTGGCTACAAGAAAGTTCTGTTCTCTGGGTTTCAATTCCACCGGATGTGACGTAGTTATGTAAACTTTGGAACAAGTTTATGTAAACTAAAGTGCTGTTTTTGTGGACAGTTCAGCAGACAGAGCGTGTATGTGCCTGTAGAGTACAAGTCCACACAGGCAGCTGCAACAAGTGTTCTGCTATGAAATCTATTGTGCAACTATTTTTTTGTTTGCTTTTCGCCAACAGCCATGTGATTCCCAATGCAATGTATGTACTTTGTTATAAAAACACTACTTGCAGTCTTGTTCTCCCAGTTTCATGAAATGTTAATCAGTGAATATGGGTTGTTGCTTTTTGTGAAAGTTGTACTTGTTTAACAGGTCTGTGCTATATAAAATACAATACTGGTCTGTGTTGTATTCCTGTTAAAATACAGTGATGTAAATTGCTTGATTCACCTATCCTGACATCTAACCATTTTGTCCCATCATGTAAAGTGCAAAATATGTTAACATTTTGTATTACTCCATGATAACAGAAAAGAACAAACTCTGGCCAGAGCCGATGGGGCTGCAGGAGAGGAATGTAGGTCATATTTATGATACGAGGAGGTTCATAAAGTTACAACTGGCAATAAAGGTAATCAAAAATATAACATCAGACCTGGTATTAACTACCCACAAGGCATATTTTCAACAGCTGGTCAATAGATGAAACTATTAAAAAAACCTTTACATATAAACCACAATAACAGTACATATAACTTTATATCAAAGTCCATTTTGCACATGTTGGAGCGAAACACTGAGG
Source organism: Neoceratodus forsteri (assembly GCA_016271365.2). NCBI lineage: Eukaryota > Metazoa > Chordata > Ceratodontiformes > Ceratodontidae > Neoceratodus > Neoceratodus forsteri. The sequence continues at coordinate 1,014,698,419 of CM028131.1, read as the reverse complement.
ATATAACATGTTTAGGTGTTCATCAATGTATATTCCTTCTCCTGAGAGACATCTTCTCTTGCACTGTGGATGGAGCCAATGACTCTGAGATACAACATACAAATGTCAGGCATGTATTCTAAAAAACAATAAAAAGCAGGACATTATTATATCAGATGCTCACTTAGTCATAATCATACAGTGGTAGCCGTAGAAAAGTGTCTCAGTACTGATGTATACCTAGGTATACTGAGGCAGAATCACATTACAGTCAATGCAAATTGCAACTTGAGTGCCTCAGTGGTACCTTGAGGTAGGCAACTTTTAGATAACTACCACTGTAATACAATAACAAAAAAAACACTTAAGTTGCAAAGTATGCTTGTCATCTTTATATACAGGAAATAAAGATTGGGCTATAGCGAGCCCCCGAGGTATAGATTCATTATGGCTGAGCATCTGATATAATAATGCTCTACTTTTTATCTACTGTTTTAGAATAGATTCCTGATATTTGGAGTCATTGTACTGCAGAGTTCACTGGTTCCACAGTTCTAAAGAAAATGTCTCTCAAGAGAAGTGATGTATAAATGAATACCTGTCAATTTTATATCCTCATTGCTTCACTCCAACATCCACAAAATGGATTTCTATACGGTTTATATGTCCTGATATTGTAGTTGATATGTAAAGCTTTTTTTATAATTACATGCACTATCCAACTGTGAAAAATATGCCTTTTGGGTAGTTTAAACTTTATAAGTGCCTCCTCGTATCCTGAGGATGCATCGTATTCATTGTTTCAGATTTTTTATTTGTACAAATCACTGGAGGTGGATAATATAATAACTGGATACAACAGTGCTACAAATATAGCATAAGGAAAAAACAGTCATGTCGAATGGCATACTACAGACAGGGATTAAACAATGATGTGCAGTAAGCGCTACCCAGCTCGCTGTCTGTAGTACTAGGAAGAAGACAAGGGCTGGGAAATTGAAAATGGTGGATAAGCTGCTCATTTGGCAGAAAGGACTGAAACATGAAGCTGCTTGACCACAATGGTGGTGGAGATCAGGGTTCTAATCCTGGCATTCAAAATGTAGTTTTTCTCCCGTAATCCAACTCCAACTTGATTATTTTAGCTAAGGTGGGTGTGTGTGTGTGTGTTGGGGGGGAGGCACAGGCCCCACTTAAAATAAGTGTTTGGACTGGTAGCAGTCACCAGTGTGCTTTGTGACCACTACCAGTGGTATTGTCTTTACTTGCCACATTTGTTCCTGCCACTGTTCTGCATAGTGCTGTATGGAAGGTGCTGTTATTGACAGCGCTGTTTATACATGTTTTTTTTTTGGTTTTTTTAGTTTTTGTTGACCGGGTAAGTGCACTAGACAAATCCTGCCTATTTTCAGGCAAGACCGGGAGGAAGGGGAAACACATGAATTCCAACTGACCTTGAACCAGATTAAGCTGTTGGTGGTATTTTTAGGCCTAGTTACAGATACTATAAGGGCATTTCTGCATTAAGTTACTAACTCTGATAAAACTCTGCTTCTGGGGTGAAATGTTAGTTCTTATTGTCCCAATATGGCATAGCATTGCTCCCTGATATTCAATGCACTACTGCACTTTTGTTGTTTTTAGAATTCATCCTATGAATTCCCTTATGCTTTTCTATTAAACGGGTTAAAGTTTCACTGCTGACTATGGAATAACGCTGCTTTTTATTTGATGTACAAGTGGCAAGTACACAAATGTGCAATAGTACAAAGAATAACAGGGAGCAATGCTACAATAGATTAATGCAGAAAGCAACTAACGTTTCTTTCTAAAACATCACTGTAGATGGGCTCCCATTGTCTGCTGGACCAGGGAGCTGGGCACCTAGTGTTAGAATGGAGGACTGGCAGCACTGGGGTTTGGCTGTCATTGTTTGCTTTTTTTCATTTACTGTCTGACTCTAGGTTTAGGCAATTTGTGTCAGAATTGGGGAAGTCTGGTGGCAACAGGGTTGAGCAGCAAGTGGCTACTTGCTTTCATTTTAATTTACCACCCTACCCCATAACTGGGTACCCAGTGTTGGGGCAAGGAGTGGCACTGCAGCTTCGCTTCTGGTGACTGTCTAGCTGCCTGAATCAGGAGTCACCCAGCCAACCGTGCCCATCAAACCAGAACTGCATTGCCACTGCTTGAAAGATGCAGCACAGAAGCCCCCTCCCCAACACAGCAGTATAGCCAACCTTAAAAGAGCTTTACTATGCTTTGCTTCTTTCATAAAATACTACAGCACAGTCTGGTCGGTAATTATAGAGTGCAGCACCAGTGAGCCACCCTGCCCAGTCAGTAGCTGCAGCACAGAGTCAGACCCTCAAATAAAAGTCCTGCCAGCAGCAAAAACAGCCAAGAAAGAAACTGCCTGCAGAACCAGAGTGACAGGGTTCTGACTGCTTGTGCCTTTTTGTTATGGTAAGTGGATGAGTTTACTTGAAAATGTCTAAGTACTGTGGGGGAGACTCAAAAGAGAGAATGCATGGGCCCTCGATCTCCTGGCCTGCCACTGCAGGTGGTCAATCCATTGAGGATCATTTTGGTAGGTGGATACCTGCTGCAAAGGGTTGTGATGACCATTTTTTCTTGTTCAGGTGATGTAGAAGGCTTTACTTCTCCTGGGGGGGGGGAAGACAGCTTTGCTTTTCCTGTCGGGGGGGCCCCCGATCCTCCTGGCTTAGGGGGGTGAGGATGGCCCTGCTTCTTTTGGCTTGGGGGAAGGGTATCTCCCCATTTCTCCTGGGTTGGAGGTGGCCCTGCTTTCCCTGGCTTGGGGGTGACCCTATCTTCTGTGTCGTATGGCCCAGCTTCTCCTGCTAGAGAAGGCAGGGGGCAGCGACATCCTCCCTCTTCGAGCCAGGAGATGCAGAGACATCCATCCCAAGCCAAGAGAAGCCGTGCCATCTGTACCGCTACCCCCAAGACAGGAGAAGCACGGCCACCCCCTGTAAAAAAAAAAAAAAAAAAAAATGGAATTTGCATTTTTAATTTTAGAAACATAACATTCATCATTAGTTCAAATACTCCGAGAAGCAAGCATGAATATGCACATATGCTTTCCATTCCAGTTTCAATAGGTGCCCTGGCTTCCAACTGTAGTGCCTAGCCAGTGCCCTGGCAACCAATAGAAGCTGGAGCTGCCACTGTTGCTAGCCTTACATGCTGTAAACTTGATCAAACAGAAATAAAAAATGTAGAGGTGGATATTGGACAGAAAAATTCAAGGAAAGAGGCTAGGAATTTGCGAAAACACTATGCCTTTATAGTACTGAAGAAGAAAATAAAATGTCAACGTTTATGTATATAAACACACAAGAAGGCTGAAAACTAATAACCAGCATAATCAAAGGTTAAGACTCAAATGTATTGCAAGGTAATCTGAGAACAGGGGGGAGTTGAAACCTTTAAAATACCAGAAAAGTCACACAACTACATTAATTATAAATATCTTAGTTTTAAAGACACATTTTGCAGGAAATCAACACATATACTACAGAATCAGGTAAATATGCTCTACAGTGCAGGAAAAGAAGTGTCACCGAAAATAAATAATCTTTTCAATGTTTAAGGAAGTTAGCTGTTCCACAGCTATTTATCTTACATGCTCTTGAAATGATGAATGTGATTCAATAGAAATTACAGCCATTACTGTCTTAAGCTCTTATAAGAGGCACAATTATTTAAGGTGCTACAGAAACAGTGCTATATACTGCAGGCAGGGTAGAAGGATACACTGAAAACTCCAAGAATGTGTGCCATGGTACTGCATTTTTCCAGCTACAGACAGCAAGATTGCTGTATGCAGCCCTCTTGCATTAGCTCTAAAAATGCTGTTTACCACGTTGGATTCAAATGAAAACATGCGTTTCTTGTGCTCGCTGATGCACTATAAGGTTAGGGAGGAGAAGCTAGTCTCCAGAGCATTTCTTTCTTAATCCCTAGGCTGCCAACAGAACTAGAATGTATCTTATTTGATTGAGCTATGGATAGATGTTCAGTCTGCAGCACTGCAAGGGTTAAATTGAAGGGCTGCAAAGAGGTGGAAGGATCGGATCATTTGAAAACTCCAAAGGAAGTGTTCTAGGGTCTGAATCCTGTAGCTCATTTTTAGAGCTGATGCAATAGGGCTCCTACCTGCAGCCCTAAAAAGAAGATGCCTCTTGAGAGTAGGTATGAGAGACACACACAAGAGGTTTTGTTTTTTACCTAGTAACACTATCTGGCAATTAAGGGAACATTGTTTAACCAGCAGTAGCACACTAAGCTGAAGCTTGTTTCCAGATGCGACCTGGGAGCACAAGGAAGTTAAGTGACTTGCTCAGGATCACAGTATGCACCTAGGCGGCAGTGTGAACATTTCCTTTAATACTGTATATACCCACACAAGTCTAGTTTTGGAGGCTGAAAGTAGGCACCCAAGAAAGAGGGACACGAGGACACCACTGGACTGTGAGGCCAATCTAGTAGCAGAGTTCACAAGGGCTGACCATTTTTGAAGTTGCAGTTCCTAATTCTGTATCCGATTCTGGCCATAAAATGTTGTCACTCTAAAATTTACAAGGTGAAAGTCGGGGGGGAGGAAAAACATCTGAGTATACACAGTACTAGTCACATATTTACAACTTACAAAGCACTTTTTCATTCTTAATACAGTTATCCCTTCACAAAAAGCTTGTCTCTAATTTTTTTTCCAGTTCTTTTTGCCTCCCAGGCCCCCGACAAGAACCTCCTTTTGTCTCTACCAATGCCTACTCATCCACAGAGCTCCCCCCGACTTGTTCCTTTGTGACCTTGAAACCTTCAACACACCCATGTGTTGCGCATCCCAGGTGACATTCTTTTTTTTTTTTTAAGTATGCTTTTTTCCCCACTTCCAGTATCGGCATCATCTGCCCAGTCACAGTCCTCGCTGCCCTCCACACCCACATGAGCCACAACTCTCCCCCCCCACTGCCCCTTGGCTTGCCCCCCCAGGGCAGGTCCATGGCACCGCCCAAGGTGTCACGAACATCAGATCAGGGGAGCCGGCCTGGGAGCTGATTAGAACTGGTGAGGTGGGCATCATCTAGGTGCTGGCTGCAGTGTTTTTTTGTCCCCAAGAGAATGTTTCATGGGGGGTGGGGACATGCAATGACGGCCTGTGTCTGCCCCACCCCCGGATGTCCAGATGCCTGTTGCTGTGGTACCCCGGCCTGCGCTGAGCACCAGACATTCTCCCCAGCCTCCCCCCGGAGAAGGAGAGCAGTCCATGGGATGCTCCATCCCTCTCCTCCCCCGGCAGGCCCTCCGACGACCTAGGTTCATTCCTGAACCTGGGTCACCGGCATCACATGTGGAAATCCAACCACTGTGCAGACGGGTCAGCCTCCTAAGGTGACATTCTGCCCTCTGCACATGATCCAGCCACACTCAGTGAAGGTCTCCCAGGGCCATCCCAATGGCAGGCAAAAGCCAGAGGTGGATGTGGTGACTGGGCCGTAACCTGCCCAGTCAGTGGTTATTTTCCTTCCCTTACCGGTCTCCCCCTTTGAGAGTGCGCTTACATCATCAAGTGCCAGTACATCTGTTACAACGATGCATGCATTCTCCCCACCCAGTGCTTTCTGCAAGCTCTCAACTGCACCTCCACCTGTGGTCACCCAGCAAGTTGCACTATCCTCTGTCTCCAAAGGAGAGTGTATTGTGGAATGCTCAGTCCTCCCTGGTCTAGCCCTCAGTTAGCCTAGACTCAGGGCATGAACTCGGGATGTCACTGCACCAGCCCTGCCACTATGTTGATAGGCCAGCCAAGCTTGCATTGGATGCCTGGTAATTTGGGACATTAGAATGAAGTACTGCTTACATAGAATGACTATAATGGGACTGAATGGAAGAGAGAGCCACAGTGCACCAGCATTATCTCAGAATTAGCATTATTAAAATAGCTTCACTTGGAGGGATAAATATTTAAAGATCATTAAATGCTATAACATCCATACAAAATTGTCATAATTCAGCATTCTGACATCCTGTTAGTGAATTATGCCTTTTTGGCAATCCCAGTATTAAAAAAAAAACTGGGAAAACTGATGAGGGATTGAGTTCCATCTCAGATATCTGGTGACATTAAGAAACCATTTGAGCTTCTTCAGTAGGGTGTATGGCACCAGAACTCTTTGTAAATTACCCCAACCTAGCACTGGTCATCCATCCAGATCAGTACCAAAATTATACAACTATACCAGGTGGCTTAGGAAATTCAGGCAATCTGACTGGTCAACAGGATTTCAAAGGTGTGTAATTATCTTAGTACAATTACATATTCTATTTCCCATGACTGAATCACTTGCTTTATCATTATTTATTTTAAAAACCATTTTACAAGCATTAATAAAATATTTCAGGGTGTACGTTTGCACCGAGATATATGGACTTTTCAGTGGATGAACACACAAAGCGTAAAAGAACCAAAGTCGTCTGTACATCCCAGTACATACATACACCCTGTAGTGTGCTATTACTTACAAAATTCACTGGTACCCATCTACATACTACATATGTTGTCACCTTGCTCACCAAACACACGTGCCATGAATATGACACTATAAGGAAAGTAAATAGTTTTGGAGAGCAGTTCACAATAACTTCCAGTATAAACTGATCTTTGTATTTCAATAGATTTTAAAGCCAATGCAGAGTTCCTTGTTCTTATGGCCACTGGGTAGGGATCTTGGGGTGGAAACGGGCAAAAGTGTGACTCCACTCTGCTTCCATTCTGCAGTACCATTTTGAACGAAACGTCATACGGCCTGGACTGTCGCTGCAGATGTATAAGCAGAGCTGTTGTTTAAAGGGAAATGGTTAGCACTAAGAACCCTACACCTAGCTGTGGCGCTGATCCAAGTTTGCATGTTGTGTGCAAAAATTGTTTTGCTTACTTACTGTTAACTGCAGTATACTAGATTATATCTCTCCGATTCTATGACTCTAAACCTGATGTCAGCTGTAACTGGGAATCCCACAATCCCCTGCAGCAGACATCAGAACCAGGCTGCAACTGTGTAAGATTCAATAGCCTGAACATGTTAGGATCTGTTCTTTTGTTTGCTGGTCCTGCTGTCACCCTGGAGGCTAAGTACAGACAGAGAGGACTGCAATTACCCCCGGAGAACAGCTGGACTGAAACCACTGATCGGAGATTATAAAAGCTCTAACATGCACTGCAGTCTATTGACTCTCCCACCACTACAGCACAGTTCTGACACCAGTCGAAGAGAATTCCAGGATTTCTGGTTACAGCAAATGTCAACATGGGAGTAAGCAGGATAAGCCAGATACAATCTACTATACTGCAGTTAACAGTAAGTAAAACAATTTGCTTGGGACACAAAGTACAAATTGAGTGCTGGACTCTTAGGACCACGCCCCTTTTATGACACCGGTAACCCAGATTTCAGAATGAGCCTGGGTCACTGGCGGAGGAGGACCCAGCATCCCAGCGGACACTCTTCTTGTTCTCCAAAGGCAGGTGGGTAGTGAGCTATGGTGCAATACTGCCACCCGGATGAACAGAGGTAGTGGTACAAGTGCGAATCACTAGGGGAGGAAGGGCAATGCCTGGTGTTGATGTGAGCATTCCCAGTGTGAGTGCAGCACAAGGTTCCGAGTCAGCGGTGTTGGGGGATAAGACAGGAAGAAGACCCCTGGCCATTGCAGGTTGAAGCTGACCCCCCCCCACAAGAGATCTGACTGATGAAGGGTGTCTAGCTCCACGTAAGCCATGAGCTAAGTCTCAGAGAAGGTGGGTGGCAGGGCTGGGAGATGAGGTGCTGCAGAAAGGAGGGGGGACATATGGGTATATAGCATAGCAAATGAAGAAACCTCCATACAGGGCCTGCAGAGCAAGGGGAGGGCACATGTTTAAAGTGTGGGCTTCAATCAGAAGTCTCTGCTAAGCCTAATGTAAACAACCTCTACATAGGAAAAGGGACACAACTACTGTATGCTGTCCCCTGGTAATATGAGTACTGGAGGCCAAGCCACTACAGCAGCTTCCCTCCATGAATTTTGTTTTCAATTTAAGAGAAACTGGAAATGGACTGACTCATGGGCTTGATGTCGGGACACTGCCTAGGAGCCTGGGGTTTGCACTTCAACCCATAATGTCACCAGGCATGTTGTGGAGGGGCAGTTCCCATTAGTGTGTCTGGGGAGTTTTGGTCCTGGTTACGGTTTTTGCCATGTAATTTTTTTGCACAACTGCACAATCCTTGCACTTTAAGTATGTAAATAAAATTAATATATTGTGATATGCCAGTGTGCCAAGCTCTTTCTATGCATCTCTGCATTTATGAGGCTTTTCACCCTTTTGAAACTGCTGTGTTGGGACCATATCAAGTCTCCTGTGTTGTGGAGGGGAGATGCTTGGCTCTTGGGGAGGGAAGACATAGGCCACCTGATGTTACTGAACCCCCTACTAGACAAAAAAGAGGTAGCATTGGTGCCTGCTGTGCAAGCAGCCACTTGCTAGCCCTCCTGTTTTTGGGGGAGGGGCAGCTGCAGAAGCCCCAACATCAGAGTTAGGGACAGGGGAACCAAGGAGAAATAAGACTGGAGGGGAGCAAGAACGGTTAACAAATCAGTCCAAAGAGGGCCACTGGTTCTGGGATACTGATTTTTTTTAAACTAAACTGTCGCACAATGGGGTATTTTTGGGGGTACTTACATCTGCCTGAGGGGTAATAATTTTAACACTCCATAAAATGTCTGTCTCCCTTCCCTCCCAACACACACCCTTTCTCAGAATATGCATGTGCTTTCAAAATACTTCGGTGTTGGGGCTGGATGATGGACTAATGAGAAGCATCTGTGCACACCAGGATGGGAACCCAGGTTTGAGTCCACCTGAAACTAAACTAACTCCACAACCAAGGGCCACAACTGGTACAGAAGAAGATGAGAGTGCAGTCTGCCTCTGATGGCCTTGAGAGAGGGAGGGAGGGAGGGAGTTATCTGGACTACAGTGGTAATGTCTTAGAAGGAAGCAAATAAGGCCAGAAAGAAGGAGGCCCAGCATAGCCCTGCTTCAAAATGGAGGCCTTAACAGTTCCCAAGCAGGGCCCTGGGATGGAACAGGCTGATCATGCCTCAGGCAGATGAACAGAGGAGCCCCTACAAGGGAAGATGCTGCAGCATGACTCCAGTGGAGTTGGGGGAGGGCACTACGTTAAAACACTGCAATCATTATTTATACATTGGAGATGAGGGACGCTGCCATGCATGCCATTTAGAAGACAGCCTTGAGTCTGCATTCCAGAATTTTAAAAGAACAGGCTGAAACATGGGCCTCGGATTTCTTGTCTGAATCGTAACCGTTTTAAATTTTCTTCAGTTTCTGATATCAGGCAGACTGGATGGACCATGGGCCTTTTTCTGCGGTCATTATCTGTGTTTCTATTAAGAAGGGTCCTTTAGTTGATTGTTGAAGTCTAACACAGTATCGTTAATTTACCTCTTAAAAACAAATTACTGTTTTGAAGAACCAGAGGAGGTAATATGGTCTGGTGGTTAGAGCTTTGGGCTTGTAAACCAAGAAATTATAGGCTGAAACCCCACCAGTGCCAAATACTCAGTGTGTGATCTTCAGCAAGTAACTTAGCTTCTCAGTGTTGCAGTCTATCCAGCTGCGAAAATGAGAGAAGCAGGGCTCACTGAAAGCAAGATGTTTCCATCTCGGCTGGGTTATCAGTAAATAAAATGATATAAAAAAAACACCATGACATGAGAAAAGTTCTGACTCATTGAAAAGGACTCCATAATACTCCACATTTTGTTTCTTAATTAAAGGGGCAAGATCATGTATATGTGGGGCTGCCCCTCACTAGCACAACCTATACTTAGCCTCAGGATCACAAGGACTGGCAACCACAGCTTTGAAAATCTCAGTACACACATTAATTTCAATTGAATTTCCCGTAGCTTATCAGCTGCCGGATTCAGGGTGCACCCAGAGCATCATTCACTGGAAAATATTTTTTGGGGGAGGTAAGATCAAAAAGAAAGGTAATTTTGAAAATGTTAAAAGTGACAGACATGTGAAGCACAAGCTGAGATTTAAATCCAGCACTCAGCAATTTTTTCTTTATGATTTATTAAAACTATTACACATTAAAATGACAAATTATTTTAATAGGTTGTACACAATTCAGGTAAAAACAAGTAAAATGCTACAAAAAATCTGTAAGCAGCTCCAACGGCAGAGCACATGCACAACTGCAAGACTGTTCTTACCAACAAAACTGCACTTGAAATGAGTGCTGTGCTCCGGTATAAACATGGAAGCAAACAACCCTTTTATCCAACAAGCAAGAACTAGATGAAGCTGAAGAAGTCCGGCAATGACAATAACCCTGATTGGTTAGAATAAATGAACTTCCAAGCAGAATATGGTCCCATATTCCCTCTTCACATCACTGGTTAGGAGTCGAACAGCTGTCGAGGATAAAGTCCGCCCAAGGACAGATTCTTAAGTCTGGTGCTACCCAGAGGGGAGTCTTCTGTGTTTATCTGTAGAAAGATAATGCAAACAATAAAACACCTGTATGCTTGGCAGAAAATAAGACTTTTGGCATAGCAAACAGGGAAAATGGATAACAGGATAAGTACTTCAAAGCTGTTGTTGCAAAGTGCACACACCCTTGCTCCAGGAGCAAAATGAAAAGCAGACTCACAAGTTAATTTCACTGCTTTATTCTTCCTTTTATGGCAAGACAATGTAACGCAGGCTAGCTTACATTTCACTCGACCACGGGAGTTGGGGAGGATTTATTCCTATGATTTCTTATTCAGATTCCTTAGACATTTTAGTGCATTAAGTTGAAATCAGTACAAATCAGATTACATGGTCTTTGTTTCTTGGTGATCCTTGACAAGCAGCTTTTTGTTTGGCTCTTATACTGCCAGTTTATATTATCATGTATAAACTCCTGTTACAACACTAAAGGACTTGAGCTTTATGGAGCATAATAACCAGTTTGAGAGTATAGTTGGGTAACGTATCCAACTATTGCTCACATTAAGTAAAATTTACTTTAAACACTTTGTATGCCATGTATATTTTTTGTAGTTTATTTTGTGTGGCTTATTTTTAACTTACAAATATGACAATCCAAGTGGGGTTTGTTTTTCATGAACTGCACTCATAACAGAGCCATACAGATCCATGCTCCACGTGTTCTTATCTTACTCTGAAGGTATCTCTAAGTCACTTTAATTTACGTGCAGTACACTCGTCACATGATGCTGGGCTCTAAGCACATCTGACCTTTAGACTTTTATAGCTGAAACTGGACTGGTACTTTTCAGCTTCTCTGATGTGACTTTTTTTAAAATCAGTATTTTAAACCAATGAGAATTTTTTCTGTTTTTTTCTGCATGGTCTGGGTGTTAAAAGTATGGGATTTTCTAAATAACTTACTATGCTTCCGGGGAAGGACTGGGTTGGTCCGAAAGCTAAACCACTTTGTTCTTTTTGTTACATCTATGTTGGTCTAATAAAAGGTCAAATCATTTGCTTCAGGATCTGTTCTTACAACGACCAATATGGCAAAGACTAAATCTGTATGTCAGTATGTTTGGTGAAGTCAGAGTGGAAAGGAACAGCACAGGCCCAAGAGGCTGCAGTAACCCTAGTGGAATGTGGTTTGATCACAACACATGAGCCTCTGCTACACTTGCTCTGAGTTTTTTCGCAAAGGGTGCCTTGGAAGCATTCTGTCCCCTTTTAGCTGCTCCAAACAGTACAAAAAGGTTATCACAACATCGAAGACAGTGTCTGTATAAGGTACAACTTAACCACTGTTTAAACATCTAGGTTGTACAGCTGCTGCTTTTTTAGCATTCACAAGCTTTGGACAAATAGAAAGAAAGGTTTACTTCTTGGTTACGAAGAAACTCGGGAGGAAGTGAATCCTGATGAAAGACCAGACATGGCTCTTTGCATGAGTGCATGCAGCTCTCCTATTCATATAGCAGAGCAAATTACTACTAGAAAACATGTCATAATGGACTGGATGTCCTCTGAAACCTGTGACAGATGCCAAATGGAGGATCACAGAGAACATTAAAGAACACAAAGATCCCAAGGAGGGATCTAGAGACTAGCTTGATTCTGCCGAGAGCTCTAAAAGCTGACTATGTGTTAAGTGTGGCCCACACAAGTACTGAGTAATGCACACAAGGCCAAGACATGTTCTCGTAACGTACTGAAGGCAAAACCTTCATGTGCCCTCCTTCCTGAAGGAAATCAAAAATCGTGAGGTACAAATACTTTCCTAGGGTGAAAATCTGCCTGTTTGACCCTATGAAAAAATAGATCTACCACACACTATTAAAAGCTGCCTATGTAGAATGCTTACTTGATGACATTAGGGGGTATCAACAACTTTCTGAAAATAGTCTGAGAAACTTTTACTTCTCAGAAGCCATGTTGCCAACTGGAGCCGAGCTGGATAGGAAGAAAAAAAAAAAAAAAAAAAAAAATCAGACTGGAGGCAGAAGACTGCACTGCGAAGGAAGTCAGAAGGGCACTTGAACTTCCCGACTGACCAGTTCTGAGAACCACAGTCTTCCTGACCACTCCAGGGCCACTAGGCTGTACCAACCATGACAGCAATGTATCTTTACAAGGACTGCAGGAAGTATCGGAAATGTCAGAAATGGATACACTATGCTGAAAATCCAGTTTTGATGATGTCTGTCACTTCCTTTACTGGACATCTGTACTGACTGTAAAATCTCCTCAGGGTGGGGATCTAGTGTTTAAACTTAGTTGTACAAGTTTCAGACATGGTTCATAATCTACTTTCATTTATAGCTAAAATTCATTTTAAGCATCTATTATTCATATTTTACACCACTAGATGGTGTGTGACCACTATTGTTACTTAACTCTGGTTCAGACTTTACATACTATTTATTTATTCATTCATATTTCGGACAATGCCTTTGAGCCAAGGCTCGTTTACAAAGGTTCCACGTCACAGTACAAAAAGTAGAGCAATTTGAAATTACACAAAATTGTAGTTACACAAAAACACAAACTGTAGTTACACAAAACAAGTAGTCTAGGCTATAAGCCACCAATGGCTTTGTCAGAAAAACAGGGAACCAGACACTGTACCAAGTATGACTGGAGCAGAATGACTAGGAGGTGTGGAGAGAGTAAGTGCTGATAGGGTGGTTGGGTAACCTTAGGAGGAGTAAGAGTGGTGGGAGGATGAGAAGAAAATGGGTGAGGCAAAATGAAGAAGGAGAGAGGTGGGCTAGGTGACAAGGATGGGGGAGGTGAGAGGATGGCGGGAGGGAAAAAAATGGGGGGAGTAGAGGTGTTTGTTGAAAAATTGAAAAATGTGTGTAGGAGAGATGATGTTGGGAGGTGGCGAAATTACAGAGGATACTAGAGAATGCCTCGGTGTGGTAATGTGCAAGGACAGAGAAATTCGGGGGGGGGAGTATGTAAGGGAGGAGGGGGCGTTTAGATAGATGCTAAGTGTTGCAATCACAGTCACAGAGGACACAAAACACCAGAAGTCGGCGAGTTTTAGGTGAAGCAAGCACAGGCCACCAAGTGTTGGTGAAGTTTGCATTTAAAGGAGCAGAGGTTGCTGGAGTCGGAGATATCCGCTGGGAGTGAGTTGAACCAGATGGGAGCTTGGACTCTGTAAGAGCGCTGACCTTGTGAAGTCCTGCAGTGGGGAATGGAAAAGGATAGACGTTCAGAACTCCTGATAAGGCGGTTGGCACGGTGTGGGGTCAGAATGGTCTGAACCCCAGGGGGCAATAGGCCCAGCGAGGTCTTCTTTGCAAAAATACACATTTGGTATTTTAACCTTCCTGATAGCCGAAGCCAGTTTGCCTGTTTATATACATCACATGTATGTGAGAGATGATTTGCAGATGTGCAGAGCCAACAGGCTTTGTTGAGGGCTAGAGATATGCGCCTGAGAGCAGTGACAGTGGCAGAACCATAGACCACAAGCCCATAGTCTACTACGGAGGTGACTGAGCACTGTACGGCCAGGTTTAGTGCTTCAGCCCCAAGGTTTCTGAAATGGTCAACCTGTTCTAGCGAAGTTCCTTCCCTGTTTTTAATAGGAAGTGGTTGGTGTTTGTGATGACTGTGGGTGCCATAGAACAACATTGTTTTAGATTTGGAGTAGTTTAGGACAAGCTTGTGCATCCCAAACCAGGTTTCTACTTCTCTGAAACTTTTCTGTAGCCGACACTGAAGGAGGGCAGGGTCCAAGTGCCTTACGAAGATGACTGCATCATCCACGTGAAGTAGAATTTTGATCTGGCAGGAGGCAGGTAGGTTATTCAGGAAAATGCTGAACAGTAGTGGGCCTAGGATGGACCCTTGGGGAACACCAGAGCGGACCGGAAGGGAGGTTGAGAGGGTTTCACCTATTCTAACCTGTTGGGAACAGTCCCATAGATAACTCTGATACCAGAGTGCAGCATCCTTAGTGAGACTTAGGTGATGTAATCGGTTGATCAACATGGAGTGGCTCACGGTGTCGAAGGCCTTTGTTAGGTCTATAAAAGTAGCACTGACCAATTGGTTTTGGTCCAGAACTATACTATAGTTCTCACGTTCTTAAGCATAAACAAAAAAAAAAAACTAAAATTAACATAAGTACTATTTACATGAACAGCATACTGCCAAGGCAGAGGTGCAGAGACACTAGACATCCTGCAGCATCACACTGTCAGCTACTTATCAATTTATTTTCTTGTCATATATTCATTAACCTCTGTAGTATTATCGTTTGACATACTTTTTTTGTGATTTTAATTTCAACATCAGTTTGTGTATACATCTTTAACATGTTCCCGTAATACAATAACTAGCTGGCCTGATTCTAGTACTCAGAACATTGTTCTGTGAAAAACTACCCCACATACCTTTCTTAGAAGGTTGACTAGCAAGATTTCTTTCTTCAGCTAAATGTCTTACTGCTTCAAGGCCTTAAGGGTACTGTGTATATAATTAGGAAGATTATTAATAATGGATATACTTTCATGAAAATAATTAACGTACTTGTATGGCTTGAATGCTAACCTGTGAATATGACAAGACTGCCAAATTTCCTTCTGGTTATTGATACTGTGAATACTGCTGTTTTTGTTCTGAAACAGGCGTAAAATAATGAGCTGGGCATGAATTCCACTGATTAATATATGTTCCTACTGGGCATTATGGTCAAACTGTTTTACTCACACTCTAATTGGCTTCATGTGCTGTCATTTTCTCAGCTGCACTATCTTTTTGTTGGGAATTTCATAGCTGTGTGCACAAGTTCAAAAGTATGCTTAGTAACAGTCTTAACATGTAGGCATGTTTATATTTATTTGTTTAACATAAAATAGCTATCAAAGTGGCCCAAAGGCTGTAGAAGAGGCTTACACAACTAGTTTAGTATCTGCATCACATCTGTGTTTCACATAAGCCAGAGTATGTAGAAGCAGGGGAACTCTATAATAACAGAAGACATTGCATTCAATGAATTACTTTACAAATGTATGTCCAAAATTGAGCTGACAAGCTTGCTTACACCCAGTAGTCTCTCGGTGTCTGCTTCCAGAAGCACAAACTGCACTGCATGTGTAGAGCGCTGGCTTTTTTTTCCAAGAGAGGTGCAGGGGCGGAACCCTTGAAGTTTAAGATTTCGGCACTCTCAGGCTGAGAATACAGTTGCTTAGCAACTGTATACAACACACCAAGCCATGAGGTTTGGCGGGTGCTTTCCGCCCCCGTGGCTGCCTCAATATATCTTATTCATTTGGTGAACCTGCTGCAGGATGATTAGCCTGACCTGTAACATACGGAAGATTTACAGTACTAATATATCTATAATGTATTCTATGGCTATACATAGGTTATAGATGTAACATGCCAAAGTTGGAGTTACCCCAGCAGTTCTCCAGTAGTCCCCAGTTAACCCTGTGTACCCAGCAAGGTACCCAGTGCACACAATAAAATGTAAAAAAAAAAAAAATAGATTTTATATTCAGCTCAAGCAGCAATGGCCTGGATGGAATGTTGTGCTGAGCTGCTCATGCACAGCATTCCACTCCAGCCATTCCAGAAGGTGGTTTAGTTTTGAAAAATGTGTTCAGTTAGAGGGAGATCCTGGTAGCTGTGGAGGGGAGAGGATGCAGCAGATCTGGGGGGACCAGAAAAAGACTTACCTGGTGTTGAAGCTGTCCCTCTAGGCTTGTTTGTGTGCCTGCTCCTTCTTCAGCTGCTGAAGACTGCCACAGAAGCTGTACAGCATGGTCAGTGGTGCCATTGGGGCACCACAAGAAAAAAGTAACGTCTGGTGCAGTCGTTGGGCTGAGAGCCCCGACCTTTATTTATTTTGGCCCCTTAATTTATTTAAAAGTAATTCCCGGGTCCTTCGTCGGTGGCTTGCAGTGCCGCGTGCCCATTCCTGCTGTATTCTGTCAGAGCCCCTGCCGTCCGCCGCGCACTACCAACATAAGCTCCCTCCACTGCCAGAGCACTCCCGCCTCCTGTTTGCCTCCTAGATCCCGTCTGGTGTGGTGAGTCAGTGACAGCAGGCTGATTCATGCTGTCCGCCTGAATACTGAACCAGGACTGTTTTGTTTGAAAGAAAATGTTAGTGCAGTAGGCGCAAAGGAGAGCAGCTGAGCGGCACAAGAGGGTCGGGGAGCAAGGACCCTGAATTTTAATATTCATATAGTGGGCTAGTGACGCCCTTCAGGAGGGGCCAGGGAGAGAAGCCATATAGGAGGCCTATGACTATTGATAAGGGGGCTGAATTAAGGAGGGACATAGATTCTGAGTGGCAGCAGGCTCAGAGAGCCAGCAGATTTAAAGGGGCCCTCCCACAGAATTAAAAGGGCAACGCTCAGCCCAGAATAATGGAGGGCACAAAGCCCAGTGTGATAAAGGGCACAAGGCCCCATAGTAATTAGAGCATGAGGCCTAGCACAGTGAAGGGCACCAGGCCCAGTAGTAATTAGGGCACCAGGCCAAGTGGTAATTAGGTCATGAGGCCCAGGGAAGTAAAGGGCACCAGGCCCAGTAGTAATTAGGGCACGAGGCCCAGTGACGTAAAGGCCACCAGGCCCAGCAGTAATTAGGGCACCAGGCCAAGTAGTAATTAGATCATGAGGCCCAGGGAAGTAAAGGGCACCAGGCCCAGTAGTAATTAGGGCACGAGGCCCAGTGACATAAAGGCCACCAGGTCCAGTAGTAATTAGGGCACAAGGCCCAGCAGTAATTAGGGCACCAGGCCCAGTGGTACTAAGGGCACTAGGTAGTAATTAGGGCATAAGGCCCAGCCAAGTGAAGGGCACCAGGCCCAATACTAATAAAGTAAAGGCACGCTTAGGCCCACTACTCCCATAGATCTAAATAGGCAACTTGGACCCAGGTCTATGAATTTAATTTAGGCCCACTTGTCTTAAAGGGGCCTGTTCCAAGAGAAGGTCACTGACATTTAAAAGGGCAGCACAAGGCCCAGGACCCATAGCTAGCCATTTAGGCCCACAGCTGTGTTAGGGGCCCAGCGACAGAAGTGACCCCCAGATAGAATAGGAGCCTAGCTAGCCACGTAAGCCCTCCAGTGCTGAAGAGGCCTGGTCACCCATCTACTGTACAGTCTTCCAGAGAGCCTGTTCCCCACTGTAGTGTTTCCACAGTAACAGGAGAACCCGATTTAGCTAGAAGGGAAACCATTAGAGTTAGGTCCACCGGAGCTAGGGTTGAATCAGTATCATAAATTGCCTGTATATTTGCTGTAATCTAGACACTGAGACTGTATATTTATTGACCAATACAGAAGGAATTGAGACTTTGATTACATTTACCTGCATTACTATTCATCCTACGATTATTATTGAGTGTCAGAACTGTCTTGCATTGCTTTGTTGCCAGCACTTCGGTGTTGGACAACCATCTGAATCAGTCAATTGTCTTCAGAGTCACTTCACCCTGGTGCAACCCTGTCAGTCTTCACCTGTCCTTCAAGAATAGTCCTCCAGTGCATCCAGAAGCAAACAGCAGCCAATTCATGAAGAGCCGTACCGCAGTTGTCTCGAAGTTGCATCATCCCGTTTATTTTCCTCTTACAGTTTCCCAGTACAGCTTGGCCCCGTGCAAAAGTCTGCCATCCGTTTCTTGTTTTCACGTCCACAGTGGAGTACCATTTGACTTGTCAGTGTCAGTTCTCCGAGTGACGTTCAGTTTGTTGTTTTATTGTGTCCTGGCTCGTCCGGCCGAGGACTCCAAATTTGGTCACAGTTCGACGCACGATTTATTGTTTTGGTGAGTGCCTTGGCTCGTCTGGCCTTGGGACTCAGAAGACCGACGCACTTCGATGCTCAGAGAAAGTGGTTGCCTGGAGTCCAAGAGTGGTTCAGAGGTCCTGATCCAGTGGTAGCGTCAGCCGGTGTGTGTCTTCAGTCCAGAGGGAGTGCTTGCCTGGAGTCCAAGAGTGGTCCAGAGGTTCAGATTCTCCCGATCCAGTGTGTTTACCAGTTCAGAGTGCATTTTTAGTCCCGAGGCGGACTGTTGGTGGTTCTTCTTCTTCTTCATCTCTTCAACTTAACAATCCAGAAGCGGATTGTGGCCAGGTGGTTTGCATTGCTTCTTTCTGGGCAGTCTAGAAGCGGACTGCAGCCGGATCTTGTATTCCTTTCTGGCAACCCTAGAGAGGTGGGGTGTGGCCGAAAACTCATGGTCTGTTAAATCCTCTCTGCCTCCTTAGTGTTCTAATAAAGGTTCCGTACTTCACTGGTAAGGCAGTGGAGTGGTTCCACGATTCTTTTCGACAACAGAGAAAACTTACGTGCACCAACTGCCAACCATCTATTGCACAGACTCTTCTTGTGGTATTAGAATAGCTGTATTTTAAAACCTAAGCTTTAGGGAGAGGTGCACCTTGGGGTTGAAACAGACATCTGAGTATAGGGAAGATGCTCTTACAGCGTACCTGTCACAGCCGATGAACTCAGTCTGACCTCCTGTGATAGAGTTCCCCTCTTATAGGGAAATAGAGATAGGATGCTCTTATAGCTTAGTTGTTACAGCTGATTATTATTCTGTTCCTCTTGCATACAGTGAAATATAATCTTGCATGTAGTGAAATATAAAGCTCCAGGTACAAGATAAAAGTAGTAGTTTGTGTATGTGATGATTATCCCTCTCTTTTGTCCCTACCCTATGGTCAGCTGCTAATAAACTGGTTCCTTTTCTCTAATTGTGCTTCCTGCCTCTCCATTTTGTGAAGAATTGCATCACCTAGCCAATAAGGAAAAAAACTGCCTTACCACCTGGGCGGGTGTAGTGGAACAGCCTGACATTCATCTCTTTGGCTCGCTTCATCTGGCGTCATGGACAGGATATGCGACTTCCATCTACTCAGTTCTATACCAACCCCCTACTTTTTTGGCTCACTTCATAGATACATGGTGATGAGATAAAGGGATGTTATATTTTATATAACATTTCTCTATTTAACAAAGTGCCACACTCTTTGCTGAGGGCCTGTGTGTTTGTTTTTTAAGCATTATACCTTGGTCACGTTGTAGTATTTGTTAGAGAATAGTCTCAGACTTCTAGTCAATAAACGGTTCTAGGTTACCATGGAGCAAGGCCACCAACTGAAAATGCTGAAAATGTTTAGAACCTCTTTATATATCAGTGCAACTGCACTTTCATATGTGTAGTTTGAACACTTCATGACGACTCTGTGCTGGTCACTGGTGTGTGTTTTTGTTTTTTGACAGACATATTAAGGAGGTCAATCAATGTGCAGGAGGTCATGGAGGAACAAAACTGCATACATGGGGCAGTTACAAGGGCAACATCTGCCACAGGGAACCATCTCGGGTGTTAGTGGCCCTAGTAACAGTTGTCCATGTTTAGCATCAGTGTCCTTATGTCCTGAATGGACAAGTCTGTCCCTCAGAGTGTTTACATGCTTAGAAACTATGATCGGTTTATTGCAAAGCTCTGGTATCCCTGTGGGTCTAAAGGTATTCCAATGTCGGTGTACAATTGTTTTGACTGGTTCACTGAACCCTGAGTATAACAAGGATAATACTATTCTATTACCAGTGTCTTCACTTTCCTCATTGTACCATGGTCTTCTGTACAGCTTCATTCATGGTTCTCTACTTTTGTGGCACAGCTAAAGAATGCTGAACACACTACTATAGGTATCTAAGAATGTGCCAACAGTTACTGCCCCATGTATGCAGTTTTTTCCTCCATGGCCGCCTGCACATTGATTGACCTCCTTAATATGTCTCAGACAAAAACACACACCAATGATCAACACAGAGTCATTATGAAGTGTTCAAACTACACATATGAAAGTGCAACTGCACTGATACAAAGAGGTTCTAAACATTTTCAATATTTCCAATTGGTGGCCTTGCTCCATGGTAGAATAAAACCATTTATTGACCAGAAGTCAAACTTAATCTTTAACAAATACTACAAGGTGACCAAAATATAATGCTTAAAAAAAGAACACACAAGCCCTCAGCAACAGTGTGGCATTTTGTTAAATAGAGAAATGTTATACAAAATATAACATTCCTTTATCTGATCACCATGTTTCTATAACTTAAGTATAGCCATAGAATACATTACAGACATAGTTGGCACTGTAAATCTTACATATGTTACAGGTCAGGCTAATCATCCTGCAGCAGGTTCACTAAATGAATGAGATACATTGAGGCAGCAATGGGGCAGAAAGCACCCACCAAACCTCATGGCTTGGTGTGTTGTATACAGTTGCTAAGCAACTGTATTCTCAGCCAGAGGGAGATGAAATCCTGTGGTTCTTTCAGGGTTCCGCCCCTTCGCTCCTTTTGAAATAAAAAGGCAGCACTCTACACATGCAGTGCAGTTCGTGCTTCTGGAAGCAGACTGTGAGACTACTGTGGGTAAGCAAGCTTGTCAGCTCAATTTCTGACATACACTTGTAAAGTAATTCATTGAATGCAATGTCTTCTGTTATTACAGAGTTCCCTGCTTCTACATACATGGCTTATATGAAACACAGATGTGATGCAAATACTAAACTAGTTGAGTAAGCCCCTTCTACAGCCTTTGGGCCACTCTGATATCAATTTTATGTCCAACAAATAAAGACATGCCTACATGTTAAGACCGTTATTAAACATACTTTTGAACTTGTGCGCACAGATAAGAAATTCCCTCCAAAATATAGCAGAGCTGAGAAAATGGAAGCACATGAAGCCAATTAAAATGTGAGCAAAAACAATTTGACCACAACGCTCATTAGGAACATATATTAGTCAGTGGAATTCATGCCCAGCTCATTTTTTTCACTTGTTTCAGAACAAAAACAGCAGTATTTACAGTATCACTAACCAGGAGGAAATTTGGCAGTAATTTGGCAGTCTGTCATATTCACAGGTTAGCATTCAAGCCATACAAATACGTTAATTATTTTCATGAAAGTACAGTGGTGATTATGGTAAAGTTGACCAGTAACGAGGTATTTCTCGGCAGGTGCGGTACACCAGTCGTTACTGAGAAATACCTCATTAAGGGTACGGTAACGCAGTAAGTATGTGGCACAGTTGTTAATTATATGAATCCTTGTTATCAGACCTAAATGCACCAGGTGGTGCTGTTAGCAGTTAGATTTATCAGCGGGAGTTTCAAATTGCTGGCAGGTGTCCTCACAGTCCTTATAGTGAAGCCAGCAGGTACTTCATTTTCTAAAGGTGAAACATTAAATAATGTAAAAAAAAAACCTCAATAGCATGAGCCCTACATGATGACTGTGCTTGAGAACAGACACTAATCACTATATGCAGTCAAGCAAAAAAAAACAAACTTTTGTGTGCAAAACATTGCATTAAACAATCCAGGGTCATGGGTGCAATAGCGGAAGAAAATGTCAGTGCCAACTGAGAGCGTCGGTTTCTACAACACATGCCCCTCATTCGAAAAAAATGCAGAACAGTTCTAGCATGCATCACTTCACAAGTTTTAAATATATATAAAATAAACTGAGTGGTGCAATGGCAGGGCAGTTCGGCCCCGAGAGGATGTTATGCAATCAAGCAAATAAGTTTAAGTGATGGCACTAGAAGAGCTAACAGAGGAGAAAATCAGCAATGCTGACAAAACAGGGAGCCAGTGTTGGTGCCAGCTGAGAGCTGCTCACTCCTACACCACTGTAAGCAAGTCCAATGAACCCAGTACTTGCATCAATGGCTGTGAGCACCAGGTAAATTAAAAGACAAAAACTGCAAGCAAATCATTAAAGTTTTTATTTTTCATTGCAGCTTGAAATTTTTGCCTTTTAATCCACACAGTCTTCAATGCGAGTGTGAGTCACAATACAGAAAAACATGCAGCACAGACGCTAATTAATATACTGTTGCAAGTGTCTGGAGCATTAGTGGGTCAATGGGTGCTGGAATCTAATCTACAGCATATGGCACGGTATGATGGCAGGGCAGTTTGGCTCCGAGGCTATTATTTCACGGTCAAGCAAAAATTAAAAAGTTTAAGTGCTAGCACTAGAGAGTCCAAGAGAGAAGCAAGTCTGCAATGTTGACAAAACAGGGAGCCGATGAAAGCTGCATCCTAAAAAAACACCAGCAACGGCTTCTACAACACATGCCCCTAAACAGATAAACTAAATTAAACTAAACTGAGTGATTAAAGTTTGTTTTAAACAACTACTGTGGGTGTTTATGGCTGGCAGTGCAAAACCTTACATTAAACAGTCCAGGGTAAGGGGTGCAGGAGCGGAAAAAAATGTCTATGCCATCTGAGAGCTGCTCACTCCTACACCAATTTAAGCAAGCTGCAAGCAAATAAATAAAGTTTTTTTTTTTTGGCTTGTAGCTTGTATTACATACTGTATGTGGTTCATTTGGAGTGCTGCCATCAATATTCACAGTGATACTGAACACTGAAGCGCACAGTACTTCTCAACTGCAATGAATTTCATACAGTGCTGTGATTTTTACTCTCCAATTTATCCTTGCTCCATAAAGGTACAGCGCTGTTCTAAATAATGTAAGGTCTATTTATGGAAACACAACAAATTAAATCATTTAACTAACTTGATACATAACTTAGTACTAAATATATGGGGCAACTGTGCTGCACATTCTGGCCATGTGCTATGCGTTTTAAAGGCTGTTGCTATGTTTTTTAATGCTCAGAGGTTGAGAGGAGTAGCTCTCTACATAAGGGAAGGAATCAAAGCAACAGAACAAAAGGGTAAACAGGGAGGAGAGGAATCACTATGGGTCAATTTGGAGACAGGCAATGGCACCACAATCTGCACAGGGGTTGTATACAGACCCCCCACTCAGGGGGAAGAAATGGACAAGGAAATGATACAAAGTACACTTAGAATGGCAGAAAAAGGGGAGATATTGCTGATGGGGGATCTGAATATGTTAGATGTTAACTGGAGTGCAGTTGCAGCAGCCACTTCTAAGAGTGGGGTTATTCTAGATGCCCTACAGGAGGCATGCCTTAGACAACTAGTATTGGAACCCACTCGAGGGGGAGAAATCTTAGACCTGGTACGCTCAAATGGAGAAGGAGAGAGGATCACAGATGTAGAAGTGGGTAGCCATCTGGGAACTAGCGACCATCGAACAGTATGGTTCCTGATGAACACAGCACTAGCGTCAAGCCATACAAAGGCAAGAGTACTGGACTTTAGGAGGGCTGACTTTGCCAAAATGGGTGAGTGCCTAAGGAATGCACTAGCAAATGGGCAGGAAGGAGGGGTGGAAGAACAATGAGGAATAATAAAAACTGCCATCACAGAGGCAACAAGCCTTTGTGTGAAGCAAACAAAACAAAACAATGTAAGAAACCACTATGGTACTCAAAGAAGGTGGCAGGGAAGGTTCAAGAGAAAATGAAAGCATTCAGGAAGTACAAGGAATCACAGAAGGAGCAGGACAGAGAATTATATCAGTTAAAGCAAAAGGAAGCTGGGAAGGCAGTCAGAACAGCAAAGGCCAAACCGAGGAAAAGATAGCCAACTCAGTTAAGAAAGGGGATAAAACCTTTTATAGGTACATCAGGGAGAGAAGGAAGACCAAGGGAGGGATAGTGAGGATTAATAAAGGGGAGGAGGGTGGGCAGAGGGCGACTGTGAAAAGGCAGAGATACTACACAGATATTTTTGCTCAGTATTCACAAATGAAGAGGGAGGAGGTACCTAAACCAAACAACAGAAACACTCTGGATAAGAAGTTGATACCAGCCCATTTACAGAAGAAAGGGTTCTGAAAAAACCCTTAAAACTGAAAGTGGACAAAGCAATGGGCCCTGATGGGATTCATCCCAGAATTCTAAAAGAACTAAGGGTAGAACTAGTGACACCACTGACTACCCTCTAACAAATTATGGGCGGATGGGGTGGTACCTGAGGACTGGAGGGGGAAAATGTGATTCCACTTCACAAAAGTGGGAGCAGGGCAGAAGCAGGAAACTACAGACCTGTTAGTTTAACCTCAGTGATAGGGAAAATGATGGAATCACTTCTGAAGGAAAGAACTGTCAAGTACCTAGAGGTCAGAGGGGCACAGGATCCAAGGCAGCACGGATTCACATCGGGAAGGTCAAGTCAGACGAATCAAATAGATTTCTTTGACTGGGTGACCAAAGTAGTAGATCAGAGAGGGGCTATGGACATGGCCTACCCAGACTTTAGCAAGGCATTTGACACAGTCCTACACAAAAGATTAATATACAAGCTAGCCAGCCTGGGAGTGGTTCCCAAGATGGTAGCCTGGGTAAAGAATTGGCTGGAGAACAGGACACAGAGGGTAATAGTAAATGGAGTCCACTCAGAAGAAAGGGGGTTACTAGTGGGGTAACGCAGGGTTCAGTACTAGGACCATCCCTCTTCAATGTCTTTATAAGCGACATTGCAGAGGGACTGGAAGGAAAAGTATGTCTCTTTGCAGACAACACAAAGATCTGCAACAGAGTTGATACACAAGGTGGGTGGAAATGATGAGAAGGGACTTGGCAAGGTTGGAGGAATGGTCAAATGTATGGCAGCTTAGATTCAATGCTAGGAAGTGCAAGGTAAGGCACCTGGGAAACAAAAACCCAGGGGAAGAGTACACAATGGGGGGGGGGTGAGATACTAACAACAAAAAAGTGGAAAGGGACCCGGGGGTAGTCATATCAGATGACCTAAATGTGGGCAAGCAATGTGAGAAGGCAGTAAGGAGGGCTGGGGGAATACTGGGATGCACAAGGAGACGCATCACCAGTAGAAGACAGGAAGTTGCTATCCTTCTGTACAGACAGCTGGTGAGACTCCATCTGGAGTACTGCATGCAGTTCTGGAGACCCAGTCTCCACAAAGACATAAACAGGATGGAGGCACTCCAGAGGAGGGCAACTAAAATGGTGCAGGGTCTGCACCAGAAGACATATAAAGAGAAACTTAAGAAGCTTAATATGAATAGCCTCGAGAAAAGGAGGGAGAGGGGGGACATGATAGAAATTTTCAAGTACCTCAAGGAAATCAACAAAGTCCAAGAGGGTAGCATCTTTCAGAAAAAGAGGTGTGCAAGAACAAGGGGGCACAATTTGAAGATGGGGGGCAGCTCAGAGGTAATGTAAGGAAGTATTTTTTCACAGAGAGGGTTGTGGATGCATGGAACAGCCTTCCAGAGGAGGTTGTGGAGTCAAAAACAGTGGTGGAATTCAAGCATGCATGGGACAGTCATAAGGCAATTCTATGGGGTGGGGGTAGGAAGAAGTAGGCTGTTGGTTAACTAGGGAAATGGGCAGACTGGGTGGGCCAAGCAGTCCTTATCTGCCGTCAAATTCTATGTTTCTAAGCATGGAGACCCCAGTTTAAACATCAAAGGTAACCAAGACAGACTCGCTCTCTCCTCCCCCTCCCTACTTTCCCTGTCACACCAGTTTAAATCTCCTTGTGAATAATAGCCACCTCTGTGACATATGTATCCCTGTTAAACTCCTAAACCCACCTGCTAGATCATGTTTGTCTCTGGTGCTCCACTATCTACTGCCGCTGTGATTCCTGGAGGTTGCCAATTCTCCTGCTTGTCTGCTAACTGGAAGCAGATTCCCCTCCCCCTATGTGTCTCTGTGTTTCTTTGAGTGTGAGATGTGATGAGGAGGGGCAGGAGAAGTGGTCTGAGGATTAGGTAATTGAGTGTGTGAAACTCTGACTGATGAGGAAAGATCTGTTATAAGAGAAAATCAACTATCTCTCCACGCTGTAGTTAGCAGAATGTTATTATTCAATGGCCAAATATTGAGTATTCATTATGTTTGGTATTTACTGTATGGGTCATAAAATCGGTAAAAAAAAATCTTACAAAAATTCCTTTTCCTGTAGCACTTGGTGAGTAAGTTTAAAAGAATAAGGTGCTCTGTTGTAGTGAAGAAAAATTGGTGCAAAAAAAAAAAAAAAATAGAAACAACATCTCACTAGAGCCCAGTGCAAATATCATACACAATTATGCAGTTTTATCTAAATGAAAATCAAAACAGTCTGGTAGTCCATAATGTACAGCAGTTTACACACAAACCGGTTCAAATCAATCTCTAGCTGAGAGCTTTTCACTGCAAGAGCAGAGGTGAGATGCAATCTGTATTTGGTTAAACTGGAGCTTGTATGCTTTGTCATTTACATGTCATAACCATGCACTTCATTTTAAGCACTATACAGTATGTTATCGGGTATCTAAAAATAAAAAGCAGTTATTTTTACATGTGGGCTTTTGCTATTCTGACATTGCACTAATCACTGTAGTATTTTCTGTTTTACTTGGTTTAATCTACTGCAGTCCTTCAGTTCTCTCAAAACTGTATATTGTCCTGTATAATGTTGTATTGCACAATACTGTATTATGTTATGCATTTAATTCATAATAATTACATTCATTCAAGTGCTGTCTGGCATTTTCTGTTTACATTGATAGTCTCTCATTTCCTTAGTCTGTAGAGTGTGCACTTGGAATGGATGGGGGAGGGGGGATGAGAAGAGGAACAGTACTAAGACATGTAAGCAATAATACCTGACAGGTGGGTATTAAGCTATACTGAACGCCTAGGGGCGTAATGAGGCCCTGATGCAGGGGAGGGCCTTATAGCCCCTGGAAAGTCCAGTATAGCCCAATACCGCCCACCCTGGAGGGTATTATTGCGCTTAGCAAATGGGCACTGTAAAAAAATAAGTTTAAGAAAAAATGTTAATGAAAAATTGGTTTAAACTAAGTTTTGTAATAAAATAGTTCCTCCGCCTGCTTTAGAATGATTTTTTTTTTAGCTACGGACTTTTGTCCTACTGAAAAGTGTAAATGGTTGCTGATTTGAGCCTGGTGCACTGCAGAGGTGAGGATGAGGGAGTGATTTCAAATATAAAAGCAACACTTTGAGACTGCAGAAGGTGTAGAAAGCAGATTGAAAACCACATAAGGCTACTTTTGTTTTGGTACTAGATCCGCTAAACTGCTTCCTTCTGTAAGTTGTTGTCCTTCTTACCTCCCGAAACACAGGACAGATATGTTGATTCTACATGTTTCTCTGTAGTTTCCATCCCCCTGTGCTGTGCTCTGCGTTTTTTTTTTTTTTTTTATATGTCCTCGGAGCTCTGGTACCGAGCTCCCCCCTCCCATGCAATTCAAACTGACAGCCATGCACATGAAAGGCGTAAAAGCTGCAGGACCTTATAAGAATAACGGCTTTTCCCCCCATTCGTGGTTCCTTGTTCCGTAAGTGCAATAAAAATAATACTTAGTGTCACTCTGACACTTGGACTGCTTTGTGCAGCTTGACTATCGGTGCTGTTGTAGAATGGTTTGACAGCTACAGGCATGTGCTGCTCTTTTAAAACTCCCGCTCTGCCGACCGCAGGTGTTGTGAAGCCCATCAGACTGACAGCTTCCTTTTCATTCTTTCATGTTTTTTAAATGTGTGGCTGAGAGAGAGAGATACTTTTTTTTTTGGGAGTGGGGAGTTGACCAGCTGTAACCTTGCTCTAAGCGAGAGAAAAAAAATGGTGGCTGGTCAATTTGAAAATTCGGGGTGCCCAATGATATGCTACGTAATGGGGCACCCCAAATTGGCACTTGTTCTTTAGTGGGCATCTACTGAAAAATAAATGCATGCCTGGCATGGCCTTTCAGCCAATCAGCATGCCTTATTTTTCAAGACCATTTTCTAAGTGTACAGTACTTCATGTATTTTTGGGAGGTGGTAAAAACAAACAAGATCTAAAAATCTGCTCTGACACAGATCATCTGCCACATGTTCTTATGCAATACAGCCAATGGATGAAAAGCCATAACATATATTTTACCGCTATAGTTTTACAAGAAACCAGTATGTAAAAAAAAAAAAAAAAAGTATGTAAAAAATAGCGAACATTCATAGTTTTTATTTATGAAAAAAATTACTACTTTAATCACATACATCAGGTATTTGGCTCCTGAGAGCACAATGTAAGCAAGATGGAAACAGCAGAAAGGTGCGATCCATCAGAAGCTGGTTTGCAAGTGATACAAGTGGGTTAAAAGAGACTAGTGTTATCTTGGCACTGTGCATTCAGAAATACAAACTCTGAATAAACAACACTAATTTTCAGTCTGCCAGGGAGAAACTGGCTACAGAACCACTTACAGGAAGCTTGGAGTCATGAGTCACTGAATCAGAGCTGTGCAGATCATACAGAATTTTTGGTGTTAGCTTGCGCTCTTCCTCATTCTACTTAGTGTGAATGAAAGTATGAATGAACAGAGGTCCTCCTATGGTAGTAACACCTGACTGGCCAACAGTAAGCTAATCTGGTGTTACTACTATAGGAGGGCGTGTTTTCATTCACATGTACCAAAGAGAAGAAGAGCGCAGTCTGCTCAGTGTCAGTGATTTTAAGCAGCATTTTTTTACTGTCCAATAATGTCAAGGAACATAACTGTGTGTGGGTGGGCGATCTGGTGTGGGGAGGTACCGATAGCTACCAGCAACTTTCTTTTCACGGGATGGACAGGTGATTGGGTTGGGGGAGGGACCGCTAGCCACTAGGGAATTTTTTTGAAAGGAGATTGATTACAGTACTGAAGTCTCATGTTCCAACTTGGAGGATATTTATAGTAGCACGCACTGTGTTTGAGTGGCAAACTAGGGAGCTGCAAACTATTTATATGCAGTTGTCAATTTTCTAAATTAAATTGTTATCCTGAATGCGCATGGGTGCTGTGTAATATATATATATATATACACACACATTTTTATCATTTCATGCAAACAAAGTAACAAAATATGAACTTTTTTTTGCCTGAATTTTTATATACAGTATATATTTTCCGGGGGGGGGAGTGGTGCTTTGATTTTCTTTTTTTTTTTTTTGTTTTGCTGAGAGACTGATAACTCTGCTCTCTGATCTGATGGAAAAGAGCCCCTGTGACTAGTGGCAGCTTGAAATTGGGAAAAATTGAATGAGTAAACATAGGCTGCTGCTGCTGCCAGTTCAGTAGTGGAACTCTTTGTTCCAGTGGGGTCCATTTTTGTTCCTGTTATGCCAGTTCTGGGTGGATTAGTGATTGGCTGGTGGTAGATTTAGAGTAACCCAGGTCTGAGATGGGTGTAGGGTTATTTCTGTAGGTTTCCACAGACATTTCAGGTGGTTTTGGTACAGTTCCGTTTCATGCTAGGACTAAGAAGCCTTAGAGGTGTCACCAACAGAAAAACAAATAGTTGGATTTACTTACGGTAAATATTAAATGGGAACCTAAGGAAACACAAGGCTGAGATTAATTTATAGAAATGCAAAACCGAAGTGTTTTATCATTTTTATAACTTAACTTCAATTATACTATGCGGGAAATTGTGGTAAAACCTGAGATTGGGAGGGACGCTTAAAAAATAGGTGAAATACAGTAAGGCGTACTGAGTACTGAGGTACCATACCACAACCAAACATTCCCATTTAAATAGTTCAATGAATTTGTAACCAGATCTTTTAAAATGCATCTGTATTGAACACTATTGACCTTAGGGTTAAATGGGATTTAATGAACCTGTAATTATATTAAAGATCAATGGCAAATATGATTTTTTAGTTTGTTACAGTTTTCAATTTTAACATCAGATTCCTAATACAAAACTATACTTTTAGCATTTGTCAGTGGTCTCTGGTGCGGTTTCTCAATTCATGTTGTCTGAGAAACATTTTAAATATAGCATCTGTAGATTGCGCTTTTCTCTATTACTGTGTTTACAGTATGTGCAGCAATGCTTTCCGAGATCATCGACCGCTTCAACGTCCTGCGGTCATGATGTGAACTGTCTGAGCTCATTCATTTTTTTCTGTTCCACTTTATTCGTAACTGCAGACTGTTAAAGTTGCTGGGAGAGAGCACATGCTTGTCTGGGTCACTGCCTGAAGTATCAGAACTGCGCTCTCTCTCTTTCAACTTCTCTTCTGCAGTCGTCTTCAGATTTGTACTGCTGCCTAGCCCAGTATATACACACAACAAAGAGCGAGCTGTATTTTGTGTCAGAAGTGATTTTGAGCAACACACTGTAGGTAAAGGTTCACCCTCCTTATTATCTGTGTCTCCATAGCGAGGAACTGCTACTGTATGTTTGTGCTTACTAAATAACTGTTGTGTGCTTCCATTTTTCACAGCCTGACAGTGGATTGTATGCGATTCAGTTACAGTTTTAAATTTACACTGCAGAGATTAGACCTGTTCATATTTTAAGTACCTTGTGTTATTTTCTTTCTCCTTGTTAACCTCAGACACCAATGGGAGACACTGTGTTATCTAACTCTGTGGCAGTGACAGCCGGCTTCTGCTATCTGCTCTGTGTCAGTGTGAGCACTGGCGAATTTTGCCTAAATCCGAGCTGGCTGCCTCTGTTTGAACATTGTTTTTTTTTTATGATCCCGTTGCCCTGAAGCATAGTTTGCTGCTCCGTTTGACAGACAATATAGGACTGTCACTGCCAAGCCGATCCTTTGTTACACACTCTATCCTTTCTGGTGCCTCCTCTCACCCCGTCTCAGCCAGACTAATAAACCTAACTGTGATCCAGTTGATTTTGTCTGCATACAGGAATATGCCCTCTTTAATGTATGTGTATGTGTATATATATATATAAAACAGGCTCATTAAATCCCATTTAACCCACAGGCCAATAATGTTCAATACAGACGCATTTCAAAAGATCTGGTTACTCAGGTTCTGATAGATGACGTACTGTATGTAGATCCTTCATGTTACTACTAGTCACTGCTTCTCATTGCATTTCTTATGAAAATTAACTTGACCCCGTTCAGAATTCTAGGTGTGTGCCAACTAACAAGAGCCTCGCAACTTAAAATACAAAGCACCACCTAAATTAAAAAACACAAATTTCCTAATGATGCTACTGCATAGTTAACAGTTATGCCATGAATACTCTGCCTTGTGGAATGGCTCATGACTTTACCAGCTATGACTGCAGAATAAAAAAAAATAAATGCATTCCATATACTGTAGATGCTGCATGACAGATGCCATTAAAATCTATAGTACTGTACATCTCATTTTTACCAACTCTCTTGGAAAAAAAAAAAAACAATACAAACACACACACACACACACACACACTTCTATTTTCTATAGCTCTGCAACTTTGCTAGGCTCCTCTATTTTACCAGCATATATCTAAATGAACAAGAAGATGAGCAAACACATTTCGAACAGATGCTGCATGATGGTGCTTTTCCTTTTAATAGAAAAATTCAGCACTGTTGTTTTCCACCCGTGTTTTGCCTTTAACAGGGCTCAGCAGTCAGATGTACTGAATGTCTGGTATACATGCCTGCATCTCATCCTGCCTTTTAAATCGATAGACTTATAAATATAATAAGTGCCATGGGTCGCAAGGGCCATCTCAGCCAGCCCTTCCCCTAGCCGGAGCACCACTGCTGTTCCTACCGTTTCAGCTCAGTCACAGGCAGGCGTGGGTCACAAGGCCATCTCAGCCAGCTCTCACCTAACGAGACAGCGTTGCTGTCTCCTGGGTTTGAGCTCAGTCACAGGCAGTTGTGAATTTAGGGCCATTCATGACCCTCCCTAGCCAGCGCTGGCTGCTGTCCCTACGCTTAAGCTCAGTCACAGGTACGATGTGCAGATCATAATCGAGCATCAGCGCCAGTGCTTTCAACTGGCGTGTGTTTGAACAAAGGGTCTAGCTGTTTGGCGCCAATTTCAAAAAGGACTTCCACATGACTAGTTGGCTCAGCTGTGCTGATAGTTTTTTCTCATGCTATTCAAACATGAAGTCTTGCTGTATTCTGACATTATGCAGTTAGCCCCAGCACTTGAACTGCTCCGGATAGGAAAGAGTTAACTCTATGCCAAAGCATAGAACGTTGAGCTCGACCTCGGTTCAAAATTCTGTCTGCTGCACTTTAAAGTGTAACCGTCAGATTCTTATGACCTAACACTAACTATCCCCACTATGTGGAAATTGTAAAATTTACTAGCCAAAAAGGCAACCAAATATTCTGGATCCCCAAAAGACTCAAGTTGAGAAATCCAAAACAAAAACTAGGTAGTGAACAAATATAATTATCAAAACATATAAATAACCTGCTCCTCCTGTTTAAAAAGCGGAGAGTGCCAAGTACACCCCTGAGGTGCAACACTGCGCCTGCCAGCCCACTTCCAAAAAACCAGGTTCTGAGAGGGGAGGCAGGTCAGAATACAGCAAGACTCTATTACAAGAAACACAGTTACTAAGGTGAGTAATTTTTTCTTCAAACAACATGAAGTCTTGCTGTATTCTGACATTGTGCAGACTACCAAGCAGTACCTCCAACCTCTAAGGAGGAGGATATCGAACCTATTTTGGGAATAGGCTCTGCAGTACTGCTGTACCAAACCTAGCATCACTCCTAGCCTGGATATCCAGAGAGTAATGCTTGGTGAATGTATGGACAGTTTTCCAGGTGGCTGCTTTGCATATCTCTAATAAGGGTATATCTCTGGCAGCAGCTGTACTTCTAATCGAATGAGCCTTTAGGCCTGAGCGGGGTACTTTGCCTAGCTTTTCATAGCAGAATTGTATGCAAGAGACAATCTGCCTGGCTATAGTTCTCTTAGTGGCAGGTTTACCCTTCCCCACTTCACCATAAGTGAGGAACAACTGGAGGGAGTCAAACATAAGTGCCTTAGTACGCTCAATGTAGTAGCCAAGAGACCTTTTAACATCCAAACTGTGTAATCTTCTCTCTCCTGAAGAAGAATGATCAGTGAAGAACACAGGAAGAAACATGGATTGGTTCAGATGAAAATCCGAAACCACTTTTGGTAAGAACCTTCTGTTGGTTCCAAGAACCACCTTATCTCTATGGAATGAGATAAAAATCAGGCTCCACTGACAGAGCTTGCAATTCACTGATACGCCTGGCAGAGGTAATAGCTACCAGGAACACAGTTTTCCAAGTCAAGTACTTAAGTTCTGCTGAAGACAAAGGCTCAAAAGGGGGTTGCATAAGCTGAGCAATGCAAACATTAAGATTCCAAGCAGGAGTAGGATCCCTAAAGTGGGAATTGGTATGAAGCAATCTTTTGAAGAATTTACAGAAAACAGAGTGAGATGCCAGTGAAGATGGCTTTCCCACTGATAGAAATACAGAAACAGCTGACAAATGTACTTTGAGGGTAGCTGGTCTGAGGCCTAAGGCATTATGATGAACCATGTAATCCAGAACTGTAGACAAGTCAGCAGTACCTAGGGATATGTGCTTACTGGAACACCAAATGCTGAATCTTTTCCATTTGGAGTTATAAGTTTTTCTGGTGGCAGGTTTTTGAGAGGCTTTGAGAATGTCCAGAACCCCCTTGAGACAGATGCTTATTTGCATATTCTAGCTCTTCAAGAGCCATGCCTTGAGATTGAGAGACCGAAGGTTGGGGTACCAAATCCTCCCCTGAGAAGAGGTTAACAGGTTGTGATTCCTGGGGAGAGATAGGGGAGGATGGACTGCTAGGGACAGCAACAGGGGATACCAAGGCTGTCTGGTCCAGTCTGGAGCAATCAGGATCACTTTGCAAGATTATGACCTTATCTTGACCAGGACTTTGAACAGTAGAGGAAAAGGAGGAAAGGCATACAAAAATTTCCCCTCCCAATCCAGAATTAGAGCATCCAGGGGGACTGAACTCAAGACTGGGGGTCTGCAACAAAAGAGGGGAAGTTGGTGACTGTCTGTGGCTGCAAAGAGATCCATCTCTGGAGTGTCCCACCTTGAAAAGATCACTTTTAACACTAGAGGATCCAGGGACCATTCGTGATGGCCCTGGGAAATCCTGCTCAATGCATATGCTAGCACATTGTCCTTCCCTGGAAGGTGGACTGCCACCAGAGAGGTCTGCAGAGAATAAGCCAGGGACCATAATTTCATGGCTTCTGTGCACAAGGCCATAGACTGAGTGCCTCCCTGCTTGTTGATGTACCACATGGTGGTGGTGGTGTCTGTCCTGACCTGAACCACCTTGTTCTGTACCGAGTCCGAGAAGGCTTGTAGAGCCAGGTACACTGCCCTGAGCTTCAGAAGACTGATGTGGAGAAGAGACTCCTGAGTGGACCACACTCCCTGAGCTGTGAGGGCTTCCAGGTGAGCCCCCCAACCCAGGAGAGAAGCATCTGTGGTTAGAACCACAGAATGTGACTGAGTGATGAATGGGACCCCCTGCCTGAGGTTGTCCTGATCAAACCACCATTGGAGAGCCTGGATCAGAGTCTGAGTCACTGGAATTAGTTTGCTTAGAGAATCTTTATTCTGAGACCAAAAAGCCCTCAAATGGAACTGAATGTCTCATCTGAAATCTGGTCCCTTGGACCACTGCACTGGAAGCTGCCATGTGGCCCAGGAGTTGAAGGAAATGCCTTGCTGGTCGAGACACCAGAAGGTGGAAAGAAGAAGCCAGCTCTATAAGGGCCTTTACCCTTGCCAAAGGGAGAAAGGCTCTTGTTTTGACAGTATCCAACTCTACCCCTATGAAGATCAAGAGTTGCACTGGCTCGAGAACTGATTTGGGAAGACTGAGGAGGAATCCTACAGAAGTGAGCACTTGCTGGGTCACTTGCAAATTTGACTTGACATGGTCTGGAGACTGACCCACAATGAGAGTGTCGTTCAGGTATGGGAATATGGAAATGTTTTGTCTCCTTAGAAAGGCCACTACTACTGCTAGGCATTTTATAATAACCCTTGGAACTGATGTTAGGCTGAAGGGCATTGCTTTGAACTGATAATGGCCTGAAGGCAGTTTGAACCTGAGGTACTTTCTGTGGGAGCAACTGATGGGAATGTGAAAATAGGCATCCTTTAGGTCCAGGGAGGCTAGCCAGTCCCATGGCCTTAGAGAGGGATTATTCCCAGAGCCACCATTTCGAATTTTGGCTTTACTAGGTGATCGTTTAAGTATCTTAAATCTAGGATGAGCCGCCACTCTCCTGTTTTTTTCGGGGTAAGGAAGTATCTGGAGTACAGACCTTTGCCCCTGTGAGGTGCAAGAAAGTACAGTTACGTAAGAACTTACCGTGACAGTAGATCTTCAAGAGAGGCTCTTGCAGTAGGCAATTACATATAGGACTGACGTCGGCAGGCGGCAGGACCCCACGGAAAAATTTCTAGCTAGCAGTCCCTGTCGAGGGACCGCCCCCAGGTCAGGTGACCGGCATCAGGAGAGTCGGGTATAAAGGCGGTCCCGACACCCATATCCAGTTCTTTCCGCCACGGCCAGAAAGGCCGGACGAGAGAGCCGAATATTTCCATCACTGAAAAGGAGCTGAAAAAGCCTAGGGGATGGATGCTGCAGAAGTATTACTATCAGAAGAGCCTCTCGAAGATCTACTGTTACGGTAAGTTCTTACGTAACTGTACTATCTTACTTCGAGAGGGCTCTTGCAGTAGGTAATTACATATAGGACTGAATCCCAAGCAGTCTGGAACAAAGAGAGGCACCGAGAGGAGGAAAACTACTCCAAGAAGCAGTTCTAGCTGTGCAAGCCTCAAGATAAGAGGCCTTGCAAAACAGCCAGCCTGAAGCCTGTTCTGTGGCGAGAGGCAACATCCAAACTTTAGTGTTTAGTAAAGGTATGAATGGAAGTCCAGGTGGTGGCAGCGCAGATGTCTGCCGCAGAAACATTTTTGAAACAAGCCGCTGAGGCAGCTACTCCTCTGGTGGAGTAGCCTCTTACCTGACCCGGGAGGATCCTGCTGTATTTGTCATAACAGAAAGTGATGCAATGAGCCAACCACTTAGATAGGCATTGCTTACAAACAGCATTGCCTTCCCTTTCATGAGCAAAAGAGACGAACAATTGATCAGTCTTTCTGAGATCCTTCGTCCTGTTGGTGTAGTATCTCAGAATCCAGTGAACATCCATGGTATGGAGTAAATACTCCCCTTGATTACAGTATTGCGTGAAAAAGGCAGGTAACTCTATGGACTGATTTAGAGTAGACTCTGCTACTACTTTAGGGAGAAACTTAGGAATCATGCGAAGAGCAACCCGTTCCTTGTGAAAAATCAAGTATGGGATTTTGCACATCAGGGCCTGGAGCTCGGAAATTCTCTAGGCGGAAGTAATGGCCACCAAGAAGAGAGTCTTCCACGAAAGTAACTTCAAGTCCGCAGAAGCTGCCGGTTCGAAGAGAGGCAGAGTAAGTTTCGCCAGAACAAAGTTCAAGTCCCAAGTGGGAGCAGGAGTACGGATAGGGGGTCTCAGATGAAGGACCCCTCTCAGAAAGGTCTTAGAGACCTCCAACTGAACAAAGATTGTGTCTGCAAAGGGGACATGATTGGCCGAGACGGCCGCCATGTGTACCTTCACAGAAGAATGACTGAGACCCAGGTCAAACAGATGACGTAGATACTCCAGCAGAAGCCCCGCTGAACAGGAGAAAGGTTCCGCGTTCTTGGAAGTGGCCCAGGTAGTGCATCTTTTCCACTTCATAGCGTAAATGGATCTAGTGGAGGGTTTTCTGGCCTTCATCAAAATCTCCGCCACTTGGGGAGACACCCCAAAACGGGACTGAGCTAAGTCTGCAGGAGCCATGCGTGCAGCTGAAGGGATTTGAGGCCTGGATGGACCAGGGTCCCCTGATCCTGGGTCAGTAAACCTCGAGACAGAGGAAGAGGATGATCCTCTGAGTATTGTTGTAGAAGAGAGAACCAAACTTGCCTGGGCCAGAAAGGAGCAATCAGAATCATTCGTGCTCCTTCTGAAGCTAGTTTCTATAAGACTCGTGGAATAAGTGTAATTGGGGGAAAGGCATAGACGAATCTGTCCTTCCAGTCTAGAGACAGAGCATCTCTCCAGAAAGCTCCTTGCTCTGGAACGAGTGAGCAGAAGATGGGAAGCTTTGCGTTTAGAGGGGATGCGAACAGGTCAACCTGTGGTCTTCCCCAAAGTCAGAAGATATTGTTTAGGACCCCTTGGTCCAGTTCCCACTCATGAGTCAGAGCAGAAGAGCGACTTAGCTTGTCTGTGAGGGTGTTGTCGACTCCCGGAACGTGAACTGCTGTGAGGTGAAGGTCGTGCTGTGTTGCTCAATCCCAAACCCTCACTGCCTCCCTGCAAAGAGGGTAGGACCGAGTCCCTCCCTGTTTGTTGATGTGCCAAACCATGCACATGTCTGTCTGGACGGCTAGGTGGCCAGGAAGGACGTATTGGTGAAGGGCTTGGAGAGAGTACAACACTGCCCGGAGCTCGAGTACACTGATGTGGAGAGCTTGTTCGAGCTTGGACCAGGAGCCCTTGGTCCAATGAGGCCCTAGATGGGCTCCCCATCCTTTGCCCGAGGCGTCTGTGGTTAGAGACTGGGAGGGGGGAGGACGAAAGAAAGGAACTACCCGAAACAGGTTCTCTCGAACCATCCACCATTGTAAGTTTTGAAGCATCAGCGAGGAGACCAGAATTGGGTGATCTAGGTCATCCACTAACTGATCCCACTGAGAAATTCTCACGTGGAGTCGAGTGCGAGGAACTGTCAAGACAGCAGCCTCCATGAGCCCGAGAAGGTGAAGGACCGACCTTGCGGAGACCTGCCTGCAGCTGGACAGCAGCCTTATGCGAGTCTGAAAGGTGGACGCCCTGTCCGGTGGCAGGAAGGCCCTGCCTGAGGTCGTATCGAGAATCGCCCCAATAAACTGTAGTCTCTGGGATGGGATCAGGTGGGACTTGTAATGGCTGATGGTAATGCCCAGGCAGGCAAAAACCTGCTGGGTAAGGGAGAGGCAGCGCAGGAGTTCCTCCTGGACAAGGCTCCAGAGCCAATCGTCCAGTGGGAAAACCTGCACCCCACTGGTGCCATGGGTGGGCCGCCACCACTTCCAGGCATTTGATGAATACTCGGGTGCCGAGGATGAAACGGAGCGCCTTGAATTGGTAGTGGTCCCCCTGGAATACAAAACGTAGGTATTTGCGGCGTGATGGGCGAATGGAAATGTGCAGGTAAGCATCCTGCATATCCAGGGCACACAGCCATTGTCCCGGCCGGAGGAGGGGCAGAAGGCTCTGCAAAGAGAGCATCCTGAACCTTTTGTATTCCACAAAAAGATTCAGGGAACTGAGATCCAGAACTGGTCCGAGATCTCCTGTCTTCTTTGGGACCAGGAAGAAATCGGAATAGTAACCCGTCCCTTGCAGATGAAGGGGGATGGGTTCTATTGTATGTTTCAGCAGTAGAGCTGAAATTTCCTCCTGGACCAAGAGAAGATGTTCCCTTGACTACGACGACTTCAGAGGGGGGTGGCGAGGTGGTTTCTGAAGAAACTCTATCGAGTGTCCTTCCATGATGAGCTGAAGTGCCCAAGAATCTGTTGTTATCCTCTCCCAGCCCTGAAGGTGGAGGGAAAACCTCCCTCCTACCATTTCTCCAGGGAGTCTGGAGGCTGTGGGAGAGGGAAGAAGTCAGGTGGTGTGGGGCAGCGCCGCAGCTGAAGCACCCGCTGCTTTTTTGGGTAGTGGGGCTTAGCAGCTGTGGGGGCCCGGCGTTTTGTGGCCTGCCTTTCCTGGGGTTTCGCCTTGGGCCGATTCCGTCTGCGAAAGGGACGGCGCTGCTGCTGATGGGGGCGGTACATGGAATCGACAGACTTCAGTGCCATCCCCTTCACTTGCAAATCAGTGGTGATGTCAAGACACCAACCCCTGGAAAGGGCGCTTCCTGGATAACGGATTGCACCTCCGGGACCAACCCTGACACGCGGAGCCAAGCATGACGCCGTAGGCCTACGGCGAAAGCTGAGCTCCGTCCAGCAGTGTCCACTGCATTGTATGTCGCACGAAGCATGTGTTGACTGGCCGAACGTGCAGAGCGGACAAGATCAGCCAAGTCCTGCTTGACTTGGGAGTCTGGCAGGGAGTCCAATCTGGCTTCCACCTGAGTCAGAATGGCCTTCGGGTAGTCCCCCATGTGGCCGACATAATTCAGGGCCCTAATCCCCAGCGTGGAGGAAGCAAAGATCTTCTTCCTATACTGGTCCAGATGGTGGGATTCTTTGTCAGGTGGCGATGAGTTGAGGTGTACTGGGTTGGCCGACCGGCCGTGAGCCGCGCTAATCACGACCGAGTTGGCATGAGGGTGAGAATCTAGGAAATCAACGCCATCTGGAGCCTGATATAGCCTATTTGACTTCCTTGGAAGTGGGGCTAAAGCTGACAGTTGTTTCCATATGGTGGCAACGAGGTCGGCATGAGGCTCTATCCAGGGTGGCACCAAGGTAGGAGCTGTCACGGGCAGATCCAGATGTTCAGCGAGTTTCAGGCGCTGAGGATCTGGATCCAGGGAGTGCCACTGATGAACTTCCTGGATTTTCCTTAGCAACTCCATAAAAGAAGGATCTTCCGGAGGAGTCCTTGGCCTGGGCTTTGACGAAGAGCGTGGCTCGTCGTCCCTCTTGGAGCAACCATCGGAGGAATCCGAGGAGTTCAAGGGTGAAGAGGAGGAGGAGGAGGAAGAGGAAAAAGACTCCCTTTCCCTACCAGGGAGAGGAACAGACCCCTTGGGAAGCCTCCGGGGAAGCGTGTCCTGCCCCTCTCTGGACCCAGACGGAAGAGCCCTGGAGTCTGGAGGTGGTGAGGGAGTGTGCCGCCTCGGAAATATGGGAACCTGAGACGGCACCGTCGTCGGTAGATCGCCTCGACCTCCTGGTGAGCTGAGCTGGCCTCAGCCCACCAGGAGGCCAGAGTCTCCTGCAGGTCCACTGGCAGCTGTGGGGTGGTGGAGGAGGAGGAGGAGGAGGAGGTGGGGATAAGGATACGGGTTGTACCCGTACGAAGAGTATCCAAAACCCAGCTGCAGAAAGCCCGGAGTCGGGTACTGTGGCGCTGGATACTGTGGTCCCGGGTACGTCGGCGACGGATAGGACAGAGGGTACCCGGGAGCCGGGGGAACTGCCGGAGCAGATGGCCCGGCCGGCAGCCTCATGGGCAGATCCACGTTGGAGGGCCCAGCGGTGGGGGGACATCCGGAAGCGGGATGTTGCCCAGACTCGGTAGAACCGACGTCGGGGCCGGCATCAGATCCGGCGCACCAACCAGAGGACAGTCTGACGGAGGAAGGTCCCCAGCGTCGCCCGGGGATGAAGGGGAAAATTGCCCAGGGTCAGGCTGGGGGGACTCTGGGTCCCCAGACGGCAGCGAAGGCTGCGGATAAGTGGGGACGACGGATGTGGGGGGGGTCAGTCGGTTCTGTTGCTGACCGGACGTCAGACGAGCCAACGTGCGGCTTTACGGCGAGCTCTGGCAGGCGCCGGAGGAGCCGCATCCAGCTTATGGAAGCCTTCACCGGAGGCAGGCTGAGGAGAAGGATTGGCCTGGTCCAATGGGAGAGAGGCCACGCGCCGCCCCGAAGGGTCGTGAGTCTTACTGGCCTTCTCCGCGCGGACGTCAGAGGAGCCGATGCCCGACTTACTGGAGTCACCCACGCCAGTAGGCCGTGAGCCTTGGCCGAACCGGGGGCGGAGGCCTCCAATTGCCCGGAGGCGCCCAAAAGGCCCCAGTGCGAGCCAGACGGGTGGGCCGATGCCCCCTCAGAAACCTCCGAGGCGGCCGTTGAGGAGCGGTCCCCCAGAGGGGATGTTACCTGTGTTCCGGCGGCTCCTGAGGGAGACGTGGTAGAGGAGCCCTTGTCCCGGTGCCTCTCCTTATCCCTCTTCCGATGGCCTTCGGGGGAAGTGGACATCTACCTCAGTTTTTTGAGCTCCTTCTCCATTGAACTCATCTTTTTCTTCAAAATATGGGCTTCCAAGGATTGCTGCCGCCTTTTCCGGGTAGTCGCGTTGAAGCTGAGGCAGTGCTGGCACTTCTCGACCGGGTGATCGGGACCTAGGCAGAACAGGCACAGGGAATGGCCGTCCTTGTGTGGTAGTTGGGCGCCGCACGAATCGCACTTGTTTTTGTGCTCGGAGGGTGTAGGGGACGACATACAACGACGATGATAGCTGACGTTAGTCGAAAAAACAAATTACTTCGGTAAAACCGTGACGATTGGGTTGACGGCTACGAACTTTTTCGCGAGGCGCTGCACGAGCTAACAGCGGAAAGAACTGGAAGGCGGCGCCAGGGATCGCCCTTTACACCAACATCTCCGGACGCCGGTCACTTGACGTTTGGGCAGTCCCTGGCCAGGGACTGCTAGCTAGAAATGTTTCCGTGGGGTCCTGCCGTCTGCTGACGTCAGTCCTATATGTAATTACCTACTGCAAGAGCTCTCTCGAAGTAAGATCTTTCTCAATGGCTCTGAGAGCCAGCAGAGATGAAACCGCTGCCTCTAGGGCAATGGTTTCAGAGATGTTTGCAGGTGGAAAGGACCTGACCCTCAGCTCTGGAAATTTTTTGAAGCTGAGGGCCAGTCCCTGGCTTACTACCTCCAGGACCCACTTGTCTGAGGTAACAGACTTACAGTCCTGGAAGTAGTAAGCCAGCCTGCTTCCTACAGGAACTGGGGAGTCGACTCGGACTGACACATCAGGGTGTCTGCTTGGCAGGAGCCTTAGACTGAGAGGAGGATGCAGCCCTACTCATCCCCCTTCTGCCTCTCCCTCTGAAGAACCCCCTCTGAGGAAAAGGAGAGGAGGCCTGTGCCTGGT
Source organism: Neoceratodus forsteri (assembly GCA_016271365.2). Classification (NCBI taxonomy): domain Eukaryota; kingdom Metazoa; phylum Chordata; order Ceratodontiformes; family Ceratodontidae; genus Neoceratodus; species Neoceratodus forsteri. The sequence continues at coordinate 1,014,656,206 of CM028131.1, read as the reverse complement.
AAAAAGGCCTGTGAAAGTGCCTGCCCCTGCCCCTAGATTGCTGCTTCTGAGGAGTTGCCTGCCTTTCCTTGGCCTGTGCACTCCTGTAGGTGGTCCTGTATTCATCCATTTTCTTCATATAATTCTCTGTCTGCTCCCCAAACAGAGAATTCTCGATGACAGGGAAATCCATGGCCTTAGCCTGGGTGTCCTGTGATAGGCTAGTACATCTGAGCCAAGGCAGTCTCTGAAGAGCCACAGATGTAGCCATGACTCGTGATGACACATCACTGGAGTACATAGCAGCATGCGACAGGATTTTTGATGTCTCAATCCCATCAGCAGCCACCTCCTCCAGCTCCTTGGCAAGCTGGGGAGAAGCCTGTTTAGCCAGTTCCAGAATAGTATCCCAACTGGACTTCTGATATCTGGCTGTATAGGCCATATAGTTAGCCTGTCGAGTCCCAAGGAAGATGCCATGTTCTGCTTTTTAGCCATGGCATCCGGCTTCCTGGAGTCTTTATCCAGGGGTGTGTGAAGCCAAGGGTATGTTAGCCTTATCACAGGCTGCAGCCTGCATTACCCCAGCACGGTTGCATTGCTGGTACAAGTACTCCGTACCTGGGCCTGACAACATATACCTCTTGTCCATTCGTCTGTCCACAGGAGGTAAAGAATTTGGAGTTTTAAGTAACTTCTTTGTCTGTTTCCCAAAAGACTGGTGAAGGGGAACAGACAATCTCTTTGACTCTGGGATGTCCATCATCTCCACATAGTCAGGCTCCTCTTGCTCCTCAACAGCTTCATCCAGAGGGAGCTGGAGTGTTTCTGCCACTTTTTGCAGAACATAACGTGGGACGGGGACTCAGAAAGCCTAGGAGGGGAAATACCAGAACGTCTGTCTGGGGAGATGTCCGGTTCTATGGGCTCATCCAGACCTTCCACACCATCATCATCATCATCATCATCATCATCATCATCATCATCATCATCCCCCCCCTCCAAATCCAGTTCATAATAGTCTTCTGGGGAATCATCCTGAACCGGGGGAACCAACTGAACTGAACGCCTACCGGGAGGCGTTGGATCAGCTGGAACTGAACGGAGTGGTTCAACTATTCTAATCGCTCTGGCAATTTCCTCGACGGTTGGAAGATGGGGTTCTGGATCCGAACCAGCCAATTTCTCTTTTTTCTTTCTTTTTGCCGGAACTGACCCCTCAGAAATGGCTCTCCTTTTGCCCGAGGGAGTCTTGCTCAGGTTAGTGGGCACTCCCTCAGGTTTGGCTGGAACTGAACCGGGCTGGCCATCCGGGTCAGCGGACTTTTTGGCTTCCTTTTCCCTAAACCTGCCCAATGTTTCATCCAGGGTGGCCTTAGGAAAATTTTTACATATTTGGCAGTCTGAACCAAGGTGGTCAAAACCCAGACAATAAACACAGGTGGTGTGGGGATCAGCCTTAGCAAAGGCCTCCCCACACTTACTGCAGTGTTGAAACCCAGTGGGCCCAGTTTTTCTCTTGGGTTTCTCAGACAAAGCCATCCTACAACTTACCCTTTTTTCGGCAACAGGCAGGCAAAACCCTCTTATCGGTTCCAAACTGTACATGGGTGTTGGGGGAGTTAAAATACTTTTTTTTTTTAAGAACAGATAACTAAATTCACACTAAATTCAGAGCGAGAAAAATAACAGACAACCGGTTCAGCCGAACCAATTGAAAATATTACTTTTACAATTTCCACAATTTTAGCACTAGTCCACTACCTAAAGTACTTACTATACCGAAAAATAAAATGAAAATAGCGGTTTAAAACTGACATTTTTACTGGACCGAACCGATAGCGAAGGAGAGATCTCCGGAGCGACTGTTCAGTTAGGCGGAGTAAAACAGAGGGAATTTATGAATTTTAAGGAGCCAAAACAGCCTGCCTTTACTTCATATATGTAAATTAAGTACAAGCAGAGGGAATTTAAGTATTTTAAGGAGCCAACCAGTATTAGTGCTGTGAGATTACAAAAAAATCCGATTTAGCGTGTCCAGGCACCAAACTCCTGGAGCAGCTCTCGTGCTGCATTGTAGTGCTAACTTGCCACTGGAGTTAATATTGCTAGTAGAAAAGCTAATTTCTGCGTGCTGTACTCTGAAACCGAATTAAGAATTACCTCACATGGTGCCAGGCAATCGGACTGTAGAAGCTTCTCCCTGTTTCAGAATACGACGGCTGCTTCTCCTGCTGCATTATAAATTTGCCCCTCTCTCTTTTCTCCTCAGGCAGCTGTGGGTCGCGAGCACCATCTCAGCCAGACCTCCCTTAGCCAGAGCACTGCTGCTGTCCCTACCGTTTGAGTTCAGTCACAGGTACGGTGTGCAGATCGTGACTGGAGCATCAGCGCCAGTGCTTCCAACTGCATTTGTTTGGCACTGCCGGTGCTCTGCATCGGCTGCTGCCCCCCCTTGGTGAGCAAAGACTATTCTAGTGCTGATCACATGAGTGACACAGCCTATCTGCCCACTTTCCCATTAGCAGACTACCTGCTGTCACCTCTAGTGGCCGCTACACCCAGCTCCAGAGTGCATTAGCCAACAAGCAGTATGCTGCCTATGTATTTCTCCTTAACTTGCCTGCTTATACCCCTAGCCTCCCTCCCTCCAGCTACCTACCCACAGTTGCAGTCAAAGTCCCCTACTGTCTAATCCAGTCCAGTTCCCCTGTCCCTTCATACAACCTCCACCCTAGGGCAGCTGCACCTTTGCCCCATGAACAAATGGGTTCTTGGTGCTTCCATTCTGCTACCCTCCTTTCACACTGGGTTAACAGTATTACACACCTCCTCTTTAAGTGGCACTCCGCAACCCTCCCAGGAACTCCATTCCAGCCGCAAGCCCCAATGGACCTGGCTCAAAACTAAACAGCTTATAGTGCTTCTTACTCCTACTGGCAGGGGACATTGAATCAAACCCAGGACCTCGCCCCTCCCAACCCCACCGTACCGATTACTCTACCCAGAGGTCTTAAAGAAGTGCACTTTAACATCTGCAGCATCCTAAACAAAATAACTGCTCTGCAACCACTCGTACTATCAATACGCCCAGATGTACTGATCATCTCTGAGACATGGCTGAAGCCCCACCACATGTATGCTGAATTAACTATCCCTGGCTACTCGCTCATTAGACATGACCGCCAGGGCAAAAAAAAGAGGCAAAGGTATTGTCATGTACATCTCCTCCAGGCTCCAGTTTACCCTGTCCAGCTACCCTTACATTCACATGCCATAGACCCTTGCTAATTAAACTATCACTCCCATGCTCTACCCCTGTATATGTTGCTGGCTCCTACTGTGCACCCCTGACACCCCTCCCCCCGCCCATCGCCCTTGACCACCTAGACACGCTAAAGTCATCCGCATCAGCAGGCGAGCTACATATCCTCTGGGATTTCAACTTCAATTGGTTTGCCAACGACAGCTCCAAGCTATATAGCAAAATAAATGCTCTAAACCTCACCCAGCAAATTTCCTAACCCACCCGACTAAATCACAAATCACAGAACCACTCCCTCCTGGACTGGGCCCTTACCTCACACCCCCATCGGATTATTGAAGCTGGTCTACTCCCAGACTCCCTAAGCAGCCAGCCACATGATCTATGTGGTGAGGAAAGTATACAGGCCCAATGAACCTCCCCCCAAGGATGCTGTTCACTAGATCCTATAAATCTCTAGATCTAGCGGCACTCTTAAATGACCTAGCACACACACTGACTGGTCCTTCATCCCTAAGGCTTCTTCCATTGACACTGCCCTTGAACTCTTCAAGTCCAGTTTCCTCGCAGTATTTGGGACTTCCATGCGCCCCTCAAAAGGACAAAGGCTAGGGGTACCCACCTCCCCTGGGTCTCCGCCTCTATCACTGACCAATTCCACGCCAGGGACCAGGCATGGAAAACGTACAAGGCAACTGACACCCAGGTGAGACTCCAACTTTACCGGGCACTCCGTAACTCCTGCACTAAACTTATGCGGCAGGCCAAAACTAATTACTTCAAGTCAGCATTCAACTCAAACCCCAATCATCCAACGAAATTCTGGGAAACAATCAAATCTCTACTCTGCCCCCTGCCCAGCCACTCACCCCGACCTAAACATGCAAGGCTCTACCATCTCGGAACCTGAGGGAAGAGGCCTCTGCCTTCAATACCTTCTTCACTAACTGCATGGCCTCTCTCCTATCAGCTCTCCTGCGCCCTCCCACGAGCACAACCTCGCTAATGCCGCCCACCTCCCTAACATCCAGCCTCTCATTTCGCCTGGTCTTCCCAGCTGAAGTGCTAAAAGCACTGTGGACACTCAATCCCAACAAAGGCAAATGCCCCACTGCACTGGATGCCAAAATGCTACACCTGTCGGCTCCTGCCATCGCCGCCCTGCTGGCTGACCTATTCAATCTCTCTTTTACGCTAGCTGCTATCCTGTCTGACTGGAAGCATGCCGTAGTCATCCCCCTTCTCAAAGGGGGTGATCCCTCCTCTCCGCGAAACTACCACCTCATCTCCCTTCTCCCCATACTGGCCAAACTACAGGAACACTTTGTACTCGCCCAACTCTCCTCCTTTCTTGACTCAACCTCCTTCTTCACCCCCTACCAGTCTGAATTTCGGAAGTTGCACTCAACCATTACCTCCCTACTAAGGCTCACCAACGCCATCCTCACTGGCATGGATAAAGGGCACATTACCTCAGTCATTTTCGTTGACCTAGCTAAGGTCTTCGACACAGTCTGCCACTCCCTGCTACTATCCAAACTTACAGATGCCGGACTCTCTGGATCTGCCACCAGCTCTACCTGGCAGGCAGATATCAATCAGAAAAACTTGGCCCCCACACCTCTAACCCCCCCATCACTACCAGTGTCCCCCAAGGCTCAGTCCTGGACCCGGTACTGTTCTCCATTTTCCTGAATGATCTTCCATTGGCCTTCCCATGCACATTAAAGCTCCATTCACATGTACGATGATGACACCGCACTGAATGCAACAGGCCCCTTCCCCTGCTGAAGTGGCCTCTATACTACAGCAGGACTTCAATGCTATTCAGCACTGGTTCTGCTCCAACCTGCTGTTTCTTAACACCAAGAAAACTGTCTCTCTAACCTTTGGCTCACATTGAAGACTCTCCTGTCTCTCTGCCCCCCCCCCACCTTCCTCACCATTGATGGGACTCCCTTGGAAGCTTGCACCTCCTTCAGATACTTAGGTGTCTGGCTCGACCAGCTTATTTCTCCACTCACATCGACTCAATTCACAAGAAACTGCATCCTAAACTTGGTGCCTTATATCGCAACAAGGAGTGCATCCCTCCATCTACCCAGAAGGAAACTGTCTAGAAGATGATCCTCCCGTTACTTGACTATGGCAACATAGTCTACGGCGCTGCTCCCATATCCTCCCTAGCCAGTCTTGACACACACTTCCATTCCTTCTGTTGATTCATCCTGGCATGCCCCCTCATGACTTACCACTGCGACCTCTACAGGTCCCTAGCCCTGCCCTCACTCCAGGACTGCAGGCAAGTACACTGTGCCAGGACCACAGCGAAATACTGGACTCAGTCCCTTCCCCCCATCTCGAATCCACCCTCTCAATCTAATCACTGCCTGCATACTCCCTCAGGAGCGCTGACTTCAGGCTTTTTCATGTCCCATTCATGGGCTCATCCAAAGGTCAAGCTGCTTTCAAATACCGCACGCCCAAACTTTGGAATGCTTTGCCTGCTGACATTAGACTTACCACAAACACTCAGCATCTCAACCACCTCCTAAAAACTCACTTCTCCTCCAGATGTGCATGCACCTAGCACCAGCAAGGGGGTGGTACCCTTGCAATATGCACTCTTTGCATGCCTAGCCTTGTATAGGGGACTAGGTTATTAACTAATCCAGGGGGTTCCGTTGCGGTCGCCACTCCTAGCTCTTTAACAACCTTGTGTAGTGATATGAATGCCAAATGTGCCGAATGTTTAGGTTAATGTTGCTTGCCTGGTTACCTCGTGGTCACAGCCATGGGAGCTCTGTAATCTGTATATACAGGATCTATGTCACTTGTACCATCTGTAAATTGTTGATCTATTATATGTCTTTTCTAATTGCTCCTCTTCCCCCAGGACACATCTGGAATCGAGTGGTTCTCCACTCAGTATGCCTTCCTGGTAAAACTCTTAAATAAAGTATTTAGTCATATAAATCACATTTATCCCTCATCAATGTGAAGATGAAGAATCTTGTATTCATTTATCATTAGTCACTGTACAGTGTATGTGACTGAGGTTGGGTGTTGGGGACTGGGAGGTATAGTATTCAGCTAGTGATGTAAAGTAGAGTACTGTATGAATATATTACATGTACAACTGTCACACAATGCAATGACTGTAGTAAGACAGATGAGTGACAGATTAGAAACAACATCAATGGCACAGTTTGTCATTATTTGGTAATTTTTTTTTTGTTACTTTGAATATTTGCTTACTGTTAGTTGTTTATAAGTTGTCTATTCAATTTATTTTATATAATAATGCTCCATTTGGTCACTGCTGGTTCACCACGTTCCTAATTAAGACCCTGTTTTTTTGGCGAATTGTATGGCTACCAAGGTCTCATTGTGTAGAAATGCTTTATTCAAACTGTTTCCATAGTTCAACCGCATCTGGTCCGCATCATGGGTGTGGGCAGGACAGTAGTGTGGTGGGTAGGTAACTGGCTGGGTGGCAGGACACAGAGGGTGGTGGTAAATGGCTGTCACTCCACAGAGGGAAGAGTGACCAGTGGGGTACCACAGGGATCAGTGCTGGGACCGGTCCTATTCAACATCTTCATCAGTGACATTGAGCAGGACCTAGAAGGCAGAATTTCACTGTTCGCTGATGACACAAAGCTCTGTAACAGAGTAGACACACCAGAGGGTGTAGACAGAATGAGAAGTGACCTGCAGAAACCTGAAGAATAGTCAGGGTTTGGCAGTTGAAATTCAATGCAAAGAAGTGCAAGATAATGCATATGGGGCACAAAAACCCTGGCACAATATATCAGTTGGGGGGTGAGGATATAGCATGCACCAAGCAGGAAAGGGATCTTGGGGTTATCATCTCTGATGACCTCAAGGTAGGGAAACAGTGTGACAAGGCAGCAGGTAAAGCAAATAGGATGCTGGGATGTATAGGCAGGGGCATCACCAGCAGGAAAAGGGAGGTCATAATTCCGCTATACAAGACACTAATGAGGCCCCACCTGGAGTACAGTGTACAGTTCTGGAGACCATACCTACGTAAGGACATAGACAGGGTAGAGAAGGTTCAGAGGAGGGCAACAAAGATGGTGCATGGATTGCATCACAAGTCCTATGAAGACAGGTTGAAGGAACTGAACATGTACTCCCTGGAGGAGAGGAGGGAGAGAGGGGATATGATAGAGACATACAAGTATCTTACAGGGAGGAACAGGGTGCAGGAAAACACTATTTTTAGCTGAAAAGATGTTCCAGGACTAGAGGGCATGGGATGAAGTTGGAGGGAGGACGATTCAGAGGAAACATGAGAAAGAATTTCTTCACAGAACGGTGGTGGACAAGTGGAACACCCTGCCAGAGGAAGTGGTGGGGGCTGAAACAATCACGGGATTTAAGAATGCATGGGATAGACATAAAGGAATTCTGGAGGTCAGGGGTAAGGTGCAACAGACTTCTAGGAAAACAAACTGAACTTACAAGCTCAAATGGGCAGACTGGGTGGGCCATAGGCCCTTATCTGCCGACACTGTCTATGTATCTATGTATCTGCTGGCTCCCAACTCGTTACATGTGATGGGGTACATTTCAACAAATCAGTATGTATATTAAACTAAAACATTTGATGTTGATGCAAATGCTCTAGTCAGAAATATGGAGACAAGTTACACCGTTCACTTCCTGGAGCATGGTGCCAAAAAGGGGAAAGGGGGACAACATATTGTATACATGATGCCATTGATTAGCTGGTCTCCTACTACGGAACGTAAGACATACACATACTGTATATTATATTCATCTTTGTGAGGACATTTTTATTTTAAATTATACACAAAAAATATGCAACATCCTTTTTGACCGGTTTATTAATTGTCATTTGAGGACAGTTCTATATGCTGCATCTGTCTGTGCCTGTGTTGTACACTTGAAAACTTGGAAAAACAATAAAAAGATTAACTGCAAAAATGCTACAATCTTCACATTGGATGGGAAATACATAGGATTTTGAACAGGATAAGTTAATTTTCATAAGAAATGCATTGAAAATCAGTGACTAGTAACATGAAGGATCTACAGTACAGTTAGTAATCCGTTAGAACCTGAGTAACCAGATCTTTTAAAATGCATCTGTATTGGACATTATTGACCTTAGGGTTAAATGGGATTTAATGAGCTTGTTATATACATTAAAGAGGGCGTATTCCTGTACCCAGACAAAATGAAATGCATCACAGTGGGGGAAAAAGACAGTGTGTGTAATGATAGGATCCACTTGGCAGTGACATTTGAGGTTAAACTCTGTAGTATAAATGTAAAACTGTAACTGAAACACATATAATCCTCTGTCAGGCTGTCAAAAATATAGAACTACAGTACAACAGTTATTTAGTAAGCACACACATAACGATCTGTGGGAAACACTGAAGCTTTTATGTGGCTGGGCCAGCTTTCTTGTTAACTTTGCATACATAATTAAATATTTCTGAGCACCTGTGTCAAAGCAGGACACAACTGAAAATGAGATATTGTATCTAGACTGCTTGTTTGGAGTTTAAAGGATAATACAAAGGTTATGCCCCCCCCATCTGCTGGCTGTAAAAATAAAATAATATTTTATAGTTTAAATTGCCTGAAGATTGATGAGCTATGTCACTCCGCAGTGGCTTGCCATACTGTGAGTATGAGCAGCATCCCCTTAGCATATACAACCCTTAGTTTCCAATACCCTGACTGTTCTAAAATGTTTTCCCGGTTTTAAAGCAGGCCCAGTGTGTTTCTTGCAGTGCAAGGTTTTCATGCCTTGTTTTAAATACACATCCTGATTCAAGTGCAAATGTAACTTATTTTACTGCCCTAATGACTCTATGGTGGTGTCAACACTGTCATACTATGAGTGATGTTTTAACGGCAAAGGGTGCATGCACTGGGCAATGTCAAAATATGTTATCTTCAGTATGCATGTGTAATGTGTAGATTTTTCTTTTAATTTAATGGTACTGAGGTGTAACAATTTCTTTCACTCTTTTTTTGTATTTCTTCAGGGGTGGTAATTTTCGTTTTATTTCTCTGGTTTGTGTGGGGGCAGAGAAACTGGGCTCTTGCAGTAGTGATTTCAGCTGGCTACTCCGGATCAGGTGGAACAGTTGGGGAGGGGGGGAGGTGACTGTTTCAGTTGGGTTCTACTTCTAGTTCTGCCCGTTCTGCCTAGATCATGGAACAGGAATTCATCAACTGACAAATGACTTCAGCTGCTTCTGAAACTGTATTGATTTTGAACGAGTCAGCAGTAATCCTTACGTCACTACATAGCAAAAATGATATAAAGTACATCGCTTTTTATTTATTTATTTTTCCAAATCATCCTGCTTAGATAAAAGGTGAGATCAAAGTTCACAAGAGCATAAACAGCAGCTGTTTTGACGTTCACTTCTGTGAGGGGAATGGGTGTACAGGACAGTGCCATCTGCTGGTAATTACATAATGTTAAAAAAAAGTCAAATCTCACCACAGTACAGCAATCATTCATGAATAACTGCTGTTTGCCACCTTGTGATGAGAATAGGAAGTGCATTCAGCAACTTCAGCTATATTGCATCCCACACTAAATTACTACTCCACCGCATCAGTACTGCAACAGTGCCAACTATCATACCCCGATACCACCCAAATAACAAGTGTCATACCAGGGTACTGGACTACCTTTCTGTAACAAGCACTGTATATCCATTACCAATAATCTTCCTAATTATATACACAGTACCCTTAAGGCCTTGAAGCAGTAAGACATTTAGCTGAAGAAAGGAATCTTGCTAGTCAACCTTCTAAGAAAGGTATGTGGGGTAGTTTTTCACAGAACAATGTTCTGAGTACTAGAATCAAGCCAGCTAGTTATTGTATTACGGGAACATGTTAAAGATGTATACACAAACTGATGTTGAAATTAAAATCACGAATAAAGTATGTCAAATGATAATACTACAGAGGTTAATGAATATATGACAAAAGAAAAATTGATAAGTAGCTGACAGAGTGATGCTGTGGGATGTCTAGTGTCTCTGCACCTCAGCCATGGCAGTATGCTGTTCATGTAAATAATACATATGTTAGCGGGCTCGGTGGTGCTGAGGGTTGAGGCGCTGGATGCCTTACCTCACGGTGCACCGGTGACCTGGGTTCGGGAACAAGCTTGGGTTGTCTGAGTTCGGCAGCGAGGGGGGGGGACGGAGCCAGATAGAGCTGCCGACAGGCAGACTCTCCTCTCCGGGGAGGTGACATGCGATCCCTCAGCCGATGGCAGCCCCTCTGGAGGCTAGGTGTGGCACGGGCTTAGAGGATGCCAGGCGCTAGGCCATGGGGTGGGGGAAAGGGGTTGTGACCGGGGCTGTAGGTGCATGCGAGCCACCACGCGCATGCGCAACTACTCCTGGGGCCCCTGTGAGAAAATCGAAGGTTGAAAATGCCGGCGGTAGGATGAAGATTGACCTCCCGTAGGCTCCGCTCCTGGGCCAGGCATAAGGTAAGTGTGGGCTATTCCTGGGTGATGGGGCTGGAAGGGTCGGTCGGATGGGAGCCACCGGAGGAGCATAAAGAGATAAAAAAAAAATATATATTACATATGTTAATTTATTTTAGATTTATTTTTGTTTATGCTTAAGAATGTGAGAACTATAGTATGTAAAGTCTGAACCAGAGTTAAACAATAATATTGGTCACATACCATGTAGTGGTGTAAAATATGAATAACAGATACTTAAAATTAATTTGAGTTATAAATGAAAGTAGAAACATAGGAACATAGGGAGGTGTTGGCAGATAAGGATCTCCAGGCCCACCTAGTCTGCCCATTTGCCTAGCATCCCCAGGTCTGCCCCTGATCTCCACCCCCACCACCTTTCAGCAGCCCTCTGTGCCTGTCCCACGCTCTCTTGAAACCCCCCCACTGAATTTGCTCCCACCACTTCCCTAGGCAGCCCATTCCAGGAGTCCACCACACTCTCTGTAAAGAAGTTCTTCTTGATGTTGCCCCTAAACTTGCCCCCCTCTAGTTGGAGATCATGTCCATTCTTTCTGGGGGACTTCTTCATCTGGAAGGGGTTTTCAGGAGCTACCTTGTTTATCCCTTTTAGGTACCCGAAGGCCTCTATCATGTCCCCCCTCTCCCTCCTTATCTCCAAGGGGTACATATTCAGGGCTCCCAGCCTTTCACCATATGTCAGATGACTAAGCCCCTTCACCATCTTTGTTGCCCTCCCCTGCATCCTTTCCACCCTCTCTACATCCTTCTTTTGGTAAGGCCTTCAGAACTGGACTACATACTCCAAATGAGGCCTGACCAGCTGGGTGTACAGGGGAATCAGAACCTCTTCCCTCCTGCTAGTGATCCCTTTCCCAATGCATCCTAGCATTCTACTGGCTCTAGCCACTGCCCTACCACACTGCCTGGCCACCTTCAAGTCTTGAGAGATAATGATACCCAGGTCCCTCTCTTCCATGGTAACCGCTAACTGCTTGCCCCAGAGTGTATTCCTTTCTCCCATTCCTTTATCCTAGGTTCATGATCTTGCATTTCCTCATATTGAGGGATAATTTCCACTTTGCGGCCCACCCCTCCAACCTCTCTAGGTCTCTCTGCATCCTTTCCACTCCACCCTGTATGTCTACTTAATTACAGAGTTTGACATAATCTGCAAACAGGCTCACTGTAGCCTCCAGCCCGCTCCGCAATGTCTCTTATATAGATGTTAACCAGCAGTGGTCCCAGCACCGACCCCTGGGGCACACCGCTCGTGACTCCCACCTCATCCGAGAGGACCCCATTTATTAACACCCGCTGCGTTCTTCCAGCCAACCAATTGCGCACCCACCAAATAACCACCTTCCCTAGCCATGACATTTTGTGCAATGGCCTACAATGTGGCAATGTATCAAAGGCCTTTCTGAAATCCAGGTAGGCCACGTCCACTGATCCCCCCAATCCACTTCCCTAGTGACCCCATCAAAGAATGCTACCAGATTTGTCTGATAAGATCTGCCCTTGGTAAAACCATGCTGCCTTGGATCAAGCAAGCCGCTTGCCTCCAGGCATTTGGTGATTCTGTCCTTACGCAGCATCTCCATGAGCTTACCAACCACCGATCTCAGACTCACTGGCCTGTAATTGCTCAAATCCTGCTTTCCCCCTCCCTTATGCATGGGGATCACATCCGCACATTTCCAGTCTTTTGGGACTACCCCTGTTCGTAAGGACTCATTGAATAGACAGGCCAAGGGAGCTGCTAGCTCCTCTCCCAGCTTGGGCAATACCCTAGGGTGTATCCAATCCTGCCCCATGGTATTGTCCAACCTTAGGCCCTTAAGCTCTTTTGAGATCTCCTCTTCCCTGAATGGTGCCACATCCACCCCTTCTCCCTTGCTACCTGCTGGAGCCATGACAGCTTCCCCCTCTTCCTTCATGAATACCTCGCTGAAATAACTATTCAGTAGTTCTGCCTTCTCCCAGTTCCCCTCTACCTTTTCCCCTTCCTCAGCTCGCAGGTCCGGTAACCCAGTTCCCCACTTTCCTCCACTCCCTTATGTGCCTAAAGGTGGTCTTGTTTCCTTTCCTGACCCCCCCCGGCTATACTCTCCTCTGTTCCTGCTTTCGCCCATCTGACCACCCCCTGGCTTCCTTCAGCTTTTCCTGGTAAGCCTCGCAGTCCAGCTCACTCTGTGTGGTCTTGTACTGCCTGAATGCTCTCCTCTTAGCCCTGATTCTTTTCCCCACTTTCCTGCTGAATCAAAGTGTCCTCCTTCTCTTGCTTACCTTCTTTGAACAGTGGTCTGTTGCTCCCACTATTGCCCCCTTAATTTTGGCCCAAATCTCTTCCACCCTCCTCCATTCCCCCAACCCCCAGTGCCCGTCTAGTGTACTCCCTCATCTTTCCAAAACTGGCCCATCCCAGATCCAGCACCTCCACCTCCATCCGGTGGCGTGAGTCCAAAGTGCGAATTGAGAACCACACTGTGTTGTGGTCACTGCTACCAAGGCTATCCCCTACTGTTACCTCACCCACTCTGTTACCATTTGTAAGCACCAGGTTCAGCATCGCATCTTCCCTGGTGCGCTCTCTGACAAGCTGACTTAGGTGGGCTATCTGTAGTGGGTCTAAAATCGCTCTGCTTCTGGATGTGGACGCCGACAGAGTTTGCCACTCCACATCCAGCAAGTTGAGATCTCCCAACAGCAGCACCTCCCCCTTAGCCGCCATCCTAAGTATGTCCTCTACCATCTGGCTGTCCACCTCTGCAGTCTGCCCTGGAGGCCTATAAATGACTCCCAGTCTTACCACTTCAGCCTTCCCCGTGGCCAAATAGACCCACAGGCCCTGTGTGTCCTCCCACCCACCCTGTGTTTCCGATGCCTGGATTCCATCCCTCACATAGAGCGCTATGCCTCCCCCTTTCCTGCAGACCCTGTCCCTCCTGAACAGCATATGACCCAGAATGTTCATGTCCCATTCCTGCCGTCGTGGAACCAAGTCTCTGTGATCCCCACTATGTCCCGCTCCTCCTCAGTCATGATTGCTACCAAGTCTGGGACCTTGTTCCTCAGGCTCCTGGCATTTGTGCACGTGGCCCTCCAATTTTCCCCCACCCTTTCCCCCACCTTCTCTGTCCTTATGGGCTTTGCTTCGCATGTGACAGCTGATCTGGCTCCCGCCAGTTCACTTCCTCTTGTTGGGGGGAGGGCAACTGTCCCCCTTATCGAGATCACTGTTTGGTAATGGTTGCAGCCCCATTATCAGTTTAACTCATTTCAGGCCTAGAGGCGTCTGTGGTGATTTGAAAGCATAGCCCCTCAGGACAATAGCACGCCTGTAGGCGTACTCAACTGACTTTCACTCAGGCCCAGAAACGTCTGAGGAAGTCAGCAGTTTTACCTAACCATTAAACAAACTGAATTGCTTTAGAATTGAATGCATAGCACCGTTAGAAAGGTACTTTGCTCTGAACAATTCTGCTGTAGATACTTTGTGTCTATCATGTATAGTTTAGGAGTTATTCATATTTGTTTAAGGTATGATGTGTATGGCTAACATTTGTCTCTCAAGCCTCAACTAGCACCTTGAATAAATCTGAAAAAAAAACAGTTGTTTGGTATTTCAGCTACTATAAAATAAAACTAAATGGATTACAATTCATTGCATAGCACCATTAGAAAGGATATTTTGTGCTGAATAATTTTGTCACTGATACTTTGTGTCTACCACATATACTTTAGGAGTTATTTGCATTTGTTTAAGGTATGGTGTGCATGGCTGACATTTGTCTCTCACATCACCTAAGCACCTTGAAAAAATCAGTTGTTTGGTATTTCAGCTAGTATAAAATAAAAACTAAATTGATTACAACTGATTGCATAGCACCATTCGAAAGATAACATTGTGCTGAACAACTTTGCCACTCATACTTTGTGTGTAGCACTTACGGTTCAAGAGGTAGTCACATTTGTTTGTGGCATGCTGATTATGGCTTGATTTTGCTTAGAAAGGCCCAGGATGCAGTGCTAAGAGTATACAGGGCACAAGTGGTGGAAGTCTCAGAGCTCTTGTGGTGTGAATGAGTTAAACTGTACTGCTCGCTAAAGAATCCCTCCAATTTACATTTGAGCATCGCCTTGCCCTGATTGTTGAGGTGTAGCCTATCAGGAGCATAAAGGCTGTCATCTTGCCAGAGCATCCCCCACTGGCCCACCACCCCATAGCCCTTTTGTGCACACCAACCCGACAGCCAGCAGCTGAACTCCTCTATCCTCTGCTGCCTATCCATACTAGCTCGATGGACAGGAAGCACCTCTGAATATGCCACTGACCTGAAGCACAGGTTGCTACAGAATCTTGATAGGGCCTCAAACCTCGCTTGCACTTCCATTAGGCTGTGCCCAGCTAGGTCATTTGTTCCCAAGTGAAACACCAGGTGGGTTCTCCTATCTTGCTGCTCCCATGACAGGATATAATGAATGACCTCTGCAGCTTTCATACCTGGCTACCTCTACCACCCCTCCCCCCAGGTGATGCCTTTGACCATGGAATCTCCTACTAGCATGACCTTGTCTTCTATCTTGCCTGTCCCAGCACCACCTCCTACCTTCCCCCTGCTTCCCTGATGGATCTAACCATGTCCCCAACCTCACCCTCACTGGCTCCTCGCCCTGCCTTGCCCCCTGCTACATCACTGTTCCTACGACCCGCTTTCCCGGTTACTGTAACCTTCCTCCTAACCACTTGCTCACTCAGTTTTGTTCCCTCCATGGGACCCCCACAGGTGATATCCTCCCAGACCCCACCCCCCGCCTTGGGTTCTGTGGTCTTTGCCCCTCCTGTAAGCTGTCACTTCCCCTGCCCCGCCTGTCCCCAGCCCCTGGTTCTGCATGGACACTGCTTGTGTAGTATTCTTAGTCAGGTCCAATTCCATCTGCAGGGCTATGCTGTCACCTCCTGGTGGCGACACATGCCCTGCTCTGCTCCGCCCCTTGTACTCCCCATGCCCCTGCACCCCCTCTGGTCAGGTATGCCCCCGCCTCCCTCAGTTCTCCAGACCTCCTTAGCTGGTATCCCCTCTTTCCTCTCCTTGAGGGCACCCCGCTGCCCCTGCCTGCTTGTCCTCTGCCCTGACCATTGCCCTTTTCCAACCCACTCCCCTCCACCTTTTCCTCCTCTATCCCAGCTACTGCCTCATCCTTGTCCTTCCCTAGAAGTAATGGTGTGAACCTATTCCTAAGCTCAATGCCCAAGTCCTTTCTTTCTCCCACTGGTCCCCTTCCCCTGATTGTCTGCCAGCAGCTGCTAGTCTCTCTGCCAGAGCCCTGCTTTGCAACTCCCCTACCAGGGCCCTCTTTTTCTCCCTGCACGTCATCCTCCCAGCCCCGGCTGCTGCATGAGTCGCTAAGCCCAGGGTTTCCCTCTGGCCCCGACTAGCCTTCCGCAGCTCCTCCCCAGGCCCCTTCACCACCCCCTTACCTTGATAACCCTGATGTCTCCCCTCCTTCCTACAAACCCAGTTTCCACTACAGGATCCATTTGACCAGCCCTCCCTGCTCCAGTCCCCTCCCCATTACAGGTCCGTCCCTGTCCTCCCTCCTCCTACTTGCTTCCTTAGCCTTGCTAACTCCTCCTGCAGTTGAGCCAACTGACCACATACCTCACATTCCCCATTCTCCATGCCCAGTCCAGTATCATGGCAGACCCACATCCTGTACACCCCACCACCCTATCAAAAAGGCCAGCCCTAGTGGCCTGCAGTCCCTGCCACCCCCTAGTCCCCATCCTGTGAAGGCCCCACAGGAAAATTTGTAGTTCTAGGTGTAGCAACCTACACCCCCCTCTCAAACTCGCATACCCTTGCTCAGGGTCAAACCTATACTTGACGTAGCGCCTAGAGTGCCTATGCCTCCTCAGTTCTCTATAAGCATAAATTCAGGATGCACCACACTGATTTCCCAGCTTCCCCTACTGTAGTATTGTAATCATCAAGGTACACACGCACTTGAAAACCTTTTGAGCATATACACTCATAAACCAGCTGCCCCTTAGGTAGTACTGTGAACACAACTGTACACAATCACAAGCACTAACTGAATCCTTCTGAGCATAAGCTCTACACACACTTCTTCATTTCAATACAAGTCTACCCTTTTGGCAGAACTGTAAGACCCCCCCCCCCCAATGATTTGATATAGTAGCCAATGTTCCAAATGTCCCACACGATTTGATGCAGTAGCCAGTGTCCCACTTCCTATTAGCAGTCCTTCTGTTAGTTTATCCACCACTCCCCTTCACTTGCCAAAAAAGGTGGCCCCACCCCTAGCCTGCTCACCCTTCCTATTTAACAAACGGGATAGGTGGGCGGCTGATGATAAAAACAAACCCCCAAGTCCAACTGTTGCGTGGCTGGGCCCTGTTAAATAGGCCAGCCAGCCATGTTGTTTAAACTTTTGCACCCCTGGCGCTGATCGGCTCCACGAGCAGGGAGCATCCTTCACCCCCTCCCAGAGCGCTGCTGCCAAAAATCCAAGCATCGGACTCATTAGCGACTGCAAATGGGATCGCTTCCTCCACCTCTGCCGAAAATCCTCCCTCTTGGTACTCTGTGCGACTGACGATGTGAATCGCTGCTCCAAATCCCCCAAGTCCACAAGTCCAACTGCTGCACGGCTGGGCCCTGTTAAATAGGCCAGCCAGCCACGTCACTTAAACTTTCGTGCCCCTGGCACTGATAGGCTCCACAAGCAGGGAGCCTCCTCCACTCTCTCCCAGAGTGCTGCTGCCAAAAATTCGACCATCGCCCTCCTGAGTGTCCGCCGATGGGATTGCTTCCTCCACCTCTGCCACCGACGCAGCCGAAAATCCTTCCTCTTGGTGCCCTGTGCTGCTGCCGATGCGGATCGCCTAAAACTTGTACAAATATGTTTAAACACTAGATCCCCACCCTGAAGAAGCCCACACAGGTGAAACGTTGGTGCTAGAGGATCTATCTCTAAAAGAAAAAATTAAATACCCCAAACATTTTATTAACATTTATGGAGTGGCTGGACTTTTTTCCTTATTCACTTCTGTGACTTTGCCCACCAGCCCCTGAACTTAACTATAACTTGAACAAAGAGTGGGAACCCACATCCCAACACTGCTCTGTAAAATCTCATCCCCAGATTGTTTCTTCGGGACTCAAGTCAATTTACAAAAACCCAACTCTGCCGTTTGACAAAAACATGGGACATATCACGTCAGAAATAATTCTCCCAGACACATCCATTGGCAGCTGAGTCAGTTTGCTTGGGAGCTGAAATGACCAGCCAGTCAGACCACTGACAGCAACTCTAGAATACCTTCTGCCCAATGAAGAAGGAGCATGCGGCTGTCAGCAACATTTCACTTCTTGTGCTGCTCTGCTTGTTTATGAAAGTGGTCACTGTGTTGTCGGATCATATCTTTACTGATTTCCTCAGCAGGGGTGGTGTTAAGGATTTATCTCAGTGTGCTCCTCTAAATCAGAACAGCACAGTACATCAAAACTGTACCCTAAAATGTGTGCTCCTTCAGATCTTGGCTGTGCTCCTACATACTTAGAAACATAGACTTTGACGGCAGATAAGAATCACTTGGCCCACCCAGTCTGCCCATTTCTCTACCTATCGGATAAGCTGCAGATCCTAGTTAACCAACAGCCTTCTTCCTACCCCCCACCTGAATTGCCTTAGGTCTGTCCCATGCATTCTTTAATTTAATTACCCCACTGTTTTCAACTCCATGACCTCTACGTCCACCACCCTCTCCCTGAAAAAATACTTCCTCATGTTGCCCTTTAGCCACCCCCCCATCTTCAAATTGTGCCCCCTTGTTCTTGGCACATCTTTTTTTCTGAAAGATGTTACCCTCCTGGACTGGTATCCTGTGATAAGGGCGTCCGCTATTGAGCACTTACAAAAGGGGTAACTCAGTAGCGGCACCTGTTCACAGGGCTACTGGAAGGAGGGGCGAACATGGATACAGTGACATCCTGTCGCTATATATACACGTGCGCGAGTACGCCGTGCGATGGGCGGAAGGGGAGGGATGGTTTGTGAGGTGTAGCACAGCGATGGCCTGCCAAGCTGGCAATGTGGCGTGGTGGATTTGTGGCTGGCTAGGGTTGGGAGAGTGCTGGGTTCGATGCTGGGCGTGTCGATATTTCTGTACCGGTCCGTGATTTTTTTTTCTTTTTGTTTTCACCTCTCCCCCAACATGCACCGCCATGGAGATGAGAATCCTTTGGTGGGGGGACACTGAACCCCATAAACAAAAAAACTATGTTTTCAGCCCTTTTGTTCTGCGTCACAGGTACATCGGCAAAATTGATTTTCGACGATGTACACCTGCTCTAACGGCAATTGCCTTTCTGCGATCACTATTTTCACATAGAACCTCCTGAACTTTGTTGATTCCCTTGAGGTCCTTGAAAGTTTCTATCATGTCCCCCCTCCTCTCCCTCCTTTCCTCGAGGGTATACATATTAAGCTCCTTTAGTCTCTCTCTTTGTATGGCTTCTGGTGCAGACTCTGCACCATTTTAGTTGCCCTCCTCTGGACTGCCTCCATACGGTCTACGTCCTTGCGAAGATGGGGTCTCCAGAACTGCAGTACTCCACATGGGGTCTCACCAACTGTCTGTACAGAGGGATAACAACTTCCTGTTTTCTGCTGGTGATGTCTGTTCCTATACATCCCAGTATCCCCCCAGCCATCCTTACTGCCTTCTCACATTGCTTGCTCACCTTTAGGTCATCTGATATGATTACCTCCAGGTCCCTTTCCATTTTTGTTGTTGTTAGTACCTACCTCCTCACTGTGTACTCTTCCTCTGGGATTTTGTTTCCCAGGTGCATTACTTTGCACTGAATCTTAGCTGCCATACTTCTGACCATTCCTCCATCCTTGCCAAGTCCCTTCTCATCCTTTCCACCCCCCCCTTGTGTATCAACCATGTTGCAGATCTTTGTGTTGTCTGCAAAGAGGCATACTTTTCCTTCCAGTCCCTCCATAATGTCACTTATAAAGACGTTAAAAAGGACTGGTCCCAGTACTGAACCCTGCGGTATCCCATTAGTAAACCCCTTTCTTCGGAGAGTACTCCGTTTACTATTACCCTGTGTGTCCTGTTGTTCAGCCAATTTTTCACCTAGGCTACCACCCTGGGACCCACTCCCAGGCTGGTTAACTTATTTATCAATTTTTTATATGGGACTGTGCCAAATGCCTTGCTAAAGCCTAGGTAGGCCATGTCCACAGCCCCTCCCTGGTCTACTACTTTGGTCATCCAGTCAAAGAAATCAATTAGATTCGTCTAACATGACCTTCCTGCTGTGAATCTACGCTGCCTTGGGTCCTGTCCTCGACGACCTCTAGGTATTCAACAATTCTTTCTTTCAGAAGCGATTTCATAATTTTCCCTATCAGTGAGGTCAAACTAACAGCTATGTTTTTTGCTTCTGCTTTCCTCCCACTTTTGTGAAAGGGAATCACATCTGCCCTCTTCTAGTCCTTAGGTGCCACACCATCCTCCCATGATTTGTTTAAAAGGATAGTCAGTGGTGTCACCAGTTCTCCCTTTAGTTCTTTTAGAATTCTGGGGTGAATCCTATCAGAGCCCACTGCTTTGTCCACCTTCATTTTTAGGAGTTCTTTCAGAACCCTTTCTTCTGTGAATGGTCTGGCATCAATTGATCCCCCCTTTCCAGAGTGCTTCTATTGATTGGATTAGGTACCTCCCCCTCCTCTTCTTTTGTGAATACTGAGCAGAAGTATTCCTTCAGTATTCCTGCTTTTTAACTTTCACCCTCTGCCCACCCACCCTCTCCTTTATTAAGCCTCAGTATTTCTCCCTTGGTCTTTCTTTGCTCCCTAATGTACCTATAAAATGTTGCATCCCCTTCTTAACAGAGTTGGCTATCTTTTCCTCGGTTTGGGCCTTTACTCTCCTGACTGCCCCGCTACCTTCTGCTTTAACTGGAACAGTTCTCTGTCCTGTTCCTTCTGTTTTTCTGTATACTTCCTGAATGCTATCTTTTTCTCCCTAACCTTCCCCGCCACCTTTTTTGAGAACCATAATGTTTTTTTCCTTCATTTTGATTTGCTTCACACAAAGGCTTGTTGCCTCTATGATGGCATTTTATTTTTATTATTTTCAGTTATTTGCCAAGAATAACATTTCCATGTCACAGATCAACCTGGGTAATTCTTACACAACACTGGAAGTGTAAAGACTACCTTAATCAAAGGAAAGTTGCATCACAGACATTTTGACACCTCATCCGGGGGGAAACAGAAGAAATTAATATTACTAAAACATACATAAATAGCATAGATGTGCTGCAGATCTGAGCCCATGGCAGTACGACGTGTACAATAACTAAAGTCCAGCAATGAAGTCTAATAATAGCACACCCTATAAAGGGCAAATGGTGTCATACGTGTTCCTAAAGGGTATTATCTATCTAAAGAAGAGCATTTATAGCAGCTTAATACAGTATAAAATTCTCGGTTACAAAAGCTCAAATTTAATGTACCAACACTCTTATGGTTAACAGCAAAATAGAAAAAAAAGTTTCTATTTTGTTTAAACTACCTACTTGGAGCTCCTTCCAGTCATAGGTACACTTTGAATAATAGGTAATACAAATCCCAATGAAATATTTAAACAGAAAACGATAAAATACTTTATTGATTGCAGAAAAGTTCTTCTCCTGGTCTTCTAAGGGGGTCACTGTAAGAACTATAACAAGTTGTCTCCTAATGAAAAGACAGAAGTCCTATAACCCGCGACTTCTTACTGGGGAGAAAATCTTAAAAGTGAATCCGAGCTATATTTAGTTCAAGTTAAAGTCAAGTGTCTCCTTCGTGTTCCGAATTAGAAGTTTCTTCATCTGCAATTCTGCTTTGCTGGCAGCATGTTTTCAAGTGTAAGACCCATTTTCCTGCTTCGGTGGGGTCTGCAAAGATCCAGACTTTACCTTCGTGGACAATTCTTAGTCTGGCCGGGTAGATCATAGTATGCAGTATTGAGGCCTCTCGAAGTGTTTGACTAACTCCAAACATCTTGCGACGCATCAGCGTCGCATAGCTTATATTCGTAAAAATGCAGACATTGCAGTCATACTGCGTGAGGGGTCCCATCTGCCCGGCCATCCGGAGAATCTTGTCCCTTGTCCTGATACCGTCAGTAACTACTAAAAGCATACGGGGGACCTCAGATTGTTCCCGATACCCCCTAGGAGTGATGCGGTATGCTTTCTGTAGAGAAAAGTGTTGCGCTTGTCCATCAGGTACCAATTTTTCTTTTAGCCATTCTTGTAAGAAAAGAAGAAAGTGATCCCCCTCAATCCCCTCAGGTAGGCCCAGAATATGTAGATGCGAAGATCTAGCCTGGTTTTCCAATGATTCCAACCGGGCTCTGAAGTGCGCATTTTCCTTGACGAGCATTGATGTGTCTGTCGCAGCGGAGTCTGCTTGACTTTTTGTTTCTTGAATGGAAACCTTCAAATGGTCTACTGTTATTTCCACTGCAGTCACTCGGGTCCCAAAGGAATCTATTTTAGAGTGCAGTTCTGATAACGTAGAAATTAACCGCTGTATTTTAGCACCCAAGGAGGTCAGAGTTTCCTCGGTGTCTGGAGTAGCTGCGGGCTGTGCACTCTTGTCAGGCCTAGCTGACTGGGAGATGTTACCCAATTTTCCTCCGGTTCCTCCGCCATGATCTTTTTTGGGACTGCCCATAATAGTAACTTAAGGTTCCTCAATCAAAATATATAACCAGTTCCAGTAAATATTTGCTCCAACAGGCAATTTTAAAAGTTTATAAAGCTGTCGGTTCAGAGCTATAGAAACTGGCTGCCTCGAGTCTCAGCTTGGGCTCCGCAGCGCTCCCCCTGCCCAATGATGGCAGTTTTGATGTTTACCCATTGTTCCTCCACCCCTCCTTATTGCCCGTTTGCTAGTGCTTTTTTGAGACACTCTCCCATTTTGACAGTCAGCCAATCGGAGATTCTCTCTCCGTCCCCAATTTAGAGTACCAGATCTAAGATAGCCCCCGCCTGAGAGGGTTCCAACACTAGCTGTCTGAGGCATGCCCCCAGCAGGGCATTGAGAATGACCCTACTCCTACTCTGGGATGTGGCTGCAGCAAAGGTACTCCAGTTAACATCTGACATATTCAGGTCCCCCATCAATAATATCTCCCCATTTTTCTGCCATCTGAAGGATGACGTCTATCATTTCCTTGTCCATTTCCTCCCCCCGAGCCGGGGGGGTTCTGTATACAACACCCAGACAGATTGTGATGCCATTTCCAGTCTACAGGGTGACCCACAGTGTCTCCTCTCCTCCCTGTTTACCAGTTACCCTTGTGGCTTTGTTCCCTTCCCTTACATAGACAGCTACTCCTCCTCTTCTTCTACACTCCCTGTCCCTCCTGTAAACTGGTATGGTGACATCCCAGTCATGATTCTCTGTGCACCATGTTTCTGTGACTGCCACAATATCCAGGCATCCCTCTTCCATCAAGGCCACTACTTCAGGAAGCTTGTTACACAGACTACAGTGCAGGTACTCATTGCCCTCCATTTTTTGATGGCCTTACCCCTTTTAGCCCTATCCCTGTCCTTACTGCCTTTGCCCATTTCTCCATTTACCCCTGCTCTTCTCCCGATCAACTTTTCTATCTTGTCGTTTACCTCACTAACTACCCTGTATTTTGGGAGGGTGCTGGGATTTCCCTGCTCTTTTTCAGCGCCTCCCCCCTTGGTTAGTTTAAATGCTTGCCAATTAAGTATTTAAACCTATCATCTAGGATCCTGGTTCCCTTCCTGGACAGATGCAGACCATCATGCCAGTATAGGCCTGTATCCCTTCAGACAGGGCCCCCAGTCCCCAATGAAGCCAAAGCCCTGAGCTCTGCACCAGTTTTTCAACCACTGATTGAATCCCATGATGAGGAGCACCCTAGCCTCACCATGCCATAGACAGGCAGCACCTCTGAGAAAGTTACTGTGCGTGCTACTTCTCTAAGGCACCTCCTCGGCTCCACAAACTCCTCCTGCACTGCTCTGATCCCATTCCCAGCCAGGTCATTTGTCCCTAGGTGGACAATGATGTCCAGCTCCCTCGCCGTGCAGCTGCTCCTGCAATCATGAGTATTCGCTCCCAGTCCTTCCAAGCCATGGCGCCAGGCAGGCACCTCACCTCCCTTACCCCTCCAGTTCTACCCCCCCTAACAACTGAGTCCCTCACTAGTTGTTTCCTTCCCATGTAGGGTCCCGTGCCAACCTCCTCCGGGTCTCCTCTGTGGAGGTTCCCAGCATCCTCTTTGTTCTCCACTGCAGGTGCCTCCATAGAGGAACCATGCTCTGCCAGAACTGCGTACGAATGGTGGAGAGGTACAACTGGAGGGATGTGCCTCTGTTCCTCCACCCTCACCCTCCCCGAGCCCACCGTGGTCCAACTGCTCCTCTTTCTTGGCAACCTCTGAGGCAGCGGCGTCATTCCTGGGTGGGAGAGGAGGTCCCCCGAATCCTGGTCAACTCAGCCTGGAGATGAGCAACCTCCTCCCTCAGCCCAGAGAGGTGCCTGCATATGGGAAAACACTGCATCCTCCAGAACATCTCCCAGAAGACTGCCGCTCCACAGCTACTGCACCACTGCCATTACGTCTTATTTGTGGCCCCTCGACTGCTGCTTTGTATGCTTACTCTTTGCTCTGTCCATTTACTTTTTGTTTTGTTTTTTTCTCCCTCTTTCCTACTGGCTCCGCGCCTTTACAGCTCCTGCTGTTCCTGTTCTGGGGCAAGAAGTTCCTGTATTCCTCAGTAGTCTCCTTCTTACTTACTCACAGACAGACCTCCAGCAGCTAGGGGGTGAGGGAGAGCTATTCTTTTCCTTCTAGGATGGGGAGTCTTTTGTGCCTCTGTAATCACTCCCTTCCTCCTCCCAAACTAGAAGTTCCTGTTGCCAGTCAAATCCAGTGCCTACAACAGTGGAACTGGCTAAGGGGGGGTGGAGGGCTATATAGTCCCAGTAGAGGGAGTTCTAACAGCTGCCTCCTTTCTCTTGCTGCTCTCTGCCAAAAGCTAACTAGGGAAGTTTTAAATACAGACAACTAGCTTTCTGTGGCCTAAGCCACACAGCCCAATTTACATTTCTTCTCTTCACCTAGCTAGCAGCACAGATAACAGTTCCCTTTCCCAACTCAGACAAGCAGACTAACTCTTGTTTTGTTGTTTGTTTTTACCCTAATTGAAGGTCTCAGTAATAGAGTTCTAGTGTCCAAGTAAAAGAGTTGTAGCAGCTCCTCCTTCCGCTTGCTGCTCTCTGCCAAAAGCTAACTAGGGAAGTTTTAAATACAGACACCTGGCTTTCTGTTGCCTAAGCAGCACACCCTAATTTACAGCTCTTCTCTCCACCTAGCTAACAGCACAGATAACAGTTCCCTTCCCCCAAGGAGGTTTCGATCTGGGACCAAGAGCCCTGAGTTTGAAACGACCCAAAATGAGTCCCCCAGCCCAAACTGGAGGCATCCATGGTGAGGATTTGCTGAGGGGGAAGAGATTTGGAACAGGATTCCCAGCAACAGAGAAGCCGATAGGGAGAAGGGCAGGGGTACATGGAGAAAAAGGCAGTAAGGACAGGGATGGGGCTAAAAGGGGTAAGGCCATCACAAAATGGAGGAAAATGAGTACCAATGCCCGTAGTCTAAGTAAAAAGCTCCCTGAGCTGGTGGTCTTGATAGAAGAGGGATGCCTGGATATTGTGGCAGTCATGGAAGCATGGTACACAACAGAATCATAACTGGGATGTCAACATACCAGGTAACGCAATCTACAGGCGGGACAGGGAGGGTAGAAGAGTAGTAGTAGTAGCTCTCTATGTAAGGGAAGGGATCAAAGCAATGGAAGTAAAGGGTAAATAGGGAGGAGAGGAGGCAGTGTGAGTCACCCTGGAGACCGGAAATGGCACCACAATCCACACGGGGGTTGTATACAGACCCCCATCACAAGCGGAGGAAATGGACGAGGAAATGACAGAAGGCATCCTTAGGATGGCAGAAAAAGGGGAGATATTGTAGATGGGTGACCTGAATGCACCAGATGTTAACTGGAGCACCTTTGCTACAGCCACATACAAGAGCAGGGTCATTCTCGATGCCCTACGGGGGCATGCCTCAGAGAAACTAGTGTTAGAACCGACTCGGGAAGGAGCACTCTTAGATCTGGTACTCAAACGGGGACGGAGACAGGATATCCGATCTAGAAGTGGGTGACCATCTGGGAGCAAGTGACCACCAAACATTGTGGATCATGATAAACACAGCCGAAGAGTTAAGCCATACAAAGGTGAGGAGCAGACTTTGCCAAAATGGGAGTGCGCCTCAGAAAAGCACCAGCAAATAGGCAAGAAGGAGGGGTGGAGGAACAATGGGGAAACATGAAAACTGGCATCACAGAGGCAACAAGCCTTTGTGTGAAGCACATCAAAATGAAAGAAAAAAATACCATGGTTCTCAAAAGAGGTGGTGGGGACGGTTAGGGAGAAAAAGGATAGCATTCAAGAAGTATAAGGAAACAAAGAAGTAGCAGGACAGAGAACTGTACCAGTTAAAGCAGAAGAAAACAGAGGGCCGGTCCCAAAAAAGACCCTGTGGAGATACAGTCCTCTGACCCTGAAAGAAAAAGAATTCCAAGATATAATAAAAAAAAGAATCCCCCAGTTCATCACCAAAAATAATGAAGCTATACAATGGGATGCAATGAAGGCCACATTACATGAAGAAATCATTGCATATACCGCAAAAAGAAAAAAAAAAAAAAAGAACGAGAGGCTAGGTATCAGGAACTGAATGAACAACTAACTACAAAACTGCCAGATGTTATATAGAGACGGGGACAAAGAACTGCAATATAAGATCAGAGACACCAGAGCAGCTCTACAACAGATAATGGATAACAAAAATACAGCAATCCCTAGTCTAAGACAAACCACACATGAGGGTGGACCGAGGGGTTCCAGGAGACTTACTCAGAAACTTCACTCTAGAAAATATACATCCACAATACTTAAACTCAAAAATCCCAGTACAGGGAAAATACATAATTCGGAATCCCATATAAGACAGGTCTTCTCAGAATTCTTTCCGAACCTATATTCAGAGGATTCAGACTCTACCCCAGAAGCTTGAACCACTTTTTTAGAACAACTTAACTTACCTACACTAAATGCCTTCCAGATTAAAACTTTGGAATCTTCCATTACTCAACTGGAAATACAGCAGCTAATTGAAAAACCGAACACCGGACATTGCCCAGGACCTGATGGATTCATGTCTGAATAGTATTGGTTGTTTATAAAAGAACTTGTCCCTAAACTACATACCCTATTTCTTGAGATAGCACAGGGAGGTCTTCCCCCTCCATCTTGGGATTTTGCAACATTGGCTCCAGTACCTAAACCAAACAAAGACCCCTCTGACCCAGCCACCTACCATCCAATCTCAATTTTGAATGTGGATTATAAAATATTTACAGCAATTTGGGCCTCGAGAATGGAATCTCTTCTCCCAAAAATTATTTCCCTTGATCAATCTGGATTTATTAAACATAGAAACACCTCTGACAATATCCGAAAGACCTTAATACCCTAAGAATATGTTCGGAACAGAAAAATACCAACAGTTTTCATAAGCCTAGATGCTGAAAAGGCTTTCAATAGGGTCTCATGGCCCTTTCTATGGGACACCTTAAGGGCCTTTCACTTCCCCTCCTCACTCATAACCTACCTAACTAACCTATATAGATCTCCTAGGGCTTATATTAGAACAAATGGAGGCTTGTCCAACCACATCCATATACAAAGGGGGATGAAGCAGGGTTACCCCCTTTCTCCCTTCCCCTCTGCACTATAAATGGAACCCCTATCGGTAACCCTGAGGAAGACGGTGGAGGTAGAGGGCATCCCCATAGCCCAGCATGAACACAAAATTAATCTGTTCGCAGATGATGTACTTTTATTTTTGTCATCTCCAAATATCTCAAGATCTGCACCATGGAAATACATGAAAAATTTGCAGGATTTAAGTTAAATGACACAAAAACGGAAATCCTGGTATTTAACTTCACCTGCTCCCAAGAATTAAAAAAGGCCTATCCCTTTAAATGGCTAACCACCAAAATAAAATATTTAGGGATACATACCCCTCTAGACCCGGAGGTCTTAGAAACAATTACGAGCCCATATCCATAACTATTCAATAAGACCTAATAAAATGGCCCAGCAACTTTTTCCCATTTCATCAGCAAATAGAGAGGATTCGAATGAATGTCCTCCCAAGACTCCTATACCTGGTATAGAACATCCCATTCTTCCCCTCCTATTATTTTAAATCATGGGACAGACTAATTTCAAACTTTATCTGGGGTAAGGGACGTCCGAGTATACGTTTACCCATCCTAAAACTATCCCTTGCTCAGGGTGGCTTCAGTCTCACAGACTTTAATCTATATGCTAAAGCAGCATTTCTGCGGACACTCCTGCTGTGGTTGGCAGAAAATCATTCTCCCTCTTGGAAAACCCTTGAATGCCACCTAAATGATTTATTTTGTATATTAATAAGATTCTCTTCTCATCAGAAGAGAGATCACTACCACCAACAGCCTTTACGGGTATAACGGCTCATACCTACAAACTATGGAAACTAATGAGAGAGACAATACCCCTATGCATAATGTATGAGTACTGTAAGTTAATATCAGAGGACGAATCCTTTGTCCCAATACAAAATGACCTCACTTTTGCTAACTGGAGAAGACCGGGGATAGCACACATTTTCCAGTTTTTATCCCCTCAAGGGGTTCTTCTCTTTGATATGTTACAACCCAAATATAGCCTCCGCAGATCGGACCTATTCCGGCACTTCCAAGTAAGGAATCACATTTTAAGAAATAGGACAATCCAGGCCAAAATGCATTCTCCGACTCTGGAACTGCTAAAAATGTTTATGGAGGCCATACAGGGAAAATTGGGAAACCTTATTATAGGGTCCTTATACAAGGGGGCAGCAACCACTAAACTCCAGCACTATCCACTGCAGAAAAAGTAAAATACACTTAAAACACGTTATAATGCATGTTTAAAGCATCATTTATTAATGACAAACAGCCATAAAACACCACTGACTCTCTAAAAATGAGAGCTCACAGTGAGACCCACCAACCTTCTACCAGTTTCGCTTCAGAGCATCATCAGGGGTATACAAGGGGCTAAGAAATGAACAACTGGAATCCACCGACTCAATAGTAAATGAATGGAATAAAGATCTTGCCCTAGAGATATCAACAGAGGATTGGTTAGAGATGGCTCTGCAGGTGTCAAAAACCACATCATCCCCACGATGGAGGGAATTCGCATGGAAATGCAGCTCTCGATTTCTTCCGATCACCAGCGGTTCTTCTAAAATACCTCCCGGATGGGTTTGGATCATCTTGGTGGAACTGTGGCTGCCTCAAAGCCTCCTTTGATCACATTTTCTGGCTATGCCCACTCCTGATGCCCTTTTGGCTTTCTATACAGACAGAACTTTCTCATATTATGAGAAATAAATAAATAAATATTATGGGACAGTTAATTGAATTAACAGCTGAACAGACCCTTTAAGGGATCTTTCCAGATCACTCTCCTCCATGGGTCAGTACTCTTTTGCCAACATGCCTCCTAACTGTAAAGAAAGCTATTACTAGGAGGTGGATGATGGTTAAGATCCCAACAATCACAGAGTAGAGTACTAGATACATAGATACATAGACAGTGTCGGCAGATAAGGGCCTATGGCCCACCCAGTCTGCCCATTTGAGCTTGTAAGTTCAGTTTGTTTTCCTAGAAGTCTGTTGCCCCTTACCCCTGACCTCCAGAATTCCTTTATGTCTATCCCATGCATTCTTAAATCCCGTGATTGTTTCAGCCCCCACCACTTCCTCTGGCAGGGTGTTCCACTTGTCCACCACCCGTTCTATGAAGAAATTATTTCTTATGTTTCCTCTGAATCGTCCTCCTCCAACTTCATCCCATGCCCTTAGTCCTGGAACATCTTTTCGCTTAAAATAGTGTTTTCCTGCACCCTGTTCCTCCCTGTAAGATACTTGTATGTCTCTATCATATCCCTCTCTCCCCTTCTCTCCTCCAGGGAGTACATGTTCAGTTCCTTCAACCTGTCTTCATAGGACTTGTGATGCAATCCATGCACCATCTTTGTTACCCTCCTCTGAACCTTCTCTACCCTGTCTATGTCCTTACGTGGTATGGTCTCCAGAACCGTACACTGTACTCAGGTGAGGGCCCTCACTAGTGTCTTGTATAGCGGAATTATGACCTCCTTTTCCTGCTGGTGATGCCCCTGCCTATACAACCCAGCATCCTATTTGCTTTACCTGCTGCCTTGTCACACTGTTTCCCTACCTTGAGGTCATCAGAGATGATAACCCCAAGATCCCTTTCCTGCTTGGTGCATGCTATATCCTCACCCCCCAACTGATATATTGTGCCAGGGTTTTTGTGCCCCATATGCATTATCTTGCACTTCTTTGCATTGAATTTCAACTACTACAATGAATTACAATTACTACAATGAAGGACCTATACCATTCAGAAAGTCTCAATGCTAAAATAAAAAATAAATCTCCAACTCAACTAGCGAAATGGCAGACATGGTTTTTTTTTTTTACCACTCATCGGTGGACCTTGACTTTTGCCCTTAGTTTACAAGTTTGGGAAAGCGGGAGAGAAGGGATAAGGAATAAATTAGAAGGAGAAAGGGTGAAGGATGTGGAATTATAGAACCCGAGAGAATAATGTGAAATGAGAAGGGGGAAAGAATATTAATGTAGAGAGAGTGAAACAGGGAGACCTGATATAATACGGTCATTAAAGAATTATGTTAAGATACCTAGGATATTGACATTTCCCCTGCTAAATGTAATGTTGTGCGGACTATGATATGTAACAAACTGATGTACTAAGTTATGTAAATAGTTATCCTGATTTGTGTGTACAAAACTCTGCAATAAAAGATATATTATAAAATAGAAAAAAAAAGCAGAAGGAAGCCAGAAAGACAGTCAGAATAGCAAAGGCCAAACTGAGGAAAAGACAGCCAACTCTGTTAAAAAGGGGGATAAAACCTTGTATTGGTACATTAGGGAGTGAAGAAAGACCAAGGGAGAAATAGTGAGGCTTAATAAAGCGGAGGGTGGGTGGGCAGAGAGGGACAGTGAAAAAGCAGGGATACTGCTGAACAAATACTTCTCAATATTCACAAAAGAAGAGGAGGGGAAGGTACCTAACCCAATCAATAGAAGCACTCTGGATTTGGGGGTTGATACCAGTCCTTTCACAGAAGAAAGGATTCTGACAAAACTCCTAAAACTGAAGGTGGACATAGCAATGGGACCTGTTGGGATTCACCCCAGAATTCTAAAAGAACTAAGCGGAGAACTAGTGACACCACTGACTGCCATTTTTAACAAATCATGAGAGGATGGTGTGGTACCTAAGGACTGGAGAAGGGTGGATGCGATTCCCTTTCACAAAAGTGGGAGCAAAGCAGAGGCAGGAAACTACAGACCTGTTAGCTTGACCTCAGTGGTAGGGAAAATGATGGAATCACTTCTGAAAGAAAGAACTGTTGAGTACCTAGAGGCCAGCGGGGCACAGAGCCCAAGGCAGTACGGATTCACAGTGGGGAAGGTCATACCAGACGAATCTAATCGATTTCTTTGACTGGGTGACCAAAGTAGTAGACCAGAGAGGAGCTGTGGACATGGCCTACCTACACTTAGCAAGGCATTTGACAGTCCCACACAAAAGATTAATAAACAAATTAGCCAGCCTGGGAGTGGGTCCCAGGGTGGTAACCTGGGTAATAAATTGACTGTAACAGGACACAGAGAGAAACAGTAAACGGAGTCCACTCTGAAGAAGGAGGGGTTACTAGCAGTGTACCGCAGGGTTCAGTACTGGGTCCGGTCCTTTTTAATGTCTTTACACGTGACATTGCGGAAGGACTGGAAGGAAAAGTATGCCTCTTTGCAGACGACACAAAGATCTGCAACAGGGTTGATACACAAGGAGGGGTGAAAAGAATGAGAAGGGACTTGACATGGTTGGAGGAATGGTCAAAAGTTTGGCAGCTTAGATTCAATGCGAAGAAGTGCAAGTAATACACCTGGGAAACAAAAACCCAGGGAAGAGTACATTAGAGGCGGAGGTATTAACAACAACAAAATGTAAAGGGACCTGGAGGTAGTCATATCAGGAACCACTTTCACAATACATGTATTAAAAGGAGCTTTCTGATGTATTTGTGTATAGATCAAATGAACATGGTTGCGTGAGAGAATTAAGAAGCAAGTGGGTTAATTTTACAAAAACCTCCACATACACCTCCAACTTCTCTGGTAATTTAGTCCTTTATTAATCAGATCATGTTTTTTTTTGTTTGATGTTTCTCTGGTATAATTATTGTGATTAGATGTTAAATGATAGGCACGTAAGCACTTTATGTCAGTAGGTTTTAAAATGCATTAGTCATTAAAGACATAATAATAGTTATAAGGTTTTAATTAATTACATTCCAGTTTGCTGTGAGATGTGATGGTTACATGGTTGCCTTTACCATATTTAAGGGTGGCTGTTTTTTTTTTCAGTGATCAGCTGTTGAGAAAGGCTTCAAGTCCGAAACATATCAAGCTGATATTTGGAGATGGTGTGCATTTTAAATTAATAAATATATTTTTTACACAGAAATAAGCTGTGTGGCATCCCTCTTTTGAGGTTTAGTGTGCGCAGCAAACTTTTTTCTTGTTTCATATCAGATAACCTAAAGGTAAGCAAGCAATGTGAGAAGGCAGTAATGATGGTGGGGGGATATTGGGATGTATAGGGAGCGGCATCACCAGTAGAAAACAGGAATCTGTTATCCCTCTGTACAGACAGTTGGTGAGACCCCATCTGGAGTACTGTGTGTAGTTCTGGAGACCTCATCTCCGCAATGACAGACAGGATGAAGGCAGTCCAGAGAGGCAACTAAAATGGTACAGGGTCTGCAAAAGAAGTATATGAAGAGAGAATAAAGGAGCTTAATATGTATACCCTGGGAGACATGATAGGAACTTCCAATATCTCAAGGGAATCAACGAAGTCCAAGTGGGTAGCATCTTTCAGAAAAACAGATGTGCAAGAACAAGGGGATACAATCTGAAGATTGGGGGGACAGCTCAGGGAAAATGTGAGAAAGTACTTTTTTCACAGAGAGGGTGGTGGATGCATGGAATGACCTTCCTGAGGAAGTTGTGGAGGCAAAGATAGTGGGGGAATTCAAGAATGCATGGGACAGACATAAGGCAATTCTGGTGGGGGGTAGGAAGAAGTAGGCTGTTAGTTAACTAGGATCTGCATCTTATCCAATAGGTAGGGAAATGGGCAGACTATGTGAGTCAATCGGTCCTTATCTGCCGACAAAGACTATGTTTCTATGTAGCAGGTTCAGGGGGTCCATCCACCACTGGAACACCTTGCTGACTGAGGAAAAGACCATCACCAACTGATCTAACTCATCTGTTGGCTGATGCCACTGTACTTGGAGCGTCCACTGGAAAATGCGTATGTGAAGCCTGGCCAGTAGAACAGTGGTGATGGCAGCCACCATCAATTCCAACAGCCTCAGGTACATCCTGGCAGGAACATGTCAGCTCTGGCCACTTCCTGAGCCTGGGCAATAAGGCACTCTACCCTGTTTTGAGGCAGAAAGTTCATCCCCAGTGCCGAATCGAGGACCATCCCTATGTATTGCAGCCTTTAGAATGGAACAAGGACTGACTTGGGCAGATTCACAGTACTGCCCGAGGATAGACGCAACTAAAGTTTACAGAAGCTGGTCCCTGGATGGGGCCTTTAGGAGCCAATCATCCAGACAAGGGAAAACATACAGTTCCTCCCTTCTGAGGACTGCAGTGACTCCTGCTAAACAAATGGTAAAGACCCACAGCGCAGAGGACAAGCCAAAAAGCAGCACTTTAAACTGGTAATGCTTGCCCTCAAAGAGAAACTGGAGAAACCTCCTGTGAGGAGGAAAACTCCAAGATGTGCAGGTAAGCATACTGCATGTCCACAGAACACAGCCAGTCACCTTGTTTGAGAAGGGGCCTCAGACCTGGCACAGTTACCATTCAGAACTTTTTGTACTGGACAAACAGACTGAGGTCCTTGAGGTCTAAAATGGGACTCAGGTCTCCGGTCTTTTTGGGGACCAGGCAGAATTTAGAGTAAAACCCCTTGTTTCTCTGGCACCTGGGCACTGGCTCAAAAGCCTGTCTGCACCTTCTTTGGCTGGAGGGCAAGGGAGGGGGTCTCTGTGGAAAGCTGAGTGAACTCCAGAGTGTGATCCTTTGCTATGATCTGCAGAATCCAGGCATCTGATGTTATGGCTCTTGATTGACTGAGATGGAGGGAGAACCGACCTCAGACCACCACCTCTTAGTTGGGGACCAGAAGAGGGAGGGTCTGGCAAGGAGTCTAGCTGAGGTGGATCCAGATGCTGGGGCTGGTCCATCACCTCTAGGATGCATGGCCATGGCTACAGCATTGGAGAGGGCAGGCAAGGCAACAGAAGCTCTGCGTTTGCCTTGGGGTTGAGATGTAGCACCTTACCTGTTGGACACTTTACAAAAGAGAGGGAGCTGTCTGCTCCTAGGCTGCCTATGGTAGAGCGAGTGGACAGACTTTATATCCCTGCCAGATGCCTGCAGGTTATTAATGATGTTCTGGACATCTGGCCCAAAAAGCTTAGAGCCAATTAAGCACTTTCTGCTGAACATCAGCAGCAAAGCCAGAGAATCTCAACCAGGAGTGCCTACATAGGCAAATGCCATTGTCAACAGCCCTGTCAACAGTGTCAGAGACATCACAGAGGGCCCGAAGGATGTGTTTGCTGACATCTTCAGTGGTCTTCAAGCATTAGAGAACCTCCTGCTTCTGCATGCCACCTGGGAGGGCCTGAGCAGCAGCCTTGCACTTCTTTCAGTTGGTATTCTGGTACTTTACAATGTGGGACAGATAATTTGTAATCCTCAGCCCAAAGATCTACTCTACATGAATTTTGGTCTTGGGGAGGGAGCTAAGGTGTTTGGACATCAGTGTCAGTGGCTCAGCAGGTAGCACACTCGCCTCTAAGCTGGGAGATCAGAAGGCTGTGGGTTCTATCCCCACATTAGGCACTTGGGTTAATATCCCAATACTGACACTGTAGTGCAGCACGAGGGGGTGCTGCACTCCTGAGGTGCAGTCTTTCGGATGAGACGTTAAACCAAGGTCCCAACTGCCTGTTTTGGTGGTAGTTCAGGTGGATGTTAAAGATCCCATGGTACTTCTCGAAAAGGGTAGGGGAATTTCCCCGGTACCCTGGCCAAATTTCCCCCATTCACTAAAAATACCACCAACAGCTTAATCTGGTTCAAGGTCAGTTGACATTCATCTGTATCCCCCTCCCCCGGGTCGTGCCTGAAAACAGGCAGAATTTGTCTAGTGCACTTACCCGCTCTACAAAAACTGAATAAATAAATAAATAAATGTTATGCGCTGCCTTTATCACAACTGAATCTGCTTCAAGCTGGGCAGCATAGTGAGGGAAGAAACACAGGTTACTCACCTGTAACAGTAGTTCTAGGAGTGGTATATGTTGTTCATCCACACTATCTGGCATGTCCTTTCCCTGTAAGAATCTTGCCGGGAGGTCTAAAAGCTGGCTCCTCCCACCCACCTGGGTGGTATAATCCTCAGCTCCACCCCTTGACGACAGATCTTGCCCATAAGAATTTACCATAACAGTAGATCTTCGAGGAATGTCTCTTGCAGTAAGTCATTACTTCTGGGAGTATCCAGCAGAGGGCACTGTCGCATGACAGCTTCTTCTAGCAGTTTTCACCAGGGATGACCCCACACATGTCATCACATCCTTCTTCCTATACAAGTGTGGGTGGTCCCTGGTATCCTCAGTTCCACCCGCTGGATTCAACTTGCTTGATTCAACTCGCAAAAGCGAGGACCGAGGTGAAACCGAGGGACCAAGAAGCCCACTCCTATTTCTGTGGAGTATGAAATTGTCTCTGACAGAGAAGGAGGGGGTCAGAGGGAGGGACTATACTTACTGCAAGAGACATTCCTCAAAGATCTACTGTTACGGTAAGTTCTTACATAACTGCACTATCTTCCATGGAACAGTCTCTTGCAGTGTCATTACTTTTGGGAGATTACACAGAAACACAGACATTGACGGCAGATAAGGACCGCTTGGCCCACCCAGTCTGCCCAATTCCCTACCTATTGGTTAACTAGGATCTGCAGCTTATCCAACAGCCTACTTCCTCCTACCCCCACTAGAACTGCCTTATGTCTGTCCCATGCATACTTAAATTCCCCCACTGTTTTTACCCCACTACCTCCTCAGGAAGGCCGTCCCATGCGTCCACCACCCTCTCTGTGACAAAATACTTCCTCACGTTGCCCCTGAGCCATCCCCCCTTCTATCTTCAGATTGTGCCCCTTGTTCTTGCACATCTCTTTTTCTGAAGGATGCTACCCTCTTGGACTTTGTCGATTCCCTTGAGGTACTTGAAAGTTTCTATCTTGTCCCCCCTCCCTCCTTTCCTCTAAGGGTATACATATTAAGCTCCTTTAGTCTCTCTTTGTATGGCTTCTGGTGCAGACCCTGCACCATTTTAGTTGTCCTCCTCTGGACTGCCTCTATCCTGTCTATGTCCTTGTGGAGATGAGGTCTCTAGAACTGCACGCAGTACTCCAGATGGGGTCTCCTCAACTGTCTGTACAGAGGGATAACAACTTCCTGTTTTCTACTGGGGATGCCTCTTCCTATGCATCAGAGTATTCCCCAGCTCTCCTTACTGCTTTCTCACATTGTTTGCCTACCTTTAAGTTGTCTAATATGACTACCCCCAGGTCCCCTTCCATTTTTGTTGTTGTCAGTATCTCCCCCCACCCCACTGTGTACTCTTCCCCTGGGTTTCTGTTTCCCAGGTGCATTAATTTGCATTGATTCTAAGCTGCCATACATTTGACCATTCCTCCAACCTTGCCAAGTCCTTTCTCATCCTTTCCACCTCCCTTGTGTTATCAACCCAGTTGCAGATCTTTGTCTCATCTGCAAACAGGCACACTTTTCCTTCCAGACCCTCCGCAATGTCACCTATAAAGACATTAAAGAGGACCGGTCCCAGTACTGAACTCCGCGGGACCTCACTAGTAACTCCCCTTTCTTCTGAGTGGACTCAGTTTACTATTAGCCTCTGCATCCTACTGTCCAGTCAATTTTTTACCCAGGCTACCACCCTGAGACCCATTCCCAGGCTGGCTAACTTGTTTATTAATCTTTTATGTGGGACTGTGTCAAATGCCTTGCTAAAGTCTAGGTAGGCCATATTCACAGCCCCTCCCTGGCCTACTACTTTGGGCACCCAGTCAAAGAAATCTATTAGATTTGTCTGACATGACCTTCCCACTGTGAACCAATGCAGCCTTGGGTCCTGTGCCCCGCTGGCCTCTAGATACTCAACAATTCTTTCTTTCAGAAGTGATTCCATCATTTTTCCTACCACCAAGGTCAAACTAACAAGTTTGTAGTTTCCTTCCTCTGCCTTGCTCCCACTTTTGAGAAGGGGAATCATATCCGCCCTCCTCCAGTCCTCAGGTACCACACCATCCTCCCATGATTTATTAAAAAGGATAGTCAGTAGTGTCACTGGTTCTCCCCTTAGTTCTTTTAGAATTCGGGGGTGAATCCAGTCAGGCCCCACTGCTTTGTCCATCTCGAGTTTTAGGAGTTCTTTCAGAACCCTTTCTTCTGTGAATGGACTGGTATTGACCCCCTTATCCAGAGTGCTCCTATTGTTTGGTTTAGGTACCTCCCCTCCTCTTCTTCTGTGAATACCGAGCAAAAGTATTTGTTCAGCATCTCTACATTTTCACTATCACTCTCTGCCCCCACCCCCTTCCCCTTTATGAAGCCTCACTATCCCTCCCTTAGTCTTTCTTCGCTCTCTAATGTACCTATAAACGATTTTATCCCCCTTCTTAATGGAGTTGGCTATCTTTCCCTCAGTTTGGGTCTTTGCTATTCTGACTTCGTTCCCCGCTTCCTTCAGCTTTAACTGATACAGTTCTGTCCTGTTCCTTCTGTGATTCCTTATACTTCCTGAATGCTATATTTTTCTCCCTAACCTTCCCCGCCACCTTTTTTTTTTTTTTTTCTATTCACATTTTTTCCACTCCTGGAGCCCTGGCAGGCAGCTTTGGCCCTCCCAGCGGAGGACTCTCTCTCTCTGGTCCCCACCACTCCGTGCTAGGTGGCCCCAGATTATCCCCACAGATTCCCCCTCCTTCCGTGTGGCCAGAGGAGTTGATGGCTCTCCCCTCTGGAGACCCAATCCAGATTCCGGGGCAGCTCCCGGGAGCAGCGGGCCATCGAGCCTACCAGGCTCGATTTTCCTCCAGTTTTCGCCTGTCCCACTCCCTGCCAACTTAAGGATGTCGGCTTCCAGCTTCTTGACCCTTACAGCCCTCGAGCCACCACCAGAGAGCAGTCAGCAAGCAGGAAGACTAGTGCCCCCCCCCGACAGAGGAGAGCAGTCCTCTGGACGCTCAATCCTCTCTCTCCCCTGCCGAGCCCCGGCGGCCTGAGCTCGTTCTCAAATCCGTGTCGCTGAGTGTGACGGAAGTGTAGCGACCAGTGCCTCAACCTCCAGCGCCACTGGGCCAGCCCCTACCCCGCCACCTCTTTTGGGAACCACAATGTCTTTTCCTTCATTTTGTTTTGTTTATTTGCTTCACACAAAGGCTTGTTGCCTCTGTGATGGCAGTTCTGATTTTTCACCATTGTTCCTCCACCCCTCCTTCCTGCCCATTTGCGAGTGCATTCCTTAGGCACTCTCCCATTTTGCCAAAGTCACCCCTCCTAAAGTCCAATGCCCTTGCTTTTGTAAGGCTCAACTCTATGGCTGTGTTTATCATGAACCACACTGTTTGGTGGTCGCATGTTCCCAGATGGTTACCCACTTCTAAATCCGAGATCCTCTCTCCATCCCTGTTTGAGAGTACCAGCTAACACTGCTCCCTCCCAAGTGGGTTCCAGCACTAGCTGTCTGAGGCATGCCCCCTGTAGGTTATCGAGAATTACCCTGCTCTGAGATGTGGCTGCAGCAAGTGTGCTTCAGTTAACATCTGGCATATTCAGGTTCCCCCATCAACAATATCTCCCCTTTTTCTGTCATTCTAAGGATGCCTTCTATCATTTCCATGTCCACTTCCTCCCCCTGAGATGGGGGGTCTGTATACAGCCCCTGTGCAGACTGTGGTGCCATTTCCTGTCTCCACGGTGACCCACAGTGCTTCCTCTCCTCCCTGTTTACCCTTTAGTTCCGTTGCTTTGAGCCCTTCCCTTATGGAGAGAGCTACTCCTCCTGCTCCTCTTTTACCCTCCCTTTCCGTCCTGCAGATTGTGTACCCTGGTATGTTGACATCCCAGTCATGGTTCTCTGTGTACCATGTTTCTGTGACTGCCACGATATCCAGGTGTCCCTCCTCCATCAAGGCCACTAGTTCAGGAAGCTTGTTGCCCAGACTACAGGTATTGATACTCATCACCCTCCATTTTTCGATGGCCTTACCCCTTTTAGCCTCATCCCTGTCCTTACTGCTTTTGCCTTTTTCTCCATTTACCCCTGTCCTGCTCCCTATTGACCTCTCCTAAGTGTTTACCTCACTAAACTACCCTGTTTTGTGAGGGGAGCCTGGGAATTCCCTGCTCCTTTTCAGTGTCACCCCCCTTGGCTAGTTTAAAAAACTTGTCAGTGAAGCATGTAAACCTGTCACCTAGGATCCTGGTTCCCCTCCCGGACAGATCCAGATCATCGTGCTAGTATAGGCCTATATCCCTCTAGGTGGACCCCCCCCGACCCCAATGAGGTCAAAACCCTGTGCTCTGCAGCAGTTTTTCAACCAACCATTGAATCCTATAGTGCAGAGTACCCTAGCCTCACCCATGCCATAGATAGGCAGCACCTCTGAGAAGGTTACAATGCGTGCTACTTGTCTAAGGCCCCTGCCCAACTCCACAAACTCCTCCTGCACTGCTCTGATCCCATTCCCAGCTAGGTCATTTGTCCCTAGGTGTACAATGATGTCCAGCTCCCTCTCCCGCGCAGCTGCTCCCGCGATCCTGAGGATTCGCTTCCTATCTCTCCAAGCCATGGTGCTGGGCAGGCATCTTATCTCCCTCTCCCCTCCCTCCCCCATTCTTTATGTAATTTAGATAATAAAAATATGTCACCTACACAGAATTAAATACTGGCCCCCACCCTGCATGGTAAAATGGCCATCTGGTCTGCTGTACTGCTTTTAGAAATTCACTACTTCGTCGGCTCTAGAGGATAATGACTGTTCCCAGCAGTTATGTCCAGAAGGGTGGACAATTATGATAAGAGACCTTGTAGAACAGCACGGCTGAAGGCCTTCCTACGTCTCGAGGCCACATCCAGATTGTAATGGCGAGTGAAAGTGTGGGGTCGTGAACCAAGTGGCTGCATTACAGATTTCTGAAATGGAGGTATCCTTGAAACAGGCCGCAGTAGTGACCATAGCTCTTGTGGAATGGGCTTGGACTGAACCAGGAAGAGCCTTGTTGTACTTTCTGTAGCAAAATGTTATACAGTTTGCCAACCATGAGGATAGAGTTTGTTTAGCAACGGGAGGTCCCTCTCTCTGCCGGAGGCAAAGGTGACAAACAACTGAGACATCTTTCTGATGTCTTTGGCATGATTAGTGTAATATCTTAAGATATGGTGAACATCCATTAGATGTAGTAGATGCTCACCCTGATTGGAATGCTCCAGGAAAAATACCGGAAGCTCCATGGATTGATTTAAGGTCTGTTATGACACTACTTTTGGTAGAAAGGATGGGTTAGTGTGGAGCACCACCCGTTCCTTATGGAAACTCAAGTAAGGTTCCCTACACATAAGGGCATGGAGCTCAGAAATGCATCGAGTGGAAGTGATAGCCACCAGAAATAATGTTTTCCATGACAGAAAACGAAGGTCGCAAGTGGCTGCAGGCTAGAAGGGTTCGAAGTCAGCTTTTCTATGATGAAGTTGAGATCCCATAGTGGAGAGGGTCTTCGGATAGGAGGCTTCAAATGAAGCATGCCTCAAAAACATTTTGGATAAATGATGCTGATAAGAGTAATCTACCATTCAGAGGTTCACGAAAAGCCAAAATGGCTGCTAAATGAACTTTGATGGAAGGATAACTCAGATAATGAAGCAAGGTAATAGAAAACGGTCGTGAGCAGACACGAGTAAGAGTCCACGTTATGAGAGGCCGACCATATGGAAAACCTCTTCCATTTGGAGTTGTATATTTCTCTGGTTGCCGGCTTCCTGGAAGCTAGGAGAATACTGGCAACAGAAGAGGAAACTTGCAGTTTATTTATGAATGTGTCCTCAGGAGCCAGGCATGAAGACGTAGAGTCTTGAGGCTGGGATGCAGTAGGGACTCCTGATTCTGGGTCAGCAAGTCCGGTCTGCATGGCAACGGAATGGGATCCCGCACATTGGTGGAGGAGGGGGATACCACGGTTTCCGGGGCCTCAGAGGTGCCATTAGTATCATGGTGTCCGGCTCCAGTTGAAGCTTCAACAGAGCCTGTGATTGACCGGGAAGGCAAACAGATCCAGCTATGGAGTCCCCCAGAGTGCGAAGATGTCACATAAGACATCTTCGTGAAGTGTCCATTCATGAGCAGATGACTGACAACTCAGTCGGTCTGCTAACTGATTGTACAGTCCTGGAAGATGGATGGCTGTCAGTGTTAATCCTTGTTTGATTGCTGTCTGCCAGACGGCAATGGTCTCCCTGCAGAGGGTATGCGAGTGCGTGCCCCCTTGCCTGTTTAGATATACCACTGCAGTGTTGTCCGATTGAATCAGCAATGGTCCTGGCTTGAGGTAGGGTAGGAATGCCTGAAGGGCATGATGGACCGCTCTCCTTTCCAAGAGACTGATATGAGACAGAGTGGATCATCAACCCTGGGTCTGATATGGACCCATGTGGGTGCCCCACCCATCCAGGTATACATCTGTGGTTAACGTCTGCGTTGGGCGGGGGGAGCGGAAGGGCATTCCCTGACACAAACTGGTTTTGATTGTCCACCAGGTATGGGCTGACACTAGGGAGGGAGTGACCCGAATCTGGTCGAACTGTCCAGTTTTCTGAGACCACTGATTCTGAAGAGTCCACTGGACAGGTCTCGTGGAAATGGGCGAATGCCACCATGGGAATAGCAGCGGACACGCAGCCCAGTAATTTTAGCATTTGTCTGGACATTACTACTGGTATGAGACTGTATCTGTAAGGCCAGGGATATCAGAGTATCCTGATGGGAGGGCGGAAGGTAACCCTTCTCCTGAACGGTGTCCAGAACAGCTCCAATGTATTGTAGAGTCTGGGTTGGCTCTGGATTGGACTTTAGCCAACTGACCATTACCCCTAGGTCATGGAGCAGGGTGAGGGTGGCGGTCAGAGAAGATAGCAGAGCTTCTTTGGAGTCTGCTTTTATCAGTTAATTGTCAAGACATAGTGCCATTTTTCCCTTAGGGCTGCAGCTACCACCGCTACATATTTGGTAAAGACTCTCGGGGCTTATGAGAGGCCGAATAGGAGTGTCCCAAACAAACAGTTTTTTTGTCCAGGAGATGGAAGCGCAGAAATTTGTGATGAGTAGGGTGAATAGGAATATGCAGGTAAGCGTTCTTCATATCCAGGGGACATATCCAATCTCCTTATTTTAGGAACGGCATAATAGCTGGTAGAGGGTCCATGCTGAAATGCTTGTACTGAATGTACAAATTCAGACATCTCAGATCCAAAATGGGTCCGAGATCTCTGGTTCTTTTGGGTACTAGAAAGAAATGGGAATAATACCCTTTCTGTTGTTCTGCAGCTGGTACAATAGCTTGTTTGACTAGAAGTGCTGACAGTTCCTCTTGGAGAATAGGAACGTGCTGTGGAGGATTTTGAATTATATGGGGAGAGAGGAGGGACAGAGATAAACTCCAGAGTATGTCCCATTTGGATTATTTGGAGTACCCACTTGTCCGAAGTGATCATTTGCCAAGCCTCTAGATGGTGCGCAAAACGACACCTGATCACCTCTGAGGCCTAGCTGAAGAGGTGGGGGGAAAAGGCTGGTGAAGTCACTGAGCAGCGGGCTGACCGGCCCCTACTGGGGGACAGGCATGGGAGTCATGGGTGGTTGAGGGAGTACGTCTGGAAGGTTGGTATCTACCTCTGAAGCCACTTCTGTTAGAAGCATTATATTTTCCACCTCTTTTAGGTAGAAGGAATATTGGGTACGTAGGTGTAGTGAGGAGTATGTTACATACCTTGAACCGTACGAAGGGTCCTACCAGATGCTTGTAAATCATCTAAGAGGGTCTGTGTACCTGGCCCGAATAATTTTGACCCGTTAGAGGGTGCATTGGTTATTTTACGTTTGTACATCAGGGGTGAACCCAGACACACGATGCCAAGCATGGCGACGTAAAGCTACGCCAGTAGCTGAAAACCAGGCAGAGGTATCAACAACATCGTAGCCTGACCTTAGAAGGTGGAGGGGAGATGGAGTTAGTGGTAGCAACCATAGCCAATAACTGGTCTTTTATCCTGAGAGGGAGGAAGTTTGACAGTTTCTAGAATAGAAGTCCCAAGGGTACGTTAATACTTTATCATGTGACCCCTGTAGTTCAGAATACGAATATTCATAGTACCTGAGGTGAAAACCTTCTTCTCCAGGTAATCTATTTTTCAGGACTCTCTATCAGGAGGTAAGGAGCTCATGTGTTTAGGTTTTTTAGTACGATCATGAGTGGCAGTAATGACCACAGAATCTGCCTCTGGAAGAGTGGAGAGGAATAGGTGGTCTAAAGGAGACTGATATAGTCAGCCTTATGAGGAACCGTTGTAATCTTAGAAGGCTGATGCCAAAGCAGCCAGAAAGGCATTTTGATATGTATGTATTGGTGGTGGTAAACATAGAAA
Organism: Neoceratodus forsteri; assembly: GCA_016271365.2. Lineage (NCBI taxonomy): Eukaryota > Metazoa > Chordata > Ceratodontiformes > Ceratodontidae > Neoceratodus > Neoceratodus forsteri. The sequence goes on along the minus strand of CM028131.1, from coordinate 1,014,612,240 downwards.
CAGACTTTGATGGCAGATAAGGACTGCTTAGTCCACCTAGTCTGGCCATTTCCCTACCTACAGGATAAGCTGCATATCCTAGTTAACCCACAGCCTATTTCTTCCTACCCCCCACAAAAATTGCCTTATGTCTGCCCCATGCATTCTTGAGTTCTCCCACAGTTTTAGAACCGACAGCCTCCTCAGGAAGGCTGTTCCATGTATCCACCACCCACTCTGTGAAAAAATACTTCCTCACATTGCCCCTGAACCCCCCCCCCCCAATCTTCAAATTGTGTCCTCTTGTTCTTGCACATCTCTTTTTCTGAAAGATGCTACCATCTTGGACTTTGTCGATTCCACTGAGGTACTTAAAAGTTTCTATCATGTCTCCTTTCCTCAAGGGTATACATATTAAGCTCCTTTAGTCTCTCCTCGTATGGCTTCTCTTGCAGACCCTGCACCATTTTAGCTGCCCTCCTCTGGACTGCCTCTTTCCTGTCTATGTCCTTGCAGAGATCAGGTCTTTCCAGATGGGGTCTCACCAACTGTCTGTACAGAGGGATAACAACTTCCTGTTTTCTGCTGGTGATGCCTCTCCCTATACATCCCAGTATCCCCCAAGCCCTCTCTACTGCCTTCTCACAGTGCTTGCTAACTTTAAGGTCATCTGATATGATTACCCCCAGGTCCCTTTCCATTTTTGTTGCTGTTACTACCTTCCCCCCACTGTGTAATCTTCCCCTGGGTTTTTGTTTCCCATGTGCATTATTTTGCACTTCTTTGCATTGAATCCAAGCTGCCATACTTCTGACCATTCCTCCAACCTCGCCAAGTCCCTTCTCATCCTTTCCACACCTCCTTGTGTATCAACTCTGTTGCAGATCTTTGTCTCATCTGCAAAGAGGCAGTGGGACCACTAAAGCCAGTTTCTCTGGCAATTCTAGATAATCTGCCATATCCTTACGGTGTTTGCCATGTTCCGTAGTGGAAAATCTCATTACCTTTTGTATCTAAAGCATCATATCACTAAAGGTGGGACCATCTGGAGGAGAGGTGGCCATTGGAGGAGGCAAATCTTCGTCCAGAGAGGAGATGGATGAAAAAGGGGAACCCTGACCCACGAAATCTGGGCCAGGGAACTCCTCATTCAGTGTCACCAGAGAGTTCTCCATGCTGCTCCCATTCATCTGAGTAATCCTCCACGTTAGAAGGAGAATAGGCAGGTTCAACATCAGAGTTGTCTTCATGACAGTACTTTGTGAGATGAAAAGGACTATCCCCTTCCTGGAGTCGGGGGCATAATGTATGTTATGCAAGACCTGCTGCACAATGTTGGTGATGTCCTGTTGGGAAGGGGCGTATGGGGATAACTGGGGAGGACGTGCAGTATATGTAGGTCTTCAACCTGGGTGATAGTAACCAGGGTCCCTGTCTCTATATGAGCCCACTTATGTTGGTGGAGAGGCATGTTGAAGGGTCAACGGCTTACCCTGAGGTCGTTGGGACCTTGTAGAGGATCCAGTTGAGGTGCTATCATGGTAAAAACCTGCAATCGTCGATCGGGGAGAAGCCCCCATCGACGGAGCAACAGGGGGTTTTGTTCCTGAAAAGATGCTAGAAAGCATAGTCGACGAAGGGTTGTAAAACTCTGTCTACGGTGCAGGAATTTCCTGCACTGCATGAGAGGCAGTGGCAAGCATCATCAACGAGAAAAGGGCTCCTGTCGATGAGGAGGCTTGACCAAAGCACTTAGTCGACGGGAGAGGAGCCCCCATCGATGAGGAAGAATGCTGTAAACCTACCATCGATGAGAGAGGAGCCCTCATAGACGAGTAGGCATGTTGCTGGTGCTCTGTTGACGGGGTAACCACTGAAATGGTGTCCATCGACGAGCGCCTGGGGGGAAGGAAGAATGATTTATTGGGTTGACCTTCTCCTTAAACTGCCCAGAACGAGAACCAGATGCTGGGGAGCCCTTGGAACAGACCCCCCTGGTTCTCTGATAGAGGCATTTCTGCTCTGACACAGATGAAGTTCAAGCAACCGTTGTCAGTGGGTTGCCTGAGTAAATTCCTGACAAATACTTACAGGAATTGGTGTTATGTTTTCCAAACACCTTACACAAACTTGATGATTATCAAATCAAAAAAAAATCTTCCTAGCCACAGTGGCAGAAACAAAAAACTTGCTTGGTTGAAGAATCCAATTTCTCGTTGATGACTGCTACACAGAAGTTGAACTTGTTGCTGAAGCTGGCGGAAAAAGGAACGGAGGATACCAGGGACCACTCACACTTATATAGGAAGCAGGATGTGATGTCATGTGTGGGTGGTCCCTGGTGAAAACTGCTAGAAGAAGCTGCCATGTGACAGTGCCCTCTGCTGGATACTCCCAGAAGTAATAACTTACTGCAAGAGACCATTCCGTGGAAGATCTACTGTGACAGGTGAGTAACCTGTGTTTCTAGGGATGTGGATACGTTGTTCTATTTGGCAGACTCCTGGCAGTAGTCCGGGAGGAGGGAGGCAAGGCGCACATCCACTACTTAGGGAAGAGAGACTGGAGAACTGAGGCCCCAAAACCAGCATCCTGGCATGACTCTAGGTCAATGTGGTAATGGGAAATGAAGGTGTTTGCCGACTTCCATGTAGTAGCCCTGCAGATATCCTGGATAGAGACGTCCCTAGAAAGAGCCACTGATGCAGCGGTATGGTGGGTGGAATGAGCCCCAAAGCCCTATGGAAGGCTCCCTACCCGCCAACCTATAGCAGAGATCGATGCATGATGTAATCCATCTGCCAATCGTCCACTTGGCTGCAGGTCTGCCATGTGCAGCTTCAACGTAGGTGACAAACAGCTAGTGAACCCCTCACTGAACTCTGGCCGTGCGCTCTTTATAATAAGAGCGCTTGTCTCGGGTCTAAAGTAAGGAGCCTGTACTTGCCTCCAAGGTGTGACTGGGGTAATACACCGGCAGAGTCTTCACCTGTTCCAGGTGAAACTCTGACACAACCTTAGGAAGGAACTTTGGGTTGGGGTGCAGGACAACCGTGTCCCTGTGGAAGACCAGATAGGGACACTCAACAGAGAGTTCCTGGAGCTCCCCAATCCTTCTGGCTGACGATAGCCACCAGGAAGTCAGTCTTCCACGACAGGTGTGATATCTCACTTCTATGCACTGGTTCAAATGACTTGCCCATGAGCACTGCCAGTACCAGCAGTAGATCCCATGGTGGTAGTGATTCATGCACCAAAGGGGAAATATGGCAGAGGCCTTTGAAGAAACGCCAGACCACTTTCTCCTGTGCCAGGTGCACCTTAAGGTTCATAGACCACAGACCTCCTTTGAAGAGAGACCAAAGGTAGTCCACAATGCTAGCCACCGGATAGGACAAAGGGTCCAGGTCCTTGCCCTGACACCAAATGGAGAATCTCTTCCATTTGAAGATATAGCAGTTCCTGGTCCATTCCTTCCTAGATGCCTCAACTACAGTGAGTACATCTTTGGAGAGACCCAAAGCCTGGAACTCTAGTCACTCAGGAATCAGGCTGTTAGATGCAGGGATTGAAGGACTAGGTGGAGTACCTTCCCCTGATTGACCGAGAGCAGGTCCGGGCGTGCTGGAAAGACGTCTCGGGAGCCTGATGCTGAGGCTGAGGAGATTGGGGTACCAAAACTGGCAGGGCCAGTCTGGAATCACCAGGATCAGCTGTACCTCGTCCTTCCTCACCTTGAGGAGCACCTTGTGGATCAAGGGAAGTGGAGGGAAGGCATAAAAGATGCTGGAGTCCACAGCCTCAAGAAGGCATCCCCTGCAGCGAGCCCTGCTGAGGGGGGCGGACACAAGACAGCCTCAGCTTTGCGTTCTCCCTAGAGGCAAACAGCTCCACCTGAGGGGTGCCCCACTGGGAGAACAGGCTGTGTACTACCTCTGGATGGAGAGACCACTCATGGGATGGCTCACCCACACGGCCGAGGGCATCAACCAGCTGATTTGTGGCTCCTGCCACATGAATGGCTAGGAGATCCACCTCCAGTCGGCTCATGAGGGTCCAGATGTGGACAGCTTCCCTACACAGATGCCGGGAGTGTGTGCCCCCCTGTCTGTCGAGACAGTACATGTTTGTGGTGTTGTCTGTTTGGACCTGAACCACTTGACCCTGAAGGAATGGACCGAATGCAGACAGCACCAGCTGAACTGCTCGGAGCTCCAGCAGGTTGATGTGGCATCAGGATTCCTCAGGGGGGTCCAGAGTCCATGGACTCTGTGGTCCCCCATGTGGGCACTCCAGCCCGTAAGAGAGGCATCAGTCATCAAGCTGACCATCGGCTCGGGACAGACAAACAGGATCCCTTTCTGCAGATGCTCCAGGACAGTCCCCCATTGGAGAATGTCCCACATCTTCTGGGTTACAGTGACCAGCTGGTCAAAATGACCTATTCACTCAGTCCACTCACTGGCCAGCTCCCATTGAAGGGGGCGCATATGCCATTGGGCCCTTCGGACCACGGAGGTGCAGGCCGCCATGTAGCCCAGAAGTCAGAAGAAGGGCACAAGTGCCGAACCAGAAAAGATCGGGGAAAGGAGGAGAGATCCACTGCCCTGTCAGTTGGGAGCCTGGCACTGGCTCGACAAGAGTTGAGCTCTGCCCCAATGAAGCAAATCACCTGCGAAGATCAATGCAGGTTTGGAGGGCTAGATCCCTGGACCTCACCACCTCCAGTGTGGAGAGACCTGCTATGAGCCAATCCTCCAGATAGACTTACACCCTGACCCCTTTACACCAAAGATGGGCCACTACTACCGCAATGCATTTGGTGAAGACCCTGGGGGCTGATGACAGGCTGAACAGCATGGCTTGGAACTCGTAGAGGGTTCCCTCTGCTCGGAAGCAGAGAAACCTTTAGTGTGATGGACAGATCGGGACATGGAAGAACGCTTCATGCAGATCCAGAGAGCAAAACCATATGTTCTGCTTGAGAGATGGTATGAATTGAGACAGAGTTACCATCCTGAAGATGCGAGACCTGAGAAACTTGTTTAGATTGTGTAGATCTAAAATGGGGCGTCAGCCCCCCCCCATACATTTCGGGACCAGGAAGTACCTGGAAATGAACCCTGGGTTGACAGGGGATCACGGCTCTGACCACCACCTCCTTGCCCGGAGGTTGGGTGATGTCGTCCCGGACAGCCAACCAGTGTCTATGGATATCTCTCCTCCTGTGGGTGCGGGTTTGGCTTGGTGGTACTGTCAAATTCCAGAGGCAGACTGGCCGCCACTTCCAGTACCCATCTGTCCATTTAACAGTGGACGAGCGGAAAAGGAAGTGGTGGAGCCGGCCCCCCTCAGGGAGCACCCAGAGTAGGATGACGGCATGGGGTGGTCACCCCCATCCCTTCACTGAGCAGGCTTGGAGGAGGAGGAGGAGGAGGATCCAGCTGTGGGATCACCGGGACCCTTCCCTCCGGGGTTACGGACCGCTGAAGACCCTGACTTTGGCCGAGGGTGCCAAGACTGAGCCTGCATCTGCTACTGCCACGACTGGTACTGGGGCTGCTTGGCCGCAGGGGCAGAAGGCAGAGAGGGCTTACACTTCTGCTTCTTGGAACCCTGAGTTTCCTTTTGGGCAGAGGCAATGGAGTCCAAGGTGGCATTAGACTTCTCGATGGAGGTGATTATCAACTCCTCGACCAAACAAGTCGATGCACAGGAAGGGGACATCCACCAGTTTGTGTTGGGTGTCACCGTAAAGGTCAAGACCCTCAGCCAGACCCTGGCAACTGCTGCCACCACTGAACGGGCACAGGAAACCCCAATGTCCATAGCCATCTGGAGTTGCTATTTTGCCATAGCCCGATCTTGATCCCGGACCTGCATGACCATAGTCTGAAGGTCCGCAGGGAGATGAGGAAGCACCTCTTTTAGAGAGCCCAGGAGGGCATGGAAGAAGTGTGCCATGATGACAGCCGAGCTCGCCTGACACAGACCGAGCGAAGAGGCAGCACAGACTCTTCTGGCAGTGGTCCAGTTTTTTGGACTCTCTGTCCAGAGGTCCTTCAATGTCTCCTGAATTGCCAGTGTGTCGAAACACAGATTTGATCGCCAATCCCTCAGCTGAGGGGTGCTATGGGAACCCAGAAAGGGAGCCGATGGGAACCGCATACTTGAGGGCCATCTGGGCTGATGGCATGGTGCGAGAGTCAGGGTGCTGCCAAAGCTCCAGAGCTGGGCCAACAATGGCTTTGGCCACTGGGAAGTCCTCTGTCAGAGAATCCCCTTTTGTCAGAATGTCAGTTAGGGGATAGTGAGCCCGTTTCTGAACAGGCTCCAGTTTCATCCCTGATGAAATGGAGAATACCCATGAAGGATGTGGGATCTACCTCCATAGAGAGATTCCCCATTGAAGCTTCGTCTAACTGAAGAGAGTGCAAGGAGGAGTCTGGATAGAACGGCCGACCACCTGAGTCATTTTCGACCTGCGGAGTAAGGGTGACCGGCAGCCTATGCAAAAGGCCCTTAGCGGGCTGAGACTCCTTGACATGAGTCCCAGAGGGAGGCTGTTTAGGTGGTGGTTCCACCACAGTCGGTGGAGAGGCAAATTTCGGCCACGCCGGGAGGGCCTTTACTGGCTCTGCGGGTGGAGGGACGGTGTCGGACGGCTCAGGAGGAGTCAGCATTGGCCTAGAGGGTGACAGCCATATAATGGCCGGTGTGGAAGCTAGAGTCGACTTCGGACCAACCAGCACCAACTGTTGCCACATGAGATCCTCACAGTGTCGACGTAACTTGCGCCAAAGCCTCTCCTCTTCTTAGAAGGACAAGGATGAATAGTGGAGGCACTGTTTCTTGGAATGCCCAGAATGGCGTTTGTGAGTTCTACTCAACTAGAGATCTAGACCATCGGGGGGACTGACGGGGGTGCTTAGAAGGAGCCGGGGAGACCCATGGCTCCTCCAGCTCAGGGTCAGAGACCTTGAGGAGGTTCCCAGCAAGCTGGGTTTCCTCCTCGGTAGGTCAAGTCAGGACCAGAGTCCTGAACAAGGAATTGTTGGCCTCATCTGTCGACGGGGTCGATAACTTTGACCAGGTCGTCGTCCCGCATCTTAGCTAGCTGGCCAGATGGTGACAGGCACTGTAAAGCCAGCGGCCAAGGTCGCAATTTCGACTTAAGTCAAAACTGGAGATTTCGGAGAACGAGTCCCTTCTCGATCCCAAGAACTAAGTCAACAAGACTTTTCCTTCTTTCTCAACTCCTTGGATTCCTTCTAATGGGAACAGGAACTGTGCGATGCCGAAGAGCCCTGCCCCTTGGTCGGGAGAGACTGGCACAACTCCTTGAAGGAGCCTGTAAAGGTACAGCCCAGTCTGAGTGGCACATTGACCAATGCTGACGAGGACTATTCAGCAGCCCTAGCTGTCTCCTCCTCAAAAGCCTTCATTTACACAACTTGTTCAGCAGACCCCGCAGCCGTGGAGACTGCCCAATGGGCCTCTTTAGATTAGATTTGACCGTTTCTTTTTTTTCCAGCTGGCAAGCTGTAAGTGTGCGAGGCAACTGTCCAACACACTTGGCTGGAATAAGCGACAAAGGTCGCAGGCCTGGGTATTGTGATCATGGCACAGGCAACAGATTAATGTGGCGTCCGGGTTGGTCCGAGACATCTTCTGCTCACAGGGGCACCGGCGAAACCTGGACGAGGACCTGTCTTCCATCTAGGTCACAGTCGAAAAACAATGCAGTGAAACTCGAACAAGTTTGAGCATAGGTAAGTAATCCAAAGATTTAAGTGCCAGGGCCTACTACATGTGAGCGATGAGGGAACCCAAATCTTCCAGCGGAAAGGAAGATCTGGCTTCAAGGGGCGGAGTCAAGGGTTATACCACCAGGGTGGGTGGGAGGTGCCAGCTTTTAGACCTTCCGGCAAGGTTCTTAAAGGGAAAGGACATGCCAAATAGTGTGGATAGAACAATGTATCCACATCCCTAGAAAATTACTTACCACAGTAATCTTGTTTCTTCCAAGGCAGTCTTACTATATTCTGACTTATGCAGTTAACCCTTCAGCTGAACTGCCCCGGAGATGAGCATTAAAGCCTATATGCTAATAGTGGAATGTTCAATAGGCTTAAGCTCGGTTTTCAAACCACTGTCCCCTGTACATTCTATATAACTGCCAGATTCTTACAAGCAACTGTAGCAACATCTAAGCTATTCTAAACAATTATATAAAAACTAACAAAGTCACAAATGATTAGCCACCCCAAGAAGGGCATATAAAAAGACTCAAGTCAAAGATGCCCAAGAGTAACCAACCCAGTGGCACAGCAATATAAAAAGAACAGCTGGAGTACAGTGCCCCCAGGTTCTGGTAGGGGATGCAGGGTGGGAGGTCAGAATACAGTAAGACTCATTTGGAAGAAACAAGATTGCTGTGGTAAGCAATTTTTTCTTCAAACCCCAGGACATCTTACTGTATTCTGACTTATGCAGACTACAGAGCAGTGCCCATTGGAGGTGGGCACAGAACCTACTTTGCAAATAGGCTCTGCAATACTGCTGTGCCAAACCTGGCATCACTCCTGGCCTGGGTGTCCAGACAGCAGTGCTTAGTGAAATTATGAACAGTTTTCCAAGTAGATGCTTTGCAAATTTCAAGGAGAGAGATATCCCTTGCAGCTGCTATGGAAGCAGCTGCCCCCCTAGAGGAATGGGCCCCTCAAGCCCACTGGTGGCTCCTTACCCAGTTTTCCATAGCAAAACTGAATGTAGGCCACAATCCACCATGCAATGGCCCTCTTTATGGCTGCCATGCTCTTTCCCAATCCTCCACAGGTGTGGAACAGCTGAGTACACTCATTCCTATAGCCTTTTGTTTGATCCAAATAGTAACTGACAGCCCTTCTGACATCTAGCCTATGCAGCCTGCTTTCTCCTGAACTAGAATGTTCAGTGAAGAAAACAGGCAATGTAATGGACCGATTCAAATGGAAGTCCAAAACCACCTTAGGGAGGAATTTCCTGTTTGTCCTGAGGACAACCTCATCCCTGTGGACTGCAATGTAGTTAGGCTCCACAGACAAGGCCTGTAGCTCACTTATCCTTCTTGCTGATGTGATAGCCACTAAAAAAAAAAAGTTTTCCATGTTGAATACTTGAGTTCTGGTCAGGACATGGATTCAAAGGGGGCTGCATCAACTGTGCTGTGCAGATGTTCAGGTCTCAAGAAGGTGTAGGCTCCCTGTGTGGAGGGTGCAGATGGAGAAACCCCTTAAAAATTTCTTGAAGATAGCATTAGAAGCTAGGGAAGGGACCTTCCTTACTGAAAGGTAGGCAGAAACTGCTGCCAAATGCAGCTTCAGGGTAGAAGGCCAAAGGACCAATGAATGAAGGTGTGCTAAATAATCCAACAGGACTGCTAAGCCAGCCATCTGTGGATCAGTGTCTCTTTGGGAGCAGCAAATAGAGAATCTTTTCCACTTGGAAGTGTAAGTCTTCTGAGTGGAAGGTTTCCTGGATAACCTTAAAATGTCCAACCCCCCCCAGAGAGATGCAAGCCTGCATACTCCAAGTCCTCAAAGGCCAGGCTTTGAGCCTGAGGGATTTGAGGTTGGGGTACAGGATCCTCCCCTGGGAGGAGGTCAGCAAGTTGCGTCTCCTGGGGAGGCAAATTGGGCTGGATGACGATAGAGCCAGCAGCATTGAGTTCAATGGTTGCCTGGCCCAATCTGGGGCTATCAGGATAATCGTTGATGGCTGGCACCTGAGTTTGATCAGAAAGTACAATTACAGACTTCCGGTGACATCACGGAGCTGGCAGCAGGTCACTGAGAGGATCCCCCATCCCTGAGAGCCTTAAAAGTCTATATTCTCTACAAAAGAGTGCTAAAAACTAAAAATATGGCAAGCATGAAACGGGTTAAGGACCAACAAAGCAGAACCAAAATGAAACTAGCATCTAGAGGACAGGATGCGGCCATATTAAAAGCACAAGTAAGAGATAGCAGTCGGAGCCCATCCCCCGCGAGCATGGCAAACATAAAAGAAGAGCACGACCATCTTTCTCGAACTAGATTCCAGCAACTGTTCCAAGAGCTCAAAGAGATGTGAGCAGAGAACAAGGCAGAGTTCCGACAGCTAAATCAAACCCTTACAGGCCTGGAAAAAAGAGTGGAGGAAGAGGAAAGGGTAGGGTCTGCGGAGGATGGAGCGACAAGAACAGGCCTTATCACAGAAGCCCTACTTAGCAACACAGAAAAGCTCCAGGAAATTGCACAGACCTGGAAGGACGGTCTAGGAGAGAAAACATCCGGATTTATGGACTGTCGGAGGGTGCAGAGACTGGCCGGATGACAGAGTATATGGCAGACCTGCTTGTGGACGTCATTCATTAACCTCCGGGCGATCAATTAGGGATAGAGAGAGCACACAGGGCACTCCAGCCAAGGCCCCCTACCCCTAGCTCTAACCCATGCTCCATAATAATTACATTTAACAGCTACAAGGTGAAGGAGGAGGTTTTGATGAAAGCTTGGCAGCAAAAAGAAGTAAAGTACCTTACTAGCAGACTCTCTTTGATCACGACTACCCTCCCGAGGTGCAAAGACAAAGGATGAAGTATCTGGATCTGCTGAAATGACTCGGGGCAAAAAATATCCGCTTTCACACTCCCTATCCTGCTCACCTTAGAGTTTTCTGATCGGAGGGAGTGAAAGTTTATGATTCTCCCAAGGAAGCAAGGAAGGTCATGGTAGAAAGAGGCCTACAGGAAGCACAGGAAAACAGTCCATCCGAACTCTGATTCCCAGCAGGACCCACGGGAGCACAACGGTTGGCTAATTGCTTTGAGCAAGAAGATAAGAGGTCGAGAAACATTTGTGTCATCGGTAGCACCTACACATGTGATCCGATCAATTCTGCAGAAGGTACAAAAAGGCAAGAAGTTTCAGAATTCGGACACCAAGGACTGAGTCAGGTCATAATTTCCCGCTTTCTTTTATATAGCTGGGCTGCTTGAAAACACCTGCCAGATGCATCTGTGTGATGACTTCTCGTGGGTAGTCAGTCTCATTTCAGTGACTCCTCGGAGGGACTCGAGCCTTGACTTTTACCGTGCTTATCTTTCTTGCTGACTGCATGGACAGGGGATAGTCTCTATGTGCCAAAGGGTCCCAATGTTACTTTACTTGTGATGATCCCTTGCTTAGAAACAGTGGTTCACAGACTAATTTGAGCTGATAATGTTATAATCAAAGAGAAAAGAAGCTACGACATATTGTAATTTTGGAAATGTCTTCATTTACTTGGGGACCGATATGTTTTCACTGTTCATTATCATAACTGAAAATGAGCATGGTTTAGTTCATTATCAACAGAAATGAAATACTACCTATTATAAAGCGCCTTATAATTGCATTCTTTTGAAAGGGGCGAGGCTCTCGGCGACGAGGGGTGGGGGGAGTGGAGTGAGAGACTCAGATCCTTTTTTTTTTTCCTCCTTTTTCCCTGCTAGCTCAGTCTCAGTTTCTATTCACAAACATACTTAGGCTGATAGTATTGGCCTGGGGAGTTTGGTGACATCACTTTTAAGCTGCACGACAGCTTAAGAGACAATTGATACTAACTAGGGCTCTGGGGGAGAGCGACTTTTTAGGTGTCAAGGAGCCTTGGCTTCATCCCCTCTGTCTGATAGCTTTTCCTCATACAGAGGGAGGGAACCAGAAGTATAGGGATCTACTAACTGGGAGATCTCCACATGTGGAGGTCAAATGCAGAATTTTGGTTTTGTAAAGTTAAGAACTGTTTACATATTTATACAGTTATGTTATTCAGTTTTTAAGGGAGGAATATTTTTTGCCATGCCTGAGCTGAGAGGTGGCTGGGGCCATGGAGAAACTCTGAATTCTCAGAGAATAGTGTCACTATTTAATTCAGGTATTAACCTTAGAGCAACATGGATAGGACAGATATTGTAGTTTTATCTTACAATGTTAATGGTTTAGCCCACCCCCATTAAAAGAAGTAGGGTCATGTCTTATTTACGCAAGTCGGGGACAGCACTCATAATATCACAGGAAATGCACCTGAGTAAAGACGAACATAAGAAGTTATTAAAATCTGGGTACCGACCGGGAGGTAATGTCTTCCTCATATGGGAAGGGACATAGGAGGGGAATAGCGGTTTTGATTCCTACTAGGACTTGTTTTGACTTAAAAGACACTATTTTGGACAAAGAAGGTGGATTTGCAGGTATTAAGGGTACATTCAATGGTTCTTTGGTTACTCTGGTTTCCACTTACGCACCTCCAGGAGCGGATTTACACTTTTTTCAAGAGTTATTACTCAAAATAGTGGGCTGGGTGGAAGGACATTTAATTAGTGGAGGGGATTTGAATTTGAGACTTAATCCCAATTTGGACTCCTCCTCTCAAATACCAAGGAAAGAGAATGGGGTGGCTAAAAGAGTGGCAAAAGTACTTGGAGAACTTGGTCTGGTTGATGTATGGCGCCAGCTGTATAAACACTTTCTTCTCACACCCACACCAAACCTTCTCCAGATTAGACTATTTCCTGGCACCCAAAGAATCATTGGGTATATGTAGGTCATTCTGGATAGGAGACATGTCCTTATCAGACCACTCCCCCAATTTTTTAAAGATTTCTTTGGGATCCACCAAATGTTCCTCTTTCTGGAGGTTGAATGTCTCCCTTCTGCAGAGTGAGGATACCCAGGAAGTAACTGAGCAGGCAGTTCAGCACAATCAACACCCAGATGTTTCAGCCGGAACCATATGGGATACTGTAAGAGAGATTATAAGGGGTAGGTTCACTGAAATTTCATCTAGACTTAAGAAACAAAGGGACTCAAGACTGGTTACCCTCCAAGAATTGATTAGAGAATTAGAAGTACAGCAACAACAAAGGCTGGATAAAAAAAGGGGAAGCGAATGGCAAAGTTAAAGGCAGAGTTTCTAACACTATTAGATTATCAGGTGGAACAACAGTTGATTTATCTTCGTCAGTGATTTTATGAGGGTGGGCCCAGGGCTCTTAAATTATTAACTAGTAGACTGCGTCAATATAAAGCCAAAGTCAGTATCCCTAAAATTAAGGCCCAATTGATCGCACATGGCATTATACTATTGAAGGTGTAGCAAGTGTCTTTAAATCCTATTACGAAAAACTGTATAGTGGGGTTTCTGCTCCCACAACTGAAGAAATTCAGAATTTATTAGCCCTTTTACAGCTTCCCATTCTCTCGCAACAAGAGTTTTTAGTTACATATTTTACAATAGGGGAAATAGACGCAGAAATTAAAAAGCTCAAGTCTGGAAAAAGCCCGGGGACGGAGGGGCTGCCGAGCTAATTTTTTAAGCAGTTTAGGGAAGAGGTCAACCCTTACTATGCCAGGCATACAATTGTGTATGCTCTGAGAAGAGCACTATGTCCCCCCCCTCCTGGTCTTAGGCAATCATATCAGTTATTCTGAAGCCGGCCAGTGACCGTACTAGCTGCTTGTCCTACTGCCAGATCTCAACTTTAAATACAGATTATAAGCTTTTGGCAAGCATTCTGGCTAGGAGGGTAGAGCAGATCCTTCCGGGGCTTATCCATATGATCAGGCTGGTTTTGTTCCAGGAAGAGAGACACTGGATAACATTTGTAGGTCCATAAATATTATAGAACATCTACAGAAAAAATCTCAACCAGCATATGTAATGAGTTTAGACAGTGAAAAAGCATTTAATCAGGTCTCATGGGCATTTTTGCTGGGCACCTTGGCCGGCCTCGGATTCCCCAACATATTCCGCCAAATTATAGCCAAAATGTATGCTAACCCAACAGCGTATGTAAGGACGAATGGCTACACATCGCAGGCCTTTAAGCTTACTAGGGGGACTAGGCAGGGCTGCTCCCTGTCACCTCTTCTTTTTGCTCTCTACATTGAGCTACTTGATCAGAGTATAAGGCTGAATCAAAAAATAAAGGGGGTGACACAGGGCAATACTTAACACAAGATCGTCCTGTATGCGGACGATGTCCTTTTATACCTGACAGATCCAGAAAACTCGGTGACGGAAGTTTTTAAGCAAACAGAAACATTTTCACGATTATCAGGATTTAAGTTAAATTGGACAAAGATGGAAGTGTTAGCCATGGTCCCTCAAGTACTGATTGAATTTATAGAAAAATACCCAATGAGGTGTAACTGTGGAAATATAAAGTACCTCGAGGTGAGGCTGAGCAAGTCTCCAAGTAGTCCTTTCAGGGAAAATTATCCCCCTTTGTTGAAGCAGATATGGGCTGATATGCAAAGATGGACTCTCCTACCTTTACCATTTTACTCTAGATTACCAGCACTTAAAACAAATGTATTGCCTTGGCCCCTTTATTTCAAGCTGTCCCTTGTCTGGTCCGTCAAAGGGAAGTGGCAAATTGGCAGAAAAAAGTGATGGCATTCCTCTGGGCCCATTCTCAACCTAGAGTCTCAAAGAAAAAATATTATTCCTTCTCAAACAAGGAGGAGGGAGTGCATGCTATAGTTTACAAGATTACTGGCTAGCGGCCCAAATGAAGGTAGCCCTCTTAAGGGCACACCCTAAATACAATGCTCACTGGAAGCAGATGGACATTTCTAACAAGAATATGAAACCACTGCAAGCAATGTCCAACAGAGAAAGAACACATATAGCCAGATAATACCAGGACCTTGAACGAGCAAGAAAAACTCTGGAAGTTTTGCATTGAATGGGGAGGCGAAGAGATCTACCTCTGGGCAGCCCCAGCGGTGGAACAGATGTTCTACCACTTCCTGGTGTAGTTCCCATTCATGAGCTTGGGCTGAGGTACGGCTGAGGATGTCCACCAGGACACTGTGAATGCCTGTAACGTGCACGGCTGTGAGATGAAGCCCGTGCTGGACTGCACAGTACCAAACCCGCATCACCTCCCTGCATAGGGGATATGATTGCGTGCCTCCCTGCTTGTTGATGTACCAGACCATGCACATATCATCGGTCTATGTCAACAGTATTCCCATAGAGAGTAGGGGCTGGAATGCCTGAAGGACATACAGAACCACCTGCATCTCCAGAATGTTTATGTGGAGAAAGGATTCCAGCTGGGACCACGTCCCTAGGGTCTGGTGGTCTCCCAGATGGGCTCCCCAACCCAGACTTGATGCATCTGTGGTGAAGGTCCAAGAGGGAGGGGTGGGCCTAATAGGTGTGCCCCAAGAAAGGTTCAGAGGATCCTGCCACCACAAGGGGTCCCTCTTGAGTGCACTGGATACCAGGACAGGATGATCCAGGTCACCCATAAGCTGATCCCATTGGTCCCTTAACGTCCAATGGGTGACCCTCATATGCAGCCTGGCCAAGGGGACGGTAGGGATGGCCACTGCCATCAAGTCAAAGAGATGTAAAAATGCCCCGGCTGGGGCATGGCTGGAAGAGACTACAATTTTGGCCTGCTCCTGCAAAGTATCCGCCCTGTCCGATGGAAGGAAGACCTTGCCCTGGACCGTGTCCAATACTGCCCTGATGAACTGAAGTTGTTGGAAGGGGATCAGAGATGACTTGGGGTAATTGATAGCAATACCCAGTCATGCAAAAAGGTCCAGGGTGGAGGACAGAGTCCTCCACGCTGCTCCTGGACAGAGCTGCTATAAGCCAATTGGCCAGGTACAGCAACATGCAGATTCCCTGTCAGCAGAGCGACGCTGCCACCACCATTAGGTACTTGGTAAAAACCCTGGGTGCTGAGGAGAGGCCAAAGGGGGAGGGTTTTGAATTGAAACTGCTCCCCTTGGAACAGAAACCGCAGGAAGCGGCGGTGGCCAGGGAAGACTGGGATGTGCAGGTAAGCGTCCTGCATATTCAGTGCACATAGTCAGTGGTCTATCTAGAGCAAGGGCAGGGGTCTCTGGATAGTCAGCATGCGGAACCTTTTGTAATCTACATAAAGATTCAGCCGACTGAGGTCCAAGATGGACCTGAGGTCAGTCGTCTTTTTGGGGATGAGAAAGAAATGGGAATAGTACCCTTTTCCTGTCTGTGCCCATGGTACTGGTTCTATTGCTGATTTTCGTAAAACAGCCAGGATCTCATCCCATATCAGAGACACGTGGTTTAAAGGATAATGAGATCAGCCTGGAGGCCTTTCCAGAAACTCGATGGTTTGCCCTCTTGCTACTGAGTTGTATGACCCACAAATTCGATCTGATGCTCTGCCACGCTGAGATGAAGGGTGAATCTTCCCCCTACTGGTTTCACACTGTTGGGAGGTGGAGGAAGGCTGTAGAAGTCAGGAGGTGGAGTAGCGGGAGGAGAGAGTTCCTCCCATGGCTCGCTGGGTCTTGGAGGCAGGGGAAGAGGTGACGGTGGACCCCGATTCTCTCCTTTTGGTCTGGCACCTACTGAAGGGTTACTTGCTTTGCCTCTTCTGCTGGCACCGAAAGGGTTGCTTAGGCTTGTAGCCACCCCTATACATGGACCTGACAGAACTCAGGGCCTGTCCGTTGTCCTGGAGGCCCGTAATGATATCTTTGGTGTCTACCCCGAAGAGGATGGAGCCTCAAAAAACAGGTTACTCACCTGTAACAGTAGTTCTAGGAGTGATATATATTGTTCATCCACACTTTTTGGCATGTCCCTTTCCCCTTTAAGGATCGCCAGAAGGTCTTCAAGCTGGCACCTCCCACCCACCCAGGTGGTACAACCCTCGGCTCCGCCCCATGACGCCAGATCTTAGCCCACTGGAAGCCAGGTTTGTGCATCGCAGCTGGGGAGGTCGGGTGGGTCCGTGTGAATGAACAACATATACCACTCCTAAAAAGTACAGTTACGTAAAATCTTACCATAACAGTAGATTTTCGAGGAATGTATCTTGCATTAAGTTATTATTTCTGGGAGGTTCCAGCAGAGGGCGCTGTTGCGCAGCAGCATCTTCTAGCAGTTCTGCCAGGGACCGCCCACTCATGACATCATGTCCTGTTTCCTATATAAGTGTGGGTGGTCCTTGGCATCCTCAGTTCCACTTGCCGGATTCAGCTCGCAAGGCGAGGACTGAGGTGAAACCGAGGTACCATGGAGTCCTACTCCTAATTCTGTGGAGCAAGAATTGCTTCTGTTAGAGAAGGAGGGGGACGGGGGGCCGGATTATACTTACTGCAAGAGACATTCCTTGAAGATCTACTGTTACGGGAAGATTTTACATAACTGTACTATCTTCCACGGAATGGTCTCTTGCAGTAAGTCATTTCTTCTGGGAGATTGCCCAGCAGTTATGTCCAGAAGGGTGGACAATTATGATAGGAGACCTTGTAGGACTGCACGGACAAAGGCCGTCCTACATCTCAAGATTGTAATGTCTTGTGAAAGTATGGATCGTGGACCAGCTGGCCGCATTACAGATTTCTGAAATGGAGGCACCTTTAAAACAGGCTGCAGTAGTGGCCATAGCTCTAGTAGAATGTGTTTGGGCTGGGAAGAGCTTTGTTGTACTTTTTGTAACAAAAGGTAATACAATTCGCCAAACATGAGGACAGGGCTCATTTGGCAACAGGGAGTCCTCTACTGGAGGCAAAGGTGACGAACAGTTGAGAAGTTTTCCAAATCCCTTTAGTACGATTAGTGTAATATCTCAAGATACGGTGAACGTCCATCATATGTAATAGATGCTCACCGTGGCTGGACTGCTCCGGGAAAAAGACCGGAAGTTCCAGTACCTGATTTAGAGTTTTTTCAGACACTACTTTAGGAAGAAAGGAGGGATTGGTACGAAGGACCACTCGATCTTTGTGGAAAATCAAGTAAGGTTTCCTACACGAGGGCCTGGAAGCTTGGACATACGGCAAGCTGAGGTAATGGCCACTAAGAATAACATTTTCCACGCAAAAAAACGAAGATCACAAGTGGCTGCTGGCTCGAAAGGTTCGAGTCAGTTTTTCTATGATGAAGTCGAGATCCCACGGAGGAGTGGGTCGTCGAATCAGAGCCTTCAAGTGAAGTATTCCTCTCAAAAAACATCTTAGGTAAATGATGTTGGTACAGTAGTTTACCATCAAGAGGTTCATGAAAGGCAGAGATAGCCACCAGGTGAACCTTGACAGAAGAATAACTTAGACCTGACTCTGATAAAGAGGCCAGGTCGTCTAGGACTGTTGTGAGTGGACAGGAATATGGGTCCACTGCTCGAGATGCAGACCATATGGAAAATCTTTTCCATTTTGAGTTATATGTTTCTCTAGTTGCTGGTTTCCTGGATGCCAAAAGGATGCTAGCAACAGAAGAGGACACTTTTAGCCTGTTTATGAATGTGTCCTCAGCAGCCAGGCATGAGGACGAAGAGTCTTGAGGCTGGGATGTAGGACGGATCCCTGATTCTGCGTCAGGAAGTCCGGTCTGGACAGCAGTGGAATGGGATCCCTCACGGAAACCTGGTGGAAGAGGGGGTACCACGGCTGCTGAGGCCACACTGGTGCTATTAGTAGCATGGTGGCCAGTTTCAGTAGAGTCCATAGGAGGAGAGGGACGAGGGGGGAAGCATATAAGTACAGTCCTGTCCAAGGTTGGGAGAGGGCATCGATAGACTCTCCCCTGTTGTTTGGGATAATGGAGAAGTAACTGGGGAACTGGTGACTGACTGGAGAGGCAAACAGGTCCAGCTGTGGAGTTCCCCCAGAGAGCGTAGATGGCGTGAAGGGCATCTTTATGAAGTGTCCACTCATGGGTGAATGACTGGAGACCCAGTCTGTCCACTGATTGCACCATCCCAGAAAGTGGACTGCTGTCAGTGCTGGACATTGTCTGATGGCTGTCTGCCAGACTGCAAGGGTCTCCCTGCAGAGGGTATGCAAATGCGTGCCCCCTTGCTTGTTTAGGTATGACATCACTGCATTGTTGTCTGATTGAATCAGCAACAGTCCTGTCCTGAGGTAGAGTTGGAATGCCCGAAGGGCTAGATGGACTGCCCTCATCTCTAAGAGATTAATATGAGGAAGATGGGGTGAGGTGGACCATAGGCCCCGGGTCAGATACGAACCGAGGTGGGTGCCCCATCCTTCCAGGGAAGCATCTGTGGTCAACATCTGCTCAGGAGGGAGGGAGCAGAAGGGCATTCCCTGACATAAATTGTTTTTGACTGTCCACCAGGTCAGGGCCTTCCTGATCAATGGGGTGACCAAGACCTGGTCCTCGAACTGTCCAGTTTTTTGAGACCACTGATTCTGTAGGGTCCACTGAACAAGTCTCATATGGAGACTGGCGAATGCCACCGTCGGAATAGCAGCGGACATGTAGCCCAGTAGTTTTAACATTTGTCTGGCCATGATCACTTTGTGAGTCTGAATGTGTAAGGTCATAGATATCAGAGTGTCCTGCTGATAAGGTGGAAGGTATGCCTATGTCTCGACAGTGTTCAGAACCGCTCCAATATATTGTAGAATCTATGTTGGTTCTGGATTGTATTTTGGCCAACTGACCATGATCCCTAGGTTGTGAAACAGGTTTAGGGTGACGGTAAGGGAGATCAGCAGAGCTTCTTTTGTGTCTGCTTTGATCATCCAATCATCTAGATATGGGAGGGTGAAGTGCCCCTTTTCCCTTAGGGCTGCAGCTACCACTGCTAGGCACTTGGTGAACACTCTCGGGGCCAATGAGAGACCAAACGGGAGGGCTCAAAACTGATAGTTTTGACCTACGAGGTGGAAGCGCAGAAATTTTGGATGAGCAGGGTGAATGGGGATATGTAGGTAAGCATCCTTCATATCCAGGGCACACATCCAATCTCTTTGTTTTAGGATGGGCACGATAGCTGGTAGAGTGATCATGCAAAAATATCTGAACTGAATGTATTGATTCAGACGTCTTAGATCCAATATGGGTCTGAGATCTCCGGTTCTTTTGGGTACCAAAAAGAAATGGGTGTAGTAAACCATTGTGTTGTTCTGCAGGAGGCACTGGTAAAACAGCTAGTTTGATCAGATTAGTTCCTGTTGAAGAATAGGAACATGATGCGGATGATACTGAATTATCCAGGGAGGTGGGATGGAGAGAAACTCCAAAGTATGTCCCATTTGGATTATTTGAAGTACCCATTTGTCTGAAGTGATCATCTGCCAAGCCACTAGATGGAGAGAGAAAAATGACACCCCACCGCCTCAGAGACTTGGGTAAAAAGGCAGGGGGAAAGGCTTGGTAGGTCACTGGGTACTAGGCTGACCTGCCCCTCCCAAGGGATGGGCACGGGAGCCACGGGTGACCGAAGGGGTTACCTCTTGAGGTTTGGGCATGGCCTCTAAAGCCACCTCTATTAGAGGGTTTGTATTTTACACCTCTTTTTGGAATGGGTAGAATATTGTGTACAGTAGGTGAACTGTGGAGTATGGTACAGACCTTGGACCGTACGAAGGGTCCTACCTGATACCTATAGATCATCTAAGAGGGTCTGGGTACCTGGCCTGAATAATTTTGACCCATTAAAGGGTGCATTAGCCACTTTATGCTGTATATCAGGGGTAAACCCTGACACACGAAGCCAAGCATGGTGATGTAAGGCTATGCCAGTAGCTGAAATTCGGGCTGAGGTATCCATGGCATCATATCCCGACCTGAGAAGGTGATGGGAGATAAAGTTATTTGTGGTGATCATAGCCAATAATTGGTCTTTCTCCTGAGAGGGAGGAAATTTATTGACAGTTTCTAGGATAGAGGTCCCCAGGGTGCATTGATATTTAATCATATGGCCCATGTAGTTCAAAATGCGAATATTCATGGTACTGGAGGCAAAAACCTTTTTTCCCCAGGTAATCTATCCTGCGGTACTCTTTATCAGGTGTTAAGGAGCTCATGTGTTTGGGTCGTTTAGTCCGGCCATGAGCAGCAGCAATAACCACAGAATCCGCCTCAGGAATGGATGGTCCAGAGGGGACTGATGCAGTCTGTTCTAGGAACAGCCGTAATAGCTGAAGGCTGATGCCAGGCAGCTAGCAAGGCATTCTGGTATGTAGGTATTAGTGGAGGTACCACATTCTAGGTAGTCTGCCATATCCTTATGCTGTTTGTCATGTTCTGTAGTGGAAAATCCCATCACCTTTTGTATCTGAAGCATCATTTCACTAAAGGTGGGGTCATCTGGAGGTGAAGTGGCCATTGGGAGAGGCAAATCTTCTTCCAGAGAAGAGATGGCTGAGTAAGGAAACCCCGGATCCTGGAAATCCAGATCAGGGAACTCCTCAGTCAGGTCACCAGGGAAATCTCCTGGGTGCTCCAATTCCTCTGAAAGGTAATCCTCCAAATTAGGTGGAAGTGACCAGGTTGGTAACTCAGTATCGTCGTGTTCATGACAACGTTTACGTTGCGGAGAATGAGACTGAAAGGGATCTTCCCAATCCCCTGGGTCAGAGGGTGGGGCATAACGCATGTTATGCAAGACCTGCTGCATAATGGTGGTGATGGCCCATTCTTTGGAAGAGGGTGGGGTAAGAAGGGGGGATTGGGGATGGATGGGGATGATGGAGGGGATGGGACATGCAGTATATGCAGGTCTGGCCCCTCGGTAATATGAATCAGGGTCCCAGTCTCGATCTGCTTACCCCCTATATGAGCCCACTTCAGAGGGTGGAGGGGCATGTTGAAGGGCAAAAGCCAATGGCTTACCCTGAGGCACACGGGACTTAGCGGAGGAGACTGCTGAAACATTATCATGAGTTAAGCCAGTCATCGTCGACAGGGGAGAAGCCCCCCTCGACGGAGCAATACTGGGTTTTGTTGCTAGTAAGCATCGTCGACGAAAGGTTGACAAACTCAGTCGACGGTGCAGGTATTTCCTGCACTGCATGCAAAGCAGTAGCAAGAGCCATCAACGAAAACGAAGCCACCGCTAAACCAATGTATGCTAGAAGGAGTAACAAAAGAATGTTTAGCAGGCTAAGACACCACCTTAAAAAACTACTATTGCTTCTCCTACTCTGTTCGGGAAATGCTGAATTAAACCCAGGTCCACCTATTTCTCTGGACGCCCCTGCGGACCTCCCTCAATATAAAGGGATTAGCTTTCTCCATATCAATGTCTGTAGTTTGCTAAAGAAGATTGACTCTATACAGACCTGGGCTCTACATGCATCTCCTGATTTCTTCACGATAACTGAATCCTGGCTCACACCCTCGACAAATCTATCAGCTTACCCGGACATATCATCTACCACTGTGATAGACCGACTGGGGGGGGGGGTTGCAATATATGTCAAAAGCAAATTCACAGTCACAGTCTTTGACTGTACCTCAAAGGCTAAGGAATTTGAATGCCTTGCTCTAAAATTATCACTTTCCAGCGAGAAATCACTCCTTATGGCAGCATGCTACCGACCACCGTCTGGTGGCTGGGCACTTCTGCCACACCTTCAAAACCTTCTTGACTCTGCTGATACTGAGTGTATTCTAATGGGGGATTTAAATCTAAATTGGAATAATGACAGCTCCAAGAAATTGAAGGATCTATGCGGTGTTAATGGTCTGTTACAAATGGTGACTGCTATAACCAGACCTAACAGAAAAAACCCTGAGCGCAGCACACTCCTGGACCTTATCCTAGTAAACAAACCTCACACTATCTCGCATACTGGAGTATTCTTCAACGATATAAGCGACCACTGCGCTACTGCCTGCCTGCATCAGACATCCTTCCCAAATAAAAACGGCCTCCAAATTCAAACTGAAACGATGTCTGAAAAAGTTCTGCTAGTACACTTTCCTGAAAGATCTAAGCAACATTCGTTGGCAGGATTTCTACCTAGCCCCCACCTTTAACGAGGCATTTAACATCTTTCACAGCCTCTTACTGGAGCTAATAGACAAACATGCCCCACTAAGACTGATCAAATCAAAAAATAAAACTTCTGGCTGGTTCTCTCCCATCCTGAAGAAAGCACTTAGGGATAGGGACTACTGGTGGAAACGCTTAGGAAATCCCACCTGCAGGCTGATTGGCTAGCATTCCGCATCATAGTAATCGCTTGTACCAAGCTAATTAGGTCAGAAAAGCTATGTACTTCTAAAAAGAACTTAGAAGACAATAAAAACAACTCCTGCCAAATTTTGGAACATCCTCAAAGAAGTCAAGGTCAGTCCACTGCAACACCCTTCCAAACAAAATTGTGTCTGATGGTACCACCTATACGGACAAAGCTGATATACCAGAAAGCTTAATGATCACTTCAACTGCAGGGCTTGCCTTCTGACACTCACCTATCAGCAAACCTAGCTCCAGCAAGAGACTACACTGTCGGCTTCACTGATAATCACAACTATAACCAACCACATCCCACCACCTTCAGCTTCCTCACAATTACGTTCGCCAAGGGAGGACCTCCTTTCTCTGGATACAAAAAAGAGTGCGGGTGCAGATAATACTGAACCTTACTTCCTAAAACTTGGCCATACCTATCTGACCGCCACCATTACACACTTATTCAACACCTCTCTGATTCAAGGTGAGCTACCTGTCTTGTGGAAAACTGCCCACATCCTACCATTATTCAGGACTGGGGATCCGAGCGATCTGAACAATTACCAACCTATTTCTATACTATCCGTCCTCTCTAAATTACTTGAAAAAATTGTCAACATCCAACTTAGAGAACATTTGGATTCACAAAAGTTGCTAAACCTGGCTCAGTCCGGCGTCAGAGCCAAACACAGTACAATATCGGCTCTTGCCAAAGTAACTACAGACTGGCAAATGGCCTTGGACTCTAAGAAGCATGTATTTGCCCTCTTCCTTGATCTAAGTAAGGCCTTCGATACTGTGGATCATACCATCATGCTTACTGCACTGAGTAACATCGGACTTGATAGTTCTGCCATTAAATGGTTCACCAGCTACCTAACCAATAGGTTACAACAAGTCAAAGCCATAGATCATCTGTCCCCACAAAAATCCTTGTTATAAGGAGTCCCACAAGGCTCCATCCTGAGCCCTATCCTCTTTGCAATATACATCAATAATCTGGACTCGCAGCTGGGCACAGCACATGTGCACTTATTCGCAGATGATACTGTACTCTATGCCACAAATTCATCCTTGGATATGGCCCATGAGTACTTGCAGAAAGACTTCGTCACCCTCCAATACAACCTTCTCACTCATAAGCTCCTCCTCAACGCCAAAAAGACTAAAGCAATGATTCTATCACCAAAGTCTACTTACGGATGTCCACATATCACACAGATCTGAACACTCTTAGAGGAACCCCTTGAAGTAGCTGATACCTTTAAATACCTAGGATTCTGGCTGGATAACAAGATCAACTTTTTGTGCCACTTAAATGAAACCTTGAAGAAACTAAGACAGCGATTAGGTTTATTCTATCGCATTAAACACCTACTCACGTTAGAAGCCAGAATGAGACTAGTACAAACTACATTCCTACCTATACTGGACTCGCTGACTTCCTTTACAGTCATTGTCCATCAACGATGCTAAACAAACTGGACACCCTTTACCACCGGGCTTTAAGATTTATCTTAAATCTACCCCGTAGTACACATCACTGTCGCTATACCAGGTTTCGGATGAACCTCACCTCAACTAGAAGAAAAGGAATGTCTCTCTCTGTTTTTTAGAGCATTATCTGATAACCTCCCTGCATACATCTCGAACATCTTCAAATGGGCTAAAGGTTCCTATGGCCCGAGACGCTTCTCCTTAATCTGCTTCCAGATTTCTAGAGTGAAAATTACCCTTGGCTCAGCAGCAATCAACTTCTCACTTCCATCACTTTGGAACACTATGCAAGACTCATTAAAATTATCCTCACTTCCAAGCATTTTCACATTCAAAGCTCTATTAACGGATTATCTGAAGGAATCATGCAACTGTTTCAGATGCCGATGACCCCTAAGCCTCGGGTGTCACTCTCAAATCCTACGCCTAAGTATCTCATCCACCCCCACATTCCTAACAACAGAAACCTAAGATCTACAAGCCTAGTTCCCTTAATCCAAGATGACCCTGCCTATTCTCTACCTTTTACCTATTCTGGCCTCCCTTTTGGCTGCCTACTCTTTCACCCCAATTTCTACCCTATTCCTTAATACCTCCTTATTTTTTTATCATTTAGGTATGAGCTCTTACTCAATGGAGACTATATGGGATTGCTGTCTTCTCATTTCAGTAAAGCTTATCATTATGTACCTTTGCACATTAATTACGTTGACCGGTATGTATAGTCCCATATTGACCGGCACCTTCACAATATTTTTTCTTTTTCTTCTTTTTTTTTTGCACCGTTGTCCACCGTAATTGTAATCTTATGAAGTGTACTGTATTGTATTTATGCCCAGGACCACCTTGAAAATGAGCTTGCTCAATGGTGTTTATGCCTGGTTAAATAAAGTGATTGATTGAAAGCATAACTCCTGTCGATGGGGAAGCATGCAGGAGGAGCTCTCGTCGACAAGGAAGCATGTAGAACATGCTCTGTTGACGAGAGATGAGCACTCGTCAACGAGGAAGCATGTTCAGGATGCTCTGTCGATGGGGTGGCCATAGAAGTGGTGGCTGTCAACAGGCACCTAGAGCGGGTGGAAGAGGGGGGTTTGACCCTCTCCTTACACCACCCAGTATGAGAACCAAAAGCTGGGGAGCCCTTTGTATGGACCCCCTGGTTCTTTGACAGAGGCATTTTCTGCTCTGAAATAAAATGATGAATTTCAAGCAATCGTCGTCGACGAGTTGCTTGATCAAATTCCTGACAATGATTATAGGAATCTGTGTTATGTGTGGGTCCCAAACACCTTACACAAATCAGATGGTTATCATAGCGGTAAATCTTCCTGCCACAATGACAGGACCGAAATAGAGCGTGCTTGGCTGAAGAATCTTTAGATATTCATCTGGAATCAAATTTCTCATCGATGAGTGCTGCACAGAAGTTGAACTAGCTGTTGCGCTGGTTGAAGACGGTGGGTAAATGAACTGAGGCTACCAGGAACCTCCCACACTTATATAGGAAACAGGACATGATGTCATGTGAAGGTGGTCCCTAGTCAGAACTGCTAGAAGAAGCTGCTGTGCGACAGTGCCATCTGCTGGAACCTCCCAGAAGTAATAACTTACTGCAAGAGACCATTCCATGGAAGATCTACTGTTACAGGTGAGTAACCTGTTTTTCTAGGGACGTGGATATGTTGTTCATCCACACTTCTTGGCAGACTCCTAGCAGTTCTCCGGGAGGAGGGAGGCAAGGTGCACACCCCCTACTTTGGGAACAGAGACTGAAGAACTGAGGCGCCCAAACCAGCATCCCGGCGTGACTCAAGGTCGATGTGGTAATGGATGATGAAGGTGTTTGCTGTCTTCCAGGTAGTAGCTCGGCAGATTTCCTGGATAGGGATGTCCCTGGAAGCAGCCACCAATGCAGCAGTATGGCGGGTAAAATGAGCTCTTATCCCAGTGGGAGGCTCCTTGCCCGCCAACCTATAGAAGAGATCAATGCAAGATGTAATCCATCTTGCAATCGTCCACTTGCTGCAGGTCTGCCAGAAGCAGCTTCAGCATAGGTGACAAACAGCTGGCAAACCTTGGCCCAAATTTCCATCGTCAGGTCCAGAGTATGAAGCCTGTACTCTGCATCAGAGATGTAGTTCGGGTAGAACACAGGCAGAGTCAACAAATGGTTAAGGTGAAACTCTGACACCACTTTTGGGAGGAATTTCGGGTGGGGGCGCAGAACAACCTTGTCCCTGTGGAAGACCAGTTAAGGGGAGTCCACCGAGAGTGCCTGGAGCTCCCCTGTCCTGGCAGATGTGATAGCCACCAGGAAGACCATCTTCCATGACAAATGTGACATCTCACACTTGTGCACTGGTTCGAATGGCTTGCCCATGAGCTTTGCCAAGACCAGCAGTAAATCCCATGGAGGTGGATGTTCACGCACTGGAGGGGATATGTGATCAAGGCCTTTGAAAAAGTGCCAGACCACCTTCTGCCGTGCCACTGTCTGCTGACCGGCCTGCGCCCGGTAAGCAGAGATGGCTGCCAGGTGCACCTTAAGGGTCAAAGACCAAAGACCTCCTTTGAACAGAGACCAAAAGTAGTCTAAAGTGCTAGCTACAGGACAGGACATAGGGTCCAGGCCCTTGCCTGACAACAAATGGAAAATCTTTTCCATTTGAAGGCATAGCACTTTCTGGTCGACTCCTTCCTGGATGCTTTCACTACTGTGAGTACATCCTTGGAGAGACCTAAAGCCTGGAACTCTAGCTGCTCAGGTACCAGGTTGTCAAGGCGCAGGGATTGAAGGTCCAGATGGAGGACCTTCCCCTGACTGACTGATATATCTGAGCATGTTGGAAGACACCTCGGGAACCTGCTGCTGAGGCTGAGGAGATCTGGATACCAGAACTGGCAGGCCAGTCTGGGTCTACTAGGATCACCTGCGCCTTGTCCCTCCTCACCTTGAGGAGCACCCTGTGAATCAAGGGAAATGGAGGGAAGGCATAGAAAAGGCCTGGGGTCCACGGCCTCGAGAAGGCATCCCCCTGCAGCGATCCCTGCTGAGGGGGGTGGGCATGAAACAGCCTCAGCTTGGTGTTTTCCCTGAAGGCAAACAGGTCCACCATCGGTTTGCCCCAGTGGGAGAACAGGTTGTAACTTACCTCTGGATGGAGAGACGACTCATGGAATGTCTCGTCTATGTGGCTGAGAGCATCTGCCAGTTGATTTGAGGCTCCTGCCATATGGATGGCTCGGAGATCTGCCCCTGGTCGGCTCACAAGTGTTCAGATGTGGAGCACTTCCCTGCACAGCAGTTGGGAGTGCGTGCCATCCTGTTTGTTGAGTTTGTACATGATCGTGGTATTGTCTGTCTGGACTTGAACCACTTGACCCCGAAGCTGCTGAGCAAATGCTGTCGGTGCCAGTCTGACCACTCTGATATGGTAATGGGACTCCTCGGGGGTCCAGAACCTGTAGGCCCTATTGTTCCCCATGTAGGCTCCCCAGACCATGAGAGAGGCATCGGTCATGAGGACGATTGTCAGCTTGGGCTGGACAAATGGAATCTCTTCCTGCAACCGGTCTAGGATGGTCCACCACTTGAGAGCGTCCCACATCTTCTGGGTCACAGTGATCAGCTGGTCAAAATGACCTAGGCGCTGAGTCCACTGGGCGGCCAGCTCCCACTGAAGGAGGCGCATATGACACCGGGCCCAATGGACCACAGTGGTGCAGGCTGCCATGTAACCCAGAAGGCGCAGAAAGTCCCGGGCAGGGTACAAGTGCCCAACCAGAAATGACTGCGCAAAGGAGGAGCCGCACTCTGGCTCGGCAAGAGTCGAGCTCTGCCCCGACGAAGCATATCACCTGAGATGGCACGAGCTCCGACTTGGTCTCGAGCAGGAGGGCAAGATCCCTGGACCTCTCCACCTCTTGCTGGGTGGAACTTGCTAAGAGGCAATCATCAAGGTAGGGGTATGCTCTGACGCCTCGATGCCCGAGATGGGCTGCCACCACTGCAATGCATTTGGTGAAGACCCTTGGGGCCGAAGACAGGCCGAATGGCATGGCTCAGAACTCCTAAAGGCTTCCCTCTGCTCTGAAGCGAAGGAACTGCTGGTGAGACAGACAGAGCGGGATGTGAAAGAATGAGTCCTGGAGATCCAGTGAGTAAAACCACATGTTTTGCTCCAGGTATGGTATGATCTGGGACACAGTTACCATCCAAAAGGTGCACGGCCTGAGATACTGATTCAGGTTGTGCAGATCTAGAATGAGGCGCCAGCCCCCTGTCCGCTTCAGAACCAGGAAGTACCTGGATACAAATCCTGGGTTGGCTGGAGGATCTGCCACTTGGACCACTGCCTCCCTGAGGAGGAGCTGGGCTATGTCGTCTCTCAGAGCCGACTGAGTGTAGACTGATACTCTCTCCTCCCGAGGGGCAGAGGCTTGGCTGTGTAGGTACTGCTCAAATTCCAGAGGCAGACCCTGGCTGACCACTTCAAAGACTCACCTGTCCGTGCCAACAGCGGACCAAGCGGAAAGGAAGTGGTGGAGCTGACCCCCCATGGAAGGACCCAGAGCTGGCATGATGGAGTGTCTACCCCATCCCGTCACTGGGCAGGCTTGGAGGAAGAGGGTAAAGGGCTTGAACCCCAACCTCCTTTGCAGGCCTGGGGAGGTCTGGGCTTGGGCCAGGGGCACCAAGCCTGTGCCTGCTGGTGCTGTCCTCCCTGAAAGGAGGACTGCTGGGATGCATGAGCAGAGTGCTGAAAACTCTTCTTTTTCTTCTGCTGCTGCTTCTTAGGGCCAGAGGTGCTTTGAGCAGAAGTAGCTGAGTCCAAGGTGGCATTGGACTGTTCAACTTGCTGAAGGTGACCACCCACACCTAGGCCAAAGAGATCGGTGCCCAGGAAAGGAACATCAGCAAGTTTGTGCTAGGTATCCGCCATGAAGGTGGAAAGCCTCAGCCAAGCCCTGAGGCATAAGGCAACTGCGGCCGCCACTGAACGGGCACAGGAATCCCCGATGTTCAGGGCTATCTGAAGTTGCTGCTTGACACCAGCACAGCCTTGGTCCCGGACCGGTTTGACCTTTGGTCTGAAGGTCCGCGGGAAGATGTGGGAGAACCTTGTCCAAGGACCCTAGAAGGGCATCAGAGAAGTGCGCCATGATAACGGCCAAGCTTGCCTTACAGAGGCCTAAAGAGGAGGCCGCATAGACCTTCCTGGCAGAGTGGTCCAATTTCTTGGACTCCCTGTCCAGGGGTAGATCAGTGTCAGCAGAACTGCCTGTACGTCTGAACACAGAAGCGGTCACAAGCCTCTCGGCCGAGGGATGGTCTTTAAACCCCGAAAGGGACCCGACTGGCACAGCATACTTGCGGGCCATGCGGGCAGATGGAGCTGGGCAGGAAGCAGGATACTGTAAGAGGTCCAAGGCCGGGCCAACAATGGCTCTGGCCACAGGAAAGGCTTACGTCGGGGTATCCCCTTCTCTTAAGAATGTCAGTGAGAGGGTACTCCACCCGTTTCTAGATAGATTCCAAGTGCATCCCCATGGATTCAGAGATAAGGAGGAGAATCCCTTGAAAGGACAAAGAGGCCTTCCTTCGTTGACAGATCACTGGCTAACTCATCATCCTGCAGGCGAGAGTGAAGGTTGGTGCCGTCTGAATCCGATGTATCTGGATAGAACGGTCGGCTGCCAAGGTCTCCCTCTACATGCCTGAGGCGATCAGGCATGAGGGTGACCGAGATCCCATGAGGAACACCCGGGGTTGACCGAGCATCCTTCGTAAGAGCCCCTCCCAAAGGCTGTTTAGGCGGTGGAGAGACTGGTATTGGCCGAACAGGAGCGGGTGTAACTGGCTCCGGGGCCGGGGAATCTATTTCATCGGTTCCAGAGGAGTCGGCTTCGGCCTTAGGAGGCGAAAGCCAAGTAATGGTCAGAGTAGAGACTGTGGTTGGTTTCTGTCCAGACAGGATCAGCTGTTGCCACATGAGATCCTCGTAGTGTCTGAGTTTCCGCCGAAGCCTCTCCTCATCTGAGGAGGACGAGGATGACTGATGGCGTCGCCTCTTTTTGGAGTGCTTGTACGCTTTTCTTGGCCTCCTGGTCGAGGAAGTCTGACATCTCGACCTCGATTGGGCTGGCCAAGTCGGTCGCTCGGGAGACGCTGGAAGGACTGGTGACTTCCCGGGATCAGGGACAGATTCCTCAACGGGATTCCCAGCTGGCTGGGTCTCCTTGTCAGGAAAAGACAGGACCAGGGTCCTAGAAAGAGAGTCCTCCAGAGGAACAGGCGACAACGGATCGATGGGGTCAAGAACGATCACAACCTCGTCGACTTAGACCTCGGTCGGCTGGCCAGATTGCAGGGCCGAGAAACCAGTGGTCGAGGAGGCAGTTTTGTGAAGTCGATACTGCCAGCTCCTGGTACTGAGATCGCTCACGATCCCAAGACCGTTTTCTCCTAGACGAAGACTGGTTCGGATCCTTCTCCCTCTAACGGGACTGAGAGGAGTGGGAGCCCACAGGCCCGTTGCCCTTAGCGGGAAGAGACTGGCACAACTCTCAGAAGGAGCCCAAGAAGGTAGAGCCCAAGTTGAGAGGAACGAAAAATGACCAATAGGAAGACTCTGCAGCCCACACTGCTTCTTCCTCAAAGACCTGCATGCACTCCAGCTGTTCAGTGGATCCCGCAGCCGTGGAGACCGCCCACCAGGCCTCTTTGGATTTCACCGGAGGATCCCGTCTTTTGGGCCTGCCCAATTTGAGGCGTGCGAGATGATCATCAAGGATGTTTGGATGAAAAGCGAGACACATCTCGCAAGTCGTGGTGTTATGGCCAACACCCAGACAGTAAACGCATGCGGTAGGCGGATTGGTGCACAACATTTTTTGGCCGCATGAGCACTGGCAAAATCCAGGAGAAGATTTATCTTCCATGATTGAGTGATGAGAATCACTGTCGCTAACTCTAACGAGTCAAAGTTTCAGAATGACCGAAGGTTTTGAAGCCAGGGCCTACAAAAAGTGAGAGCAAAGAGGAGGCAACCTGAAACTTCCAGCGAAAAGGAAGATCTGGTGTCATGGGGTGGAGCTGAGGTTTATACCACCTGGGAGGGTGGGACGAGCCAGCTTGAAGACCGTCCGGTGATCCTTAAAGGGGAAAGGGACATGCCAAGAAGTGTGGATGAACAACATATCCATGTCCCTAGAAGGGAGCATCCTGCATAGCAGCTTGTATGTCCTGGGAAAGTCCAGAAATATGTAACCTGGCATGATGCCTAAGGCAGACTGCTGTGGCAGAGGAGTGAACTACTGTGTCTACAGTATCGGAGGTAGCTCTCAGACCATGTCTGCATGAAATCTTAGACAAACGCAGGGCCTTGGTAAGATCTGCCTTAAGGTCAGAATCCTCCACAGTCTCAAGCTTAACCTCGAGTTGACCCATGGTGGCCTTCTGATGGGATATCATGCATGCTATGTAGTTCAAGAAATGTAAAATACATGTAGAAGAAGCACAGATCATACGTCCAAACTGATCAATATGTCGTGACTCCTTCTCAGGAGGGGAGGTACTCATATGTTTCGATTTAGCAGTATAGTCATGAACAGCAGCTATTATGATGGAATCTGCCTTAGGTTGAAAGCACAGATAGGGTGCGTTCTCCGGCGAGTGATAGGTCTGGTCTGCCTCTTTTGGAGATGGCCAGGATTGAGTGGGATAACTGCAAGATGGTAGAGGTAAGATCCTCATAGGGGGCAGTCCAAGGAAGAATCTGAATGGGCAACACCACTGCCAGGCATAGGTGCTCAGCGAGGCATTTGCATTTAGGGTCTTGCTCCTCAGAACTCCATCCGTTGGCCTGCTGGAGGCTACAGAGGAGTTCAGTGAAGGAGGGGTCCTCAGGAGGCGACTTGGGTGACTCTTTACCCATAGCCCCCGTGGTTTCAAATAGCTCTGCAGAAGACGAGGTGGAAGAGTCCTCCTCGGACTCAGAGGGCCCCCCTCTGTCAGAGGTCCTGGCTTCGGTTAATATGACGGCATGAGAAATGTCATGCTGGTCCAGAAGAGGTGCCCGAGGTCTTGAAGGGAGAGGCAGGGCAGAAGGACCTGGAAGATCATCCAGTGCCTGAAAAGCTGGTGTCAGGGGCTGCCGTAGCAGTCCTGATGGAGGCTCCAACAGGAGGCTACCGAGATGGTCCGATGGGGCACCAGGTGTCGGAGGCATGGTGTCTGGTGGAAGGACCCCTGGCGTTAGGACGAGAGTAGGGCCTGGGGAAGGTCCCTGGGAGTCAACATGGGGACCGACTTCGACGTTAGATTCCTGGGGAAAGGATCCGCGGGAGTCTCAGAGAGTACCTGCACTGGAGTGGGGGATGGAAGAACCACATCGAGGGGACCCACTTCCCTCTCCGTCCCGGATTGAGGGTCAGGAACAGGAGGTTCCACTGGTGAATGTGGAGGGAAAGACTCCCACTCAGGGGTAACCTGGTGGGAGGGCTGCCCAGAAGAAGTCAGCAAGCTTGGCTGGGTGTCGGGTGATCCGGCGTCAGCCTCCGATGGGCGAGCATCGACTGGGCAGTCACCAGAGTCCCCAGCGGCCAACTTATCGGTCATTAGAGGAAGAGAGTGCACCATGCGGGCAGAGGGTGAGCCGCTGACCAGTTTATTGGCTAGTGCCACGCGGGTTCCCTCTGGGCAGGAATCCGTCTTACCGTCGAATGGGCGGGCTCCAGTAGAACCGGAGTTCGGCTTTCCGGTGGAGACCGTGCAACAGCCGGAAGTCCCAGTGGGTGACTTATCGGTCGAGAATCCAGGTTTGGAGCCCGTTTGAATGGATTTGAAGGTAGAAGAGGTACCGGGAGAACCAGTGGAAGAGGCCTGGACTGTCACCAAGGAAGGAAGGTGGTGAAGGAGCGGCCTTGTCCATCGGGGAGACTGTGGTCTTGGGCCTGGCGACCTTGCTGGAGGAGACCCGCTCCCAGTCCTCCAGGCACTCCCATGCCTGGTGCTTATTTTTATCTTTCTGTGCTCCGATGAGGGTGAAGATGTGGAATCCCTCAGCTTTTGCATCTCCTACTCTAAGGTGACCATCCTGGATTTAAGAAAATGGGCTTCCAGGATCTGCTGCCTGCGTTTGCACATGGTTGGGGTGAAGGGCTTGCAATTCACACAGGCCTCGGTGTTGTGTTCCGGGCCTAGGCAGATGAGGCAGAGCTTATGGCTGTCCTTGTGAGGGATCTGCGAGCTGCACTTCTCACACTTCTTCTTGGTCTTGGGAATCTTGGGTGGAGGAGACATAAAACTGAAGAAAATGAACTATTTTTTGGAAGAAAAATAAAGGTTATACTTAGATAAAATGGCGATTGACTGGAGCAATGTTCACAACGAGGTTCTTGCACAGGTCAACAGCAGGAAAGAACTGGAAGGTGGGGACCGCCCACTATACAGGGTCATGCTGACGTTGGCCACATGATGTCGGGTGGACAGTCCCCAGCCAGAGATTGCTAGCAAAAGTTTGCTGTGCAGTCCTGATGCCAGAGGGTGCAGTCCTACTAGTTATGCTCTATTGCAGGAACCCTCTCGAAGTAAGATCTCTGGTATCAGAGGAAATGGAGGGAAGGCATACAGGAATTTGCCTGTCCAGTTCAGTAACAGTGCATCCAGAGGCACTGAGCCCAGTGCTGGGGGCCTGCAACAGAACTGAGGCAAATGATGGTTGTCCAGGGCTGCAAAGAGGTCCATCTCTGGAGTGCGGCATCTCCTGAACACTGTCTGTAGGACTTGTCTGTTCAGGGACCATTCGTGGTGGCTCTGGTTGATTCTGCTGAGAGCATCCACCAGGACATTGTCCTTCCCTGGCAAGTGTACTGCAGAAAGGGAAATCCTGAGGGAGTAGGCCAGGCTCCAAATCATACTGGCCTCTGTGCACAGGACAGAGGACCTTGTTTGTTAATGTAATACATGGTAATGGTGTCGTCTGTCCTGACCTGCACCACTTTCCCCTTGTACCATTGTAGCAAATGACTGTTGTGCTAGAAGCACTGGTCTGAGCTCCAGTAAGTTTATGTGCAAGAGTGACTCCTGCTTGCACCTTGTACTGTGTGTAGTGTGTTCTCCACCCTAGGAGGGAGGCAACACTGTAACACCTGCCTTACAATTGTATGTTAATGCTGATCTTGTAACTTGTATTTGTGATCTTATAACTTACTGTAAATATTTAATGTTTCATTCTTATTGTCCTCCCGGGTCGTGCCTGAAAATAGTCACTTTTATTGACTAGTACACCCACCTGGTAAACAAAAACTGAATAAATATTGTGCCCCTTTCCCCCAGGTCGCACCGGGAGACGAGTGACTTGTTGCTCAGTGTGCCTTCCCGGTGAAACATTTCAATAAATAAATCTGTGGTCAACACCACAGTTTGTGACTGTTGCAGGAATGGGACACGCACTCTGAGGTTGTCCCTGTCCTGCCACCACTTCAAGGCCTGTAGCACAGTGGCTGTCACTGGTACCATTTTGGAAAGAGAATCCCTTCTCTGAGACTAGAAGGACCTGAGGTAGAACTGAATGTCTCATTTGAAACCTGGCCCCTGGGACGATTGCTGTTGAAGCAGTCATATGGCCAAGCAACTGAATAAAGTGCCTTGCTGGGCAAAGGATGTGCAGACGAAAAGAGCCTGTCAACTGGACCAGGCTGTCCACCATTCCTGGTGGCAGGATGGCCTTTGTTTGAACTGTGTCCAGTTCTCCTCCTATGAAGTCCAAGAGCTGAACTGATTTCAGGACTGATTTCTTGTAGTTTACCAGGAACCCTAGAGACTTGCAGGGTGTCCTGTGTCAGCGCTTCCTTTACCTGCTAAGCGGAGTGCACAATGACTAGCCAGTCATCCAGGTAGGGAAAAACAGCGACTCCTAACCTTCTCAGGTGTGCCACAACTACTGCCAGACACTTTTTGAAGGCCCTTGGAGCCGAGGTCACACCAAATGACATGGCCCTGGGCTGCTAATGGCCTGATGGCAACTCGAATCTGAGATACGTTCTGTGAGAGTGTCTGATGGGGTTGTGAAAGTATGTATCCTTGAGGTCTAGGGATGCCTATCATAGCCAGAGTGACCATCTTGAATTTTGGTTTTGTCAGGTGCTTATTCAGGTATCTTAGATCCAGAATGGGTTGTCACTCCCCACTTTTCTTCAAGGCTAGAAAGTACCTTGAATATAGCCCTTTTCCACTGTGAGGCTAGGGAACAGTTCCATTGCTTTATCTTGCAGAAAAGTGAATACCTCTGCTTCCAGTTGCGCTGTTTCTGGATTGGTGGCAGGTTTGAATGCTCTTTGTTATTGGAAGGACTTGAAGCTTGGAGCAAGGCCTGGCTTGTTACTTCCAGGACCCACCTGTCTGTGGTAATGGCCTGCCAAGCCTGGAAGTAATAAGCCAGCCTGCCCCTTACTGGAATTGGGGAGGCGGCCCTGACAATAACCAAAGGGGGTCTGCTTGGCAGGGGTCTTTGGCTGGGGACTGGGGCCAGCACCCCTTCTGCCTCTGCTCCTGAAGTAGCCTTGTTGCTGCTGGTAAGCAGGGAAGGCTTGGGCCAGGCAGAAAGGTCTCCGGTAAGGCCTGCCCCTGCCTCCCCTACATTGTTGCTTCTGTGGAATGACAGCCTTCCCCTTGGCTGCAGCAATCTTGTAAGCAACCCTGTATTTGTCCATTTTCTTGTCTGTTCCCCAAACACAGAGTTCTGTACCGGGGGAAAATACAGGGCTTTTGCTTGGGTATCCTGGGAAAGGCTCGTGTATCTAAGCCAGGCAAACCTCCT
This sequence comes from Neoceratodus forsteri, assembly GCA_016271365.2. Lineage (NCBI taxonomy): Eukaryota > Metazoa > Chordata > Ceratodontiformes > Ceratodontidae > Neoceratodus > Neoceratodus forsteri. The sequence continues at coordinate 1,014,575,928 of CM028131.1, read as the reverse complement.
CATGGAAACTGCAGTGGCCATAATTCTTGATGCACTGCCATTTGCACCCACAGCCATATGAAACTGGTATTTGGATGCTTTCATGCCATTCTTGCCAGCCTCCTCCAAATCTGCTGCCAGTTGAGGAGCAGCAGTCTTAGCCAAGTCTCTTATGGACTCCCATAACGACTTCTGGTACCTAGACACACAGGCCATATAGGGGGCCTGCCTGGTGGCCAGGGAAGCCCCAGGTACTCTTTTTTGGCCACGGAGTCAATCTTCCTCGAATCCTTGTTAGGAGGATGAGAGGCCAGAGGAATGCCTTCTTTCTCACAGGCTGCAGCTTGGACCACCCCCTCATGGATGGAATGGTTAACTAAAAAATCAGTACCACTCCCAGCCAGCAAATGCCTCCTATCCACTGGAGGGATGGAAGTAGGGGTTTGCAAAATTTTCATGCTCTGCCTCTTCAGAGACTTGTGGATTGGTATCACGAGTCTCTTGGTAGCAGGCACATCCCTCATTTCTACATAGTTGGGATCCTCCTCCTCCTCTTCAGGGGCCCTCCTGGGCAGGCAGCATCAGCGTCTCTGCCACCCTTTTCATAAATGCATAGTGGAAGGAGGGGTCCCCAGAGGAGTGAGGAGGGGAGTCAGAGTCTTGGTCGTCAGGGGAAACTTCTGGCTCAATAGGCTCATCAAGGTCTTCCTCTTCATCATCATACTTCTGCTCATAGTAAACCTCTGGGTCATATGAACTGGAGGGAATAGAGCTACCAGGCGTTTGAACTGAGGCATGAGATAGTGAACACGAACCAGGTTGCAGCGACTGAATGATGTGAATTGCATTCTCTATTTCCACAGTGGTTGGAACCACAACAGTTTGTTTCTGCAGTTCCAAACCAGCGCTCTTTCTCTTTTTCTTTGCAGAAGTCATTTCAAGGGCTGTCTCTGCACTTCTTTTGGTTGAGGAGGTCTTGCTCTGGTCAGAGGGCACCCCCCTCAAGTTCCACTGTTTTATCTTTTGGTGCAGAACCAGACCAGTAATCTGCATCAGCAGATTTTTCAGCTATCCTTTTAGTCTTTTTAGGCGCATATCCAGCGCAGACTGGGGAAAGGTTTTACAGATTTCACAACCTGCTTGAAGGTGGTCAAACCCCAACCAAAACACGCAAACAAGGTGTGGATTAGCCTTAGCAAATGGCTCTCCACATTCAGTACAATGCTGAAAACCAGTGGGACTGGTTCTTTTCTTTGGTTTCTGTGACACAACCCCACAAAACACAAATTAATACATATCCACAGGCGGCGGTTAAGCCTGGATAAGCAAATTCAAACAGAAAAGTCTTAGTTTACGGTCAGGCTAGCGACCGGATAAAATGCTCTTTTTTTTTTTTTTTTTTTTTTTAACCAAAACTAGAACCCAATTATTACAAATCAGAAACACTTCAAAATAAAATTTTGCCTCCAAAGTAAATAAATGTCTTTGGTTTCCTACTGGTTGCGAGTAACTGTTCAGAAACAAAAAAACTTACCAAAATTAAGTAAACCTAGACTAGTCTAATCTGTAACTGAAGGACAGAGGTTTGAAAATAAAATTAAACGGTAGTTTGAAAAAACAACTAATTTTACTTCAACCAACAGAAGCTGAGGAGAAATCTCCAAGGTGACTTCTTAGGCAGGCGGAGTAAAGAATCTGCCAGTTACATAGAATATACCGGGGACAGTGGTTTGAAAACGGAGCTCGAGCCTATTGAACATTCCACTATTAGCACAGAGGCTTTTAACTCATCTCCGGGGCAGTTCAACTGGAAGAGCTAACTGTACAAGTCAGAATACAGTAAGACTTCCTGGGGTTTGAACCCCTGAATGGCATGGTCAAGTTTGTCAGCCCTGCACGGCATAACTGTCACCATATCAGGCATATGCCAGGCCACAGTGGTAGAGTTCAAGGAAGGCAGGATAAGAGGGATGATTTTAGGAGGAGACTTTGGAATCTCCAAGAAATCCACCAGATTTCTTCTGGTGACATCTTCCTCCTCAGTATGGAATCCCATGGCTGAGGACAACTGCTTCATCACATTGAAGAAAGTGGGGTTCTCCGGAGGAGACCTAGGGGTGTGTGCTTGACAGAGTCCTCGCTGACTGAGGAAGCCATGGACCTATCTGGAGTGATGGGTTCCTCCTCCTCTTTCTCATCAGGAAAGATGAGATCTGGATGGTACTCCTCTTCGACCTCTTCCAAGTCAAGGCCCAACATCTGTGGCACCAACAATGGCCCACGGTAAGTGGCCCGCAGCCACTGAGGAGGAGTCTATAACCAAGCTGCCATTGATGGCGCTGGTGATGAGGGTCCATAGGCGCTTAGCTGGTTAACAATCACTTAAGTAAACTTAGTCAAGGTCTCACTGAGGTCGACAAGTGTAGAAGACTGTCAACTGAGGAGGGCTCGATGGTGCAGGGAGCGACAACCCACTAGAAGGACCCTAGTATCCTGAAGAGCCTGAAGGCAGCTGGCCTAGAGAGGAGCAGGCCTCGACAGGATCGGGGCTAAAAATCTTGAGGTCGATGACTGACCGCCCTGAAAGTCGGGCGGGGGCACTGTCAGTATGGGTCTGGTGGGCATGGAGACCTGAACAGCGGTTTTATGCGTCACGGCAACTGCTATCGACAAAGAACCCCTAGGAGAAGAAGGAGAGGCTCTCAGAGCAGGATCACTGCGGGGGAGGAATGGTCCAGATCACGGTCTTTCTTAGGACTCTTCCCTGAAAAACTGCTTTGGGCCTTGGAGGCCTGGGAGCTCAACTACCCTGCCGGTAACTGGGACCCCGGAGGACCCCTGCCCGGAACTGTCTACCTTATGTTCCCTCAAGACACTTTTAAAAGCCTTCTTACATCACCTGAGGGTTGTTTAGTTAGGCTTTTGGCAGAGCTCATAGTCAGAGACTTTGTGGTCAGGCCCAAGACAACAGACACAAAGTGTGTGTTCATCTGTGGAGGCAGTCACCTTTCTGTAGCGGCAGAACAGAGAAGTCGAAGGATTCACTCTTAATATAAACAAAAGAAAGGGAATCTCTTTTAATAAAAGAGATTTTAAATCAAGGTGATACTGATAGATTATGGCCAGAATGCAGTGTGTGCACTTCTTTCACAGATAGCATGGTATTTGGGAGCGTGGAGTGACAGCTACCTCAGTCAAGATGCTGTAAAATACTTCAATTCCAAATGCATATAGATGTGTTTAAAAAAACAACAAAAAAAAAAAAAAACTTGCTTTTTACTCTAGTATTTTGTTATATTCCCGTTAGTGTTGGCGCCCCACATAAACAATATCACAGAATATTACTGCGTTAAGTTGCAGTCACTCGAAATTAAAGTGTTTTTGTGTTCCAAGATATTATTCTTTCTGTGGGGGCGCTCTGCCCCACCACACCCCCCAGGTGCTCCGATGAAGTTTTGTAATATTACGGTTGAGCTGCAGCTTCATCAGAGTCCAGAAAGAATTATTACACCCATAGAAAGGGAACACCTATCTGACATCTCACTTATTTAATTCTCAGTTATTTACTGCATTTGGGGGGCACGGTGCATTCCTTTAATTTCAGTATTTGTACTATTTGTCCATGTTTTGCTTGCATGACTGCGATCGTTTTGTGAATACCTGTGTCCCAGACCAGGAAGTGGGTGTGATTACAAGCAGTTAAGTACCATAGCACCAAATCGTTTGCTCTTCTGGCCGTAATCAGTCAGTCTCTCCCTAAATCAGTAAGTTGACAAAAGCCATAGGCAAAAACTGGCGCAAAACTGTGTCGGAGTTTCCACGGAGACCCATGCGAACAAGTCAATGGTAGGAAAGAACTGAGGAGTAAGTGAGGCTGCTCATGCCTTTATAGGGTTGATGACGTCGACTGCGTGAGCGGCCCCAGTTGTACTGCTGAAAATCTTCTGTGTGTATCCTGCTTCACCAACAGTGAAGTTCCTAGCGTGACCTGATGACTGAGATACCCCCGAAGATCTTTTTGTACTGGACACACAGATTTAGGTCCTTGAGGGCTTCATATCTCCGTTCCTTTTAGGGCACAGGAAAAACCTGGAATAAAACCTCTTGTTTCTCTGGCTCCTGGGCACAGGCTCGATGTCGTTTGTGCAGAAGGGACTACACCTCCTCCCGAAGGACAGACAGGTGGATTGGAGGGTAAGGGAGGGGTCTCTAGGGGAGGTTCAGAGAGCTTCAGAGTGTGACCCTTTTCTATGATTTGAAGAATCCAGTCATCCAATGTTACGGTTCTCCACTGACTGAGACAGAAGAACTGACCTTTGACCACCGCTTCTTGGTCTAGGACAAGAAGGGGGAGGGGGGAGTTCTGATAAGCAGTCAAGCTGAGGTGGATCCAGCCGCTGGAGCTGGTCCATCACCTCTGGGACACTTGGCTGTGGCTGCAGCATTGGAGATGGTGGGCAAGGCAGTGGAGGCTCTGCGTTTGCCTTGTGGCTGAGACTCAGCACCTTGCATGTTGGACACCTTATGAAAGGGAGGGGGCTGTCTGCTCCTTGGTTGTTTATGGTAGAGACAGTGGACAGATTTGATAGCCCTGCCAGATGCCTGCAGATCATTAATGATGTCCTGGATATCTGGTCCAAAAAGCTTAGCGCCATTGTAAGGGGCATTAAGCACTTTCTGCTGAACATAAGCAGCAAAGCCAGCGACCCTCAGTAAGGAGAGCATACGTAGGCAAATGCCAGTGGTAGCAGCCCTGGCAATAGTGTCCAAGATATTACAGAAGGCATGTAGATGGTGTTTTCTAAAAACTTCAATAGTCTGCAAGCACTGAGGTACCTCCTGCTTCTGCGAGTCTTCTGGAAGAACCTGGGCAGCAGCCTTACCCTTCTTCTAGTTGGTATTCTGCTACCTAACCATGTGGGACAGGTAACTGACAAGCCTCAGCCCAAGGGTGGAGGAGGCATAAACCCTCTTACCCCAAAGATCTATTCTACACGAGACTCTGTCTGGGAGGAGGGAGCTAAGATGTTTGGGCACATTAGACCTGTCATGGGCTGCCTTTATAACAAATGAATCTGTTTCAGGCTGGGCAACATAGTGAGGGAACCCCTGAGGGACATGGTAAAGTCAGTCTACCCTGCAGGGCATAGCTGGTACCATATCAGGTCTATGCCAGGCTGCAGTGGTAGCATTCCTCAAGGCAGGCAGGATAGGAGGAGACTCTGGAATCTCCAGGAAATCTACCAGATCTCTCTCTCCTGGTGACATCTTCCTCCTTAGTATGGAACCCCATGGCTGAGGACAACTGCTTCATCACATTGAAGAAGGTGGGGTCCTCCGGAGACCTAGGGTGTGTTTGACAGAGTCCTCACTGACTGTTGAAGCAGTGGACCTGTCTGACGTGAAGGGTTCCTCCTCATCAGGACAGATGAGATCTGGATGGTATTCCTCCTCAACGTCGACCTCTTCCAAGTCAAGGTCCGACATCTGTGGCACCACCGATGGCCCATCGGGTGTGGCCCGCAGCCGTCCAGAGGGAGCCAATGAAGAAGCTGCCATCGAAGGGGCAGATGATGTGAACAATTGCTGAGGTAAACTTAGTTAAGATCTCACGGAGGTCGATGAGCGTGGAAGACTAAGTTGAAGGAGGAGGGGGTCAATGGCACAGGAGCAATGACCCATTAGAAGGACCCTGGGATCCCGAAGAGCCTGAAGGCCGCTGGCTTAGACAGGGATCAAGCCCCAATGGGAGGGCTGTCGACTATGATCCCGTCGATGCTGAAGGGGCCGACCCAGAGATCGATGACTGACCACCCTGAGAGTCAGGCGGAGGCACTGTTGATATAGGTTTGGTGGGCACAGAGACTTGAACAGCAGTTTTATGCATTGGCGTAGCTGTAGCCGACGAAGAACCCCAGAAGGAGGAGTGGCCATGGGGGAATGGGACTGCCGTTGGTGGAGCAGTCTTGATCATGGTCTTCCTTATGATTTTTCTCCGCGGACTTGTCTCGTGCCTTAGAGGCCTGAGAGCTCAACGACCCTGACAGCTACTGGGAGGCTGGAACCAGCTTCCTGTTGTTCCATCAGGAAATTTTTAAGCACCTTCTTGCGTTGCCTGAGGGTTGTTTAATTAAAGATCATGTGCAATGGTTTTTACATATTTTTTTAATAAAAGCTTGAAAAGGCTTGAATTTAAGTCCCTGTGTCATGATTATCTTTTCCTGAAAATTTTGTGCAGTTTGGTTTTGTGGTTTTCTTTAATTCAGCATTTGTTAACTTGCTCTACAGTGGCTGAAAACAGAGTTATTTCTGTCCCTCTCAGTCAGGCTTGAAGAGCGATGACATCATCTTGGAGTAGCTTTTTGCTTCAGATTCCTAATCGGAGCAGAAGTCTGTAGAGTTAATTTGATCTCCAGGTTTCTTACAAAACCAATCACTGGTTTGTGTTTAGATAGATTAGCTTAAAATCTATCATTCTCTTCTTCTGAAAAGTTGATCATTTGAGTTTCAGTGATGAATTGACGTAGCTGAACTCTTTCTGTGTGAGAAATCAACTTATCGGTATCACAGCTTTCAGTTCTTTCTCATCAAAACTGATTTGTTTCTAATAATATAACACAGGGTTGTTTAATGAAAATAAAATAAATCTAAACTTTGTTCATTCATAGAAGTAGTTTGTCATTGATGTAGCCTTCATAAGTATATTCATGTAAGAACATTTTTTCATGTCAGATTGACAAACAGATGCCCGTCACACTGCTATTTCAAGCACATGTGCTGTCTAAACTCACGAATTTCAGTTCTTTGGTGTTTCTGTATGAAATATATCATGTATGTGTATAACTAGAAATACTTTATGGCATCCCGATACACTGTCTCTACCCCCAACTGCGGAGACAGGAACAGGGGGCAACAGGTGCGGCGTCTAGACTGAGGGTGGGGGAGGGAGGGCACCAGGGTACAGCAGCCCTGATTCTTTAGGCAGGGGTTGGGGTCAGCAGGGTGCACAATCCCTGAATGTGTGGGCGAAGACAGTTGGCAGCAGGATGCAGCAGCCTCGAATGTGGAGCAGAAGACGGGGGCTTGTGGGGCATGGGACAGGTGGGCAGGAAAGAGCAGCTGCCTCAACTGTGGGAAACCGACACAGTGCATTGGGATGCCACATAGTGTTTCTAGTTAGAAACATACATGATGTATTTTCACACAGAAACCACCAAAGAGCTGAAATTTGTACGTTCAGACAGTACATGTGCTTAAAACAGTACTGTGTGTCAATCTGGGCCAGAGGGCACGCCCGACGGTTGAGCCCTTGCAAAACCCAGCGGTTTGTGAATCTGGCATGAAAAAACAGTTCTTACATGAATGTACTTTATGAAGGCTACATCAAAGAAACTATACGAATGAACACAATTTAGATTTATTTTATATTCATAAAACAACCCTGTTATAGTTAGAAAAAAAATCAGTTTTGATAAGAAAGCACTCATAGCTGTGATACAGACAAGCTGATTTCTTACAAAGAAAGATTTCCATTGCTTCAATTCAGTACCGAAACGCAAATGATCAACTTTTATAAGAAGAGAATGATAAGTTAATTTATACAAATACAAACCAGAGACTGTGTTTGTAAGAAACCTGGAGAGCAAATCATTACCTCTACAGACTGCTGCTCTGATTGGGAACCTGAAGCAGCAAGCTACTCCAAGATGATGTCATTGCTCTCCAACAAGTCTGACTGAGACGAACAGAAATAAAAACTGGTTACTCACCTGTAACAGTAGTTATAGGAGTGGTATATGTTGTTCATCCACACATGTTGGCATGTCCTTTCCCTTAAAGAATCTTGCCTGAAGGTCTTTAATCTGGCTCCTCCCACCCACTCAGGTGGTATATCTCTCGGCTCTGCCCCTTGATGACAGCTCTTGTCTGCTAGAAGCATAGGCAGTACGTTGAAGCCGGGAAGGTCGGGTGGGTCCGTGTGGATGAACAACATACACCACTCCTAGAAAGTACAGTTAGGTAATAACTTACCGCAACAGTAGATCTTCCAAGGATTGTCTCTTTCAGTAAGGCATTACTTATGGGAGTATTCACCAGGTGGTGCTAACACACGGCAGCTTCCTCTAGCAGTCTTCCGTGGGGGTTGCCCACATGACATCACTTCCTGTGGATGAGTATAAGAGTGGGTGCCCCCAGTACCCTCTGCTCAATGTCAGCTTCGGCGAGCATTGCCTGGACTGAGGTAAACGAGGGCCAAAAAAGAGAACAGTGATCCCACCCAACGTCCTGAGCTGCAGAGATTCGAGGAAACAAGGCAGGGAGACAGAGGGCAGGGGACTCACTGCAAGAGACAGTCCTCTGAAGATCTATTGTTATGGTAAGTTCTTATGTAACTGTACTATCTTCTGTGGACTGGTCTCTTGCAGTAAGTCATTACTTATGGGAGATTACTAAGTAGTAAAATCCAAATGGGAGGAAAGGCAAGGTTGGAATCTGGGCCAGAGGGCACGCCAGACGGTCGAGCCCTTGCAAAACCCAGCTGCCCATGATGCCAAAGAAGTAAACTTTACAGTAAAATGTCAATTTCAACCACACCTGCTCTGGCAGATAGGCCAAAGGTGGGGAGGACAACAATGATGAGATATAGTAGAAATGTCAACTGCAACCACACCCGCTCTGGCTGATAGGTCAAAGGTGTGGAGGACAAAATGTATGATGTTTAGTACATATGTCAACTCAAACCACCTGCTCAGGCAGATCATGCAGGAGGCATGATGGAGAAAGAACTGTAGGTGGCCAGGCACAGTGATTCATCCTGATGAGGCGGAGGTCGACAGGCCCTGGCAGAAGTCAAACTCAGTATACAGTGGAGTGGATAAGAAAGCAGAAAGAGGAGCACCAGGGAAGAACATCCCAGATGGTCAGAGGAAGGAACAACTAAAGGGCTCCAGTAGGGAGAGTGGCAGGAGTCCCAAACAGATCCGCCCGGTGGAGGGAAGCATCTACTCCGGAAGCAAGCCTCCAAGAAAGGAGAAAGAGATCCCCGGGCGCCTCCGAGGCTTGCAAGAGGAGGCAGGAAAAATCCAGAAAAGTGGTCAAGGCGCAGGAGCGGGTCCCATTCAGCGTGGGGATGGGGCACGCCAAGGAAGAACTGAGCCGCCCCGAAGCCGTGATCATGGTCCCAAGAGGCACCCTGGTAGGGGAGCCGGGAATGAGACGGCCCGAACGCGAGGGCATAGTGATGGGATTGGGGGGCATGATAGAGGTCCAAAACAGACCAGAGAGTATGCCCTGAAGCCTGAAGGGAATCCAGGACGGACTGAGTACCAGGTCCAAACAGCAGGTTCCCAGAAAAAGGGGCATCGGCGAAAGACAGCTGGATGTTGGGCGGTAAACCCGAAACCCGGTGAAGCACTGAAAGGCGATGTTGGAGGCCGACAGGCAGGCCGATGTGTCAATCGTATCATAACCTGCACGGAGCAGGTGACAGGAAAGGGAAGATATAGCAGGCTGAGCGGAAGCAGGACGATACCATATACAAGACAGGGCACTAAAATACGCAGGAACCAAAGGCGGGACAACTATGGCAGGCTCCTCGGGAATGTCGAGGTAAGCGGCCATGTCCCGGCCAAAGGAGTCCTGATCTGCAGCAGGCAAGCCAAAAGCATGCCGGATCTGTAGCATGAGATGCATGAAGGAGGGATCCGGGAGTGAGTAGGGATCAGGAGGGCAGGTGGTGCAGCATCCAAAAAAGAGGATGTGGACGTTGGGGAACCAAGGTCCCTGTGGTCCGAGAAGCCCCCACCAGGAAGGGATCCTCCCCCTCAGAATCCCCATAAAGTGTGTCCCCATAAACAGGTGGGGGGACCAGGCAGGCATTGCCGGATCCGGGCGCAGGCATGTGAGTGGAGGGAGGGGGAGCGGGATGACCCGGGAATGGGAAACAGGTCCGAGGTCAGACCCCATCCCATGGTCCGGAGGACCACCATCACAATGCGGGCAATGCCTGGTACTTGTGATGGGGAAGGGGTCCACAGACGGAGTGGCCAAGGGCTGCGCTAGGAGGAGGGTGAGCCATCCTGGGAACCGCTGAGCCCGAATAGCGGGGGAAGGCACCTCGACCCCTGTGGCCTGGGACAGACAAAGGGGCAAGGAACACAGAGTAGGGTTTCTGCATCGTGACCAAAGACCTGGTAAAAGGCATGCCCAAGGGTGACGTGGGATACCCCCCCGAGGATGCCAAAACAGGGTGCCAGTGCCAGGACAAGTGGGGGGGGGGTATAGAAGCAGAGCCCCAAGCTAGGGAAGTCCCAGGGGGGAAGCATCCATGTCGATGCAGAAAGGATGAGAGGCCCTTCCTTCGACAGTGGAATCACTCCCATCGACTTGGGACCAATAACAAGTCTCTCCGCCGATGGGGGAAACTGCTCCGTCAACGGAGAACAAGATCCCATCGATGAGAGAATAGCAGAATCATGCCCCGTCGTTGGGAGAAGAGCTCCCGCTGATGAGGGAGAGCAAGTCCCAAGTCCCAGCAAGAGAGTCTGGGCCAGGGATCAGTAGGGGTTCTGTGAGTGAACACAGGTCTGCTGGAACAAGGAGGGCCAGGGGCACCGTGAAAAGCACAGACCCAGCCCAGTGGAAGAAGAAGAGCCAGGGCCTGGGAGCACGACACATACCCAGGACCAGAGGCAGGAGCTGGGGGTGCTGCGAGTGGTTAATAGGCCCAGGTCCTGGAACCAGAACAGCCAGGGTCTTTAAGTGTTCCACAGGCCCAGCAGAGAGAAACAAAATCAGGCTGGGCTGTTGACAGCAGCTCTAGTGAATCCCCAGACCCAGCAAGAGTGCCTGGGCCAGGGAGCAGATGATGTACCGTAAGCACTAATGGTACACTGGGCCTGCTATATAAAAGAAGTCCGGGGGTACTGTGAGCAGGTCACATGCCCAGAACAGAAGGTAGAACAATCGGTTCAAGTCCAAGTCGAGGACTGCAACCCAGGAAGTCAGGAGAACTGATTGTGCGAGCTGAAGCTGGCAGGAAAATGAACAGAGGGTACTGGGGGCCGCCCACTGTTATACTCATCCACACTAAATGATGTTGTGTGGGTGGCCCCCATGGAAAACTGCTAGAGGACGCTGCCATGTGACAGCGCCACCTAGTGGATACTCCCATAAGTAATGACTTACTGCAAGAGACCAGTACATACAGTAGAAGATCTACTGTTATAGGCGAGTAACCTGTTTTTCTTGGATTGTGGGTATGTTGTTCTATCCACACTTGTTGGTAGACACCTAGCAGTTCTCCAGGAGGAGGGAGGCAAGGCGCACACCCCCTACTTAAGGAACAGAGACTGGAGAACTGAGGCCCCAAAACTAGCATCCCAGCGTGACTCTATGTCGATGTGGTAGTGGGAAACAAAGATGTTTGCTGACTTCTAGGTAGCAGCCCTGCAGAGTTCCTGGATTGGGATGTCCCTGGAAGCAGCCACCGACGCATCGGTATGGCAGGTGGAATAAGCCCTTAAACCTACGGGAGGCTCTCGACCCGCCAACCTGTAGTAGAGATTGATGCATGATGTAATCCATCTGCCAATCATCTGCTTTGCTGCCAGGCGCGGCTTAGCGTAGGTGACAAACAGCTGATGAACCTCTCCCTGAACTTCAACAGTCCGCTCCTTATAATAAGAGAGTGCCTGTCTCAGGTCCAAAGTATGGAGCCTGTACTTGGCCTCCGAGGTGTAATTAGGGTAGTACACTGGCAGAGTCAACACCTGGCTGAGGTGAAATTCCAATATTACTGTAGGAAGGAATTTCGGGTGGGGGCGCAGGACAACCTTGTCCCTGTGGAAGATGAGGTAAGGAGACTCGACAGAGAGCGCCTGTAGCTCCCCAGTCCTTCTGGCTAATGTGACAGCCACCAGGAAGGTGGTCTTCCACGGCATACGAGACATCTCACACCTGTGCACTGGTTTGAATGACTTGCCTATGAGCTTTGCCAGTACCAGCAGTGGTGGTGGTGGTTCGGGCACCAGAGGGGAAATGTGGTTTAGGCCCTTAAAGAAGCACCAGACCACCTTCTCCTGGGCCACAGTCTGCTGACCGGCCCATGCCTGATAAGCAGAAATGGCAGCCAGGTGCACCTTAAGGGTTGTAGACCAAAGACCTCCTTTGGATAGAGACTAAAAGTAGTCGAGGATGCTAGCCACTGGACAGGACAAAGGGTCCAAGCCCTTGCCCTGACACCAAATGGAGAATCTCTTCCATTTAAAGAGCAGGTTTCTACATACGACCACCCTCTCCCCACTTAGCTGGCTTAGTAGCTTACCCTCCGGTTTAGCCATCCTTCTGATGTGTAATTTTATAAGCAGTATTTTGTTTTTGTCATAATCCTCTTAAAATCGGATTGCCAGACCTGCAGCCAAAATGCCCCGACTTCCTATACTGGAAGCATGCCCCCCACGCTGACACGTTTCATATCAGTACTAGAACTGTGAGGACAGCTCCATAAACTGTATAGGGCCAGTTTTTACGTGAATTATTAACCACTTTTAATGTTAGTTTGATAGTAGGCCAATGATCACCGGACAAGGGTCCTGTTAACTGATCGGTGGCCTTCTTTTATCAAAACTGGGGATCCGATTTTAAGAGGATTATAACAAAAAAAAAATACTGCTTATAAAATTACACCATCAGAAGGATGGCTAAACTGGAGGGTAAGCTACTAAACTAGCTAAGTGGGGAGAGGGCGGTCATATGTAGAAAAACCTGCTCTTTAAAGGCACAGCACTTCCTGATCAACTCCTTCCTAGATGCCTCCACTATGGTGAGTACATCTTCGGAGAGACCCAAAGCCTGGAACTCTAGTCGCTCAGGAATCAGGCTGTCAGGTGCAGGGACTGAAGGCCCGGGTGGAATACCTTCCCCTGACTGACCAAGAGCAGGTCCAGGCGTGCTGGGAGATGCCTCGGGAGTCTGGTGCTCAGGCTGAGGAAATCTGGATACCAGAACTGGCATGGCAAGTCTGGGGCTAGCAGAATCCCCATGTCTTGTCCCTCCTGACAGTGAGGAGCACCTTGTGGACCAAAGGGAGCGGAAGGAAGGCATAGAAGATGTCTGGGGTCCATGGCCTTGAGAAGACATCCCCCTGCAGCGAGCCCTGCTGAGCAGGGTGGGCATGGAACTGCCTCAGCTGCTTGTTCTCCCTGGAGGTGAACAGGTCCACCTGAGGGGTGCCCCATTGGGAGAACAGGCTGTGTATGTACTACTTCTACATGAAGAGACCACTCATGAGATGCCTCGCCCACAGGGCTGAGGGCGTCTAACAGTTGAGGCTCCTGTCACATGGATGGCTAGGAGATCTGACTCCAGTCAGCTCACTAGGGTCCAGATGCGGAGCGCTTCCCTGCACAAAGGCTGGGAGTGCATGCCGCCCTGCTTGCTAAGATAGTACATGGTAGTGGTATTGTCCGTCTGGACGTGCACCTCTTGACCCCGAAGAAATGGAGCAAATGCAGTCAATGCCGGACGAACTGCTCAAAGCTCCAGCAGGTTGATATGACATTGGGATTCCTTGGGGATCCAGAGTCCGTGGACTATGATTTCCCATGTAGGCACCCCAGCCCGTAAGAGAGGCATCGGTCGTCAGAACGACCATCTGCTCTGGATGGACAAACAGGATCCCTTCCTGCAGAAGTTCTGGGATGGTCCACCATTGGAGAGTGTCCCACATCTTCTGGGTCACAGTGACCAGCTGGTTCATGTGAGTCCACTGGTTGGCCAGATCCCATTGAAGGGGGCGCATATGCCACCGGGTCCACCAGACCATGACGGTGCAGGCCGCCATGTACCCCAGAAGGTGCATAAAGTCCCAGGCAGGGTGCAAGTGCCCAATCAGAAATGATCGGGCAAAGGAGGAGAGAACCTCCACCCTGTCTGTTGGGAGCCTGGCTTTGGCTCGGCAAGAGGCAAGCTCTGCCCCGATGAAGCAGATCACCTGCGAAGGTATGAGTTCTAACTTGGTCTCGTTGACCAGGAGACCAAGTTTGATGCAGGTCTTGAGAGACAGATACCTGGATTTCTCCACCTCCTGAATGGAGGGACCTGCTATGGGCCAGTCATCGAGATAGGGGTACACTCTGACCCCTCAACACTGAAGGTGGGCCGCCACCACTGCAATGCATGTGGTGAGACCCGGGGAGGGGCGATGACAGGCTGAATGGCATGGCTTGGAACTTGATGAGAACTCCCTCTACTCAGAAGCGGAGGAACCTTCGGTGACATGGACAGAACAGGATGTGAAAAAATGTGCCCTGAAGATCCAGTGAGCAGAAAGGAAAATTACGTACCTACCGTAATTCTTGATCTTCTTGGACGAGTCTCCACCACTCATTCACACTAGTGGGATTGGCGCCGGAGGCACTAAGACCCATCGGGAGCAAACTTTTTGCTGGAGGGTCGGCGCGAGAGGCCGAGGCGCCTTGAGCAGCTCGAGGCGGTGTGACCATCTCGGCGACGACCCTCCAACCGCCTCAGTACCTTTTTTACCAAGGAGATGCAGCGCAACTAACGTAAAGGGTAAACCCAACATTAAAAAACGGACATAAGATAGTCCGTATGACCCGTGTAAGAAGGGTCAGCAAAGAAGTCCTCACGGCCTAAAGATTTGAGAGTGAAGACCAATACAGCAGTGAGCTCGGGGATGGAGGGAGGCGTAGGAATGAGTGGTGGAGACTCTGCTCCAAGAAGATCAAAGAATTACGTAGGTAACGCACTCTTTCCTATCTTCCTGACATAAGTCTCCACCACTCATTCACACTAGTGGGAGAGTACCAAGCTGATAATCCCCAAAAGGGCGCAGGAGAGCCAGAGCTCACGCATCTAAGATAGAAGCCCATTAAGGATAGTTCTGCCGAATCACGGAATGTCGCCTGGCATGAACATCCAGTGCATAGTGCTTAACGAAGTATGCACTGAGCTCCAGGCCAGCGGCGTTGCATATATCTGCAATTGGAACATTGCGAATTTCCGCTAGGGATGCTGGGCAGCCCCTAGTAGAGTGAGCTACACTCTACCTTCTAATTTAACTTGAGCCATGGAATAGCAATGACGAAGGCATGCCACTAACCATGAAGAGATACATCTAATAGCGACAGGTTGACAGCGGGTGTGCGCTGAAAGAAACGAACAGTTGCTGAGTCTTGCGAACATCCTTGGTTCTATCTAAATAGAAACATAAGGCTCTCTTAACATCCAAGGAATGAAGAGCTCGTTCCCTTCATTTGGAAATTAGCGAAATAGCGGGAAGTACCAGAGGTTGGTTCAGATGGAATTCTGACACAACCTTGGGAAGAAATTTAGGATGAGTACGGAGAACTACCTTGTCCTTATGGAATACAGTATACGGAGGGTCCGTAACCAGGGCATGTATCTCAGAGACCCTGCGGGCTGAGGTAATGGCCACCAGGAAGGCAGTCTTCCAGGTAAGAAATTTTAGCTCACAGGTAGCTAAGGGTTCAAAAGGCTTCGAGTGAGCATGTCCAGCACCAGGTTAATGTCCCAGGCTGCAACTGGACGCTAACAGGGGTCTGTATGGAGAATCCTTAAGAAATCTCTTCACCATAGGTAACTGAGCCAGAGTTAAGGAAGAAACCGGCTCATGGAGCGCTGAGATGGCACTAAGGTGAACTTTAACTGTGGAGTACTGAAGACCTAAGTTTGATAGGTCCAAAAGATACTCCAGAACCTTGCCAGGAGGACAGGAAAAGGGATTCCAAGAGATTTTGCACACCAGAGAAAAAGTTTCCATTTGGAGCGTCGTTTTCAGTGGCTGGCTTCGAGCAGCCAGAAGGATGTCTGAGACTCTACGAGAGGCGTTGAACGATTCACTTCTATCTCTTCAGGAGCCAAGCATGAAGGTGAAGTGATTTCAGGTTAGGATGGACCAACGAACCCTGAGTCAAAAGACTAATTTGCAAAGGAAGTGGTCTCGAGAGGCTGCCAACATACTGTTGAGTAGAGAAACCATAGTTGCCGAGGCCAGGAAGGAGCAATGAGAATCATCTTGGTCCCTGAGACTCGAACTTGAGGAGTACTCTCTGGATTAGAGGAAGTGGTGGAAAGGCGTAAGAAAGTGTTTTGTCCACGCAGCCTGAACGCATCCTGACAGAAAATGCCAGGCCCTGGATTTCTGGAGCAGAAGAGAGGCAGTTTTGCATTGAGTGGGGATGCAAAGGTCCAGGTCTGAGTCCCCACTCTTTGAACAGGGACCGAGCTCACGGCTGGATCGAGAGACCACTGTGAGGGTCTGCCTCCGTTCTGCTGAGGTGATCTGCTAGGTCGTTTGTATACCTGGCAGATAAACCGCTTGAATCAGAGACTTGTGCTCCAAGCACCACTCCCACACCCTCATTGCTTCCTGCAAGGGGATAAGAATGAGCACCGCCTTGCTTGTTGATGTAATACATCACTGCTTTGTTGTCCGTTTGAAGGAGAATGTTCTTGTGACAAAGGACATCCTTCAGAGCTCGGATTGCATAGAGAACCGCCTCATCTCCAGGACATTTATGTGGAGATGAGTTTCAACTGAGTCCATACACCTTGAGTGTGGAGGAGAGACAGTGAGCTCCCATCCCATTAGCGATGCATCTGTGGTGATGGAGATCTGATGATCCGGGAGCAAAGGGAATCCTTCCAGGAGATTGCTCTCTGAGACCACCAGGTGAGAGACCTTGAAGGGCTCCGTCACCTTGATGGGATAAGACTGGGGTGAGAGGTCGGGACCACTGAGTGGAGAGCATCCATTGGGTGGTTCTCATGTGCAGTCAGACCCAGAGGGACAGTGAAGACCGAGGGCCATGAGACCCAACATCGTTGCATCGAGAGAGCTGTAACCGATTGGTTCTCCCTGATGTAACGGGCCATACGAAGGATGTTGAGTCTTCTGTCCTCTGGAAGGAAAGCCTTCGCTGAAGAGGTGTCTAGAAGCGTCCCTATGAAAAGGAGCCTCTGGGAGGGTTGCAGTTGAGATTTTTTCAAATTCAGCAGAACTCCCATGGACGTGAGAAGTCGTTTGCACGGCTTCCAAAGTCCCTTGGCCGGAAGGGCTTGCTAGAAGCCAATCGTCCAGGTAGGGAAACACTCGGAGTCCGACTTTCCTGAGATGCGCCGGAGAACTGCACAACACTTTGTAAAACTCACGGCGCCGAGGATAGCCCAAAGGGCAGGACCTGAACTGATAATGCTGACCCAAAGCTACAAACCTGAGGAATTTACGGTGGGTCGGTGGACGGGATATGCTGGTAGCATCCTGCATATCCAGAGAGGCCAGCCAGTCGTGCTTGATGCAGCAAGGGTAACAGGGTACCTAGGAAATCATCTTGAATTTCTCCTGGGAGGAATTTGTTTAACTTCTGAGGTCTAGAATGGAAGCATCCCCAGATTTCTTTGGAACAGAAAGTAATGGGAGTAGAACCCTGTGTTTCACGATGGCGGGGGCACCAGTTCTATTGCCCTGTTGTTCAGAAGGCCCTGGATCTCCGCGGTGAGGAGGTCTGACTGAGAGGCCAACAACCTGGGTTGTCGTATGGGAGGACAATTCGGGGGGGTTTCCAAGAAATTGAGAGAATAACCCTCGTGAATTATCCGAAGGACCCATTTGTCTGAGGTTATGGACTTCCACTGGTTGTAGAAGTACATCAGACGACCTCCCACCGGAGGAGAAAGTTCCACCTCGGGCAGAGTGGATGGAACTTGGGCCAACGACTCATAAGGTAGCTTGGGAGCTTTAGGTCCCTCGCGCTTCTCCGTCTTCTTTTGAGGTTGGGCAGGTTGGCTTTATGGAAGCTTCCCCTGCCTCTGCCTCGAAAGGACTGACGACTATGAAACTGACGTCTGTTCACATGCCCCCGAGAGGGGGCAGGCGGAGGTCTGGCCAACTTAATGGCCGATCTAGTCTTCTGAGTGGCCTCTAAGGCTTGCTCCACCTGAGGGCCAAAAAGAAAGGAGCCATCAAAAGGCAGCGCCATCACCTGCTGCTGAGCATCATTCGTGAAGCCAGAAGTACGCAGCCAGGAATGGCGCCGAGTACAAATCCCCGCGGCTGCTGAGCGAGAAGCAGTGTCGAAAGCGTCCATGGCGGCTTTGACCTGTTGGTTATTGGACTCAATACCTCTAATAACGGTCAGAAGAAGCTCTGACTTGGAATCCGAATCTGGAAGAGCTTCAACTATTCTTTTCATAGAGTGCCACAGGATATACTCATACTGAGAAAAATAGCCTTGATAACTGGCAATACGCATACTTAGAGTGGAGGCAGCAAAGACTCTCTTACCTAATGTATCAATCTTACGAGACTCTTTGTTAATAGGTCGAGCTGTAGTAGTTTGAGGAAGAACGACCTTGTCATTCTCTGCCAGGACTACAATAGGATCCGCAAAGGCTTGGGATGCCAAAATGGGACGATCCTTGGGAGCTGAATACTTCTTATCAATGGATTTAGCCACTGAGGGAATAAGAGCAGGGTTATTCCATACCATTTGAGACAGCGTCTCGAAGGAAGGCTGAATCGGAGAAGTCAAATCCGTAGGGATCTCCGAAGCATGAAGATACTGGAGTCTTAATATCTTCCCAGGATCGATGTCTGTAGTCTGGAGAGAAAGAGTGGATCCCAGGTTCTTCAACAGAGACTTAAAGGACAGGTCCTCGACCACAGGCTCTGTAGCAAAGAAAGATCCTGTTTCCTCCACTTCATCACCCAACCGAAGGTCTGGGTCAGGCTCAACATCATCTCCTGATGGTCCAGAAAGGACTGTTTGGACAGGAAAGGAGTGAAAATTAGGAGAGGAGGAAATGGCAGAAAAACAAGGAGAGTCCCCAAGGGCTGCCGGCGCCGAGGCAGCAAGCAGACTGAAGGCGGCACAGGGGCGCTGCAGGCGCCGAAGAGGCCTGTGACCCACTCGCCCCGGTCGGTGGCAGCGATAGCGCCTTGACGCGCCCGCCAGATCATGACACCACAGGCGCGCCGAGACCATGGCGCCCGTTGACTCCTGTGACACATGCGGCAGCGCCGCAAGCTCAGCGGCCCCAGAACGGCCGACACGCCACAGACTCCTGCAGAAGGCGCCGGAAAAGCCCCGGGAACCTGGAAAGCAAGAGAAGGAAAAAAACCAGGAGATAAGGGCATCGGTGAGGCCCCCTGCGCCGCAGCCATGTGAGGGGGGGAAACACCTAAGCACGGAGTCGCTAGCACCGAAGAAGGCGCCACGTGACTAGGAAGGTCCAACCGCCCTACCTGATCGCCGGAGGAGCCCGAGGGCCCCGAGGTAACCGAGCCAGGCAGAAGAACCAACCTCCGAGCCCATCGCTCCATAAGAGCGGCCCACTGATGAAACTGCTCATCTGGAGCCCTACCTATAGGGCGGGGAGGGCTCCGATGTCGAGGACGACGATTATCGGAAGTTGGCGACTCCGAAGAAGGAGACCGGCAACTAGCAACGATAACCGACCGTCGACGCGCAGACATACCAGAGGGCGACCTCGAGTGATGCCTTCTCTTTTTTGACCTGTGGGCCGAAGAAGAGCTCGAGGCCGAACGGCGCCGAGAATGCGACCGTTTATTTTTATGCCGGCGGGGGGACCGCCCATCCCCCCAGGCATCGGACTGACCGTAGTCGGAACCCCGCTGAGGAGAAGGAGGCTGACCGGACCCAGCCCGGCTGACTGAACAGCTTTCATACGAAGTCTCCTACCGTCACCTGACCTGCTCATGGTCGACTCCGTCCAGTAGGCCGAGACTTCTTCAAGTAAGTTAAATTTAAATATTAGAAAAATTTCTGAAAATAGAATAAAACTAAGCGATACTACTATCGTGATAATGTTACAAACAAACTGAAACTATGCGCTAGTTTGAGTTTGACTCCGACTGAAATGACGGTCGAATCACTGAAGCGCACTTTCGAAAGCGGAAAAAAGAGAACTTCGAGGCAGTTGGAGGGTCGTCGCCGAGATGGTCATTACCGCTCGAGCCGCGGCTCGCGTGACGCCGTCTCAAGCACCGCCTCGCTACCGACCCTCCAGCAAAAAGTTTGCTCCCGATGGGTCTTAGTGCCTCCGGCGCCAATCCCACTAGTGTGAATGAGTGGTGGAGACTTATGTCCAGGAAGATCCACATGTTCCGCTTGAGAGATGGTATGATCTGAGACAGAGTTAAAATCCTGAATGTGTGAGACCTGAGAAGTTGGTTCAGGTCGTGCAGATCTAGAATGCAGCGCCAGCCCCCCATCCGTTTGGAACCATGAAGTACCTGCAAACGAACCCCTGGTTGACAGGGGGATCTGCGACAATGGATCCTACCTTCTTGCGGAGGAGTTGAGTGATGTCATATTGGAGAGCTGACTGAGTGTACGTGGACACCATCTCCTCCCGTGGGGTGTGGGCTCGGCTTGGTGGGTACTGCTTGAATTCCAGAGGCAGTCCTCAGCTGATCACTACCAGAACCCACCTGTCCATTGTAAGTGCAGACTAGGTGGAAAGGAAGAGGCACAGCCGGACCCCCATGGGAGGACCCAGAGCTGGTGTGATGGGTATGGGGTTGGCAACCCTCATCCTGTCACTGTGCAGGCTTGGAGGAGGATCCGCTTTGGGGAGCACTGTGACCCTTTCTTCTGGGCTTACCAGCCGCTGAAGGCCCTGACTTGGGCTGAGGGCACCAAGGTTGAGCCTGCTGCTGTTGCTGCCCTGATTGGAAATGGGGCTGCTTGGCCGCAGGGGTAGAAGGTCGAAAGGGGTTTCTTTTCTGCTTTTTGAAATTTTGGGATTCCTTCTGAGCAGAAGTCAGAGTCCAAGGTGGTGCTGGACTTCTCTATGCACTGGAGGTGACCATCCACTCCTGGACTGAAGAGATCGGTACCCAGGAAGGGGACATCTGTCAACTTGTGTTGAGTGTTCGCTGTGAAGATGGAGACTCTCAGCCAGGCCCTGCCATGCAAGGCAACCGTGGCTGCCACCGAGAGGGCGCAGGAGTCCCTGATGTCCAGAGCCGTCTGGAGTTACTGCTTCGTAACCGCCCGGCTCTGGTCATGGACCTGCTTGACCATGGTCTGGAGGTCTGCATGGAGGACCTCATTCAGAGAGCACAGGAGGGTTTGGGAAAATGCACCATGATGACATCTGAGCTTGCTTGACGCAGGCCAAGTGAAGCAGCAGCACAGACTTTCCGACTGAATGGTCCAGTTTCTTGGACTTTTTGTCCGGGGGTCTATCGGTGTCTCCCGAATTTCCCCGAGTGCCTAAACACAGTTTCAATCACCAGCCCCTTGGGTGAGGGGTGCTCTGGGAATCTCGAAAGGGAGCAGACTGGAATCACGAATTTGAGGGCCATACGGACTGAAGGCATAGGGCAGGGTACTGCCACAGCTCCAAGGCTGGACCAACAATGGCCTCGGCCACTGGAAACTCCTATGTCAGAGAATACCCTTATTTGAGGATATTGGTGAGCGGGTATTCAGTCTGTTTCTGAACTGGCTCCAAGGGTATCCCCGTGGATTCGGAGATGAGATGGAGGATACCCATAAAAGAAGCGGGGTCCTCCTCTGTCGAAAGACTCCCTATGGTTTCATTGTCCAAGGGACGAGAATGTAGGTCCAAGTCCTCAGACTCCAGGTAAATCAGCTGGATACCAGAGTTGCCTTCCACTCACCTAGGACAGTTGGGAGTGAGGGTGAGACACAGCTTATGCAGAAGCCCCGAAACGAGCCTAGATCCCTTGGCAAGAACTCTGGAGGTAGGCTGTTTCGGTGGCAGTTCCACCCGAATTGGTGGAGATGCCGATTTTGGCTGAGCTGGGAGGGTCTTGGCTGGCTCCTCAAGTGGAGGGTTAGTTTGGGCCGGTTCCTGAGGAGTCGATGTCGGCCTGGAGGGCGACAGCCAAATAATGTCTGGAGAAGAAATTGGGGTTGACTTCTGGCTGGACATAATCAGCTGCTACCATATCAAATCCTCGTAGCGTCGACGCAGCCTGCGTTGAAGCCTCTCTTCTTCCAAGGAGGACGAGGAAGAATGGTGGTGGCACCGCTTTTTGTAGCGCATATGCCTGTCGGTTAAAGGGTCCAAGACCTCGACTTGGACCATCGGGGGGACTGATGGGGTCGTTTGGAAGGAGCTGGGGAAAACCACGGCTCTTCTAGGTCAGGGACCAAGAGGAGGTTCCCAGCTGGCTGGGTCTCTTCCTCAGTGGGTCCAGGCAGGACCGGGGTCCTGAATAAGGAGTTGTCAGCCTCATCCAGTGACGATGGGGTCGATAATTATTTCAACCAGATCGTCGTACCGCGTCTTGGCCGACTGGCCTGATGGGGGTACTGTGAAGCCAGCAGCCAGGGCCACAACCTCGACTGAAGTAGACAGTTGATTCCTGGGACTAAGATCTCTCATGATTCCAAGAATATTGTTGACGGGATGAACCTCCTGTCTCCTTTTCCTTTTTACGGGACCGAGACGCGTGCACACCTGAGGGACCCTCTCCTTTGGTACAGAGAGACTAACATTTCCTTAAAGTAGCCCGAGAAGGTGGAGCCCAAATTGAGCAGAATGAAAACCGAGAAGGAAGATGACCGATACCGCCTTCTCTTCCAACTGCTCAGCAGACTCCGCAGCTGCAGAGACTGCCCTATGTGCTTGTTTGGATTTGACCAGTGGGTTCCATTTTTCTGGTCTGCCCAGGTGCAATCGTGCCAGACGATCATCCAGAATGTTGGGATGGAAAGTGTGACACATTTCACATGCATGGGTGTCGTGATCGTGACCCAAGCAATAAACGCATGAGGCATGCGGGTCAATCAGAGACATCTTTTGCCCACACAAGCAGCGGCGGAAACCAATGAAGACTTGTCCTCCATCGTGGTCAAAATTGCGAAATGATTAGAAGAAAAGTACAGTTACATAAGAACTTACCGTAACAGCAGATCTTCGAGAGGCGCTCTTGCAGTAGGTATTCACACATAAGTCCAAGCCGCCAGGCGTCAGGACTCCATGGAAAACTTCTAGCTAGCAGTCTCTGGTGGGGGTCTGCCCCCACGTCAGGTGACCAGCATCATACAATGTCGGTATAAAGGGGCGGTCCCCCATGCCCGCCTTGCAGTTCTTTCCTGCCAAAGGCCAAAAGAGGCAAGACGAGAGCGAAAAGGATATGACCCCATGGAAAGGTAGAAAAAAGACTTGGTGGGGGCGGAGGGTGGGAAGGTAATACCTACTGCAAGAGCCTCTCTCGAAGATCTACTGTTATGATAAGTTCTTATGTAACTGTACTATCTTACTTCGAGAGGGCTCTTGCAGTAGGTATTCACATATAGGACTGAATCCCAAGCAGTCTGGAACAAGAAAAAAATGGGAGGAGGAGGACTGTCGTACACAAAATAACCTCAGGGCTGAGCAGGTCTCAAGAAAGGAGGCCCTGCAGACCAGCCAGCCTGAAGCTTGCTCTGCGGCAAGAGGCAATGTCCAAACTGTAGTGTTTCATGAAGGTATGGACCGAAGTCCAGGTTGCGGCTGCGCAGATGTCTGCTGCAGACACATTCCTGAAACAAGCAGCACAGGCAGCTACTCCCCTAGTGGAGTGACCTATGACCTGACCCGAGAAGGTCTTGTTGTACTTGTCGTACTTGTCGTAGCAGAAAGTGATACAATTGGCCAACCATTTGGAAAGGCATTGCTTAGAAAATGAATTGCTTTCTCGTTTGTGAGCAAAAGAGACAAAAAGTTGAGCAGTCTTCCTGAGCTCCTTAGTCCGATTGGTGTAGTATCTCAGGATTCTGTGAACATCCAGAGTATGCAAGAGGTTCTCCCCTTGATTGGAGTGTTGCATAAAGAAAGCTGGTGACTCAATGGATTGATTCAGCGTAGATTCAGCCACCACCTTAGGAAAAAACTTAGGGCTGGTGCGTTGAGCCACACGTTCCTTATGGGAAATCAAATACAGGATTTTACAAACCAAGGCATGAAGCTCGGAAATGCGCCGAGCAGAAGTGAAGGGCCCTAGGAAAAGTGTCTTCCAAGAAAGGAACTTCAAGTCTGCTTCCACTGCCGGCTTGAAAGGAGACAGTGTGAGCTTCTCTAGGATGAAATTCAAGTCCCATGGAGGGGCAGGGTTGCGGATATGGGGTCTCAGATGGAGGTCCCCTTTAAGAAAAGTCTTGGAGACTTCCAACTGAGCAAAAGCCCTATCTCCAATGGGAATGTGGTACGCTGAAATAGTTGCCATATGAACTTTCAAAGAGGAATGGCTGAGACCCAGGTCGAAGAGGTGACGCATGTAATCCAGCACTTTGTTGGCTGGGCATGAGAAAAGCTCTAAGTCTTTAGAATATGCCCAGATGGAAAACTGTTTCCTGGACCTGGTGGAAGGCTTCCTTGCCTCCACCAAAATGTCTGCTACTAAGGGAGAGACTCCAAAGCAGGCTTTGGCTATGTCTGTAGGAGCCACGCATGAAGATGAAGGGATCGGAGGCCTGGGTGAACAAGGGTCCCCTGATCTTGGGTCAGCATGTGCTGCGAAAGAGGAAGAGGAAGTTTTTCTGAAAACTGTTGCAGAAGAC
The DNA here is from genome assembly GCA_016271365.2 of Neoceratodus forsteri. Taxonomy (NCBI): domain Eukaryota; kingdom Metazoa; phylum Chordata; order Ceratodontiformes; family Ceratodontidae; genus Neoceratodus; species Neoceratodus forsteri. Next base: position 1,014,551,365 of record CM028131.1, on the reverse strand, counting down.
AGAACCAAACTTGCCAGGACCAGAAGGGGGCGATGAGAATCATTTGAGCCCCTCCTAATCCGAGTTTGTTCAGGACCCTCAGAATCAAAGGAATGGGGGAGAGAGAAGGCATAAATGAATCTGTCCCTTCAACAGAAAGACAGAGCGTCCCGCCAGAAAATGTCTCGCCCTGGAGCGAGCGAGCAAAAGGCATTAAGTTTTGCATTTTGGGGGGAGGCGAAGAGGTCTACCTGAGGTGTCCCCCACTGCCGAAAGATGTCGTTTATGACCTGTTGATCTAACTCCCATTCGTGAGACCTGACTTAGAATCGACTGAGTTCATCTGCCAGTGTGTTTTCCACTCCCGGAATGTGAAATGCGGTCAGGTGAAGGTGGTGCTGGGCTGCCCAATACCAGATTCTCATCGCCTCCCGGCACAGGGTATAGAAACGTGTTCCTCCCTGTTTGTTGAGGTACCAGACTACGCACATGTTGTCTAACTGGATGAGAAGATGACAGGGAAGAAGAGCCTGTAGGGCATAAAGGACTGCCCTCAGTTCGAGCACATTTATGTGCAGTTTCTGCTCGAACCTCAACCAGCTGCCCTGAGTCCTGTGAGACCCTAGGTGGGCACCCCAGCCCTCCCCTGATGCATCTGTTGTCAACGTCTGGGAAGGAGGAGCAACGCAGAACGAACTCCCAGACATAGGTCCTCCTGAACCATCCACCAGTGCAAGTCCCTGCTCATGGGATCCAACACTAGCACATCTTGGACTAGATCATCCATGGTTTGGTCCCATTGCGACCGAAACATCCATTGAGAGATCCTCATACGAAGGCGGAGGAATGACCTGGCTCTGACCTGTCTGCGACCGGACAGAAGACTAACCTGATTCTGAAGGGTCTCAGCCCTGTCCAGAGGCAAAAAGGCCTTGCCTGTGGTCGTGTCCAGGATCGCCCCTATAAATTGGAGGCATTGGCAAGGGACCAAGTGGGACTTGGTTTGGTTGATGGTAACACCCAGGCTGGTAAAAACCTGCAGGGAAAGGGAGTGCATGAGTTCCTCCCTGGACGGGGCTGCCAGGAGCCAATTGTCCGGGTACGGGAAGACCTACACGCCCTGAGTATGCAGGTGGGCCGCTATCACCAACAGCCATTTGGTAAACACTCGGGGAGCCGAGGAGAGACCAAATGGGAGGGCCTTGAATTGGTAGTGGCCCCCCTGAAAACAAAAATCAAGGTATTTGCGATGGGAAGGGCATATGGGGATATGCAGGTACACATCCTGCATGTCCACAGCACATAGCCACTGTCCTGGCTGGAGTAACGGTAGAAGACTCTGCAAGGACAGCATTCTGAAGCGTTTGTATTCCACGAACATGTTCAGGGAGCGGAGGTCTAGTATTGGCCTCAAGTCTCCAGTTTTCATTGGAACTAGAAAGAAATGAGAATAGTAACCCGTCCCCAAAGATGAGTGGGGACTGGCTCTATTGCCACCTTTGAGAGAAAGGATATGATTTCCTCTAGAACCAGAGGAAGATGTTGCGGGGAGTAAGATGACTGAGGTGGTGGTTTTCAAGGAGGTTTCTGCAGAAACTCTATCGAGTGTCTGGCCGATATTAGCTGGAGCACCCAAGCGTCCAATGTCATCCTCTCCCAACCCGGCAGATGGGAGGAGAATCTCCCCCCTACAGATTCCTCTGGAAAGGCCAGAGGCAGGGAGTCAGGAGGTGTGGGGCAGCGCAGCGGCCGAGGCTCTTGCAGACTTTTTGCTGGGGGAAGTCTTGGTTGCTAGAGGGGCCTGGCATTTGTTGGCACACTTTCCTTGATTGGGCCTTTGTTTTTGTCGGGTTTGACGATGAAAAGGACGTCGCTGCCCCTGAGGGGGTAGGTGCAAAGTCTGGACAGACTTTAGTGCAGTGCCCTTCTCCTGTAGTTTTGGTTATGATGTCCTTGACATCACCCCCGAACAGCATCAAACCCGTAAAGGGAGCATCCTGTATAGCGGACTGTACTTCAGGGACCAATCCTGACACACAGAGCCAGGCATGATGCTGTAGGCTCACAGCGAAAGCCGAGCTCCTGCCAGCTGTGTCCACCATGTCGTGGCACGAAGCATGTGCCTACAGGCTGAATGAGCGAAACAAACCAGGTCTCCCAGTTCCTGCTTAGTTTAAGAATCAGGTAGGGAGTCCAGCTTGGATTCCACTCGGCTAAGGATGGACTTCTGTAAATCCCCCATATGGCCGACGTAGTTGAGGGCCCTGATGCCTAGGGTCGAAGAGGAGTAAATCTTCTTCCTGTACTGATCCAGAAGCCAGGATTCCTTGTCAGGTGAGGAAGAGCTCAGATGTTTGGGGCTGGCAGAGCGGCCGTAGGCAGCGCTGATGACAACCGAATCTACCTTGGTTTGAAGACTGAGAAAGTCTATACCATCTGGAGCCTGGTATAGCCTACCCGCCTTCCTCGGAAGGGGGGCTAGCACGTTAGGTGGTTTCCAAATAGTGGAAACAAGATCTGTGTGAGGCTCTATCCAGGGTGGAATCAGAGTGGGAGCTGTCTTGGGCAGATCCAGATGAGCAGCGAGCTTCTTACGCTGTGGGTCTGGTTCCACTGATTGCCACTGATGTGTCTCATGGATCTTCCTTAATAGCTCCAGAAAAGAAGGGTCCTCCGGGAAGGGACTTCGGAGGATACCTCAGCCTTGGGTGTTCTGGAGTGTGGGGCTCGTCTCCATGATCAGAGTAGTCGGACTCCGAATCTGAATCACGTGTCTCTGAGGTGGAAGAAGAAGACCCCTCCCTGGGAGGGGGAGGAACGACCCCATCGGGAAGCTCCCGGGGGTTGTATGTCCTCCCCATCCCAGGCACCAGAAGATTCTCCTCTGGCATCAGGTAAAGGGTAGGGAGTCTCCCGTCTCCGACATAGGGGGTCCGGGTGTAGGGACTGACACTGAGAGATGACTTTAGACCTCCTTGGTGAGCTGAGCCTTGGCCTCAGCCCACTAGGAGGCCAAGGTCTCCTTCAGATCTGCCGGCGCCTGCAGAGTGGGCAGTGGAGGCGGAGGTGGGGGATACAGGTAGTGTGGATACCCGTAATAAGAGTATCCCTAGCACAATGGCAGGAAGCCTGGTGTCGGGAACTAAGGCATGTGGTACTGCAGTGTGGGACATTGAGGAGCCGTGGTACTGCGGCACTAGGTATTGCAGTGTCAGGTACCCTGGCGCCAGGGGCTCTGACAGAGCAGAAGGTCCAGGCAAAGGCCCTGCTGGCGGACCAGACAGGGGAAGCATCGGCCCCGCGGGCATCGAGCCTGGTGTAGGAAGACCGCTGAACGGGTCCGACAGTCCTGACTGAGGAACAGGTCTTCCGTCAGGGAAAGGGATGCCAGAGGGCAGCATGGAGTTGGCCGGCGTTGGGACCGGCGTCAGAGGGTCCGACATAGGAGGTGGGGCCCCTGACGGCAGTGTTCCAAGGTCGTCAGTCTCAACCGGGGAAGGAGGGTTGAAATCCCTGGGGGTGAACAGAGGTGACGCGGGGACCTCAGTAGGCAATGGGGTTATCCATTGCGGAGAGCCTGAGGAGTCAGACGTGACGGCAGGGTCTGATGCAGGCAGACTGACCAGGAGATCATCGGAGGAGCCGGCAGCTGTCTTATTGGCAGTGTCTGGGCAGACGTCGGAGGAGCCTCCCTGTATGAGGAAGGCCGTGAAGGAATGGAGACCTTGTCAGAAGCGGGGGTGGGTTGGGCGATCACCCGAGGAGGTGAGCGGCTTAGCAGCCCTGTCCGGGCGAGCATCGGTGGGGCCAAAGTCCTACTTACCAGACCTGCTCGGACCCGAAGGCCGTGAAGGAGGAGTGGCCTTGGCGGAAGCAGAGGCCTCCTTTCCTCCAGAGGCTCCCGAAGGGCCTGAGCGCGAGCCCGGCGGAGGGGCACGCTTGGTAGCCACCAAGACGGCCGTCGAGGAGCGATCCCCCGGAAGGGACAATACCTGTAAGGCTTCAACTCCAGCCGAAGTCGTGGCTGCTGAGAAAGACGAATCCCGCTCCCGGTGCTTTTCCTTGTCACACTTCTTTCTGTGGCCTTCGGGAGAAGTTGACACCTGCCTAAGTTTCTTTAACTCTTTTTCAATGGAGGCCATTTTCATCTTGAGGAGATGGGCTTCCAGGGACTGCTGCCTTCTCTTGCGGGTAGCCGAGTTGAACTTCTGGCAGTGCTGGCACCTCTCCATGGGGTGGTCTGGGCCTAGACAGAAGAGGCACAAGGAGTGGCCATCCTTGTGTGCAAGCTGGGAACCACATGAGTCGCACTTGTTTTTAAGTGATTCAGCGGGTGTCGGGGACGACATACACAGCAGACGTTAGAGAAAAATTGAAGAAAATCAAGAAAAAGTAAAAAACTTTAGGACCGAAGGTACGGACGAGCGCTGTTTTACTGCGAGGAACTTTAACAAGCCGACGGCGGGAAAGAACTGGAAGGCGGGTGTGGGGGACCGCTCCTTTATACCGACGTTGTATGACGCTGGTCACCTGACGTGGGGGCGGTCTCCCATCAGGGACTGCTAGCTAGAAGTTTTCTGTGGGGTCCTGACCCCTGGTGGCTTAGTTCTATATGTGAATACCTACTGCAAGAGCCCTCTCGAAGTAAGATCTCGTACGAGTTTGAGTTTTGGTAAATCCGGAGCTTTATTAGCCATGGCCTACAGTAATGTGTGAGCAATAAGGAGGGAACCTGAATCTTCCAGCGGAAAGTAAGATCTGGCGTCAAGGGTCGGAGCCAAGAGATATACCTCCCAGGTGGGTGGGAGAAGCCAGCTTAAAGACCTTCCGGCAATATTCTTAAAGGGAAAGGACATGCCACAAGTGTGGACAGAACAACATATCCACAATCCTAGAACTCAGTGTTTTCAGCCACTGTAGAGTAAGTTAAATGCCGATTTAAAGAAAACCACAAAGCCAACAGCATGAAATTTCAGGAAACAGTAATCATGACACAGGGACTTAAATTTCAGCTTTCCAAGCTTTTATTAACAATATGTAGAAACCGTTGCACATAATATTTAAAATTATGGCAGAGCTCACAGTAGGCGACTTCATGATTAGGCTCAAGACAGCAGACACAAAGAGTGTTCCGTCTCTGAAGGCAACCTCTTCGTTGCTGCAGCAGCAGAAGAGAGAAGTCGAAGAATTAACTCTTGACATAAACAAAATAAAGGAATCTCCTTTAAAAAAAGAGATTCTACAGCAAAAGGTTGAAAAAAGCCATTGATGAAATTCAGCGCAAAACTGTGTCTGAGTTTCCATGGAAATCCATGCGAACAAGTCAATGGCAGGAAAAAACTGAGTCGCACTTGTTTTTATGTGATTCGGAGGGTGCCGGGGATGACATACACAGCAGATGTTAGAGAAAAATTGAAGAAAATCAAGAGGAGCGATCCCCTTGAGGGGACGATACCTGTAAGGCTTCGACTCCAGCCAAAGTCGTGGCTGCTGTGGAAGATGAATCCCGCTCCCAGTGCTTCTCCTTGTCACACTTCTTTTTGTGGCCTTCGGGGGAGGGTTGATGATGTAGACAGACATCGACGGTGTGGGCGGTCCCAACTGTACTGCTGAAAATCTTCTGTGTGGATCCAGCTTCACCGACGGTGGAGTTCCTATGGTGTGACCCGATGACTGAGATACCCCCAAAGATCTCTCTTTCTAGAAGAAGGATGTGTCTCACCAGAAAACACCAGGCACTAGATCTAGCAAAAAGAAACGTGACAGTTTTATGCTGAGTGAGGATGCAAAAAGGTCCAACTCCGGATGACCCCACCTGTCGAACAGGTTTTCTGGGACCGAGGTCAGCAGCTTCCACTTGTGCACTTTGGACTGTGACCTGCTGAGGCTGTCCATCAAGGCATTTTGGATGCCTTGCACATGGACAGTGAACAGTTCTAGACCATGATCTAGAGCTCAGTACCAGACCCTCATTGCTTCCCGGTGTGACAGGGTAGAATAGGACCCTGTCCCAGTTGTTATGAAGAAAGTGTTTAAATGTAAGGCTCTTTTCTTTCCTTTTCTGTCTATTCTCTGTCTAGTTGCGCAACCACATTTTCCTGAGAGACGTCTGACTTGATCACCCCGTACAGTCTTGCAATTCTTTACCTCTCACTGTCTCTGTCCTCTCTTGCTGTCTGTCTTTCTCCCTTGCATAGCTATATCTGCTGATACAAAAATATGTGCAAATCATTGTATGGAAAAGTAACTGATGTTGGGATCTCTTTCATTTAGAAAATATATAGGGTTACTGTTGAAATGTATATATTTATAATTTGAGATGACTGCAAAAAGCTGTTGGAAGCTAGAGGTTACCAGAGTTCAATGTTTAAGCCTTTGGCAAAAACTGTGCAAAAGGGGGCCTCAACTCACGAAGCACACTGTGTAGCCAGCCTGGTGGCGCAGAGGGTTGAGGCACTGGATGACACACCTCACAGCACGCTGGCGACCCTGGTTCATCAGAGGTTGGCATGGGGGGGGGACTGGATGGAGCTGTTGACAGGCAACTTTCCTCTCCGGGGGAGGTGAAGCAGCATCCCTCGGCTGATGGCTACCCGCTGGTGGAGGCCCGGCGGCCAGCCTTGAGGATGCCAGGTACCCAGGCCAATAGGGGTGGGGGATGGGGTTGTTACCGGGGCTGTAAGGCGATGCACGCCCACGCCAGCACACGCCTTTCTCCTGAGGCCCTCGGACAAAAATAGAGGAAAATCACCGGCGGCAGGATGAAGATCGACTTCCCACAGGCACCACTCCTGGGCTGGGCATAAGGTAAGCCCCAGTTATTTTGGGGGACGGGGCTGGGGGAGCCAATCGGATGGGGCTGTCAGAGGGGTGCAAAAACAGAAGAAAAAAAAAAAAAGAAGCACACTGTGTTCTACCAGCTCCTGCTTGATATTTACAAAAACAGGATGCTTGCTAAGGATTGTGGCTGAAAGGACTTAAAAGGGAGCTGAGCTGCAACTGCTGAAAGAGGAAAGCGGAGAAAAAGTGACAGAGACTGCAGGAAAACTTTATTTTGCCTTTGTAAATAATTATACTGAACAAGTTTATTTTTTTATGTTACTGCTACTGTAAATAAATATTTTTGGTGAATTCTACAGCTGCTCCTGGTTTTCCTATGCTTCCTGATCTGTGCCTCAACGACACCCAGCATATGGGATAGGAATAGGAATGAGTTCCCCCCCTGCTTGATGATGTAATAGACCACATTGAAATTGTCTAATTGCACCAGCAGGGGCCTGGAGAAAGATGGTTCTGGAAGGCCTGCAAGGCATACAGAACTGCCATCATTGCTATGACGTTTACATAGAGATGAGCGTCCAAGTGGGACCACAGACTCTGGGCCTGATAAGGACCTAGATGGGCTCCCCAACAAAAACCCGAAGCATCCATAGTAAGGATTTGATGAGGGGTGGGAATGAGGAAGTGGACCCCCTTTAAAGATTGTCTGGGTCCATCCACCAGTGTAGCACACTGTGTACTGGTGAGGAGATAAGGACCAGCTAATCTAAATCATCTGAAAGCTAATCCCACTGAACCCCGAGGATGCACTGTGGAGTCATGTGTAGCCTGACCAGTGGGACTGTAACAATGGCCACAGCCATGAGGCCTACAAGCCTGAGGAATGTCTAGGCAGAGACATGCCGACTCTGAGACACCTCTTGGGTCTGGGCAAAAAGGCAGTCTGCCCTGTCTTGGAGGAGGAAGGCCTTGCCCTGCGTAGAGTCCAGGACTGCTCCTTATGTACTGCAATTGCTGAGAAGGGGCTAGCACAGACTTGTGCCGATTGATTGTGATGCCCAAGGACTGGAATAACAGCAGGGTGCATTCCTGTGTCAGAAATAGGAGCTCCCTGGACTAGGCTTCCAGCAACCAGTCATCCAGATATGGAAACACATATAGACCTTTGCGACGAAGGGCTGCTGCTACAGCTGCTAAGCTCTTGGTAAGTACCCACAGCACAGAGGAAAAGCCAAAGGGCAATACCCTAAACTGGTAATGCTCCCCCTGAAACAGGAAATTACAGTTACGCAAGAACTTACCGTAACATCAGATCTTCGAGAGGAGTTCTTGCAGCAGACAACATCAGGAGGACAGAAGCCCCCAGGCACCAGGACCACACGGAAAACTTTTAGCTAGCAGTGTATCATGGGGGAATGCCCCCGCCAATGTCAGCACACTGACATCCGCCTATCCTATAAAGGGAGTGGTCCCCCAAACCTAAGTCAGTTCTTCCGCCTGAGACCCCAAACAGGTGGAGAAAAGGAGAACCCAGGAGGTACCTCAGAGCCAAGGAAAAGGTATAAGCAGATGTACAAGGGAGAAGAAACTAACAGGGGAAAGGAGGGAGGGAAGGAAAGCAGTGCCTGCTGCAAGAGCACCTCTCGAAGATCCACTGTTACGGTAAGTTCTTACGAAAGCAATAAGACACGACAGGGTGTGGGTTGTTGATTGATAAGAGCACGTCCCCAAGTGCGTTGTTAGGCACGAGGTGCTTGCACCGAGTGACTACAGCAGCTGGGTAGTGCTCTTATCAATCAACAACCCACACTCTGAAATGTCTTATTGCTCTTATAAAATGGGTTAACAACTATTTTTATAACAATCAAACAAAACTCTGGACGCATTATTAAAGATTTAATAATAGTATGTTATTTTATTTAAATATGGTGAAAAATAGTCCCCAGACTTGGGCAGATGAGTGGTAAAATTGATTGAACAGCAACTCACTGAAAAATGCTAAACCAGTGAGTTGGAAGGGCAGCGATGTATTATTTGAGCAGTTTGGGTTTGCCTCTGTAACTGTGTTTCCCCACCTTTTCTTTTTGTTTATAAAGTATCACTGTATTGCCTACTTTCTTCATCCTGTTTTTATTTCCATTTTTCCCTCACTCAAGACACAGAATGTTTATCATGGAATACAGGGGTTCAAAATTCTGCTCAGTTCCGCTGGTAGAATGTTACTCTACCAACATACTGTACACACAAAGGCCTGTTTTAGAGCCAGTGACTCAATTATCTCACTGTCAAGGCAAGCAGAAGAGATTTCCCTGATGAGCAGGTAAAGACAGAAGGGGGAATTTTCACTGTTAGTAAAGAAACAGTTGTAATGAAAACTATAAACAATACGTAATGTTTCTAATGTGTTTATGTGTGTAAGGAGAGTGTGATGATCAGGGAAACATGGTTTACTTAATTTGTTTTATTTGTATGTAAAGTAGTTTTATTTTTAGGGCCCAGTTTAAGGTTTTTATAGTATAAAGGTAGCAGCCATGTTTGTGATGGAAGATCAGTTCTGGTTGCAGAGGGACTGATGGAAGATATCAGTTGCTCGATGATATTGCTGCCCTTTAACCTATGGAGGTTAAGGTATTAGGAAAGTAGTGCCACCTTTCAGTTTGTTGACAGGTAAGGACACGCCTTTTGACCAATCAGGGTGAAGGATTTCTTTTACCCATTTTATAAATAACTGTACTATCTTACTTCAAAGGGGCTCTTGCAGCAGGCAACACCAGTAGCTGACATGACAATGAATAGACTGCACACGGACCACATAGAAACTCAAACTCAGCCAAAGAAATTAATTTGGTGGATTTTATTTCCACAATTTTACAAGCAGTGATGGTAAAGGCAAACATGAGCTCCCCAGCGCTCAATTCAAAAAGAATCTGCTTCAGGGGCTGGAGCTTATGATAAGGACATAGTTTTTATACACATATATTCAACATGTGAAATCACTCTAGAAAGCTTCAAAAAAAGAACGTGCTCAGTTAAAGACACAAATAAGTTCAATTTCAACCTAGTACCAATAGATGGCATCAAATGACATCCTTTTAAATCTCAAGCAAACACAGGGTTTTTAGGAAATTTATCACACGACAATACTATTCCTATTATTAATGCATTTTGTAAAATTTATAATCTAAACAATATAAAATTATTATATTCATATGCAACCAGAATTAATACTATCTGCAAAAATCAAGTAATTACATACTAGTGGATTTAATTTAATCTGTTTATTTCTCTCTTCTCTGTTCTTTCAGGTTCTCATCACTTATGGTGCCTGAACCCATTGATTTTTCTGGCTTGTTCTGGTCTGAACCGCAAGGAGGTCCCAGAACTTGGAAAATTTCTCAAAATAAGAGGGTTGCCTTGAAAATGAGCAAAAAAGTTGCCTTGGCAGTTCATGTGGTTTGGACACCTCTTTCTTTTATTTTCTATCTCTGCTTAGGTTATATTAAATGAAAACGACATTACAATAAGAGCACAGAATATCCACTAGAATGTAATTACTTGATTTTGTTTGTTTGTAAAACTTTATTCCTTACAAGTCTAGGAAAAGTATAACCCTTTGAGTGGTTAGACTCATTTTCAATGGGGTCCACTGTGCAGACAGTATTAATTTTGGTTGCATATGAATAGAATAATTTTATATTGTTTAGATTATAAATTTTGCAAAATGCATTAATAATAGAAATAGTATTGTTGTGAGACAAATAACCTAAAAAAAAAAAACCTTTGTCTGCTTGAGATTTAAAAGGATGTCCTTTGATGCAATCTATTGGTACTAGGTTGAAATTTAATTTGTGTCTTAACTGAGCACATTCCTTTTTTGAAGCTTTCTAAAGTGATTTCACATGTTGAATGCATGTGTATAAAAACTATGTCCTCATCATGAGCTCCACCTCCCGAGGAAGATTCTTTTTGAATAGAACTACTGGGGAGCTTATGTTTGCCTTTACCGTGACCGCTTGTAAAATTGTAGAAATGAAATCCACCAAATGAATTTCTTTGGCTGAGTTTGATTTTCCATGCGGTCCACATGCAGTCTATTCATTGTGATTTCAGTTATATGTGAAGGGTAGGTCGCCCTTTTTTGAACTGCACCAGTCAGATTTATGGAGATGCAGCAGCACCATTCTCCTTTTTTGCTTGGCAACACCAGTAGGACTGAGTTCCAAGTAGTACTGGAATTGACCAGAACAGCAGCCGGGAGGAGGTAGTAGAGATCAACATCGGGCTCAAGAAAGAAGGCTTCCCAAGGCCGAAACTGGTCCTGCATCTAGAAGCAATACCCAGACTGTAGTGCCGAATGAAGGTGTGGACACAGCTCCAGGAGGCAGCCGCACAGATGTCTAAAACAGACACACTCTTAAAGCAGGCGGTAGAGGGAGCCATACCCCTGGTGGAGTGGCCTTCGACCACCCCTGGCAAAGGCTTGTTGTACTTGCGGTAGCAGTAAACAATACAATTAGCCAATCACTTTCACAAATACCGTTTTGAAATGGGTGCCCCTCTCTTTTGGGCGCAAACGAAAAAAGCAACTTATCAGTTTTGCAAACAGACTGGGTGCGATGGGTATAATACCGAAGCACCCGATGAACATCCAAAGCATGGAGTAAGGCCTCCTCTAATTAGAACACTCAAGGAAATAAACTGGTAGTTGGATGGATTGTATAAAGTAAACTTAGACACCACTTTCGGTAAAAACTTAGGATTAGTACGCAAGAACTTTGTGAAAAGCCAAATAAGACTCTGAAGCTCGTAAATCCTCCAAGTAGAAGTAACAGCAACTAAAAATAACACTTTCCGTGACAGAAAGTGCAGTTCACAACTTGCGGCTGGTTCAAAGGGAGGCAAAGTGAGTTTTTTTCAACATAAAAAGAAGGTCCCATGGAGGGACAGGATCCTGGATGGGAGATTTCAAATGTAGGATGCCCCACAAGACAGTGCGAGACACCTCCTGCTAAGCGAAAGATTTACCCTCAATAGGTGCATGGTACACAGAGATGGCATAAAGGTGTACCTTAAGGAAGGAGTATCCTAAGCCTGAGTCCAAAAGGAAGAGAAGGTACTCCAAAATCAGATTCACTGGGCAAGTGAAGGGAGCCAGCTGAGGAGCAGTGGCCCAAAGAGAGTATCACTTCCTATTTAAGACATAGGTGGCTCTAGTGGAAGGCTTTCTAGCAGCCTCAGGACATCAGCATCCCGAGAGTAAAGCCCAAAGCAGGAGATAGCTAAGTCTGCAGGAGCCACTCACGTAGATGCAGGGATTTGAGATCTGGGTGGACTGGAGTGCCCTGGACCTGGGAGAGCAAGCTGGTGCACAGGGCTAAGGGTCTTGGACATTGCACCGCCAGGTATTACAGGAGGGGGAACCAAATCTGATGTGGCCAATAGGAGGCTATGAGGATCACCTCTGTCCCTTCTGACTGAAGGTTGAGCAGAACCCTCTGTAGAAACAGAAAGGGACGGAAGGCATACATGAACCTCCCTCTTCCAGGAGATGGACAATGCGCTGCACCAGAAAACTCCAAGCACTGGATCGAGCGAGCCGAAAAGCAGCAGTTTTGTGTTGAGTGGGGATGCAAAAAAGCCCAACTCTGGGTGGCCCCACCTGTCAAGGAGATCTTTGACCACTGAAAACAGAAGTTCCCACTCGTGAGCCCTTGACCTGGAATGACAGACAGTCAGCCAGGACGTTTTGGTCACCTGGAACATTAATGACCAAGAGTTCCAGGCCAAGCACGATGGCCAAGTACCAGACTCTCAATGCCTCCTGACAGAGGGGGTATGAATGAGTGCCCTTCAGCTTGTTGATGTAATATATTACGGACATGTTGTCCATCTGGACCAGCAGCAGCCGGGAACAATGCGAGTCTGGAAGGCCTGCAGGGCGTAAAGAACTGCTCGCATCTCCAGCACATTAATATGGAGATTCTGTTCTGTCTTGGACCAGGTCCCCTGGGTCTGGTGGTCAGCCAAGTGGGCATCGCAGCCAAGACCCGAGGCATCCATCGTGAGGATCTGCTGAGGCACAGCTCAGAAGGGGGCCCTTTTCAGGAGACTGGCAGGGTTCTGCCACTACTCCAAGGTCCTCCTCACCGGATCGGGGACCATGACTAGCTGATCCAGGTTGTCCGTGTGCCGGTCCTATTGCACCCTAAGGGTCCACTGGGGAATCCGCATATGCAGGCAGCCCAGGGGGGCCATTGCTATGCCTGATGCCATGTGCCCCAACAACCCCATGCATGGTCTGACAAGCACGTGCATGGTCAGACTCTAAGCAAGTAAGGAGACTACTGAGAAATATAGGAAATTCCTGTCTTAGAACACGAAGATCAGCAGCTTTAAGGGCACGGAGGCGGTAAGTACGTAGGGAGAAAAACAAAATAAACAAACAGAGGAAAGAGTAAGTATTCAAAAAGTACAGTTATGTAAGAACTTACCAGAACAGTAGATCTTCGAGAGAGGCCCTTGCAGTAGGTATTCACATATAGGACTAAGCCGCCAGGCATCAGGACCCCACGGAAAACTTCTAGCTAGCAGTATCTGGTGGGGGACCGCCCCCACGTCAGGTGACCAGTGTCATATGACATCAGTATAAAGGGGCGGTCCCCCATGCCCGCTCTTCCAGTTCTTTCCGCCAAAGGCCAAAAGAGGCAAGACGAGAGAGAAGAGGAGGATCGCCTCATGGAAAGGAAGAAAAATGACTTAGGGGGACGAAGGGCGGGAAGGTAATACTTACTGCAAGAGCCTCTCTCGAAGATCTACTGTTACGGTTAGTTCTTACATAACTGTACTATCTTACTTCAAGAGGGCTCTTGCCGTAGTTATTCACATATAGGAATGAATCCCAAGCAGTCTGGAACAAGAAAAGACCGGGAGGAGGATTGTCATCCACAGTAAAACCTCAGGGCTGAGCAGGTCTCAAGAAAGGAGGCCCTGCAGAACAGCCAACTCGAAGCCTGCTCTGCGGCAAGAGGTAATGTCCAAACTGTAGTGTTTCATGAAGTTATGGACTGAAGTCTAGAATGCGGCTGCACAGATGTCTGCCGCAGACACATTCCTGAAACAAGCAGCAGAGGCAGCTACTCCCCTAGTGAAGTGACCTCTGACCTGACCCGGGAGGGTTGTGTTGTACCTGTTGTAACAGAAAGTGATGCAACCGGACAACCATTTGGAAAGGCATTGCTTAGAAACTGCACTGCCTTCTCGTTTGTAAGCGAAAGAGACAAGCTGATCAGTCTTCCTGAGATCCTTAGTCCGATCGGTGTAGTATCTCAGGATTCTGTGAACATCCAGAGTATTTCAAGAGGTACTCCCCTTGACTGGAGTGTTGCGTAAAGAAAGCTGGTAACTCAATGGATTGATTCAGCGTAGATTCAGCCACCACCTTAGGAAGAAACTTAGGGTTGGTGCTTAGAGCCACACGTTCCTTATGGAAAATCAAATACAGGATTCTACACATCAAGGCATGAAGCTCAAGCAGAAGTGATGGCCACTAGGAAAAGCGTCTTCCAAGAAAGGAACTTCAAGTCTGCTACCGTTGCCAGCTCAAGAGGAGGCAGTGTGAGCTTCTCTAGGATGAAATTCAAGTCCCGGGGAGGGGCAGAATTGTGGATAGGGGGTCTCAGGTGGAGGACCCCTTTAAGAAAAGTCTTAGAGACTTTCAACTGAGCAAAAGCCCAGTCTCCAAAGGGAATGTGGTAGGTTGAAATAGCTGCCTTATGAACTTTTAAACAGGAATGGCTGAGACTCAGGTTGAAGAGGTGATGCATGTAATCCAGCACTTTGTTGGCTGGGCACGAGAAAGGCACCAATTCTTCAGAATATGCCCAGATGGAAAACCGTTTCCATTTCATAGCGTATGTGTACCTGGTGGAAGGCTTCTTTGCCTCTACCAAAATATCTGCTACTAAGGGAGAGACTCCAAAGCGGGCTTTGGCTATGTCTGTAGGAGCCACGCATGAAGATGAAGGGATTTGAGGCCTGGGTGAACAAGGGTCCCCTGATCCTGGTTCAGCAAGTGCTGCGACAGAGGAAAAGGTGGTGCCTCTGAAAACTGATGCAGAAGAGAGAACCAAACTTGCCAGGGCCAGAAGGGGGCGATGAGAATCATTCGAGTCCCATCTGATCTAAGTTTGTTCAGAACCCTCGGAATCAAAGGAATGGGCGAGAAGGCATAAATTAATCTGTCCCTCCAACAGAGAGAAAGAGCGTCCTGCCACAAAGTGTCTCACCCTGGAGCGAGCAAGCAAACGGCGGGAAGTTTTGCATTTTGGGGGGAAGCGAAGAGGTCTACCTGAGGTGTCCCCCACTGCCGAAAGATGTTATTTACGACCTGTTGATCCAACTCCCATTCACGAGACCTGGCTGAGGATCAACTGAGTTTGTCTGCCAGTGTGTTTTCCACTCCTGGAATGTGAACTGCGGTCAGGTGAAGGTGGTGCTGGGCTGCCCAATACCAGACTCATTGCCTCCTGGCACAGGGGATAGGAACGTGTTTCTACCTGTTTGTTGAGGTACCAGACTACGCATATGTTGTCTGACTGGATGAGAAGATGACCAGGAAGAATGAAGAGCCTGTAGGGTATAAATGACTGCCCTCAGTTCGAGCACATTTATGTGCAGTTCCTGCTCGAACCTGAACCAGCTGCCTTGAGTACTGTGAGACCCTAGGTGGGCACCCCAGCCCTCCCCTGACATCTGTTGTCAATGTCTGGGAAGGAGGAGTGATGCAGAACAAACTCCCCAACACAGGTTTTCCTGAACCATCCACCAGTGCAAGTCCCTGCTCATGGGATCCAACACTAGCACCTCTTGGTCTAGATCATCCATGGCTGGGTCCCACTGCGACTGAAGCATCCACTGAGAGATCCTCATACGGAGGCAGAGGTCTGACCTAGCTCCGACCCGTCTGCAACCGGACAGAAGACGAGCCTGATTCTGAAGGGTCTCAGCCCTGTCCGGAGGCAAAAAGGCCTTGCCTGTGGTCGTGTCCAGTATTGCCCCTATAAATTGGAGACATTGGCAAGGGACCAAGTGAGACTTGGCCTGGTTGATAGTAATACCCAGGCTGGTAAAAACCTGCAGGGTAAGGAAAAAGGAGTGCAGGAGTTCCTCCCTGGAAGGGGCTGCCAGGAGCCAATCGTCCAAGTAAGGGAAGACCTGCATGCCCTGGGTACGCAGGTGGGCCGCTACCACCAACAGGCATTTGGTAAACACTAAGGGAGCCGCGGACAGACCAAATGGGAGGGACTTGAATTGGTAGTGGTCCCTCTGAAAACAAAAGTGGAAGTATTTGTGATGGGAAGGGCATATGGGGATATGCAGGTACGCATCCTGCATATCCAGAGCACATAGCCGCCCTCTCAGATGGGGTAACGGTAGAAGGCTCTGCAAGGAGAGCATTCTGAAGCGTCTGTACTCCACAAACATGTTCAGGGAGCTGAGGTGTAGTACTGGACTCAAGTCTCCAGTTTTCTCTGAAACTAGAATGAAATGGGAATAGTAACCCGTCCCCAAAGATGAGTGGGGACTGGCTCTATTGCCGCCTTCGACAGAAGGGATATGATTTCCTCTACAGCCAGGGAAGATGTGGGAAGTAAGACGACTGAGGGGGTGGTTTTCGAGGAGGTTTCTACAGAAACTCTATCAAGTGTCCGGCCGATATTAGCTGGAGCACCCAAGTGACCAATCTTATCCTCTCCCAACCCGGCAAATAGGAGGAGAATCTTCCCCCCACCGGTTCCTCTGGAGTGGCCAGAGGCAGAGGGAAAAGCTGGAAGTCAGGACGTGTGGGGCAGCGTAGCAGCTGAGGCTCCCGTGGACTTTTTGCTGTGGGGAGTCTTGGTTGCTGGAGGGGCCTGACGATTGTTGGCACACTTTCCTTGATTGGGCCTTTGTTTTTGTCAGGATTGACGATGAAAAGGACATCGCTGCCCCTGAGGGGGTTTGTACAAAATCTGGACAGACTTTAGTGCAGTGCCCTAATCCTGCAGTTCAGTTATGATGTCCTTGACATCACCTCCAAACAGCACTGAACCCCTGAAGGGCGCATCCTGTATGGCAGACTGTACTTCAGGGACCAATCCTGACATACTGAGCCAGGCATGATGCCGCATGCCCACGGCGAAAGCCGAGCTCCTGCCAGCTGTGTCCACCACATCGTAGGTGGCACGAAGCATGTGCCTACAGGCCGAACGAGTGGAATGGACCAGGTCTCCCAGTTCCTGCTTAGTTTGTGGATCAGGCAGGGAGTCCAGCTTGGATTCCACTTGGCTAAGGATGGACTTCTGGAAATCCCTCATATGGCCGACGTAGTTGAGGGCCCTGATGCCTAGGGTTGAAGAGGAGTAAATTCTCTTCCCGTACTGATCCAGAAGCAGGGATTCCTTGTCAGGTGGGAACGAGCTCAGATGTTTGGAGTTGGTGGAGTGGCCGTGGGCAGCGCCGATGACAACCGAATCTGCCTTAGGGTGAAAACTGAGAAAGTCGATACCCTCTGGAGCCTGGTATAGCCTATCCGCCTTCCTTGGAAGGGGGGCTAACACGGAAGGTTGTTTCTGAATAGTGGAAACAAGATTGGCGTGAGGCTCTATCCAGGGTGGAATCAGAGTGGGAGCTGTCTCGGGCAGATCCAGATGAGCAGCGAGCTTCTTACACTGTGGGTCTGGCTCCACTGACTGCCACTGACATGTCTCCTGGATCTTCCTTAAGAGTTCCAGAAAAGAAGGGTCCTCTGGAGGGGAGTTTGGAGGATCCCTCGGCCTTGGGTCTTCTGGAGTGTGGGGCTCATCCCCCATGATCAGAGTGGTCTGAGTCAGATGTCTCTAAGGTGGAAGAAGAAGACTCCTCCGTGAGAGGGGGAGGAACGACTCCTCTGGGAAGCTGCCGGGGGTGCATGTCCTCCCCACTCTGGGTGCCAGAATGTTCTCCTCTGGCGTCGGGTAAAGGGGAAGGAGTCTTCCGTCTCCGACGTAAGGGGTGCGGTGTAGGGACTGACATCGGGAGATGGCTCTCGACCTCCTTGGTGAGCTGAGCCTTGACCTCAGCCCACCAAAAGGCCAAGGTCTCCTTCAGATCTCCCAGCAGCTGCGGAGTGGGCGGCAGAGGTGGAGGAGGGGGATACGGGTAGTGTGGGTACCCGTAATAGGAGTATGGGTAGCCCGACGGTGGGAAGTCCGGCGTCGGGTACTGCGGCGCTGGGTAATGCGGCGTCAGATACTAAGGGTCAGGGTACTGTGGCACCGGGTATTGCGATGTGAGGTTCCCTGGAGCCAGGGGCTCTGATGGAGAAAGGCCCTGCGGGCACTGAGCCAGGCATAGGAAGACCAAATAGGTCCGACCATCCTAATGGTGGAACAGGTCTTCCGTCGGGCAAAGGGGTGCCAGAGGACAGCGTCGGGTCGGCCAGTGTCGGGACCAGCATCTGAGGGTCCGGTGTCAGAGGATCCAACGTAGCAGGTGCGGCCCCTGACGGCAGCGTCCCAAGGTCGTCGGTCTTAACCGGGGAAGGAGGGTTGAAATCCCCGGGGGTGAACCAAGGGGATGTGAGGACCTCAGTAGGTGGCCATCTTATTGGCAGTGTCCAGGTGGACGTCGGAGGAGCCGGCATACGACTTATCGGACTCCCAGTCTGAGGAAGGCTGTGAAGAAGTGGTGGCCTTGTTGGAAGGGGGGGTGGGCTGGATGATCACCCGAGGAGATGAGCGGCCAAGCAGCCCTGTCCGGGTGGGCGTCTGTGGGGCCGACGTCCGATTTACGGGACCCGCTCCACTCGGACCAGAAGGCCGCGAAGGAGGGAGGGCTTTTGATGGGGAACGAAGGCTCCTCTGCCTCAAGGCTCCCAAGGGCCCAAGCATGAGCCCGACAGGAGGGGCGACGCCTTCTTGGTAGCCACCAAGACAGCCGTCGAGGAGCGATCCCCCGGAAGGGATGATACCTGTAAGGCCAAGACTCTAGCCGAAGTCGCAGCTGCTGTGGAAGATGAATCCCACTCCTAGTTCTTCTCCTCATCATGATTCTTTTTGTGGCCTTCCTGGGAAGTTGACGCCTGCCTAAGTTTATTTAACTCTTTTTCCATGGAGGCCATATTCTTCCTGAGGAGATGGGCTTCCAGGGACTGCTGCCTTCTCTTGCTAGTAGCCATGTTGAACTTCTGGCAGTGCTGGCACTTCTCCATGGGGTGGTCTGGACCGAGACAGAAGAGGCACAAGGAGTGGCCATCCTTGTATGGAAGCTGGGAACCACACGAATCACACTTGTTTTTTTATGCGATTCGGAGGGCTTCGGGGACGACATACACAGCAGACGTTAAGAGAAAAATTGAAGAAAATCAAGAAAAGGGTTAAAAAAGTTGAAAACTTTAGGACCAACGAAGGTACTGACAAGCACCGTTCTACAGCGAGGAACTTCCACAAGCCGACGGCGGGAAAGAACTGGAAGGCGTGCGTGGGGGACTGCCTCTTTATATTGACATTGTATGATGCCGGTCACCTGACGTGGGGGTGGTCCTCCACCAGAGACTGCTAGCTAGAAGTTTTCCATGGGGTCCTGACGCCTGGCGGCTTAGTCCTACATGTAAATACCTACTGCAAGAGCCCTCTCGAAGTAAGATCAACAGTTAAGGGGCCAGAAATAAGACATGATGTGGGTAGTGTAGTGCCTGTAGGGCAGCAGTCTTCCAGGAGACATTCTTGAGGATGCGGTGTTGTCCCACCTGCAGGCACCTCTCTGGGCTGAGGGAGGAGGTTGCTAGGATTTGGGGGATCTCCTCTTCACCCAGGGACCACCAGGGCCACTGCCGTTGCCTCAGAGGTTGCCAAGAAAGAGGAGCGGTTGGACCACAGTGGGCCCAGGGAGGGTGAGGGTGGTGGAAGAGAGGCACATCCCTCCAGTTATACCTCTCCACAATTCATATGCCGTTCTGGCAGAGTGTGGTTCCTCTATGGAGGCAACCGCAGTGGAGACCAAGGAGAATGCTGGGAACCTCCACAAAGGAGACCCACAGGAGGGTGGCATGGGACCCCAAAGGGGAAGAAAACAACTCCTGGTGGGGGACTCCATTGTTAGGAGGGTACAACTGGGGGAGGAAGGGAAGAGGGAGGTAAAGTGCCTGCCTGGCGCCATGGCTTGGAAGGACAGGAAGCGAATCCTCAGGATCGCGGGAGCAGCTGCACGGAGAAGGGAGCTGGATGCCATTGTCCACCTAGGGACAAATGACCTGGCTGGGTAAGGGATCAGAGCAGTGCAGGAAGAGTTTGTGGAGTTGGGGAAGGGCCTTAGACAAGTAGCACGCACAGTAACCTTCTCAGAGGTGCTGCCTGTCTATGGCATGGTGAGGCTAGGGTGTTTCACACCATGGGAGTCGATCAGTGGTTGAAAAACTGGTGCAGAGCTCAGGCTTCATTGGGGACTGGGGTCCACCTGGAGTGATGCAGGCCTATAGTGGAGCGATGGTCTGCATCTGTCCAGGAGGAGAACCAGGATCCTAGGTGATAGGTCTAAAATGTGTCATTGGCACGCATTTAAACTAGCCAAGGGGGAGGCACTGGAAAGGAGCACGGAAATCCTAGCACTCCCCCCCCCCCAAAAAAAAATCAGGGTCGATAGTGAGGAAAACACCAAAATAGAGACATCGATAGGGAGAAGGGCAGAGGTAAATGGAGAAAAAGACAATAAGGACAGGGATTGGGGGGGGGGGGGAGAAGGCTAGCAAGAAATGTAGGGTCATAAGTACCAATGCCAGTAGTCTGGGCAACAAGCTCGCTGAACTGGTGGCCTTGATGGAAGACCAATGCCTGGATATTGTGGCAGGCACAGAAACATGGTATACAGTGAACCATGACTGGGATGTTAACATACCAGGATACACAACCTACAAGACAGTCAGGGAGGGTAGAAGGAGGAGAGGAGTGGCTTTCTACGTAAGGGAAGGGATAAAAACAACGGAACAAAATAGTAAACAGGGAGGAGAGGAGGCACTGTGGGTCATCTTAGAAACTGGAAATGGCACCACAATCTGCAAAGGGGTTGTATACAGACCCTCATCTCAGGGGGAGGGATTGGACAAGGATATGTTAGAAGGGATTCTTAGGATGGCAGAGAAAGGGGAGATACAGTTGATGGGGGACCTGAATATGCTAGATGTTAACTGGAGCACCTTTGCTGCAGTCACATCTAAGAGCAGGGCCATTCTCGATGCCCTACAGGGGACATGCCTCAGACAGCTAGTGTTGGAACCCATTCAGGAGGGAGCAATCTTAGACCTCGTACTCTCAAATGGGAACAGTCAGAGGATCTCAGATCTAGAAGTGGGTAGCCATCTGGGAACAAGTGACCACCAAACAGTGTGGTTCACAATAAACTCAACTGCAGAGTCAAGCCATACAAAAGTAAGGGTACTGGACTTCAGGAGGGCTGAGTTTGGCAAAATGGGAGTGTGCCTTAGAAAAGCACTAGCAAACAGGCAAGGAGGAGGAGAGGTGGAGCAACAATAGGGAAACATCAACATTGCCATCACAGGGACTTCCGGTTCCGCCACAGAGCAGCTAACAGACTAAAGACGAACCTCTGCGCCCCAGGGATAAAGTTTGCCTATTTCTAATCCTTTTTAACAACTGAAAATGGCACAGGAAGGTCGTAAAAGAGAGTGGGGGCTACCTGCAACAAATAGATCCCCGAGGAAGCTGTTTGGTAGAGAAGAAATCCCCCTGACTAGACTGGATCGCAGCAGAAGCCGCTCCCGTAGCAGCACAAGGGTCTCGAGTTATGACACGGAGGCTGAGGCGGACCTGCTATCACGCACCAGATACGAAAACATCCTGAGGGAGATTCGGGACTCTCGAGCTGAGTCCAGGAAAGAGTTTCAAGCATTGGCACAGCAAATCTTTAATATCGATGCCAAGGTCAGTGCTGCAGAGGATAAAATTAAAGTAATGGAAGAAAATGACAACTACCTTGGCACAGCAATAGAGGCCCTGTTTCAGCATGCGCAAGCTCTGCAGAGTAAATCCACTGATCTCGAGGGGGGAGATCAAAAAGAAGCAATCTTAGACTGTATGGCCTTCCCGAGGGGGCTGAAGAGCCTCCCATGACAGCATTTCTGGAAAATTTATTAAAAGATCTGTTGGACTTGCCTCCCAACTACGTGCTTAACATCGAGAGAGCCCATCGCTCACTAGGGCAGAAACCGACGGGCGATACAGCCTGCCCTCGCTCAATAATCTTCAAGCTGAGTAGTTTCAAAATTAAGGAAGATATCCTGCAGAGGACCTGGAGCAAAAAAAAGATTTATCCTGCCTAACAGCAAAGATTTCTCTTGACCATGACTATGCCCCAGAAGTCCAACAAGCAAGACAGCTGTATGTGCCAATTCTGAAAGCTTTGAGAGTAAAGGGTATAAAATTCCAGATCCCATTTCCAGCGAAGCTCCGGGAGTTCTGGGAGGAAGGGCCCCAGCTATACCTTACACAGGGGAAGGCCTTGGAGGATTTGCAGAAAAAAGGAATCTCCATACCTTCAGCAGATGCTGATCGACTACAGAGGATTACATCTCCAGTGCTTGCGATGCCTCAGATGACATACTGGTGTGGGAGATTGAGGCCTTTGAGAAAAGCAAAAGAAGCCTTGGAACAGTTATTTCGAGGGGAACGTCTGAAGAAAATGACTGGTGCTGCCTCGGCTGATACTTGAAGACGATGGAAGGAACGGACTTTTGAGACAACTATCTCTATGTCGTAAGTTTTTTTTTTTTTTGAGACATTTTGGGACACTTGTTCAGCTGAGTAAATGTGCTTGGGTGGTGCGGGGGTTCCTGGATTATATCTGGGTCCTGGGCTTGAGCGTCCATGGTGGGGAAGTACCCCTTCAGCAGGGAAGCTGCGCTGTGGCCTTTTGCCTACTACCTTTGAAGGGGCTGGACGCGAAGTGCTAAAGGAATACCCCATAAAGTAACACTTTTAGCACAGAACCTTCAAACCTGTATGATGTTAAAAGGAATGGGTTCTTTACAAGACATTAGAATAATATAGATGTTAGATTAAATAATGTCCCTGGGGTGCTATAGGGTTAAGTTGTGGGTTTATTTTTTTGGTTGTTTAAAGAGTTAGTTTGGCCCGAGTGAACCCGTGGTGGTGTGAGTCACTCATAAAAAAAACACTCTTTGCGAGCAGTTTTGTTGAAGAGGCTCTGTTAATTCAGGGCATAACCGCTCTTCAACCCCTACCTCTCAGCCCGACTACATTGGCTTCTCATAGAGGTGAGGGCAAGGGATCCTGGGTTTTGGATCCCCTACCTTGGAAGTCATTATTGCCTAAAATAGCGTTTGTATTTCAAGTTTACAGGATAAAGTTGATAGATTAAAATAACTGTAAGAGACTACTGTCTTAAACTACGACATAATCCCCCCCCTTTCTATTTTATCCTTTCTGTACTTGCTCTTTCCTCTGTTCTCTCTGATTCTTGGCTGTCCCCTTATATAGCTTGGGCTTCTGCTTTTGACTCGCTTATCGACTATTTTTGTACTGTAAGCTCTATCTAAGCGAATGGAGGGACGGGGTTTTACAGACGGTGTGGGGTACTGACGGAAAGGGAAAGTGGGTTAGATAGCACCGGGATTGAAACAGAGGAGTCCTTTGGTTGTTTTTTTCTTTTGAATGTCTGCCAGACTAACGACTTTTTGCTCATTTAACGTAAATGGCTTAACCAATCCTGTAAAGCGCAGCAAAATTCTATCCTTTCTCAAAAAGACAGGCGCTGATTTTTTGTTCTACAGGAGACGATCTTCAGTGAGAGAGTACCAGAAGCTGGGGAAATTTGGTTTCGGTGGCACGGCTTGTGCTACATATGGGAGGGAAAGGCGGAGAAGTGTGGCGGTCCTGGTTCCAGCTAGGACGCCCTTTGAGCAAACTGATATACTGGTTGATGGGGAGGGATGTTACGCCTTTTTAAAGGGACGATTCCTGGGGCAAACTCTAACATTGGCTTCTATTTATGTGCCACCTGGTTCAGACTTTCAAGTTTACCGCCAAATTTTTTTAAGATTGCAGGAGTGGGCGGAGGGGGAGATGATCACTGGTGGTGATCTAAATCTAGTTTTAAACCCAGCGTTGGACTCCTCCTCTGTGGTCTCTCGAAGTAATCAAGGATGTATGAAGAAGGTGGTGGGGTTACTAGGGAAGTTGGGATATGCTGACGTGTGGCGTACTACTCACGCTAGGCAGAGAAATTATACCTTTTTTTCTGTACCTCACCAGTCGCATTCTAGGCTGGACTACATCCTACTTCCCACAGAATATGTTGGGCAGATAAAGGATAGCTGGATTGGAGACAGAGCACCGTCAGACCATGCTCCTGTGTTTTGCCAGCTTCACCTGGGAGATTTTTGTAAGCTAACATTCTGGAGACTTAACACGTCCTTGCTCCAAGACCCTGAGATAAAGGAGGCAATTGTAGAAACAATAACACAGGCTTTGGCTGATAATGAAATGCCGAGATATCAGCCGGTCTTCTGGGAAACCCTTAAGGCTATAATAAGGGGCAAATTTATTGCCATCTCGGCATATAAGGAAAAAGCAGCGAGAGGCCCAAAAATCCAGACTGGAAGGCGAGATTGAGACATGTGAATCGCAGCTTAAAATTAAGTACGAGGCAGCGATCTATAAAAAGATGTGCAAACTTAAGGGTGAATTAAATAATTTATTGGATTATCAGGTAGAACAAAAGGTCATGTTCCTTAAACAAAAATTTTATGAGGGTGGCCCAAGGGCTGTTCGACTACTGGCTGCCTGTTTGCGATCCCAGAGAGCGAAAAGTAGTGATCAACCCTAATACATCCTATCACTCAGGCGTGAAAGCACACCAGACTCCGAAATAGTTGAGGCCTTTTAGACTTCTACACTTCTCTGTGTGTACTCTATCCTCATGGGAGAATAAAATATTAGAATATGTTGAACAGAGCTCCTCCCTTCTCTGTCTAGACAGGCTAAAGCGAGGCTGATAGCCCCTATCTCGGAGCTGGAACTTCATACTGAAGTCTCTAGACTGAAGGCTTCGAAGTGCCCGGGCACAGATGGACTTCCCGGGGAGTTTTATAAGCATTTTAAGGGACAGTTGGTATCCCTACTTCACAAAGTATACAATGTAATAATACAGACGGATGAACCCCCCCAGCCTCTTGGGAGCAGGCTATCATATCAGTAATTCCCAAACCAGGGAAAAACCCGACCCTCTGCCCCTCATACCATCCTATTTCGATCTTAAATACAGATTATAAAATCTACATGTCAGTCCTTGCTCGGCGTATGGAGGAATTTATAACCCAACTGATCAATATAGATCAGACGGGTTTTATCCCTAATCGACAGGCGCAAGATAATTTTCGTAGGACTGCCCACTTAATTGACCATGTGAACATTGTCCAAACCCCCTCCATTTTCTTAAGCCTCGATGTCGAAAAGGCTTTTGATAAAGTCTCTTGGCCACTTCTGAGGGCAGTATTGGTTAAATTTGGGTTTCGAACTATTCATTAAGGCCATTTTAAAATATATAACTTACCAAAGGGCTATGTTAGGGCTAATGGTCACGTTTCTACCTCCTTTACACTACGTAGGGTACACGACAGGGTTGGCCCATGTCACCTATTCTCTTCGCCTTATATTTGGAACCTCTGGCACAGAGTATTAGAACTCGGATATAAAAGGGGTTACTATAGGAGGGACAGAGCATAAACTCGCCTTATATGCAGATGATATTCTGTTATATATTACAGAGCTGGAGTCCTCTATCCCCCACCTATTTCGACATTTAAACGACTTCTCGGAACTCTCTGGTTACACCTTAAATACCCATAAAACGGAGGCCATTACCCTTAATTACAACCCGTCCCAAACTCTTAGAGAGGGCTACCCGCTGAAGTGGGATCTTCTCATTATGAAATATTTGGGGATAAACTTGTCTTTCAACAATTCCCAACTTTATGAGCTGAACCCCGCCCCCCCTTACTACGGCAAATACAAGCAGATATAGAAAGGTGGACTGTGCTCCCTCTCCCATTCCATTCAAGAATACAGACAGTTAAGATGAACCTGCTCCCTAGATTCTTATTTTTATTTCAATGTGTACCCTGGAATATTACAAAGGAAAGATTGGATGTTTGGCAGAGGTTTCTGCTAAAATTCATACGGTCCGGTAAACGGCCCAGAATAAGAAAACAAACTCTCTTTCTCCCTAAAGAGGAGGGGGGCTACGGTGTTCCTTGTCTGGAGGGGTACTGGGTCGCAGCCTAGAAGAGGATTGCTCTGTTACTGTTGCACCCCACTTACCAATCCAGTTAGAAGACAATGGATTTGATGGCCGCCTGCTCCCCCCCCTTTGTTATCCCAGATATTTGTTCAAACAGCAATAGCGAGTAACTCGCCCCCACTATTTTGTGGTACTGCGGCGGTGCTGGAGGGATGCAGACAGGGATGTGGGCGGGGAGCCACAAGGGCTTACTTCTGGAAATACCAGCGTTGGTCACAAAGCACACCTCGTACATTGGCCCATAGGGATCCCTGGTACAGGCGCCAAGAGAAACGTGGGTGCAGAGCCCCCCAGGCAATTTTTAAAAGGGGATCAAATTCTAACCTATGAAGAGGCTGTGGAGAAGTTTAGTTGGACACAAGGAGACCTTCTCTTCTACTACCAGATTAGAGACTATATAATGAAACAATTACGCGAGTCCTCCAGGACCTCCAGGGAGATCCCACGACCAGTTGTGTTTGAGAGAATTTGGGGAGAGGGGGTGGAGAAAGGGCAATCTCTTTACTTTATAGAAATTATAGCATTGACTCAAATAATTCAACAAAATATATTAAGGTGAAGTGCGAGAAGGAATTTGAAATAAGATTAAACGAGGAGAGGTGGTTGCAGTCCATTAAAAATACCTGGCGCTCTTTCTCGTCTCCGGGATGGCGGGAGTTTTTGTGGAAGCTTAGAAGTAGGTACTTTCGTGTACCTGAACAGGTGGCTAGATGGAACCTGCCGACTCCGCCTCCTTGCTGGCGAGAATGTGGCGCCTCTTCCACAACACAGGTCCATATTTTCTGGCAGTGCCCTGTAATCAATCAGTATTGGAGCAAAGTACATAGGCGACTTCAGGAAATATTTAATATTGTGACCCCATTGGGCCCAGAGCACGTTATTTGGGGCTTATACCCTTTGGAGATAAGAGGCCAGGAAGCTAAATACTTGTGGAACATTTTGGTTGCAGCTGCATGTAAGGTAATTTCACGGAGATGGCTTTTCCCCATGCCGCCCACTGAGTTGGAATGGAAGGAATTGGTAAACAATGTGAAAATATTTGAGAGAATAACTTTTTCCTTAGCTTTGAGGACCCCACAATTTGTAAACAGGTGGACTAGGTGGGAGCTACTTGGTTAGAGGACCTCTGATAAAGGAAAAGTTGAGGTGATTGTTGTTCCTCCCTCCCCGGCCCTGTCCTCCCTCTGTCCCCCCGCCTCCCCCTGCCTCTCCCTTGGGTGAAACTATATTGGTAAAGTGCAATGGTTAATGATTAATTCAATGCAGTGTGAATTTATTACACCGGTGTATACACAGAATCAAGTTGTTATATATAATAAAGTGTTTCTCCCTTTTCCCCTTTTTTCTTCTCTTCTCTTCTCTCTTTTTCCCTCTATCCTCCCCCGTTACCCTTCCTTGGGATGTATGTCAAGGTTTTTATCATTTGAAGGGAAGCAGTAGTCTACACTAGATGTTTTTTCTTCACTATTCTGGATAAAGCAGTAAAAGTACTGATGGATATTTGTTTTTGTAACTCATTAATATGAATAACAAGATTAATAGATTCCAAGATCCATTGAGAGTGGCCCCGGTGATGGTAGTGGGCCTTGCTCAGGTAATGGCTCTCTGTCTTATTATGATGGATAGTACATTGTTATAGGTTCTATTTTATGGATCTGTATGGAATATGCTTTTATCAATAAAGATGAAGTATAAAAAAAAAAAAATTTGCCATCTCAGGGGCAACAAGCCTTTGTGTGAAGCAAATAAATCAAAATGAAAGAGAAAGCCACTATGGTTCTCAAAAGAGTTGGCGAGAAAGGTTAGGGAGAAAAAGATAGCATTTAGGAAGTATAAGGGAACACAGAAGGAGCAGGACAGAGAACTGTACTAGTTAGGGCAGAAGGAAGCAGGAAAGGCAGTCAGAATAGCAAAGGCCCAAACTGAGGAAAAGACAGCAAACTCGGTTAAGAAGGGAGATAACACCTTTTATAGGTACATTAGAGAGCGTAGAAAGACAAAGGGAGGGACAGTGAGGCTGAATAGAATGGACAGTGGGTGGGCAGAGAGAGAGAGACAGTAAAAACGCAGGGATACTGAATGAAAATTCTGCTCAGTATTCACAAAAGGAGGAGAAGGGGGAGGTACCTAATCCAATTAACAGAAGCACTCTGGATAGGGGGGTCGATCCCAGTCCTTTCACAGAAGAAAGAGTTCTGAAAGAACTCCTAAAACTGAAGGTGGACAAAGCAATGTAGCCTGATGGGATTCAAGCCAGAATTCTAAAAGAATTAAGGGGAGAACTAGTGACACCACTGACTACCCTTTCTAACAAATCATGGGAGAATGGTGTGGTACCTGAGGACTAGAGGAGGGCATCTGTGATTCTCCTTCACAAAAGTGGGAGCAAGACAGAGGCAAGAAACTACAGACCTGTCAGTTTGACCTCTGTGGTAGGGAAAATGATAGAATCACTTCTGAAGGAAAGAATTGCTGAGTACCTAGAGGCCAGTGGATTCACAGCGGGAAGGTCATGTCAGACCAATCTAATCAATTTCTTTGACTTGGTGACCAAAGTAGTGGACCAGGGAGGGGCTGTGGACATGGCCTACTTAGACTTTAGCAAGGCATCTGACACAGTCCCACACAAAAGATTAATAAGCAAATTAGCCAGCCTGGGAGTGGGTCCCAGGGTGGTAGCCTGGGTAAAACATTGGCTGGACAACAGGACACAGAAGGTAATAGTAAACGGAGTCCACTCTGAGGAAAGGGGGATTACTAGTGGGGTACCACAGGGTTCAGTACTGGGTCCAGTCCTTTTTAATGTCTTACAAGTGACATTGCAGAGAGAATGGAAGGAAAAGTATGCTTCTTTGCAGAAGACACAAAGATCTGCAACAGGGGTTGATACACAAGAGGGTGTGGAAAGGATGAGAAGGGACTTGGCAAGGTTGGAGGAATGGTCAGAAGTATGGCAGCTTGGATTCAATGCAAAGAAGTGCAAAATAATGCACCTGGGAAACAAAAACCCAGGGGAAGAGTACACAAATTGGGGGGGGGGCTAGTAACAACAACAAAAATGGAAAGGGACCTGGCGGTAATCATATCAGATGATAATAATAATAATAGTTTTATTTATTGCGCTTTTCACCCTATCAAGGCACTTCACAGAGTCATGTACAGTGCAGTTAAAACATAATTAAAATCACAACAGTTAATAATCAGGGAATGCCTTAATCCATAAAAACGTTTTAAGTGCCTGCTTAAAGCTCCCCATAGTCCTGCACTCCCGAAGCGGACGGGGCAGAGAATTCCAGAGGGTTGGGCAGCAAACATAAAAGCGCGAGCCCCAGATGAATTCAAACTAACCCTCGGAATCTCCAGCAACCCCTCATCAGCCGAGCGGACCTCTCGCAGAGAGGTGTAAGGAGTCAGAAGCTCTTTCAAGTAGTCAGGACCCAGTCCATTTAGGGCTTTGTAGGTTAACAAACCTACTTTAAAGTTGATCCGCCATTGTATCGACAGCCAGTGCAGATCGTGTAGCACTGGGGTAATATGAGATCTCCTACATACCCCAGTCAATAAACGAGCAGCAGTATTCTGCAGTAGCTGCAAGCGGCAGATATCAACCCCAGGAAGCCCTAAGTAAAGGGAGTTGCAATAGTCAAGGTGCAAGGTCACAAAGGCGTGGACCAAAACGGGCAAATCACTGGACAGAACAAGATGCTTGATCCTGGCAATGTTCCTAAGATGATAAAAGGCTAACTTAACGACTGCTGACACCTGATGATGAAGGGTCAGCCCGTCATCAAGTATCACTCCCAGGTCACGCACCCGTTTAGAGGTAAGTATCTGAGAGCCTCCCAAAAGAATAAACCAGAGGGCAACTCAGTCCTTAACCTCTCTGTCCTGCATCCTGAGTCCACAACCAAAACCTCAGTTTTACCTGCTGGAATTCATCCAATCTTGGATTTCAGCGAGGCAGCTGTTAAATACTGAGAGAGCGCTAACCTGGTCAGGGGCAAAAGACAGGTAGAGTTGGGTAACAAAAGCATAGCAGTGAAACCTCTGCCCATACCGTCTTACAATGTCTCTGAGGGGCAGCATATACTCTGCAAACAACATGGGGGACAGCACCGAGCCCTGAGGAACCCCACAAGGCAGAGAGAAAGAGTCGGACGAAAAAATTCCCGAGATGACTCTCTCAGTTCTACCAGTGAGGAAAGATGAAAACCATCAAAGCACTGTACCAGTCAGTCCACAAATGGACCTCAGGTGCTCGAGCAGAACCCCATGGTCTACAGTGTCGAAGGCTGAGAAGAGATCAAGCAGTATCAAGATGGAGCGGTTTCTCCGATCTCTCGTCATCAAGAGATCATTAAGCACCCGAACCAGAGCAGTCTCAGTACTGTGCCTCTTACGAAAACCAGATTGGAGAGGTTCGCATATGTTATGGATGGTCAAATGGTTCTCCAGTCGAATGGCCACAACTTTCTCGATAACCTTTCCCACAAAAGGAAGGTTCGAGATGGGTTTGTAGTTAGCAAGAGTATCTGGGTCCAGAGAAGCTTTCTTCAGAAGGGATGTCACCACCGCCTCCTTCAGGGAGCTAGGAAACTCACCCGATTCCAAAGAGCACCGGACAATCTGAGCCAAGACTGGTCCGATGATATCACTACAACCCAAAATCAGGGAAGTAGGGCCCGGGTCTAAACTACAGCACGTAGGGCACATCCCCTGGACAATCCTCATATTATTAATGAAGTCCAGCAAGTCAAAGGTACTCCAGGAAACAAGACATAGTGGCCGGGCACCGACCAACTGCACCCCCCATAGAACGGGTCCGAAGGATCTCTAACCTGATATTGACCACCTTATTCCTGAAGAACTGAGCAATCTCATCACACTCCATTTGTGAAAAAACTCAACGGAGCTGCAGACAGGCTGGGTTGCACAGCCTGTTCACAGTTCGGAAGAGTTATGCCAGTCGATTCCGGGTGACAGTGATTTCCCTTGACAGGAATTCTGCCTTCTTATGGGAGATCACTGTTTGGTA
The DNA here is from genome assembly GCA_016271365.2 of Neoceratodus forsteri. Classification (NCBI taxonomy): domain Eukaryota; kingdom Metazoa; phylum Chordata; order Ceratodontiformes; family Ceratodontidae; genus Neoceratodus; species Neoceratodus forsteri. The sequence goes on along the minus strand of CM028131.1, from coordinate 1,014,520,221 downwards.
CAGCTGATAATGCTCCAACAAAATAAGATGGTCGGTATCCAAGGTAGATTTCCGCCAGCGCCGTTCTAACCTACGTCCCAACCTCCGCACCTCCCTCAGAGACCCATCAAACCAAGGGGCCTGAGGGTGAAGTGGAAGGGGGTGAACACGGACTGAAGCAATCAGGTCCAGAGCTGAGGAAATGGCCTTATTATAGGCCAGAACCAGCAGCTCTGGACCTGAACAGACATCTACGAACTCCGAGAGGTCAATCACTGCTGCCCGGTCTTCAGGGACCACATCCCGTAAAGGGTGGAAACTGACAATCTCCACAGGAGCACACCTACATTGGGGGGGGGGTGTAAAAATTGAACCTCACGGCGTAGTGATCGGACCAACCGACAGGTTCCACCCCCAAATTGGAGGCCTAAATCCCCAGCAGGAAGACCAAATCCAAGGAGTGACCACCATTATGGATAGCTGAGGAAACAACCTGTGTGAAGCGCAGTGATATCAACTGGAGGAAGTGTTGTCCAAAAAGCGAGGATTCGTCATCGACCCAGCCATTGAAATTGCCCAGAACCATCAGTCTGGGCGACTCCAAAGCCATGTTGGCGACGAAGTCTGCTACTTCCTGCAGGAATAGTTTTTCATCCCCGGGTGGACGGTAGATGAGAGCTATCCTGCACCCCACACCAGCTACCACAGTGCACTTGAAGGATTCGGTCTCCTCAACTGGTACACCTGTGAGACCCAATTTGGTCTTAAAAGAGACCGCTACCCCTTCCTTGATCCAATCTGGCGTAGTCACTGAGAACTTGAAGGAATAGCTGCCTCCAAAACTGGAGCAGCATTTTCATCCAACCAGGTCTCAGTGATGCAACCCAGAGCCGCTGTTCCAATAAAATCTGCAATAAGTGCAGTTTTGTTCTTAATGGATCTGGCATTGCATGACAGCGCCCGAGTTGGACGATGTTCGTGAGCTGTCCCGGCTGCTTGCCCACCCAAAATGGTGATGCCTTTGGGTATGGGGACTAGACATGGACCACCACGTTCCAGACACCATTTTGCCCCAGGGTGTCTTCTAGTCCTAACTACCTCTACAGGAGAGAACCGCTCATTCAAACTCCAATGTCCATGCCCCCCCTGCACGTCTACACCCACCTTCCCCTGCGCAGCAATCCTGCGCACAGCAGCGCCTGGTAAACAGAGGCATGGGGAGAGAACGGGTGGAGGGCACGGAGAGAGGGGTAGCGAACAGGCACATTCCACAAAAGCCACCAAGCTGTGGCTAAAAAACTCCACCAAATAATCCAATTTCCTCGTAACAGAATCCTAAAGTGGTTGCAGATTAAAATTAGAACAAATGAAGAAAATTCCAAAACAAACAATAATACCCCAAAAAACCATTAACCCAACAAAACAAATAAAACAAAAATAACAAACAAAACAATAAATGTCCTTGAGCACCAGGTACTCTCACTAACCGGTCCCCAAAGGGCTATTCTGGCACTCTCACTGTGAAAAATAGTGTAACAATTAACGAAAAAGAAAAAAAAATAACTAAATACAAAATAATTTCAATAACTTATCTAAGTAATGAAAGAAAGATAAATCTAATAAATCAAATCAAACCCCGGGCAATTAAATACTCTCACTATTAATGCCCAAAGGAAATTATAATGGTACCCTGACTACCATAAACAACTGTAATGAAAAATAAAAAAATATGAGTACTTAAGAAACCAAAATGTCCAAGGTTTTCAACACAAAGTTATAAAAATGTTGCCAGTAAAAGTCTGAAAATCACCCAGGCCTGGCACTGTCAAGACTTCAAGGGAGCAGAGAGACTCTCAGATGTCAGACAGAATTTGCAAATGGAGCAAAGTAAACAAGCAAAAAGTTTCAGTACGTAGTTCGCATAAATACAGTCTCCAAAACGCTCTCACTGTTCAAATAAAAGTTTGCACAAGATTAACCAGTTAATCCAAGAGAACATTAGTAGAATCCTCTTCAGGACTAGATCGTCCCCCAGCTAAAAGCCCAAAAGATCCACACCAAGGCCTGCCGCCAGACTACAACAGACACTAAAGGACCCCAGCAGAACCCAACTAAATAGGTTCTTGGGGGGTCCCTATGGGAAAAAACTACCAACCGCCTGCTCCCTGGCAGAGAAAGCCCAACCCCAAGTGCTGTTACAGCCCGAAAATGGGGGATCAACTGGATAGAGCAATCAAATAGCTGACAGTTAAACGCTACTGTCTCCAAATCCAACGGTTTACGGAAAGTGGTCCATTAAGTCAAAAGTTAAATGCGCAGCTTAGAAACCAAGCCTTGATCAAATTAGGAGTCCCTTCCAGAAATGTTATCGCACAAGACTCAAACGGTGCAAGACCAGGATCAACTACAAACCCCCAGCCAGCAGTACTCACACCACCAAACAGAGAGCAGTCAGGCAGTCGGAAAGACAAGCGAGAGAGGAATACACCATCCAGACCTCCTTCCAGTATGGAATCGCCGACTGCTACACACCCAAGACTGTCGGCAGGTGGATCACCCGTCTCACGCTCCAAAAAGGGGTTCCAAAGTCAGAATCGAAAAAACACAGTCAGAACGGGGAAAACGAACCCAATCCACATAGGCCTGTGAATCCCCGAGCAAATCAACCACTTCCAGACACAGTTGAGAGCGAGTAAACTCATGACTAGTGTTACGGGACAAATAAAGTTAAAATAAAAACAA